>CM056995.1:10010538-10610538 GCA_029891345.1 Dryococelus australis | reverse complement strand
GCCGAGGTAGCCGCGAATGTCGCCGAGGTAGCCGCGAATGTCGCCGAGGTAACCGCGAATGTCGCCGAGGTAACCGCGAACGTTGCGAGGTAACCGTGAACCGGGATGTAAATCCAACGTGCTCAGCGTTTTGCCTTTACAGTGACACAGAGGCTATGTGTACGTGCATTTTTAGTTTGCCTCGCTTACTTTTCTGTGAGCAAAATTCTGTGGTAGCCCAAGTGCTTATAGAGCCTGGCAGTCACGCAAAATGATTGAGTACGGTAGAAATTTCAACCACGGATTTCTGAGGCAAAACTACAATTTTATATGAGGGAAGTCAAAAACAAGCTGCGATGTTGACTTGCAAGAAAATTTCCCAGCGTAATGGCTAAAGGTTTCGAAAATAAAAAGTCACTGAATTTTAGGGAGGTACTTTTCTACCTATTTTCTTAGCAATTTTGTCGTGTTCCTGTTGTGATTTGAGGCGCTGCTAAAGTTGAAATAATCACAACCACAACCATAGTCATTGCCGTAGCAAAGATAAACATGGTATGATCCATAGGAAAAACGAGAGTACCCGAGAAAACCCGCAGAACAGCGGTATCGTCCGGCACGGTTCCCACATACGAAAATCCGGGAATCAAACCTGGTTCGTCTAGGTGGAGAAGAATAGTCCAACCATCGCACCACCGCGGCCCCACTTGCGTAAGAAAGCCTCTGCCGTGTTATGGCAACCATGCATTGGCAATAAGTGTGGCTACGGCGGTATGTGATTGTAGTAAGTAACACTGTAGGAAAGTATATAAGGTGCAAATATCTCGCAGTTTTTCGCAATAATTGTAGCACAGCCTTCGTGTTTGTTTTCTTCCGGTGATACCATACAGTTGTGCATACACTGTCGAATCACATTATTTTGACCGCCTGCTAGAAGTGCCATTTACAACGCATAGACGTATGACCCATGACGTGGACTGGTGAAGAGGGTATGTACTGCGACCGACAGGCTGGCTTTACACACTGCGCTACTTGCTGCCATGGGTAAGGGAAGTGATTGAACAGAGTTGCAAAAAGGGATGGTAATCGGATTTCGGGCCCAGGTGGGCGGCATTTCGGAAACAGCGACGTTTGTGAACTGATCACGTGCCTCTGTGGTAAAGGTGTATCTTGAGTGGATGAATGGAACCATTGGAAATAGCCGTCGTGGAAACTGCGGAGCTCCATGCGCCATTGATGTCCAAGGTAAACGACTACGACGATGCGTGAAGACCAACCGGCAGACTACAGTGTAACAGATCACCGTCCAAATGAACCAGGAGGCATCCAGGCACTTGTCTGTCGCGACAGTTCAGCCAACTCTTCTGCGAATGGAGCTCCGGAGTAGACGACGGGTAGCCTTCTCCAACGAGTCACTGTTTCAGCTGCATAGAACGCATGGACGTCAGCGAGTCCTGCTGTGGGGGCAGTTTTATGGTCTGGGGAATGTTCTCGTGGTATTCTCTAGGTCCCATCATCCGTGTGGAAGGCACTCTTGATCGAGTTTGTTATGAATCCATCCTTGACGATCACGTCCACACGTACATGATGATTGTCTTTCCACGGGAGGATGGGATCTTCCAACACGATAATGAGTCCTTGCCACACGGCTAGAAGTGTCCGCAAGTGGCTGGAGGAGCACTATCAAAACTTCAAGATTCTTCCCCCATGATCAATCGATTGCGTGTATAAAAACATTTGTGTGGCGTGGTTATGGTGAAATCGTATGAGTTTAATGTAAAACATTAAGAAAACTTAACACAATGTCTAGGCCGACAAAAAGCCAAGTTTAAATACAGAAATCATATACGGTTGGAAAGAGCATCTCAAAAGCAATCCAGTAATACCCATAAAACCCCATATGGTAGAGTGAAGCGGTGCCGGGAACGTAAAATAAACATCAAGGCGTCCGAGCGCGTCAACGTTGATGTATTCACGCAAAACAAACGGCCGTGTCCCCAACACTGTCACACACCGTTTTTGTTTGCCATACTCTGGAAATAAAGTTTTGTTTGAACGACAGAGCACAGAACATTACCTAGTACATTGTCTGAGGTCAGTATTTCATGATTACTGTTGATATCGTCGACTTTGTAATCGTTCGCAAGAAATAATCTCGCGTTCCGCCTCAACAGTTACCAGCTAAAAAATAATAAATGTAGCGAAGCTGTAGAAGTTCGATAAAGTTTGGGAAACTGTATTTAGGATATGTCTTGCGGAAAATTTCAATACATCTTCTGAAATAAAAGCTTTGGCGAACAATCGATAAATCCAAGATGGCGGGTGGGAATCCGCCTTAAGATGGTATGGTTCTCTGGTATGGGCTGTTAACTGTAAAGTGAGCACTTTTGAGGCTCTAGTTACTTTTTCCTTCCAATAATCTGCGTTATCCTTTAACCACCTTTTAAAATAAATATTGCTATGTAAGTAATAAACACAGTGTGTATATTCCACCACACGCTGAATTTGACGTCTAAGGATAAAATAAAATATTTTACCAGCTATTATTTTATATGAGACTGCTTTCAAAAGTGCCCCATTCGTCGTGCATAGCCTATACAAATATTTCGCTTAAATATGCAACAGGTTTTTTTTTTTTTACATGGCGAAGTTGAAAACTCCTTCGGGCCTGACTTCGGGCTTCTTCGGCAAGGATTCGTGTGGTGTATTCGCGTCGCTGGGGCGGGTGTCAGCAGATCGCATCGCAGGCCGAGACGAGAGAGAGCGAGCGCAGGCCGCTATAATTAGCGAGCACGCATGCGTATTAGTATTGCTGTGTGATGACGTCACGGCGCGCGCACTCGCATTTCCTCGTTGCGGGTTGCGTCTCCCTCTTGACTGCTCCCCCCCCCACCCTTTTTTTCTTTTTTAAGGTTGGCTCTCTCTTGCTTGTAGTGTGTCTTCGAGTATTATACTGCCTGTCGCTGAAGGATTTACGAATAGAAAACGTTAACATTTTATAGACTGTACACGATAAAGTGAGCATTTTCGAGGCACTAGTTACTTTTTCCTTTCTGCCATTTTTTTATCTCTCCACCGCCTTTTAAAACAAATATTGCCATGTAAGTAATAAACGCAGTGTGTATTCCACCGTCCGGGAGTTGACGTCCAAGGCTAAAATAAAATGTATTTGACTATTATTCCCAATGAGAGGACTTTCAAAAGTGCTCACTTTACCGTGAATAGCCTATATAGTCTATTCACGGTTTCTTCACATTTTTTAAATCAAACCTTTGAAAAAAATTATCCCATGTATGACGTTTTTTTTGTTTTGTTTCCCAAATCTGGCATGTATCACAAGCGTTTTATACTAGTGTTCTTAGAAATGTGCCATATTTCTGTTTAAATTGAACTTTTACTTGTATTTCATCTATAAATTATTTCATTATAATTAATATAAATAATAACAGGGAGAAAATGGGTGTGTTGGAAATGCCTAGTAAGAAATAGTTCGTATGCAAATATCATTACACCGAGTTCGCACGAATGAGGCGTGTTGTCCCTTTTGGTGAAATTTTCTAGACTTGGTTGAGGCGGAGGAATATCCTGGAAGTAGAACTTCAGCAGGACTTCAGAACAATTTCCTTTCCTCTGATGAATCAATCGATACACAATACAGTTGTAAAGTCAAAGTTCATACAATTGTAACTCGGTTATGCAACCATCGCAATATGTGCATCTTATTAAATCATTACATATCACCCAGGAATGCAATGCATTTTACGCACCGGTTTTAAAAACAAGCATAAACATTTATATTAAAAATTCATCTCAAACAAAATAACTCGCTTGATTACTTTACTCATAAGTATCAATTCACGTGTTTCATCTTCACATTACATTCGTTTGCGATTTCTTTATTTAGACGAGCTTGGTTTAAAATATCGAGATGAAAATCGCCGTGCAGTAAACAAATATTCATTCCACATAACTTCTGATTAGTAAAATGGGGGCTTGACTTTATTTTAACTTTTCGCAATTGTAAAGTCGTAAGTACTGGATTTTATCTTAATTGCAATGTGTCAAGCTCCATAGGAAACACATGTCAGGAAGCAAACACAAAGTCAAATGCTTTAAGTTTTCTGTTGTGTAAATGCCGTGGAATGACTGGCTCGCTCGCTCGCTCGCTAGCAGGCTCTGTCAACTAGAATAGGGAAAACGAAGCCTTACCCAGGATCCCAAAAGTCGAGGTTCCACAGTCTTACAACTACGGCATTTAAAAACATGTTTGCGTATTTAAACTAAATATTTACTATCTGTAGACATTGCATAAAAATACAATAATCTGTTGAGTGGTTTTTCTCTGTAGATACCCTAGAATCGTGTACTTTGTTCACATGTTTGAATTATAATGTAGCTTCCACATCTTACACAACGTGGACCAAAATTCATGTGCCAAACTCCAAGAGGTGATTCCTTGTGGAAAATAAGGTGGAGTACACATTGAATTCCCTGTGGTGAATATTAAGGGAGGTACGCGGTGTTGAAAATCGAATTTTGAATATGCATGAATGTAAATATTGCAGGAAGTACCTGAGGTGAAGCGACCAAAATCGGAATGGTGTTTCACGAATTAGATATCGCAAATCTGTGTAAATTTGGTTTGCCAAATTGTTCCCCTTCATTGCATAGGTAGAGGTGTCACCCTCTTTTCGCAGGGAACTTTGGAACACTAGAAGCTGTAAAGGAAAAGTCGATGCACATTATGACCCGCCATAGCACAATGAAAACAAAAGGTCCTCTTGTCCGAACTCGTTCCGGTGAACCGTTTGAGTGAAAACGCCACTCAAAATTTCGAAAGTGCGGTTTTGCCCCGCGGTGTTAGATAACACATTGCCACTTGCGCAATGCTACGTGGATTTACATCCACGTGTAATGGTTAATGTAAATGAAGGCAAGCGTAGTAAACAAGGAACGGAATGCATGTAGGAGTATTGCATTTACAACTGTTCAAATTGTTGTCCCCCAACTGCAATACACAAATGGCAACGGCAGATCAGGTTGGTCTGGGCTCATGCGTAAATGTCTGGTTTTGCATGTGCAGGATCAAATGCGGCTATCACACATGCGGCACGATCTTCCTCACAAGCCACAGATGTCTCGTAGACCAGGGAGTTTACACGACCCCATAAAAAGAAATCCAGTGACTGCAGGTCTGGATATCGGACCGACCAATGGATGCTGCCAATCCAGCGGCCTGGAAATGTGTCGTCAAGATGGCGGCGTACAGCAGTAGGAAAATATAGTGGTATCCTATCATCCTGAAATCACATGGTGTGACGAATGGCAGGAGGCACTTCTTCCAGCAACTTCGGTAATACCTTCTGAACGAACGGCAGGTACTAGGTTCTATTGAGGTGGTTGGGTAGCAAATAAGGCCCCAACAAATGAGTGTTGACAATGGCGGCCCACATGTAGCGCACTTGGTTGCCCATGGGGTGTGCGAGGTGGGGATTAGCAGGCGCCCAGATGTGGCTGTTCCTCCTCTTGAAGATTCCATCCCTGATGAAATGGGCCTCACGTGTAAAGAGCACAGTCGATGTTGAAGTATGGACGCACATTGTTATCTTGGAGGAACCATTCGCAGAATTTAACACGTGGCATGTAATCACGGTCGCTAAGAACGGAGACCTTTCTTGTGTGGTAGGGGTGCGTACGGTTCTCGTACAGAACTCGCAGGATCTGTGAATGGCTCAACACCCACACCGCGGCCCACAGCTCGTGAGCTAACAGGCGACTCCTGCCGCACAACGTCCTCGTCAACAACCGCCTCTCACCTTGTCATTGGTGCTCCTGCATTCGGCCTCGTCACTATCATTTAGCCTTCATCCCGCAATCTCTAATTGAGCCGTACAAATGTCGCACGGGAGGGTTGACGTCGATGGCACAACCGGTAGAGCTCCACTGCTTGCCTTGCGTTCTTGCTGGCTGCTCCGTATACCACCAGGTGCATGTCGATCAGCTATACTCGCGTGAAGCCTGCCGTGCTTCCACAGCCATCTGCAGGCACATACTGACTAGCCAGCCGCCAAGGTCGCCTCCAGGCAAGCACAGATTACATCCTCTCTCTCTCTCTCTCTCTCTCTCTTCTCCTCTCTCTCTCTCTCTCTCTCTCTCTCTCTCTCTCAACCACGTCATTATGACGCCAGAGGACATTCTCTGGTCGTCTCACTTCGTAGGAGAGAGCGCGAGAGAGAGAGAGAGAGCAGAGTTGTATGCTAGCTCGCGCTCTCTCGCACTCTCTGACGACGTGTCATATCTGTTTACATTATTTCAGTGTTAGAATAAGGTTATAGTAGACAGTAGCTTTCTGGGCCAAAACCACGGCGCATTTTAACTTAAAGTAAATCTCGAGTGTTTTAGTCAACGAAATAACTTACGTAATGCGTATTTATAGAAATATAAATAATGATTTCTGGCAGTATCGTATTTTTTGTCACTATGCTGCAACATGATGGTAAGATGTAAAACAAAAATTATATTCTATGTGCTAACAATTATTCCTATAATGCTGTAATTGCCGTGATTTTAGTTTAACTTGATGTTGCGCCTTTTTGACATCGGCTGTTTGCGTGATGTCGGAGAGAAACGAATGTGTGCTTACCTCATTTTCAGAGAGCAAGAGGGCGCGAAATACCTGTGTTCTTGCCAGGTTGTGCGGAAGAGTGCTCTCTAAACTGAGACACCGCCTGAGTGTGGTGTAGTTGTGCTGACGTGCATGTGTGTGCGTGTGCAGGTGAGGGATGGCGCCCGAGCGGCCGGGACCGGACGACGACGCCGCCACTCTGGTCCACAGAGGCCCAGTCTCCATCCCCGTGGTGCCCATCTTCTCACTGCCGAGCGCCATCGTGCAGCTCAAGGTGAGTGCCTTGTGTTTCTGTTCGCCTCCCGACACACACACACACACACACACACACACACACACGTGCTCACTCTCACATGCTCACTTTCTCACACATGCTCACTCGTGCTCACAGTCATGCTCACACATGCTCACTCGTGCTCACACTCGTGTGCTCACTCTCACATCCTAACTCATGTGATCACTATTGCATGCTCACTTTCTCACACATGCTCACACTCACTCTCATGCCTACTCTCACATGCTCGCTTTCACACTCTCACTCACTTTCTCATTCTCTCTTACACTCTCACTCACTCACGCACTCTCACATACAAAATCCCCTTGCTTGTTAGACTACAACAATGAGCTAGAAGTAACGTTCACAAAGCAAGTTAGGAGACAAGAGTCAACACTTCCATGCTGTAACGAATGTCTTATTTTAAAGTCTTTTTCAGGGGTGGTGGGTGGGTGGTAGGACCTGGATTAATACCAACAGCAGACACGCATTACGATAAATTATCACATAGTACAGTAAAACAAAAATAATAGTTTTTAATGATTATTTTGTGATAAAGCTTCATTGAAGTAGTTAATAATCACGTTGTGTTCAGTGTTTAATAAACTAGCTTATTTACAAAAAAGGTTTTTTTTCCCATGCTATTGTCGGGTAGCATTTACAGCATGTTTATGTCTTGCATTATTTTTGAGAGGTTCTAGAACGAAGTTTTAAAATTACGTAATTAGAACATACTTGCCTAACACCATTTAGTTGCGGAATGCTGTTGTTGGCAGTAATTAAATATACATGTGCTGTTTGTGTTAACTTTGTCTTTTAAATATTTATGTTACGTCCAAATGTGACCATCATAATATAATAAATGTTGCACACGTAGTACAAAAAAAGTATTAAATATTTATATTGATTTAGTAAGTTATTAAACCAGCACCTAAAATATATGCATGTTAAATCAGTACGTTTGAGATACAATACACTCACAGTTTTGACTCAAAACCAATCTTTTCCATAAAATCATTAATTCTAGTGGTAAAGTGTCTATGTTGGTATTTCCACAGACAGGCACTTACTTCAAATAACGCAATTGTAAGCCTTATCTACTGTCACCCCCTGGCAACGCTCAAGCTTCATAGTAGGGGAGGGCTCTCCAGATCACTCGCCCAGTGCACTGGAGGGAGGGAAACCACGTCTGAGTGTGTGGGACCTAGAGCAGCCGAAACATTAATGGTGGTGGGCATTAATACCAAACACTGCTTCTTGTAGGGGACAAGACCTTTTCAGACTGTCTGTAGAAAAGTTTTTGGACAGACCCATAAGAGAAATTAGTAGGAAGACAGGAAGACATTAGATGTGGCAAACATAGATACCTACTTTACACTTTTTAAATGGTTACCTAGTGTGTTGACTAATGAAATTAATTACATTATTCAGCCAGAACAGTATTTAAATACCGGTAATTACGAAAATTGCTTTGCATGTGAAATAATGTTTACATAGATCAAAATATGTTCATACTATTATTTAATTCATTTGGCTATAATCACAGTGTCAAGAACTGTTCTTTGTATTTTATTTTTATAAAACTGAGCCTAGGTTGACTGTAGAGGTGTGGCCGTGTATTATTTTTCTTGCGACTTTTATACTATGCCATCATTTTTTTTTGTAGGCAAATATTCATGAATTACATAAAATATTGTATAGTCGTGTGGACTTCATGCCAGTTCAATATTATTGTGGACCATGTGTATGAGCTGTGTTGAAAGCCACTTTGCCTCCAAGACATTTTATAAAAGCTGTTTACAAGCTTTGTAGGAAGCATGTAAATGTCTTGGTTTTGTTATGGGCCAGCAAATTTATTTGTATTTTAATATGTCACCAGGGGCATATCAGAGCTCTTGAGGGATGGAGGTCTTAATGAAAATAAAATAACTAAATTTGATGTTTATATAATGCCATAAAAATACACACAGCTATCATTAAATAATTTTCCAACATTAAACTACAGATCTGTACTATTAACACTTGTTTTCAGTGAGCACAGTATTTAATTTCCATCACAATTCTTATTAAAAGACCTTATCACCATCTATACATTGGTTATAGTAATTTATTTCACACTTGTTATTTACACACATTTAATCCAACTGTCTATTGTTATCATTCCGAATGCCTGTCATTCTTGCATCCAGTTCAGTAGTCCTGCTCGCCAGTCTCTCTCTTTTTCTCTCACATTATCTCTCTCACTTTCTTGCTCTCTATCTTTCTCTCCCTCCCCACTGTTGTACCAATGCTCGCAGTCCACAGTCTTCACTCTCAGTCGTCGCTTTGCTGGCGCTACACACCTGGCGCGTATATAAGCCAGCTGTCCCAATTAAGAAGGTTTCCCGCACCCTGAGTTGCTTGTAGTGAGGCAAGGACAGGAGACGGCACGAGTCCTGATAGACTTATCATGGCACGTGCGGAGCTCTTCTCGGGATACTACTGATGCTCTTGACACACCACACCTCGTATGCCTGAGCAGGAGGGAAAGGGAAACAAGTGATGCAGAGCGGCAACATGTAACAGTATGTTCCAGAAAAACAAAAGAAAATTTCTGCCTTCGCGATTATTGTATTAAGGATATTGAGTGAATTATGGTATCTTTTTAACAAAAGTGTCTCTCTAAGATATTTTGCTACTATGCAGGTGTGTGGAAATGACCTGGGAAAAAGAACTTTATCCATTACTGTGAGGGGTGCTCAATGCATATGTTAGATTTTCAGAAGTTTTGTACTGAATTGTTCTTGTGCTAGGAACTTTTTCTCATGGTCGGTTTGCGTGCTTGTATACATTGTTATATACCCTGAAACTTTAATTTTTCAATGGTTGTGCATTGATGTGGTGTAAGACAGGCTATGTGCAAAGTTTTACCAAAATTTCTGTTCAGAAACTGCTAGTGAGAAGTGGTGATTATGAAGTTGGTGAGTAGTGTCTGCGACACCACAAGTTAACTCATTTGAAGAACGAAACAGTTGTTTCTGTATGCCTGTGTGTTTTACACACACTTGGTGTAAAATGACTGTGTTGTTGAGTGTACTTGTTCCTTCCTGGTCATCTGTTTCCACTTACCCACCTCTATTCAGACACCTATTGGTTACTGATCCAGAAACACTGGAAAAAATTCATAGTTTTCGTGTTGGTGACAGTTCAATTGCCAAACATTTCCTAATATTTTCACTGAAAATGTGCAAACTGAATTAATGGCTGTGACCAAATGCAGTCCGATGACTTTGTTCACTTTCCCTTTATCCCTTCATGTGTAATGACCTCTTGTTCCGTTTCTGACAAGACAAACTGTTTATTTGAGAATATGGATGATCTTGTTAATTTCCACTTGAATTTATGTTATGTAGAATTTTACTCTATGCCAGTTTCACTTGCCTTCGTGACAGTATAAAGTGTTTTCCATAATTGTGCAAAGTTTTAAACTCACACAAATTAAACACTTCAAACAGTAGAGCACCAAAAATCAACCAGTGGTTTGAGAAGGGTATATATTATGTTCTCTTGGCTGAAGTGGACATTTTGGGGTGCACTCATGTCCCTGTGATGAATTTGGTGGGCAGCAAAGTGGCTTCATGACATGCACTTATAAGCAGGTAAATATTTTTGTGAGCAACCAAACTGACAGAAATAGGCCTTCTCGTAAAGTTAACACTGTAGCTTGTAGAGGACCATAAAGATAATTGTTACCATGTTTAGCCAAGTGTAAGGGGAGGAAGTACGAATCATTGGATGCCAAGCAGAACCACCTTATATCATTCCCAGCTGGCGTGAACAACGAGATGAAATATTATTACACTCGCTGCTGGTGACTCTCATAAGTATGTTTGCATATAGCACCCATCAGTGTTCAGAATTATATGAGAATTCAGTATTAAGTAATTACTTTACCTGTTGAAGTTGCTAGTCGTAATCATAGTGCTATTACATGGTATATGTCATATCTTTGGTTCTTACTTCTTTTGTTTTAGTAGTAGTATGGCCTAATGGCGGCGTGATTATCCAGTGGATACTGTGGCAGCATTAAAGCGAGATAATAGAAATCATGGTGCTTTTATTTATTCAAATTGTAACCATTTACAATTTCAACAATACCCAACTTAAAAATTTGACACAAATAGAGTTTGAGCTCTAAGCTCCAGCAGCGAATGTCTTGCTGGAGATGGTGTATGGGAGAAGTGAAGATGAGAAGTGAACTGGTATGAAGTAGTAGTACTTCATTAAAACCCACTGGCCATCAGCATTGTCCATCATGCCTGCATGCTGGTAACTCTACCACCAGGGACCACAAATGTACGCCCTGCCCGTAGAAAACTGTGATTTCCTATTAATGTTCATCTTGGACATGTGTACAGCAATCTGTCTGCAACGGTGATATGGCATGTGATGTTTACAGGAGGGGGACGGAGCGGGGAACTTGATCACTGCGGTCAAGGTGGAGGACGTGATGTCTGAGGAAAGAGAAAGCAATGAAGATGATGACCTCACCTCCCTCTCCTGGCTGCAAGACAAGAATTTGCTCAAAGGTTCTGCTATTTCTTAACTGCCTAGCTTTGTTTTGCCATAGAGTATAGCATGGTGTAAGTTGGTCACTGTGAATTGAGCACTTTTGAGAGCCCTCCATAGAATATACTTTTACTTCTCTCTTGTAGCTTTCTACAATATGTAAAATTAACACTGCCATGAACCGTCTCACTTCATTTATACATCATAAAACCATATAGGATTTCTAGGAATGTAAATACATATGTTAATAATATGCAAATATGTGCTGTTAAGAATAAAAATAACACTGGCATCAGGAGCCATATATTAATTATCTGTTACACGTGTAATAAAATATTAAGTCTTGGGAATTTTTATTAACTTGCTGTCAACAGGGACGCAGCATGGCAATGTGTCCTGTAGTATACATGTAGTTACGGTCATTGTTTTTTCAAAAGTTGGTTTCAAAAGTGCTCACTTTACTGTGAAAAACCTTTAATACTATTTGTTTAGCATGGTTATGTAACATTGTTTATCTCGTGATGAAGAAAATAAACAGTGCCTACAAGAGTCTTGATTTGCCTAGTGCTTGGTTCTCATTGAAACCATCTCATTCTTGTTTGGTTGTGCCCATGAACAGCAGCAAACTTTAGTGGATGTGTGCAATGTTTTGGGGGAGTGTTGCGAGGGGTGGCACAGGTGAGTAAGTACCGGCGTGGTGTTGGTGCAGGCATGAACATCCGGGCGGCAGAGACGCAGGAGTCCCCGACAAGCGACTACGTGGAGGATGGGGGCAGTGACCTCGCAGACTCAACTAGCTCCAGCGGCCACTCTGCCAGCCCTGCGCCAGGGTCGTCCACCAAAAGCACCCCCAGCACATGCCCTACGACCCTCTGGTAAATGTCTGCACACATATGCTTGCGAGGCCAACAGGACTAACCTGAGCAGCCATGAAGCAGAATTTTGGAATTTATGTTGTAGAAAGGACTTGCACCATTACAATCCTTATGCCTTAGCAGATGGAGAGAATAATTACTATGAACTTAATTCATTGCAGATTTTTGTATGCATCTATCACTTCATGATATAATTCAAAAACACACATATTGTGTTTGAGTTGTCTGCATTATAATGTTCAGAGTTGCTTGTCTATATTTCTTTATACTGAAACTTCTTGATACGATAAATAAGTTGTACAATGACATATGTTGCATAGTTTTTCTTTCAACTACTTCCTGCGTAAACAGGATACGTATTTCCATCCTAGTGGCAGTACAATTTGAAACTTGGTATTGTGTTGACAATGCACACTCCTCTGTATTTTGCAGGTGAAACCAAAGCCATAAATAACACTTAGTGAGATCCTTTTTTGTAGAAGTGTTAGTGGTTCAGTGAGAGGTGCATAAATACACTGTTGATTTTACTTCATCATATACACAGAGAGCTAACTGAATTGCGACCACAAAGTTAACACTTTGTTGGTTCACCTTTGGCACGAAGGACAACCTGGACGTGTTATAGCAGGGTTTTCACTAGATAATATATATCCACAGGGATCTGACATAATATAACCATGAAGGCAGTCCATAGTGAGCAGATTGAAATCCTGCAGGGTGCATGATATGAAGGGCGCATTCACAACATCCCACAAATTCTCGTGCTATTTTGGCTCTCAAGACCTTAATGTTAAGATCTGCCCAAATCTCTCCTATTCGTTCTTTGTGATTGAGATGTGGGCAGCTAGGGAGCAAATCCATGTAGTGTATCCCGCTATAATGTTCCTAGTATCATTTAAGCACAGTCTTTCCCATTTGCAGTGTTTGATTGACACATTGCCCCATATTTACTCTCACCATATTCTTTATAGTCGAGGTGGTCACATATTAATTTCAGTTGAGCAAACAGTTTGTTTAAATTTTGAAGGGTTGTCATTGTTCATTGAACACTTAAGTGTGCGTTGTCATTGTACGTGACCATTATCCAACATTCTGTGAAAATCAGATGCATGGAATAGAGCTCTAACAATTTTCATTGCCCAAGTAATCATATTTGTCCAGTTTACTATGTTATATTCTCTACAATGCTGTTCATTCTCGTCCACTGTCTGATCTTTTGTTGGGTTGTTTCCCCTTATTTTTACAGCAAACTTTCTGTGGAATGCTGTTCTATGTTTATGGGCCTTTCTTTTTCAGCTTCATATCTTTGTTTTCACTTACAATTATTTAGGTTTTTATTTAACGCTGTGCAATAATTGTGTGCTTAATTTGGATGCTGTTCAGTCAGTTCCGATATGTTTTGTATCAGGGTAGATGCATCTTTCCATTTGAATGATAAAAACCTGATTTGATGAAAAATTACTGCCTTTGTTAAAATGCTTGCTTCAATCAATTTTTAAAATGTTCTGTGAAAATTGAACTCTAATAAAAGTTGTGTTTTTGAAAATAATTTTGCAGGTAGTATATTAATGACAAAATTAACTATGCAAGATTGTTGCTAAATAATTTAAGGCATACTTATGTAACACTCATAAATATACTTACAAGAATAATTTGTTTTGTCTTGTCTTTCGTGCATTAGTATGTTATGTTGCTGTCACAAGGTATGGAAAATATTACTATTGTGTTCTAAATTCTATTAAAAAATTGGTATAATTCTCTCTCATATTACATTCATTGTTATAGAACAGAATCCTTCAAATTGTTGGGATATAATGTCTCAAAAACATACAGTGAATATAGTATATTGTATTTACGGCTATGCTGAAGTCCACTGCACCCCAAGTGCAAGAGCTACACAACTAACCCATCGGTAGTCTTCGTGTAGTGCTTATCTTCGCTGATGTGCGAAATGAAATGAGAGTCAGGATAGAGTAGCAACTGAGTGCTTTGGGAAGAAAAAGTTTTAGTAGGTAATCTTGGAGAACCACCAGCTGTTATTTAACGTCCATCACATTTCCCATGTACAAAAATCTGGAGTTGGATTTATTATAGGTTGAAATAGACCCTGGATTGCAGTGAGTGGCTGTTACTGTGCAGAATTTTTAAGGAGAATGGTGCACTAGTGTGCTGTCGCAACAATTTGTTCAGTATGTGTTGTAGAATTTTTGACACATTCCGATCCAAACAATAGTCTCTTAAACACCTTTTTAAAGTCTTTTATAGTCACTAACATTATTTTTCTCTCACTGCAAAAAAAAGTATATTAAGCTATCATTTATATATTAACATGCCAATGATTTAATTACACACACTGATTAAACTAGTTGCATATACAAATTGGTAAATATAAGATGTTGATGCACAATTCCCCTTGAGCATTTGACTTGTGCATCAGTAGTGTTCATGCAGCATACTGTGATCCGATTTCCGTTGCTCTGGTGAGACTGTGCAGTTGTGAACTGTTGTGGTGGCTCTCCTGTAGGTACACACAAACTCCAAACCTCCGTACTCGTTCTCGTGCCTCATCTTCATGGCAATAGAAGACTCACCTGTGAAGGCACTGCCCGTGAAGGAGATCTACGCGTGGATATTGGACCACTTCCCGTACTTCCAGAATGCCCCCACCGGCTGGAAGAACAGCGTACGCCATAACCTCTCGCTCAACAAGTGCTTCCGCAAGGTGGAAAAGGCACCGGTAAGTTGCTGCACGTCAGTTAACGGTCAGCTCTGCTGTACTTCCTCATCATGTACTTTTCTTTTTCATTCCAAAATGGATTTTAAAGAGATGTGTAAAGGTACATTATAAAGCAAGTGCATGTACAATAACACATGTGCTCTTTGTGTAATCAGTATTGAAACATTTTACACCAAACTAAAACTGTAAGAAAAACTACTAAATAAAACTTATGAACGTGTGTAATAAGAATTGCAATAAAATATGTCAATTGCTGGAAGGAATGGGACTTAACTGTTGCAGCAGCCAATTCTTAACAGTTTGTATGAACAGGTGTTCGCGATCATTTTAGCAAAATCTGTAAAACCCTTTTATTCGGCACTGTAAATAACATTTTCTTATTATGGACATTGCTTCTTTTACCAGCGAACTTGGCGTTACATTCTAGCACAAATTAACAAATACTTTTCATTAAGCAGACAAACATTAAATTTCTTATCATTTCAAAGGGAAAAAAGTAGGAATGTGCCGAGCAGGTGTGAGTGTGCGCACGTGCGCATTTGGGGGGGTTTCC
The DNA here is from genome assembly GCA_029891345.1 of Dryococelus australis. NCBI lineage: Eukaryota > Metazoa > Arthropoda > Insecta > Phasmatodea > Phasmatidae > Dryococelus > Dryococelus australis. The sequence goes on along the minus strand of CM056995.1, from coordinate 10,594,950 downwards.
AGTAGAGTTCAGATTTTACAAAGGACGTGACCAAGAATATGCATGTTGCCAGTAGTTCCAACTCATTTTCGATACAACCAAATCTGATCACCAAGTTCCGTCTTCATCTTCTTACATGAATACATAGACGCATTACCAAAAACAGTAATTACAGCAGTATCGTCTGCCTTGACCTCATGAAATGGAAAAGTCTTACAACAAATTATCCTGTTTGGATCAATCTCACTAATATCCTCTGGTGCAGGCTCCTTCTCGACATGAGACCTTCTGAAGAAACACATTTCCAACAAACCACTGCCAGCTTTAGCAGTTATTCCTTGAATACCAAAATGGTACAGAAAAGACAACAAAATATAACACTCTTCTATATCAAGGATCTTAACTGTCCAAGACCTATCATCTTTATTGACATCCTTAGTAAAACACACAGTATTACCATAAACCTACCTCTGGTAATAACCAGAAGAACGAATTCGCCTCCAATTCATGTCAGGATGAAATCTGCAAAAACACATAATCAATACTGTTGATAATCGTAAAAAATTAATAGAATATGCAAAAGGAATTAAACTATTAATACAACGCAGATGCATACCTAAAAACAAGGTAGAAACACAAAAAAACCGAAAACAGAAAAGTCCAGTATCAGCCCATACCTACTACTTTAACCTAGTCGCTCGGCATTTAACATGCGAATGGGAAACTCCGCGGCAATGCTCCGTATCTCTATACATTGCGCTACGTACTGGGACCTTATCACGTGATGTACTTCCGGGAATTGAATTATAAGTGCATTTTTCATGTGAATTTCCGGTCTTCAAGCCATATGAATAAAATGATATTATGGGGTTGGGCCTGCAGAATCTGTGGGCTAGGCCACTGGGGGTGACATAGGTAATGATGTGAAGTGATTAGTGTCTAATAGTTGTGTGATAGGTGAATATCGTCTTCCCTCTGCATTTATCGGGGCTTGGGACTGGCAATATCGCTTCATGGGATTGACTGTAAAAATTTGAAAAATTAAAAAGGGCAGTAAGAACCCGGGCCCAAAGAACTTTTCATACAGTGTTAAGATAAATTCATTCATAAAGGTTCCAGATATGAAAACTTGCAGGGACAAACTACAAACTGCATGTCAAATAGGATCCCTATAGCTCAAGTAGTTAGTGTGAGGGGTGGGGGAGGAGTCTAAAAAGGAAGGATGTCATCCTTTATGAAAGCTTGGATGTAAGGGAGGAACTTCTGGGTGTTGAAGGGGGAAAATAGTGAAAATTGACGAAATGTGACATTGGGAAAGGCCTTGGTGTAAAAATGGATTAAAGAAAAAAGTTCCCAATAAAATAAAAGAAAAACTGAAAAATTGAAATGTAGTGAGGAAAATAAGAAGTACGAGTATAATTTTAAAAAATATATTTCTGAAATGAAAAAAAATTTTGGAAACAACTCCTTTTTCAAAAATTTGAAAAAATTTAAATGGGTTATTGGTTCCCTACCCCGAACATCTTAAATAAGGTGATAAGAAATGCTTTCCATTCAAACAGCATCTTTATATCTTAAAATGTTTAGGAGATATAAGAAGCATTTGATAATTGAACCTTCCTTAATATGGGTAACTCAAGGTGACATCATTCATAAAGGTAAGAAATGTGAACATTTGGGAGTAGCTTTGCCATTGCCATATTCCAGCACACAAGAAAATAATGTTGAATAGGACACCTTCCATTTGTCGATTTGTGAATCACTTCAGAGCTTTGAACTTTACAAACATTTTTTTCAGATTCCAAAATGAGTACGAATTTTTATTAGAAAATTTTGGAGCCTCGCACACCCCTAGAAAGTAGATGTATTTTTATGCATAAGATCTTCATATTAGAGAGTAATTTTGTTAAAATTGTTTTACTGAACAGTGCATGAAGTGTTCACACTAGATTGCAGTTTTGTTATTACTGGTTTCTCTTATTTGACAAACTGTCTGTTAATGAAGTCAACACACATGGTGGGGGGGAGGGGGTAACAGTTAGTTACTTCACTGTAGCATAGCATCGTGGAAGCAGGATTTGCTAAGGTGGGGGTGTGGTGTTGCAGAACCTGGGAAAGGGCTCGCTGTGGATGGTGGACAGCCTGTACCGCCCCAACCTGGTGCAGGCACTCCAGAAGGCTCCCTACCACCCGTACACGAGCTCGGAGCACGGTGGTGGCAAGGAGTACATCCCTAGGTGTGTGCCTCGCTGGCTGCTAGCTCCTCGCTTCTCTGACACCTGTTGTCTCGTCTGCCACCTTCTTGTATGCACAGCCTTGGAGAAACTACCTCAGCATGCATGAATGATATCTGCTTATGAATCACATTATAGTACCTTTTCACATCCAAAAACCAGTTTGTTTTCTGTGGTTTTAATGGGGATTCAATGTTAAAGAAATTCCTTTTTATGTGGTAAAATGTTAATTTTAATTTTAAACTTTAGAAAAAATGCTAAACAAAAAAATTTGCAAGATGTCTTAAAGTGCCAGTATTTCTTAAGAAATGTCACATGGAGTACTTTTTGTTTGAAATGATTACCTTTAAAGTTAATGCATAGAGAAGGGATTTCTTTTTAACATTGATTCCCCATTTACACCCACTGTGCTCCGTAGCAGTAGGCATTGCTCTTAACAAATTGCTCAAATCAGCATGTTAAGTATAAAAACTCTAGCACCAGTTTTTAGAAGTACCATAGTTCGCAGTGTGTTGCACACATTTATTTTTTCAATCTCACTGGGAAATGTTTCAACGGACAGTCTCATAGAAACAAGTTGTAACGGGATAAACTGCATGCAGTTTCTGGGCCTTGCATGTAAAGATAAAATACATAAATAAGTAATTTCTTTTGCACATATAATTACCAAATTGTGTCATTTTTCAAATTTCCAGTATAATTCAACATGGCAAGCGAGAGCAACCCGTAAAGAGAAGGAATGTGTCCTGCATTCTTGTGGCAGTTTTTATAATAAGCTGGAACATTACCCTGTTACATGAAAGAAATTTACTTGTGCCTATTGATATCAAGGCGATACCTAACTTTTCTTTTATTACAGACTTTGAAGTAGTGATATAAACAGATTGACTGCAGTTTTTATGTGTTAGATAAAAGTAGAGTTATCCTGGAGTGGGTACAAACACGAAAACCAGGAAATGGAAAGTAATGGGCTGTCACTACCAAATAGCTGCATGAGTTGATGTGTGTGTGGGTTCTGTCACAGTGGCAAAACATCTCCAACTTAGGAGGGGGCAAACTATAGGCACACCTCTTCTCTTATAAATTTTATTTTTGTGTGATCAAAACCCAAATTAAATGCTGCATAAAAGGTAGAGAGAAGTCTGTAATGCAGAAGAAAAGATGTATGTAAATTATAGTTCTGCAGATATTAGATATACCAAAACCACAACAAAAATTTACAACTTTCATTTTTGTTTTGGTAAGAATTTTTGTTGCAGAAAGTTGTAATGGACCTAAAATTCTATATTTTGGCGAATATTGAGGTGTTTAAACGAATGTTCATTTAGTGCGCCAGCAAAGGAAATTTTTGTCTGAAAATCATTTTGTTTGTTTTCATTATTATTATTATTATTATTATACTTTATAACTTAAATAACTAAAAGAAAATGGAAACTGAAATGTACGCAAGAACCCTTGTGGTGAATACTTAATATTCTACATTTTTTGGCATGATTTTGCAACAAAATTGTCATAATGAATAACTGGATAAAATATTATAAAATTCGTTAAACTTTCATTATGACTGAACTCTTATGAAATTAATTTTCATTTTTGTTTTGTTTCAAAAAGGTTTATAATATATTTTTCGCTTTCATTTCGGGAGATAAAAGTTACATATTATAGCAATTCATCAGAGTTTGTTTACAATTTATCAACACATCTAGGTCAACAAAAGCAGTTTGGGTGCCTATTTATTCTCATTCTGGCACCCTTTACTAAGTGTAGTGTGTGACAACATATACCCTGCACCCCTTAGTTGTTACGCGACTGCAGTCTCCTGCTGACAGTGCGGTGGGTTGCAGTTCGGCGCACCTGTCCCGCCACAACACAGTGGCTGTGTTCAAGAGCAGTCAGCGCGCCCCGCGGCCAGGGACACTTGTGCCGAGGCTGGACATGTTTCTGCCAAGGAGGCAACAGCCCGAGGACGTAGACGACCCGGACTCGCTGGACGATGTGGACGCTGCGGCCGCAATGCTGGCGCTCAAGCACGGCCACAGGGTCATCACCCTCGACAGAGGTGAGCTGGCTGCTTGTATAAGTGCCGCTACGCATGGTAGACATGAGAGCAAGTTGTACTATTTCTGTGGAGACATTATCGTGGTCACCCAGTGTTTTGTCTGTGCAGTGCATTGTCAGTTGGTAAACAGCCGTCATCTCTTGTCATCTACGCCTCAGTCTGGTCTTCATCCAGTGTTCCTCTTTCGTGCTCTCCCACCTTCCAGTCTCTTTTTGTTTTGACTGCCTCTTACTGTATGACCCTTACCTGTTGTTTTATTTCTGTATTATATTCTTGTATATCTATCACATTTACTAAACAAAACCTCGTAGCCTGTCACTCCATTGCAACAACTGTGTGTTAACCATGCAGCTAACTTAACATATCTGATATCCTACAGTTAGTCTCCAACATAACAAATAAAAGGGGTTATTTATACAACACAAACACAGAAACAGCATACAACTTAATTATTGCAGGGTGGAGACACGTGAACTGCTCTGCCCAACTCTGCTCTCATAAGACTCACCTTGCTTCCCTGGAACATCTGCACTGAGCTCCCCACAGCTGTCAGTGTCATTGCCTGCCTGCAATGTTTTCCTCTTCTTTGGCCGAGATGAGAAGCGAGTGAGCCACTGCCACTACGCACAAGGCTCTGAACTGGTGTGCAGTGCTTTCGTAGTGCTGCATGTACCTAATGGGACTTTCAACTATTACAAGACACTTGAAAAACACAACTTTTAAATTGATAAAATTACAAAACAAAAACGCATGTGAGATGACTTATGTTAAAAATAATGCTGATCCATCTCAGTATTTGTATTAAGTTACTTATATGAATCAGGATGTTTGATAAGAAGGACAACAATGAACCAACAGAAAGAACTATTTCAACTCATGCCTGTTGGTACACTAATTTATTCGATACTCTCAAAAGTTGATTAACAAATAGAAAGAGTATATATTGACGCATGATGCATTTCCGTACATTTGATTCACACAATACAAACAAATTCACCCCATCTTGAGTGCAATGTTTAACCCTTTGGGCAGGGCAATTAGTCCACACAGTACTGAAGAGGTGGGACATGTGCCTGCAGGACACACCAGTGCAATGTTGGAAGCAGTTACACACACGGGATCCTAGCTTGTACTGTCACCCAGAATCTCAAAGAAGTCGTCATGTCAACACCCTTCAACAAAGATTGTACTGCCTGACTGAGCCACTGCTCCCTCCAAACAAAGGTCACGCTAGTTCTAGAGTGCGCCACTGGAGGGCAGCACCCATTCTACCTGCACCCCGTGGCCTAGATAAACACCTTTGAATTTTGAACCCCTGTGACCGAGGCCCTCTCTCCCTGCACCCCTTGCCACAAAGTCCTATATGAGATTAGTATAAAAGGGCTGGTATGACAGGCAGTCTTTAGTCTCTGCTCCTCCACCGCCTTTGTGTAGGGCCGGAGGTAGCCATCGGGGTGTCCGCCTGGCTGGTACACCCGCAGATTCCACCGCTCTTCTGGGGTTGGAATCTCTACCATCTGAAGATATCGCTGACCAGAAGCCACTTCCGCAGCAGCCGTAAACCCTCTGCTTCTGGGAGACTGGACCTCCTGATGCTCCTGAAGATGTCTGCTCCTTCATTACCATCCCTGGTATCGACCCCAGAAATTAGTAATGGCTAGGTCAGTTCCGTTCAGGAACCTGCCTCACTGGACAGTGACTGCAACTTCTACACTACCATTTCTGTTCCTTCAGAACAACTGGTGCTAGTTAGGCTAGAGTTGTTGAACACTAACAAACAGATTATCACGTTTACCCCCTTTTCTAGCTTTACTCCAGGTTGCCTTCACCATGGAGTTTCTGTTAGTCTAAACTTCCGTGAATTAGCTTAGGAGATAGTACGGAGCCACCATGTTATTACTCGCGTAATATATAATGTGAAATCAAACTATTCTCTGCATACTATCTTGGCATACTAATTTTCCTGAAAGTCTGTGTTCCTGCATAAACACACCTCCCAGAGTGTAGCCGGTAGACCATCGGGCACTAAGCCAAATACACACCCATTAAGTGGCCACCTGAGCTCTGCTGCCTGGTAGATTTTGGTAGAGCCTGTATCACTAGACACTTCTCCACCAGGTGAATCAAGCAAACCAGATTATTCCATACTACACCACCACTTCTTATGGGGCCGGAAAGGGGCTGGAATCAACTTGGATTGATCGACCCCCTGTGGATACCACACCTGAGTTTCCGGTCAAGCAGCTTGAACCAACCTCCGCTCTCTTTATGGCCGGGCGAAAGGAGCAAGTGGTATAGTTCCTGCCTGTGTCGCTGTGTCTCTCAGAAGTATGTCACCAGCTTGTCTTTTGCGAGGCTGTATTAGTCTGTATCCCCTTATGCCGTAATCCCACAAAGGAGGTGTGCCTGAGTGGGGCCGAGTTCAAACTGCCTGCTTCACAGAGAGGCCTTGCCCCTCTGCTTTACCAAACCCATTTTTTACAGCATGTGGGAATCGTGCCAGACGATGCCGTTGGTCGGCGGGTTTTCTCGGGGATCTCCCGTTTTCCCCGCCCTTTCATTTGAGCACTCCTCCATGCTCACCTAAATCATCCTCGTCTGCTCTCAAGACCTTGATGTTAAGAGCCGGCTCTTCACTCACTCACAGATTTTTTCCACCTTTAATTAAGCTACCAGATCCCCCTCACACAGTGTTGAGGCATTCTTGTGAGGAGGGGAAACTCATCTAGGAATTGCCAACCACTGGTTTGGCTGTTCCCAGCCCTGAAACCCAGCAGTTACCCACAAGTCAAGAATACTTCCTGACCTTGCGAGTCATCAAAGCGACCACCAGCCCTCGCCACGCCAGGGAAGGAGTCTCCACCCGAGAGCACCACAACTACCGCAGAAGATGAACAAGTCTTCAGGTAACTGTGTGAACAAGGGTCTGCCAGCTCGTAAGGTCGTGACAGTAGTTCCAGACTTTGTGCCCCTGAGACAGGCCACCAGACCTATTCTATACACTGGCCGTGTGTAAGTACAATATCGTGATTCTGGCATCGCTAAATAAAACTGTGAAGGTGACAAAGACCTCCACTTCCTTACGTAAACGTTACTTGACATAATTCACCACAACCTTTACTCCCAAAAGTCTTAAATCATTGTGTGATGCAACTAGTCCCTATAAATAATTGTTGTTTCAATGATCAACCACTTTGGGCATGCATCAATACATCACAAAGATATAACTCTTAGTTAATGAACAATATCTCCTATTTAATATTACAAGAGGTATATCTTTTGTATCGCCCAGAAAATATTAGTCTTCTTTTGTGGTTGTCCTTGAATTTCAATAAAATATATGAGAAATAAAGATTTCCTAAGCAAAATTAAAACTGTATCTTTCAGTCCCTGTGGTTTCATTTATTTTTAAATGGTTTGGTTTATTTATTACGTGCCAAAAATAGTTGAAATTTAATTTCTGTAAATAATTATGAAGAAACTATGAAACCTAAATTTTATTTTGTTGACATCACACATGTTAATATTTAAAAGTTGAAAAGTGTTGGTATGTAAATTACCTAATCTCTTACAAAGTGACAGTCTCTCATATATGAGGAATTACTTCAGGTGATGTTAATTCACAGAGCAATTTGGTACACTGTGTTAAAACAGTGGACCTGGGAGTCCTGGGTTTGAATCCCCATCTGGCCAACGTGATTTTGGTTTTGCAGTGTTTTACTAAATTACTTTCCTACAAGTAAATGGTAGGATGATTCCATAAAACAGGGCTAGGCCAATTCCGTTCCCATTCTTAAATGGCCGGTGTTTCCATACATAGGATTTGTCGTTGTTCAGGGTCACTCAAAACACCAGTTTAATAAATAGGTGAATAAATTTGATACAACTATTTAAAATAAAAACCATTAATTTGGCAGGCAAGTGACAACATTCCATAATTTTGAAAAGTTAATGCATTCACTTCTCATTTCCATTCTCTTGGTGTCCATGCTATCTTGTATGTTACTTCTTTATTTCACTTGAACCATGCGCACCCTTACTTTAGCATTTCTTGATTTCCTAGGAACATTAGTGCATTAATGAATCTTGTAAATCATAAACTTTGTTCCTATTTCCTCCACTTGTATGCCTGATGCACAGTACACGTCTTGCTGCTAATTCATGGCATGAACAGTCTTGTATGGTATCTTTAAACATGTTGGTGACGCTTCTTCCTTCCTACCCGCGTTAATAACCAGTGTATCTTTGTTGGAGTTTCACACAGTATTTTTCTTGTGTGATGTGTTCGAAGTGTTATTCAAAATTATCCTTCTGGTTAGCTCAACCCTTCTGTTTCTGCAACATTCTTGACTTAGGCCGCAGTCACACGAGTGGTCTTAAGCATGTTTATTGTAAATTCGTTTGGTAGCTATGGTTAAACATGTTTCCGAACAGAACTAGTTTCAGTGGTCACACACCTATAACTGAATTCCTTACCACGAAAATAAGCTTCCATGATTACTTATAATTGCTTCCAACACTCAAGGCTGATTATTGTATTAATTAAACAAAAGTATGTTATTTTTATTGTTATAGCAAAGCGAATACTATTTATTTTTACCTGGCTTACTATTTATTTTCAACGAATGCAGAAATTCCTGCCAAATTGAGCCATTTTGATTGTGCATTCTGTTTACTTCTTAGCAGCCAATGATAGTGCAAAACAGAAGAGAAGTTGTTCTGATGTACTTGCACGACCTGTTACTTTGAACAAGAAGCGACAGCGATCGGAACAAGTTCAGAGCCAGTGTAATCACTTCCAATGCTGAACATGTTTGAAGTTAATTAGTTTTTTAACCTTGTGAGCGTGGCCTTAGTTTCTCTCTTTTATTGTAATCACTATGTCACCCCTCTGTGTGAACTAAAGGTCTTATGACTACTTCCATTTCACTGTGCTTATTTATTCCCCACAACCATTAGCATATCTGCATTCAACAATTTTTTTTTTTTTTTTCCCCCCCCCATATCTTCAGGTAAATTCTTTATGGGCCAGTGTGGTCTTCTCAAGCCCATTTTGTGGAATCTGCTATTTCTTAAGCACCTTCTGTTTCATCATAAATTTTCTCCACTCTTCTGGTGGTAGCAGTGGTGCTGTAGTCAAACCACTTGTCTCAAGCTAAAGTGAAGTAAGTTCAATTTTGATTTTCAATGTGAGATTTTGGTAGATGTTGTTGGTTTTTCTCAGGGTTTTCCAGTTTTCTTCACTAGTGTGTTCTGCCATCGGTCCATCATCTCAGGTCAGTCCCATTGATAATGTAGACCTTGGTTGTAAACACTATCTAAACCTCTCATTCTTGCTCTCACTCTGCCCCTCTGAGATCTTCTGTTTCTGCTGTGGCATGTTGCATAGATTTCCATGAACTTCATACTGCCATGTACCATTTCTACTGTTACCATTCTGATGAATACATACAAATGTAAGGCAGCGATACCACGTATGCTGTTCCTAATGTTGCTGTGTTCATACAGAACGCACATGTACATATTCAACATACATTCTAGTGTACGTCCCCTCATTTGTGTATGTTTCTTGATGGTATTGTATTGTTGCAGTTCACTCATTCCTTGAGCCTGATGTGCGCATCGAGACTCCGTGTCTGTTGGACCTGAGGAAGAAGAACAGGGCTTCCAAGTTGTCCCAGGTGCGTGTCTGTCTGGCCTTGGTGTTGAGGGTTGCAGATAGCTTTTAGCATAAGTACCTGAAATGTGTGTGTGTGCACATGCGTGCGCACACCCACGGATGCATTGGGTGCCACAGGTGTTGTCATTTGCCCAATTTAGCCTCGCTACAGCTGCTGCTCCCTCCCAAGAAGAGCATTACGCTGTACAAACCACATGCACAGGCATCCCCTTTCTGCTGTGATGCCAGAGATTACTCGCTGGCTGGCTGCTACCACTTGCAGATCGACAACCAGCTTAATGCCTTGGCATTTGTGTACCCCTCCGTCCACTGGACGTGGAGAGGAACGCAGCCCACACTCCAGCCATCTCCAGTGCTACCTCGTCGATTCTCTCTCCAGTACTCTGTACCCCTTACGCCGGCCTTGTGTTTCGGATATAAATTGGACCCGCGGTCCTCTGTTTGAGACTGACTCGTGCAGCTCCGTTGCAGGACATCACTCTGCCCAACCGCTTACAGAAGCCTCAAACACAACCACTTAGCTACAAGGCTCTAGCCACGTTTCTACTGCTTAAGAGACTACCGACCGCCTCCCCTCCCCCCTTTTTCCTCGTTCTACCAAGTCTTCTGAGAGTATGGTAAACCTCTGTGGCAGCCTAGGTTTTGGTTCTTCAGTCAATGTATTAATTTAATTAATTGTTCCGGCAATAGACAGACATAATCCAAATTGGCTGCATTTATCACTAACAGCTGCTATTCTTTACATTCTACCTCCTTTTGTTTCCCACTTCATCCTAGTACTTCGCGAACACTCTTCCAGGAACAGGCACGTGCCGCTTCCCTATATGTGTTCCTTTCTCACCTTCAGGAAACTCCGACTCTGCATGTTACTTGGAGCCTATGGTGACATCCCACCTTGCTGAGAAACACGGGAGCGGTGCCTTACTCAACTATTGCTCTTTTCTATAAAGTGCTTGGGTCTGCCGGCCATGTAACGCCCAGCCAACATACTTGCAGGAGGCCAATAATAGCCGCCAACCCCTCCACCCCTGGGTCCTTCATCCTACCAGGCTTTGCCCGCCCCTACGGAACACTCACCGTTGCCCTCACTTAGTGATTTCCCAAATTTATCCCTCACCACTGTGCTGGGTGCTAGCAAGTGCTAGCCCTGGTTGGAAGCCCCCTGGAAACCAAGGAGAGTGCCAATAGAGTAGACGTAGCACAACGGAGGGGAACAACTTCCAGCTCATCCAACAAAGTTTGAGACACCTACTTCAGACTACTGTGGCATGTTCCTCACACCATAGGGAAGGTGGTGAGATGCCTGGACCACCACCCAAGCTACGCTCCTGCCAGAGTTCAGACCAACCCCACCTTCCTGTGCCCAGCATGCCATATTTAGTTGCTGAAGGTGCCAAACCCCTTAACCAATAAAAACCTACTAAAAACGACGTAGCTTGCTTCACAGCTGTCTTGAGGGGAAGGCTTCTGATGTCATTGACCTTGCCTATTACACCACCAGATATGTGATGCATCAGCGACTCAATAATGGCACGCTGGGCACTGGAAATGTCAAGGGGGGGGGGGGGGGGGGGGGATTTGTGTGTGTGTGTGTGTGTGTGTGTGTGTGTCCGCACGCCTGCATATATAGCATGACTACTGAAAATGTGTGCACAAGCTGCACTTGTGTATGTGTTAGAGTTAATGTCTGTGATACAGCTCACATTTACATGCAGTTTATCACCAGCAAATTAAGGAGAGAAATACTTGGTGTTTGGAAATGAAAACTTACTGATTTTAGTAATTTACATTAGTCAACCTTTTTACCTGGTTTCAAACATAGTTGTTGTATAATTTCCAAAGTTCTTTTGGCTTTTCAATATGCATGTAAATCTTTAATGTAGCTAATGGGTTTTTTAACACTTTAAATGTAGTAATATCTACAGACAATTAAGACAACCTAGAATTGTGTTGTTTTTATACACTGTTGCATTAGCATCAGTTTTATTGGTCTCTGTGTTACCATTTACAACCTCCCTATCCATTCGAACAACACCAGACATACTTGCATTCCTGTACAACGTTCATTAATGGCCAGATGTAAGTCAATATAATACCAAGTCGAAAGTGTCTTAACCAAATGTTCTGTTTTATGTAAAATACCTACTATACAATATGTCCTGTTCATGTGAGTAATTCTTACTTTGAATATTGCTGACGTAATATTATGTTGCTGAGAACCTTGTGAAAACTACTTGTGAAGTAATATTCCTTCGCCCAGCCATGTCTTCAAAGAATTTAGGTGTTGTAATTTTATGGCAAACCTCATACAGGTGAGTTAAATTCAGGCAAAGTAATGTTGGGTCAGTAGCATTCAGTGTTAGACAGAAAAATTTGTAATATAGCTGAAAGTGAAGTGATAGGCGTGTGCATGTGAGGTCGCTGTGGTTTGCTGCTTTAAATGTAGTTGAATAGTTCTCTGTGTCATAGCAGGTTTGGCTACGGATGTGTTCTGTGTCACCAGGATGGCATTAGTGAGGCGATGATCCCAATCATCACCACTTCGCCTAGTGAGGACCATACCTACAGTGCTGCCACCTCTACACCACTCAGCTCTCAGGCATCCTATGCATCCTCTTCCCGCGATGAAGGTTACGAGGACAACTCGGACTCTGACAGAGAGTGAGTATGCAGGCTTGCCGTCTGCGAGGTACACTTGGCACACTGCTCGTGATGTTTTTCTACTGCTGTATGATATTGTTTTAATTTGAAAATCTCAGGTAGTGTCTGTCATGTAAACTTGCTAACAAAATTGTACCATATGATTTCCGTCAGAAGAATCTAATTTGCTGTAGTGTTCCCACTGACGAGTGGTCCTATATGGATGGATTATCTCGGAAGGTAGTATGGTATGTTGACTACCCTGCCAAGCCCTAGCTTAGCCTACCACAACGAATACTATACCTTCAATCAGGCCTCTGAGGCATTAGGGGATTTACTACAGCATTCGGTCACTTGGGGGGAAGTTTGCAATGGGCCGGAGGGGAGTTAGAGTAATGATGGGGGTACGTAACCTGGCTGACGAGACTTTAGCTGGGCGAGTTGGTTTACGTGCGGGGATGTGATCGTCAGAGGGGCGTGCTATACGGACACGGGAGTCGGGTTGCGATGGGAGTCGAACCCGGATTTATTTCCCTGTCGCTAGCTTGATGGTACAAAATTTAGATAAGACTCTCCCCGCAGGATGTGTGACTCGGATTCTCCTTCCAGATTTCAGCTTGATATTACTGATGGTTTTCTTGGGTTGGCTAGCAGGGTATGTTCTGGGGAGTAGCTCCATTTTCCCTGTTCAGCAATCGCTCCTAGATCTTATAATCTGTAGTGGGATATCCCGTCCAGCTTCCACCGAGTAGGTGTTTAAGGGGAGAAGAAATGTCTAGCGGAATGAGAGGGGAAATGATGGCTCGTGGTGTTTGATCAGGTTGTTTAGGCGACGGCTTGTCTACAGACTTAACGTTGAGCGTTGGCTATGGCAAGGGTACGACGTTCCCTACGTCTTTGCTTGCTGGGCACCTTTCTTACTGTACATCGGAGCAACAAACCCCACCAAATTATGATGAGGGAGCAGGGATCCACTACTACAGTAACGGTACTCAGATATAAAGTTACGTAGTTAGTTATTATGGGGCTTCGTTCCTTGGGGAGTAAATGCAAGGGTAATTACTAATACTAAAATACACAATATAAGCATGACGCGTGTCCAATTAGACTGACTGGACACGGTAGTTACAGATTTTACTCGCTAGACCAAAAGTGACGTATGTAGCGAGGATGAGGTGAGAAGTGTCGGCTAGTTCTAATACACTCACCTCTAGTTCGGTAGTTGAAGTAAGTTGAGGCTTAAGCGAGGTGAATGCCTGCACAAATTTTCCAAAGTCGTGCTTCTTTCGTCCAGAAGATCACGTCCCAACCTAGGCGAACTTTCGCTCCGGATAAGAAGCTGTAGACAACAGGGTGATACTTGTAGCTAGTACGAACACGCGGTGGAAACTCGATTAATATTGCCGGTGCAGGCGCAACTGCTTGACGTCTGAGTTTGGCGGCACGGACCCGTTCTCTGTCTATTCTGTGTAGGATAGGGCTATACTATCCTCGGCCAGGCAGCAGGGTGAGCCAGGTGTTGCAGTGTACCCGAATAGTGACTTGTCGGGCACTGATGCCCCACTGTAGGCGAACTGATCAGGGACGTTGAGCCGGAGTCGCGCCAAGCCTCTATGGTTGTGCGTCCACCCAGAATACCCGGTAGCACTGCAGGTCACTGTCACCGCGCACTAATAGTGCGAGTGGTACGAAGCAACCCGAGTGTATCGTGTCTCCTGGTGTGAAGGTGTTACTAGTGGTTGGGGCATTACTGTTTCTTCCCCACGAGTACTAATAGTGCTGTGTGTTTGATGGGAAGAAACAGGTAGCCGTCTAATGTGTATGGCTTAGTTCGGTTTAATAACTTCCCCGAATTCCGTTGGCATTGCACAGTGTAATCTACTTCCAACTGTGAATACAGATATATACCCTGGAAATAAAAGTAGCAAAGTAGAAAGTAACGTGTGTTTATTGAAAGTTCAATATACATGTGACCTGTGCTACCTCGTACCAAGTCGAGGATAGCTGAAGGTAACTGCGTGGTTCCAGGTGTAGGCGATCTGGAAAAGCTGATTCTAGACAAAAAATAATATTTACAGTTAAACTACTATTTAAAGGTGTCTAGAGGAAACAAAGGAAGTCGAAAGAAGAAAGTTTGTTTTAGTATGTCGCTGGATTGACTGGTCGTCTGCATAAGTAGAGTTGGTTGCCACGAAAGTTTACTCGTAGGCTTCAAACTTCTCTAGAGTTCCCGAGCACTAAGAGTGCTGTGGGTGGTGCAAGAGATGCGAAAGAATGACTCCAGAGCTCGGCTGCGGCCGGACTTACATTGCGGTAGCTTGTTGGCTGTCTGCGCGGTGAACAAGGGAGGCATGACGTCCTCCGGCCCTGGGTGGCTTGAGAATTATCTCATCAGCGGTTCTGGCTTCGTGCCTCGTCGGGTCTGCTCGGCCGTGCCCAAGGTGTGGCCAGCTTGTTGGCATCGAGTGCGTGGAGAGGGGAGGTTGAGGGCACCTGCCGGGATGCCTGCCTTCCAGGTGAGAAGGAAAAAAACATAAGTTCCCGTTGCCTATAGGGGTAGGCAACGTATTGCTCGTGTCTGTAGCGATAGAAGTAGTACTCCTAGGCGATGAGTTTGTGTCGTATTATAATAGGTGTAGAAGAGGCACGCGTCAAGTAAATAGTAAAAATAGCTACATGAGTATTATGTGGAAAAAACGGAGGTCAGGCGAAGGCGAGTCTGAGGTAGCAACTATAGCTCGGCAACTTTGACGTGACTGTTCATGGGAAGCTATAGCAGAGCAATTTACAGCAGCTAGAGAAATAAAAATTATAGTGACGCAATTTACAGCGGCTAAGTAAATGAAAATTATAGCATTCAATTTTGAGTGGCTAGCTTAATTAAGTGGGGGAAGCTAAACAGGTAGTTAACACACAACTTGATGGCTCAATACTGGGGAGTCACGGGAAGTTGACTGAGGTAGGATGTACCAGGTTAAGGTTGGGTGTACCTGTAGCTGTCAGTTGACTCATGTGCAGGTCCTTGATGATGTGCAGGTCGAGAGAGAGAACTTCTTGATGCAGGTTGAGGTGCAGGTCAAGAAGGGAGGTTCGGCTTTAGGAGATAGAGTAGCTCTTCGTTGAGACCGAAGGAGAGCTTTTTTGCAAGCTGGGTATAGGCAGGGGGGTAGTGAGCTACAGAATCCTTTCGGACTGGAGGGAGGCAAGCCCTTGCGAGCTGAGGAGGAGGAGTCCTATTGCAGACCGAGGAGGATGAGCCCTTGCGGACTAAGGAGAGTCTTCAGCAGACTGGAGAGTGGGCTCGCGTCCTCCGCAGTCGCAGAGCCCGTCGACACTCGCTGGTGCTAGTTGTGGGGGTTGTATTTATACTGAAAATTTTCTGGTCAGCAGTTCTTCAGGGTGTGGGGGTGTAGCGTAGCCTTCCACCACGGGGGCAGGTTTATTAGGGGTGCAGACGTGTTGCGGGTTTCTTATCACCCCAGGTGGAAGCGACTGCAAATTAAAACCCCTGTCTCTTAGGCGAGGCGGCTGTTACGTCACAAGGCCACAGGGGTGCTGTCATCTCTCGTGATTATAGGAACTTCTTCCAGGGGCCAGACACGAGTAGTAGAATTCTTAGAAATAAATATAATTTCTGTCACTGGGGTGCCATTTGCATGAATAATTCTGGATGAGCAATGGGGATTGCAATTACGCACGTAATATGCAATTATGTGATTGGCCACCTAGGCTCGTGGGCTTCCTGGCACGATACATTTGATTCTGATTGCCGCTTACATATTCCGCCCCGGAGCGCATTTGGCTCGCAGATGTGGTGGAGTTGTCCATAGAGCGCGCAGATGCGCTGTGGCGCATTCTGGGATGCGTCACCACAAGTAAATAACTTAAACGGATTAAGCTTAAAGTTACTTTTTGACCTTTTATTTTTCTCCATGTTGGACCTATTAAGTAGAATGTTTTACTAATATACCAAGGTCACATTTATTTTTTTATTTTTTTATTTGGCGCATCACATATTTCGCGTTTAGAGGAAGCGCTTTCCATAAGTAAGACTTCGCCCCATCTGATTATGGTAAGCCACATGGGCAAGTCACCAGACAGTAATGAAGGCAGGACACTGGGAACTTCCAGATGTTGACAGTGCCTCAATACACCCTAATTCAGTGTTCCAGCTTGTACTATCCACCATCATTGACAGAAAGCAGTCTCGTCAACGCCCTCCCCAAAACAACAGTATTCTACTTCACTGCACCTGCTAACTGAAAAGTGCACTTTTTTTAAATATGCACTGCAGAAGGAAGCGGGCCAATTACAGAAGAGTCACTACGTACTCAAGTGCCCTAAGTTTGGAGATTTTCACACCAGACGTCAAGCAATGAGACAAGATAAGCATCCATGACCCATGCATGTGACGTCACAAGCTCCATGTCTAAGAGGCGGGACCAAGCTCTCCCACACCCCTCGGAGCACCTAAGGTCACTGGAGATCACTATAAAAGGCTGACCCGACAAGACCTCCAACAGTTGCTCGGAGTGGCTCATCGAAGTCACTCACCCTTTCCTAGGCTGTGAAGACCAGAGTTGACACCCGCAGCGGTGATGAGTCTTGCTACACCCTCTTGGCTGTGAAGGCCAGGGGCATCCTGACTAAGGGTTGGACATCATGCACCCACGCCAGTAGTTGACCGCAACCATGACGATGTCATCATTCCAGGCCATTATCACCAGTCGTCTCCTTTACTAGCACCTCATTACGTTGTCCTAAACCTTCCAGGTAACCTAAGGTCATGGCAACATAGTCTCATCAAGACACTCCTTAAGGCCCTAACCCGGCCATCCCTATCAGTCAAGTAGAGAATCCCGTGTTCTATTATATGAAGTTCCTTCTGGACACCCCCTCGAAATAAAGTTAGTACTCCTTGGGCTAGTAACATAACTTAAATAAATTTATTTAAATTCACAAACGTACTTGAAAGTCATGTATTGTAATCAGGTAGCCTTCCCTGACTTAACTTGCATGTAATCAGGTAGCCTTCCCTGACTTAACTTGCATCTCTTTTACTATAATTGACTTCCACAGTTTAATGTATTAAATTATACCTTTGAAATGAAGTAATCCATGTTAACCTCTGTTAGCATAATAATTTTAATTTCAGTGTATTGTACTGAATTATATTCAGAACTACGTGAATGCATTAAAATCACACCCAAGCCGTTGAAATTGCAAAGACTTTTCAATCCTAGCTGTTATCAACCTTTTGTGGTGTGAAAGACAAGCCAAATTTTAAATTCTTATCTATTCATGTGTGTACGTGGGGTAACGCCGGTTACATGAAAACTGCCATATCGCAAACACAAGTAACACCAAGTGGTATTCTGAGTTTGGCCGAGGAAATGCTCAGGGTATTGCACTGGCTAATCTTAGTGGTAGCCCTTCCCTAGGACCTCAATATACCTTGGTACTGCGGCTGCTCACATGATCTGCTGTATAACCCTTCAGGCTAGCGAATGGCCAGGAGAGGTTAAGTGGTAAGACACGTTGGGTCTAGTCGCATACCCAGACGTACACTATAGGACCGCTAACTATAACCGGCTTCACTGCACTTGTACATCTTTATTTTGCATTTCACATTATTCAGAGTTAATTTCTGTAGATCTACCTCATACCGAAAAATTACTAGAGTTGTGCAAAGAACCGTCCCATGCCTCGTCAAGCAGCACGAGCACCTTCCCCGCCACAACCAGAGTCGGCCGCTGTTCCTTAGCCTATCATCCCAGTACAGCCAACGGAGCAGAGGAGATCTCTGCCATCTGCGAGACCACAGGTAACGCATCGGCGTGGAGTGTTGCCCAGTGTATCAGATTTTGTCCCGTCACGCAAACCCACACGTCCCACGATTTATGCTGGTTCCTTGCCCAAGAGGGAATGATATCCCCAGGGCATGATTTATGGGACGCTTGCATCCAAATATTTGAAGGCCACCCACACCTCTTGTACGTGTACCGTGTACGAGTTGGTGCATGCTCGTGTAAGGGTGATGCCTTCAAATGAAGCAAAGCCAGGATCGCTGGGTACATACCCTATGAGTAGAGCCAATATTTTATGGTGTTATTCAAATGAAAATTTCGTCATAAAAAATTGTAGATTTTGTCTTTATCGTCATAAAAGATTTACTATGTGTGCATCAATGTGTACTTGCCAAATTCAGTCGCGATGACTTTGGGTTAGTACAATAAGTGATTATCAGAAGAATATTTTACCTCGGATTGATCTAAAAAATGTAATATGTCTGTGTAATGCTATTATTTCTACGCATTCTTGGTATAGTTAACAATAGTGTATACTTACAAACATGTTCAAGTAAACACTTTTAATACTTAACATTAATACAACTAATTCAAGAGTGAGCATCTCTGTATTTAAACTAAAGGAGAGAATCACATTTTACAGATTATTCTTTTATGGCACAGATGATAAATTTTCCAGAGAATGTGGATTTTATTTGGTTACTACACAAAACTATTTTACTTATTAATTAACAGAAAAAAAATCTTTCATTGAAACCACATTAAAGTTCTTTACTTTTTCAATTTTGCCAGCCTGGTTTAATAGAATATAATTTCAACCACACTACACAGCATGTAATTCACTTGTTAGTGTTAACAACCCAAAATATACATATATTCTTTCGCCATCCTCCCAATGTGAAAAAAAAAATTTGAATTAAAATTTGCGTTATTTTGATTAGTACATAGCTCATAAATTTAGTTTTAAATTGTTAAAATTGTTTTTAATGATACTTTTTTTTTCTGGCAATAGTTCATTTTAGTTTGTGTTTTAACTCTAATTTTGGTGTTTTGTGGTGTATTAACTTTAATTTTGGTGTTGGCAGTGTAATAACTTGAATTTCTGTTATATTTCGCTTTTATTTCTATTCACCATATAATCTTGCCTCTACCTATGAGGCCTACTCACTTGTCGGTGGGACGCCTGTATATAAAGTGGGCCGGGTTAGTTTGCGTCTCGGCACAATGTTGCAGCACTGAAGGTGGAGTATCTGTGCATACCTGGAATCCGTTGCTACTCCTCTTACTGGAGAAAAAGTTGGAAATGAGCTTCAGAAGAGAGTGGGAACTAACCATTACAGATCCTAATCAATTACTGACTTTAAGAGCCATTCATATTAATTTTGGAAGGAAGACTGAGGATGCTGGAGTCACGTGAGAGAGGGCAAAAACCCAAGACAACACACAAGGGTAGCAACACAATATACACAGTCATCTGGCTAACGTGCAACACAATCATTCCTAGGCCAAGCCAAGGCGGGCTCGCCTTGTGTCATGTGTCAGGATATTCATTCAGTACCGGAGTGTCCACAGTTTTCACCTAAGTCACCCACGGGACGCTTTGATATTGCAAAACGATGCAACTTTTCCATTAATTGTTTGCTGCCTTCTCATAGGGCTAAGGAGTGCCATTACGAACCAACTATAAAACCTGCGACAGGAGACACCACACACTTCTGCACATTGACAACTCGTCGCCCAACCAAGACTCAAGTTTACAGCAAAGTGCAGACACAAGTGGTCAAAACCTTACCACCTCACTAACCAACACTGCACCTACGTCATTCGTTTTATTGGCAACTGCCAATGTTGGAGTGAAGGATGCTACTGGCAATATACAGATATGTCGTGCATTGTTGGACTAGCAACTGTCTGAGGTTGTGGGTGCTGAGGTCAAGATGTTCACGAATTAGTGCAAGGTATTGCTGGTGCTCCGGTTCTGGAAGTAAAGGGTGTCGCAACGTGTTGCTTCCAGCCAGCTGGTGAGGATCATCAGTTGTTTACCATCGAGACACTGGTGCTTAACAAAATCAGTGAACAGCTCCCAACTTTGAATATGCCCCTTCAGTAACTGGAAGCATTTGTCGAACCTGGAATTGACTGATCTTCAGTTAGGGACACCACACTCCATCAACTTTTTGATGGGAGCAAAACGCTTCCCACTTTTACTGACCAGTGGTAGAATAGACGGAGGTCCAGGTCCACCAGTTGCACCGGACTCTTATCTTCGGGTGGTTGGTGATGGGCAGGGTGGACACTACTGCGGATCATTACCTCCATTTGTTACTACATGTCTCCATGTGTCAGCGATGTCCTTGGAAGAGTGTACGGAAGTTTTGGGAATTGGAAGAGGTGCCTAAGGCAGTTCTGATCACTCCTGAGGAAACTCAATGTGAAGAATCCTTTTAGCAGACACACCGCAGACAGCCTAACGGAAGGTACGTGGTTGCGCTTCCATTCAAATCAACAGAGCCAGGGCATCAAGCGCTGAGAAGACTGTACCATCTAGAGCAGCGACTTCATCTGAACTCTCAGGTAAACCTTCTCTACGAAAGTTTTATATCAGATTATCTTGCATCAAGCCATATGGAGGAGATACCAGAAGCAGATGTCAGACAGGGTTTCTCTTATTGCAGTCCTCACCACTACGTCTTGAAACCAGATGGCAGGACCACCAAGCAGAAAGCTGTCTTTGATGCTTCAGCCAAGACATCATCTAGATATTCACAGAATGAGGTGCTGCTCTCAGGACAAAACCTTCAGTGTGGCATTAGTGACTTGATAATGTGCTTTCAGTTGCATACAGTTCTCTTTACAGCAGACATTCAACAGATGTACAGGCAGATCTTGATCAATTCAGGTTATCAAGAGTACCAACCTGTACTCTGGAAGGAATTTTGACGCATCCTCAAGGGTCTGGGAATGCAGGTTGAAGACAGTCACTTATGGAGTGACCGCTTCTCCATTTTTGGCTATTGGCACTCTTCGTCATCTCCCAGATGATGAGTGTCACAAGTTCCCATATGCTGCCATGGTATTAACAACAGATACATGTGGATGATGTGACTTGAGCAGTGTCTGTGCAGAAGCCGTAGCCACTTCAGCAGGAGTTGGTGGATATGCTGCGATCAGGTGGCTTCTGCCTTAGGAAATTTGCAAGCAATAGCTCTGAGTTTCTGGCAGCATTGCTTCAGCCCCATCTTCGACAGTCCATTAAGCATCTAATCAGCTATGCTGACGGAACCACTCTGCTAAAGGTTCTCAGTCTACAGTGGGTGCCAAGTAGCAATGTATTTTCATATGAGGTACAATCGCCAGATGGAGTACTGACCAAAAGAGGTATCTTAACTGATTTGGCACATATTTTCGATCTGCTTCGATGGCTCTCACCATTACTGCTACTGACTAAACACTTTATTCAACAGCGGTTTTTGGAAGGGGTCGGATGGGATGAATTGCCAGAGTCCAAACAAATGAGTTGGACTCAATGGAGGAAAAAACTTTCTTGTGTCAAGCAGATTACCATTCCTCTAGGACCCTTGGTGAGTTCACCAGTCTCGAGGTTGGAAATTCAGGGATTCTCAGATAGCTCTGAGAAGGATTATGCTGCAGTGGTATATGGTAAAGTCATTCCTGCTAGTGGTCTAGTGAAGGTGCATGTGATAATGACAAGATCAAAAGTAGACAAAACCAAGAAGGTTTCTCTCCCCAGACTGGAACTCTGTGGAGCATTGCTTCTTGCAAAGACCATTCTGTAACACTTGTCCTTCCACCTATTTCCTACTATCATCTAATTCCTGTATTTCCTTCCCAGACTCTTGTTAGACACTATAATTGGTAAGAGGTGGTAAGGGGTGTCATGAGGGGAACTCAGACAGTAGTTAATAAGGAAGACTGTTTTATAAATATATAATTTATTACAACAATCTGTATCTGTAAACAACACAATACAATTACTCGTACAACAATATCGGAAGGTGATTTCTTTACATCAGACTACAAGATTAATACTCAATTAATACAACGTGGAGCTGGTCTCTAATTCTGCCAGAGTTAATAAGTTAAGGGGGAATGGATGGTGGCTCGTTACAAGTTATTACTCCCTACCGTTACACGATTATGCTCACCCAATGACTATTACAGATAGCCCTTAGAGCTCCTCTAGACCTGTGGTTGCCTGTTGCCTTCTGCTTCAGCCTCGGATCTCACTCACATACACTCTCCATTGAGACTTGGTGCCATGAGAGGGCGGTTAAGTAGCCGGGCAAACTGGAGCATGTTTTCTAAACAATTGTGCCCGGCTACCATCTATACCCCATGCGACTTAGGCGGTGTGTAGCGGTGTCTGGTTGTCGCTACAATTCGCTATGTGCTGATGGTATTCAATAACCAACTGAAGGTTAGTGAAGTTTTTGCATATACTGACTCGACTGTGACGTTGGCGTGGATCCAGTCATCATCTCAGCACTGGAAGACTTTTGTTGCCAATAGAGAGAATTCAGACCAATACACCATCACAATGGTGGCACTAAGTTCAGTCAGAGGACAATATTGCGGACTGTGCCTCCATAGGCTTTATGTCATTGCAGTTGGTCACCCACCCACTCTGGTGGACACAGGACCTTCGTGATGACAGCCCAATACCCAGTCAGCCAGTTTGTGTCTGAAGTAAGAGCAGACATGTAGGAATACTTGTCTGCAGAGAGTCGTGTCCCAGTGTGTCTGATTGACTTATCATTGCTTGATCGGTATTCATCTTGGAATAAGTTAAAACTAATAATTGCATACTGCCTTTGCTTCATTGAGTTAAGAAAGTCAGACAACATGAGAGTTACAGGATCCCTCACTGTTACAGAGTTGCAGGCATCTGTTTTGTTTTGAGTTAAGAAAACCCAGGCAATAGAATTCCATACAGAGCTTGCAGCCATGGCAGAAGGAGAGTACTCAGCCTCCTTGAAGTGGTTGTATCCCTTTGTGGACAAGAATGATATCATTAGAGTGGGCGGGAGGCTCCAGGGGCCCGTTTCATTAAACTAATAGTTTACAAGTTATAGGTTACAAGTGCTGCTTTCGACAAGTACGTGTTAATTTCATTTCACATATAGCACTAAAACTTGTAATTTGTTTCTCCGGAAAGTTTCGGTACACCAGTAATTACTATTTATTTTCTACAAGTAAACAAAATGCCAAAATAAAATGAAAATAAATTGACTGAACTGAAGAAGGTGAGAGAAGCTAAAGATATCTTGTTTAGTACATCTTCAGATTAGTTAATGCTCAATAAATTATAATAATGGGAGAGTATTCGAAACAGTGCGATGGCATTTGTCCTTATAAACTTCCATTCTGCAGTTCGCAAATTAACACTTATCTTACTACCATTCTTTGTGCAGCTGTTGTGGCAAAGACTATATCAGTTGGTTCGGTGCACCCAATATAAAGTATTTGGTCCAGTATGAGTATTTAAAAATACTTCTCCTGAATAAGTTTGTAATATTTAAATTTCACTTTCTCAAACTGAAAAAGTTCAGTAGTAAAGTGATTTTGTCTGTAACATTACTTCTGTAATGTTAGTCAAGTCATTCTGCCTTATAGTTTAGTAACCCAAATTGTCCCTTTAGTGCTCGACCCCTTGGGTTTCCTCCAAATTTTACTTTCAAAACTACGGCTCTAGAAATGCACACAATAACATATGAATATCCATGGTGAACACAGTACACAGTTTGCTTGTAGTCTCAGGGTAATATTGTGCAACACAGTGCAAATTGGACATCAGCATTTTGTCTTACAATGCCTGAGGGGCAACATTTGTTCCCAAATGGCATAGGGTTGTTGTGGCAGTGATTGGTAAAGGCGCATAGCATAGTGCTCGTGTGACAGGAATGCGGAAGTGTCGTCAGTTCACGTACAAGCCAGTTTATTATTGAGCATGGAATTGGTATCCAGGTGGACTCGAGTGCACTATAACCAGGAGGCCATCCTGTGCATAAGTGTGATGTAAAATACTTGACGTGTGTACAGTGAATCGCCAAATGTGAGAGATTCTCTTGTAGTGGACGAAATTCCAAATTACCTAGGTTCCATTTCCAACAGCCAACTGAGAAGCGTGTAGTACCACTGAGTGGTAATACTGATTGGATATGGTTACAGGGACGGCTCTATGTCTTCGAGGTCGCAGTCGTTCTGCATGCTGACCAACATCTCCAACCTGCTATCGCAGAGGGGTGCATCAGACTCGGAGGAGCAGCGCAAGATTGCGGAGGGGGCAGATGCTCTGCTGAACCTGGCTGGGATCCCCACACGCAAGCGTCCACCCTCCCGTACGAGTGCGGCCCCGCCTGCCAAGCGTTCCGCATTGCGTGGCCGCAGAAAGTGCGTGGGCCGTCGAGGGCCTCACAAGAAGAGCGACACCATGGAGCGCCGGAGACGCTCTATTTCCTCGCTCGTCACCAACAACAACAATGTTGTGTTAGCCAGTTCTAAAACTAATAAAATGGCAACGAAACGATCTTCTGCGAATGAGGCGGTTTTGATTCGACACCCTAGAAGTGAGGAGAGAGCGGGTCGAGTCAAGAGGTAGGAAATGGAGTAACAGAAAGATATAAGCTCTCCCTAGTGCAGTTTTAGACAAGTTAGAGTATTGTTTTCGATAGGCTTGTTTTGGTGAAATATGTGTATGTTTGAAAACAATTTATTGAATTGTTATGATACACTTTAAAAGAGTAATAGATTTATTTACTATTTAATTTTAACTTCTGGAATGAAATATGCTTCCAGGATAATATTTTCAGAAGGGTCTGACTGTAACATTTGCTGCCGTTGTACAAGGAGTATGCAAGGGCCTTTTACATTTGACACAATTCATATTTATGAATATGTATATTGAATTATTTATAATGTATAAATGCTATTTTTTGAGAGGTTGTGGCACATTTCATGTTAAATTGTATTTCCACTCGAGGTGAACTAATATTGAGGTATATGTATTTGTAGATGACTACGGAATGTTTTACTTGGCACTGGAGGTACCAACTTGCATACTTCTTGTCACAGTTTGTTACATGCTAGGTACACAGATCCAAAGTTTTCAACTTTTACTAAACATTGATGATATCTCATCAGTACATGTGACTTTTTACTTTTATAGATCCTGATAGTTATTTGACTTGCCTGTTAACAGTTCAGGTAGCCAGTGTTTTATTGTACAGAATAGTGATATTAGAGTTAAAGTGTGTGCAGTTTCAGTATTGTTGTTTCAGAGTACAGAGTAATTACTAACATGAAAGTTTTGTTGCAAACAGAAGGATGGCTGATGCCATGCTTAGTTTATATGATGTCTGATATTTTGTCCTGTCCATATTCTCTGCTCATATGGAAGTTGGAACCCCTTCCAAAATGATTTCTTCCGCTCTGTTGTGTTCCGTGCGCTACGTACTGTACTTGGGTGTTATGTTTTGGTAGCTGGTAAAACACGAGTGGCATTGCAACATGATGTGGTGTTGTGCTGTTCCAACTCAAGCTAGTAACTCACTTGACACTAGTTTGAGCTTGTGAGGCTTCTCAACTACAACGTAAAATTTACCTTTTTTTCTGTGTGTGTGTGTGTGTGTGTGTGTGTGTGTGTGCGCGCACGTGCGCACGTGTGTGCATGTGTGTGCACGTGCAGGAGCACACTGGGACTGATGTTTACGAGGTGGGGTACTAGTGCTATGGGAAAGATACCCAAGTGGATTAAAACTTGTTTAATTCAGTAAGGAATAAACGAGGTGGTTTTGTGCTATTTTCTATTGAGAGCTTAACAGACGTTTACTATTCTTGACAGGTAAAGACAACGTGTTCCTAGGCTAACGGGGTAGGTAGGCGAAGCGCTATGAAAATAACTTTAACATTGACTACAATACATTTGTTCTGAAGAGGCCGAAAGGGTTGATGGTGGGGCGGTGGCAGCTGGCGACATGACAAAGCTCATAGAAAAAAGAGACTGAATGAAGCGTTAATTTCTCGTATTGTGAAAAATACTAAAACGTACCACATCAAGTGTGTACACGTTGTGATTCTTAAACCTACCTAGGCAAGTTATGATGATGTGATAAATCTGTTTTCCACGGCAGGAATAAATACTGTAACGTGTTTTGTGACCATTGTGTGTGAGAGAGTATTGTTCTATTTATGTTACGTTGGACTAGTGCGTATGTGATTGCAAATGTTGGACGTTCAAAATGTATATGTTTTAACCGTAAGCACTGATTTTATGACAATTTTTGTAGTGACATCGGTTTATGTTTCACAACGTAACTTTGCCCTAGGTGTTTGAAACACAATTGTGTAATGTCCTTATGTTTCTGTGATTTGAGTGTTTACCGCAATCTCAAAAAAATACTAAGCCCAGCCGGATACATTTAAATAATGAAATAAACTTAGCAAACAGTAAGTTGCAGTGCATAGAAATATGAGCTGAATAAAAGTTACGGTAGGCTTATTTGTGTGCATTTTTACCACAATTTTTTTAAAGTTTGTCACTGCTACATACATAATATCAGCTATACGAGTTGCCTGTTTGACTTTACTTTGTTCGTTGGACTGGTCGTTCCTTCGTTTAATATTTATTCCAACTGAGGCAGTCCTTTTAAAGAAATTATCCAACTTATATCAGTATCAAGATGTTAAATACTACAGTTCTTTCACCCGCATTTGTATCAGGGTTAAACACAGTCGCTGCAAAATATTGTGTATTACGTGTAATGTGCTATGTCGTGTATAACAAATATTTTTACAATGTAAAATAATAACCGTAAGAACTATTATCAATAAATACATTGTTAAAAAGTCATCAAGCTGACCTAAATATGGTTGCCTAACTTGTGATTATTCCTACAAAATAGTATTTGAAATATGTCCGAATTCTTTGAACAGCTGAAAACAGGAAACAAAGCATTGAGAGTTAAAACTTATTAGTCATATGGCAGTGTTTTACATTTACATGTAGTGGAAGGATATGTAATCAGTAACCAAAAGTAGAACTTTAGCAGGGCTTCAGAAAAGTGTGATACAACCGTGAATAGTCTATAAACAATAAGATATGGTGGGAATAGGCTGCGAGGCTACTGATTACATGTATATAATAAAAAGTAGACAGAATTCACTTGTAGTTACTACTCGCAGGAAGGTACTAGTGGATACACACATGCACGCACGTGCACGCGCTCGAAAGTCGTACGAGCACTTTTTTCACACACATGTGCAATCGCGATTATTCGCTGTGTAGGCCAGCTTCATACGTCTCTGTCGTGTTACAGTAATTGTATGTGCACACTATACAAAAGCGACAAAGGAACAGCATGTTAATACTGTTACACTTTGTCAGAAATTCGTATCTGTATATTCATAAATACCTATTTTGTAAGTTATTTCAATGACTAAAAGAGTTATAATTACTCACGTACTGGTTTTGGCAATATAGTTATATCCTGGAAAGCTACTATAACCAC
The DNA here is from genome assembly GCA_029891345.1 of Dryococelus australis. Taxonomy (NCBI): domain Eukaryota; kingdom Metazoa; phylum Arthropoda; class Insecta; order Phasmatodea; family Phasmatidae; genus Dryococelus; species Dryococelus australis. Next base: position 10,567,024 of record CM056995.1, on the reverse strand, counting down.
CTCCAAGTACTGAAACTCTGTAAACACCAGCGAGAGCACAACGTTATGCTCTTGCTCTTTCATGCTCCCTCTGGTGAATTGAGACGACCAGAGCATTCTGTGCGACATTATGAAGTGTGTGCGAGAGTGATAGCTCGAGAGAGCACACTTTAGACCAGTTGAGACACTGCCTATGTTACAAAATTGTACACTTTTGAATGTGTTTGCAGAAATAGTCTTAATTTCCTTGGAATTACAAAAAGAAAATATTTGTGTGTTTGTCGCACGGGGCTGTGTGGTATGTGGATAAAAGCAATACAAAGCAGTCTTTGTTTTGTTAGTGCACAACCGCTGTAACATAACCATTTTATATCCATTTCTTCTGCTGCAAACAATAAGAAAGAAGAAATTTATCCAACTTCTGTAAATGCTACAGTGAAAATTAATGTGTGCAATTGTTTTTCTTAATAATTCTGGATATCATCACTTTTCTAAACGAGTTATTAAATGACATACCATTGTAAACAATCTCGCTGTGATCTAATGACCATTGTTTTGTCACCATATTTAATGCCAAAAATTCATTAAAAATGGTCCAGCTGTAATAACTATGGAATAAAAGTATAAATAAACTAATTCAAATTGAGTAGGCATATTCAAGGAAATAAGCATTTGAGATGGGAGTGTAATTATTTCACAGTATTTGCAGCAGATATTAGAAGTTCGAATGTGAATAATACATAAATTACTATGGGCAACTGTTCTAATTCTTTGAATATTCACACTTATCAAAAGTAGTGCTGAGCTGATACAGATTTTTACTGATTACCGGTACGAACCGATACTTTGTTGTTGATACAGTGGATATACAATACTGATACAATGGATATACAATACTGATACAATGGATGTATGAGTAATGAACGGAAAGACTTCTACTAGCACTAAAAGTATTTTGGAAATCTGTGTTAGTCAGTCTCACACTATATACTATTTGATGTTTTAAATATACAGACGAAACAATAGGTAAATTCATTTCACACAGTTCTTCAAAAACAGGCCATAAAAGCAGCACTCAATAAATATTTTAGTAATATTTTTAAGCTTAGGTCATGGCAACTTAAACAAATTATGTTTTAAACTTATCAAATAAAACATATTAAATCTACAGTGTTGTGTACCACATTTCTCAGCATAATTCAACTTTGTTTATATTCAGAAAATTAAAAATGATTAATATGTATAGTATTTTAACGCACGCACTTATTTTACTGGGAGTAAAATTGAAGCACCGCCAGTTGCCAGGTAATGAATTCAGATTTCATATTGCTTTCAAAAGATTAAAACACTGAAATGACAAGGCTAAGCTGCAGTGTGACCCTGTAAAGCTGGTAATTTGGTGACTAGCAGTATAAGCTGTAGATAATTATCTCTTACAGTGCCTGTCACAGCAGGCGGCCATAGAGGAGTGGGAACGGCATCTCAATCTCTCCCTCACACTTCCCAAGATTATCTCACAGCATGGTAGCTTCTCCCGCCAGTTCTTCCACATTGTTGAATGACAGTGTGACAGTTTAGTTCTTAGAATGAAAATGGCAACTGCTGCCTCAAAACAGCAGAAGTTGAGCCTGTCTTACTTCAAAATTGGCACCATATTATCGTCTGGTGTTATGGCCAAGCAAAAATAAAAATTTCAGTCTCAATATCATCTAAAGAGAAAATCGGTTCTGAGGGGTTTCGATACCGATACCGTAATATCGCCTGGTATTTAATATTGGGTATCGGTATTGGCTCAGTTCTAATCGAAAGTGCTGACATTACAGTGACTAGTCTATTGTGAGAAATGTTCGAGCAGCTGTGGCAGTCTCTGGTTGACTGCACGCTCACTGATATGAGCAGACAGTCGTACTACACGACACTCGTGTCATGTTAGAATAGTGTCAGAGCCATCATTTCAAAGACCTTTGATGGTTCTTTTGTGTTCATAGGAGGACCTGAATGGTATTAGAGTAGTATGTACACAATTCATCCTGAAAATCAACACTTCTAACCCATATTACTGCACAAAGGTACTATGTACTACATAGTATCTACAGAAGACTTCCAAAGCACTTTGATGTGTTTCCAGTAAGACTTGGAAGTTTTGTTATACTTATTTCTTTACATACATCTCCTTTCTATGTGCAAGTAAGTTTGTTCTGTTTGGAAAGTTTGTGTGTGTTTGAACCTGGTTAGATAATCCCCTTATCAAACATAGCTTCTGTTGCAGAATAATGTTGGTCCACCCGTACTCGTACTCGCTTATTTACGAAACTGATATGTACACTGCTGATTTAGGTGTGCTGTTGCTAGGTCTCTACTTGAGTTGTGAGTTACACAATGCCACATACTTTATCTGATGTCGTGTTTTTAGAAATGAACTAGTCCTTGATAGTGCTGAAACCACTTTGTTCGATGGAGATGTGTGACCAGCTCAAACAGCCCAGTGACAGTCGTAGAAGTGTTCTTCATTGTAGCTAACAGCTTTTGTAAACACATTTTACTTGCAGTTTCCTTTGTAAATTGCAAGTGCTAGTTTTGATGCATGTATAACAGAAGCAATAATTCAAACTCTTGATAGATTTTTAGGGAGGATTTCACATAGCTTATACAATTAAACGGAATATTCAGATTCTATAAGCAATGTGTTATGATGTAGTAATATATTTTTCTATGAAATTTAATTCTTGTTGCTTGATTGATTTGCTTCAAATTGTATGTATAGATCCCATGTTATTTTATAGTAAATTTTCTTACGTTGGCAACTTTATTCCAACTTTGTATTATGCAAACATTAATTAACTTTGTGGCCTTTACTGTAATTTGTAGGTAAGTAGTTGCATGCCATTTTTAATAGGACCTGCAGTAGTAAATCAACTTTCTGTTTACAAAAATTTGACAAAAATTGGAAATGACAGCCTTGGAAACTTTCAAACTATGAATGGTGCTGATTGGAATCCAAAACTCTTGGTGCATATTTTTGCATTCTTATCAGTGCTCATACAACTTCATTGATGTATACAATAACTCTAGTGTATGGTGGTGATGTAGCCACTTTGTGAAGATTTTAATTGCAAGAGTCAGTGATGTGCATATAAGAGTGAGACAAGTTGTATCGTTATTTTGGTAGCAGTGGCTGTTGCAGTTATGTATCCCACCCTGTCCATGACGTGCGTACCGTGTCAATATCGTGCTGTACGCCTACCACTGGTAGCCTGATTCACCCAGGTGTATGCTCGTACACAAAAACACTGCTGGTAATTGTGTTCTCAGCATTATGTTCTGAGGTATCAAGTGCCATATTTACCTAAATATAATGAAAATTACAGTAAACATCACTAATTATTTCTTGACATAGACAATCACATCTATATAAGTTATACCATAAGTGCTTGACGTATTCGAAATACAATAACACTTTATAACAAATATCTTGTATATGGGATTCTCTTTTATTTAATATTTTTTCTACACCCGTTTTCTGGTTTATTTATACCAGTGAAAGGCATTCTGGGCATGGTACAGGTGAATTAGGATAACCAATTGTATTTTTTTAATGACATAATTTTTTTTAAATTCTGAGCTGTACATTGTCTTGTCAAATAGCAGCATTGTGTTTGCCTTTCTGCAAATTAAATCTTATCTCGTAGGTATGTATATACAAGTTTCATCCAAATTTCTATACTTCTTAAAAGTTGAGAGTGGTTTTATTTTTGCATACTAAAACTTTTGAGATCAGTGTTTTTGATTTAGTAGCAAGTGGCAGTCAAGTATTTTTGACTAGTCTTGTGTTTCCTTACATTACATGCCACTTAAAATCCTAAAAATATTAATACACTGTGCTTTATAATTAAAAAATCAATGTAGGCATTAACAAAAAAGTGCAACCTATTTAGGTTTTAATGCATTTTACTGGTTTATTACTGCACAAAATTATGATATATTTAAACTTTATTAAGATTAAATAATTCAACCTTAAATAATTGTGCTAAATTACACAACATAATTTATGTGGGAAATAGTTTTTCCTGTAGACCAAAGTAAGGCAATGGGTTCATATTACAATGAAATCTCTGTATAAAGTATTTCACTTTAAAGTATATCTTTTGAATCCCCGGCAGATGTAATATAATTAAATACTTGTTCAGTATCAAGTATGTTTCAGTATTAAATATAAAGTTTTGTACATTTGTGTACTTTTTATTAATATTCTACTATAGTGAGTAAATACAGTATTTCCTTACTCCAAGGTGAACAAAACCTGCAATGTAGACCCACCTAACACAAGGGAGTAACAAGTTTTTAACCACCTGTCGTAAATAGCCTGTTGTAGCAGTTCCGGGAAACAGCTTTAACGTACCACATTTGGAAACCATCGAGGTGTCAGAGAAATTAGCAGCCGGAGCTGCGTGTGGAAAAGCATACTATCCTAATCCAGCGTTGTCTTGCACTTGGAGTTACAGTTTACGGTTTGCGATATCTAGGATCCATGGTAACCATGTTGTTGATACGTTTAATAAGTTCTTATATATATATATATATATATATAATGGACAGAATTTCAAGTACTCACAGTTCATTACTTGTTGACATGCACACACACGAAGGAGGATGACACATTTTCCACATGGTTGCGCAATCAAAACGTTTCGCTGGATGAGCCAGTTTCATCAGGCGGTGAGTTGTAGGACACTTGAATATGGTAAAAGAGCCATAATGCAGTGTCCTACAACTCGCCACCTGATGAAGCTAACTTAGCCAGCAAAACGTTGCAATAGTGAAACCTCGTGGGAAATGTGTCGTACTTCTTTGTGTGTGCACCTGTTGACAAGTACTTAACTATGAGTACTTGAATTCCTGTTATTTTATATATTTTTGGTAGCCTAGCGTTCTAATTGCAACCATGTATGTAAATATTTTGTGTGTTTCGAAGCCCCTGCTTTTCTTAAGGTGTAGGGGAGACAGTGGAAAGGAAAGGATAGCATTTGTCTTCCGGAGACTAGTAAATTAGCAGACTATGCCTTGGCTAGTGTCACGTCTATCATACTTCCAGATTTCCCACTGGTGTTTGGGTGATGTGCGTCAGGTATGTTATGGTCGGGGCACTCTGGTAATAGCTAAACAGAACCTACATTGTGTAGAATTTACGTGGTATAAGTTGTCAGATGTGCTGTTGGAAAGTAAAATTATCATAGTGTTAGTGGTGTTTCTGTCTACTGTGTCTCCACCTACAATCAGGCAACCAGTTTGTGCTGTCTTATACACCGGTATTACACAATTAGAATTTAATTTTCTTAATAAGAATGCTGCTTTCTCGAAAGGAGTGCAGTAACTTTGCTTTTTATTCTTGTTGTAATAATCGATTTTTATTAAATGTGTGCAGAAAAAATTTTGCCACTTTTTGTATACGCTTCATTTGTTTTGATCAACATTGTTATTTTACTTCAGAAAAATGGAGTTTAGTATGGTAAGTTTTTAAAGGTTTAAATGATAATGGAAATAATAAATACATACCTGGTTCCAAATTTCCTAGCTTTAATAATGGTAAGGGTTGGGATAATAAACTGAAAATGTCTGGAGAATGTTGGAAGATGTTGCTTCTTGTATTATGTGTGTTATATGAAGATAATATATATCAAGTTTGAGTGAGCGTAGCGTACATTTATGGACTATATTTGTAGGTTACTCACATTATACATAACTAATGTAGTTGTACAGTAGCTATAGAGTTGGGTGGGTGGGGGTTTACTGTTGTACAGTAAAGTATATACATATATAATATATAAAACATGTATATTTTTTCAACTACGTCTCTCCAGTGATATAAAAGCTCTTCCTCATAAACAAAACAAACAATCAACTAACTGTATAGAGTACTTTTGCGTTTTTTTTTTAAACATACACATGCCTGTTATATTGACATTGTTACCAAGGACAATAGTCTAGCAGACAGGAAAGTTTTGTGCCAAAGATACCACGTGTAAAACGTGCAACCTGATGTACTGTACATTGTATTCTCTCTCCTGTAAGGCCGTACACATGTTAGCAAGTACGTGTGGACAGGAGAACGGAGGTTGTAAAATGTGCTGTTCCTTACTAGGCGTTGGTGGAGATGTTCTGTTATTGTGGTTTTAGGAAAACCTCAACTATGCAACATATGCTAATTTTTATTTATTGATGTAAGTGGGAGAGTAAGTGATGCAATAAGTATTTGTATATGTAACTCGGTTATTTACGTGACCTGTATTTTTAATTTTAGAAATACTCATTTTGTTGTAGTGGTGCTGTCCGTGGCGTAAAAAAAATTATTTTTTTAGAAGAGTGAACGTGCAAATTATGTGATACGTATTTCATTTTGGTGGGGGGAAGAACACTGTGGTAGTCAGTTGTCGTTTGAACTAAGTTATTCACGAGAGGAGCGCAGTATTAACTACTGTGGTTACTCAGACTGCTTGTATCTTTCAGAAATTAGTTTTCATTTCGTGTCGTGACTGTAATGCATGTGTGTGCTCTGATTTTATGATACATTTGAATTTATGCTATGCTGATGGAACTGTTAAGAATGCAGTACATTTCAGGAAGCTGCGTTTGTGATGTAGTTATTGCCTTAATTAATTATAAAATATTTTGCTTTGTTTATAGAGCTTAGTTGCGTGCTGTGCTAGAACATTGTAGGCACGCCTGCCTTTGTTGTGCAGTGTTGTCAGTTGTACTTTGTCGAGGACGCTGTAGCATTAGGTTGGTTGGAAGTGCAGTTTACGTGTGTGTTGAGTTGAGCAGTACGTACACGTGGCTGCAAGCAGGGCCACAGTAGTTGGTTGAGGGTGTCTTATTTATTATTATTTATTGTTGTTGAGTGCATGAAACGGTGCAACTCAGCTCTGTCAGTTCTTGTTTGGGACATTGAAACTACTGAATGGCCAGCTTATCAAACCTGCACTGCTTGTTTAGCCTCTGTGCGTCACAACATGCTGCTACTTGATAGGGGTGCCTTTACAAAGTACGTATTCTACAGGTGATTGCGCATTAATGTCTCCGTGGATGCCAGTGTGGTGTTAAGAGGTGTGTTATGTTTTGTAATTGTTGGCTTTGCCCACATCACGATTCTAGTTATTGGGGAGTTGTGCTGGGAAATACGCCATTAGGCTGCTAATAGTTATCTTAAAAGTGAAAAAGAGACGAAGGGAAAAATAACAACTCTAAATTACTGTATGTGAGCTACTTCACTTGTAAAAATAATACTTGATAATGGTGTTGCTGAGCAACTAAGCTGTGCTGTGGAGAACTTTGGCACAAACTTTTCTGATGTTGCTATATTTGGGTAGCATGTTGCTGAGTATGGTGCAGTAATCTGTCTATGTAGATACTTTTGTGTAAGATTATTGAAAGTAAAACTTAAGTATTCCGAAACTTCAGCAATGTAGTGGTAGTAACAGGTGTAAATTTTGAGGAAGTCTCAATTCTAAACAGGAACCACAGCAATAGAAGAATGTGTGTTGTAAGTGTTTGTTCTTAGCAAGTCATTCTTATTATTACTCCAAATTTTGTAATTTTAAATTGGGTAAAAAGTGTGAGTAGGAACATTATTGATATAGCATTATCTAACCACCTAAATACTAACAGTGTGGGGTGTTCAAAATGTCTTTGGCATTTTTGTCAGAGAGTTTGAGGAAAAAGTGTGCCAAACTTGTTGAGTGATTGTTATACTTTGTTGTACATTATCTAGATTTTATCTACCTTTGCCACAGTGTTGGTGGTCAATACGGGGGAACAGCTGACATATTTTTTCATGCTGCCAAAGAGTCTGTACATGCTTATCTTTAAGTAGAAATACGTAGGTTGTATTTTTCCCGCTGGGTTTTTTGATTGCGGTGTGAACCAGGTTGTTGATTTTTTTGTGTGTGAATTGTTAAAAACTCTTTATTTTCATAAGTAGTTATTATTGAGATTGCTATTATGATTTTACAATAATTAATTTAAACTGGTTTTGACATTGGCGTTATTGCCAAAACTGTCTAAATGAATACCAGTTAGTACCGTAAGTAATATTATTTATTATTTGCAAACACCACGTAACAGAATAAAAATATGGAAAATACTGTTTGAATAAACAAACATGAAACAGTTAATTGTGTTGTTATTTTTATGATGTATGCATGAAGCTGGTGGTGTTTACTGTTAATACTCTAGTCTATAAGTAATACGTTCGCACAGACAGACAGAATGTGTCGCTAACAGGTGAAGTCCTCAGAGCATCTTTGTGCCCACGACAGGTACTGTGGGGCAAAGTAGAAAATTGCACACATTTTTAAAAAGTGTTAGAACAAAGTAAAATAGATACAGCTATAAAAACTTGTATTTCAGTGTGTGTTAATAAAGAAAAATATTTCAAAATTTGCCAAGACATGTATACATTTATGGTTCTGGCAAAACCAGCACTATTATACCGGTAAAAAAATTTTTTAAATTTTCAGTAAGACAAGTTAGTTTCTCATTAGCGTGACATTGACTATGAAAAAAAATGTTAATTGATGAGAAAAGCCTCATTAAAAGAATGCAGTGATGGGTTATGGCTAGGAAAGCGGGACGTCGCGCCAAGCTAGATGTCGCGCCAAGCCAAGCGCACAGGCTGTGTGTGAGCTCTACTAAGGAGGCATTTGAATAATGGGTTGACAACCTCTCGCTGGAAAATGGTAGGCCGTCTGCTGGGCACAAATTCTGTGGTTGCAATATGCTGCCTCCTAGCTCTGGGTAAGGTCTATCGCTGGATTGCCAATGCTGTGTAATCCCCGAGGTAGTCGAGGGCTCTGCTTGGCCTTGCTGTGCTGGCTTCTGCAGGAGCAGGTTGACTCTGGTTGTGTCCTGTGGACGATGATCGGGTGTGCTTGCAGGAGCTGTACTGGCTATCTTCGGTGTCACTGCCGACTGTTTCATGGTGGGTTGGTCTGCTGCTGGTTCTACATTCCGAGGTAGTGGAGTGCTGCAGCTCAGCGATTCCACTGCAGGGTGGGCAGCTCCTGGAATCCTAATAAGGTGGCCAAAGAGGTTGGTGGGGAAAGTAGTAAAGTGAGGCTTCACTAGTTGGCAGGTGGCCTGTGCTATTTCACACGGAGAAAACGTGGAGTTTGAATGCGAAGGGGATGGTTAGTAGCAAGGACCGCAGCTATCTTCTGGGCGTTCCACTTGCTTTCTTATCTGCGGGTGAAGGGCATGAGCTGGGAGGTTCTAATATCTACCTCTAATGAGGACAGCAGGCAACAATCCCATAGTTACGTACATATGAAGTTCCTGGGTCAATCCTCGTCAGACCTGGCACCATCTCTGGTGAGTTTATATGCTCTGGAGGGGAGTGGGTTAGCTGACTTGGGTGACCCAGATGCTTCGTCGAGTGTCGTTTTAGTGGTTGTGACTCTATCATATGTATGTAAGAAGCACCGGGGTACCTGGTTCACAGGTTTGGTGACCACCGAATCTGTAATGTACGCAACGTACGTGCAGCTCTGGTTAGGGGCTGCCCACAGTCCTATTCTATGTCAGTAAAACAGGTTTCAAATATTCAGTTCCCCGCCACTTTCTTACGGGATGACACCAGATTGGGCAAAGTGTACACATTCACTATAGAGCAAGGGAATGTAAGTAATCTGGAATACGTGTTTTATTTTCTCTAAGATAAGACATGGTCACCTGTACTGTGTGCTCTCCTAAACACACACTGGGTAATAAACGAAATGGGTCTTGAAGGACGAGAGAGGTGAAGAGGCCTGTCGGTTGGGAGAGTGGCTTGAAGAGTGAACGAGAGCGACTACTAGGTAGCCGTGAAAACAACTGAACCATAACTGCAGCTGTTAGTCTTGTGGGGACTCAGAACACCACGTGTGCTGTGTGTATTGGGTGTGAAGAACTTAGTGGTGATGCATGCCCGGATAGGCTACTAGGCACGATGGTAGAGGATTTTATCTGCTAGACCAAAAGCGGGGTGGTTTAGAATAAATAGACGACGGGAGACGAGGGGTATTGGTTAGTGCATATTTACTACTGCTTCTTGGGCGCCGTAGTTGTGGTGGGTTTTACCCAGATGTAGCAAGCTTAGTCTATGCCGAACTGGCGGTTCCACAGGTGAGCTTTGTTGGTCCAGAAGTGGATGTTATCTCAGCCGAATCCTGTAGCAGTGCCAGTTAACAATCCTTTTACCACAGAATGGCACGAGGGGTGAATTTGTATACACAGAGATACAAATAAGATAGTTACCGGAGTAGTCGATACTGACTCGTGCCTGAGTTGGGCGGTGCAGTCCCGTTCCGCCTGTTGCTCCGGTGTAGGTTGAGGAAGTGCACTCAACTGTCTGGCGGCAAGGAACACTGCGTTTCATTCCCTACGTTAACAGCCGTGCCTGTGGTAAGGCATTGAGTGTCTGCTCACAGTATTCTAGGTACACCTTGACGCAAACAAACGAAACACAATATAGTGTCAGTCCGGTTTTGGCTTGCTGACTAGGTTCTGTTTCAGTCACCAATGCCGTCACTTTATGTGCGTACACACAGATATCCCAGCACTAACAATGCTGTGGGATATGGTAATAACTTGACTGTCGCTTCTCCCTGGGTGAAGTGTTGCTAGTGGTTGTGGATCTTCTGTTCCTCGCCGCCAGCACTGGTACAGTGCTGTGGCAGTTGGAAAGCAACAGATGGTCATCTAATGGATGTGTAGAAATATGACTGACCCCTGAAGGTTGCCTGCTGTTGAAGTTAATTCGGTTATATCAAGAACCCGGTTCTTGTTAATAGTGTGCGTAGCAACCCACGTCTAGCAAGCACACACACTCTTAAGAAATAAAAGCTGTAAGGTAGGAAACAAAAGTATGTTTATTGATGGTTCAATAAACATGCCACATACGTGCTACCTCCTACCAGGCAATTGAGTGCTGAAGGTTACTACGTTGGCCAGGTGTAGGCGACCTGGTTCAAATGGAAAAGCGGGAAAGAAATAGCTAAACGAGAAAAAGATATAATACTTCTAAACTATTCTAAGAAAGATGTCTTGAGGAGACAAAGTGAATTTAACATGTTAGTGATCATGTTTGCTGGTTGACGGGTCAGTGGTGAAGTAGCCGCAGGGGGAGTACTCAATGCTTCAAAGTTCTCTGGAGGTCCCAGCACTGAGCAGTGCTGTGGGATGTCGCGAGAGAAGAACAAGAATGACTCAAGCTCAGCAGCATCATGACTTATATAGTGGATGCTTGTAGGCTGCCGATGCGGGGAAAGCGTGACGTCCTTCTGCCCTGGTTGGCTTGGGAAAACTCTGGTCAGTGTTTCTTCTTCATGCCTCGTCGGTGGTGCTCGGCCTTTCCCAAGATCTGGGCAGCTTGTTGGCTCTCTGCGTTTTCTAAATGGGGGGGAGGAGGGCGTGCCTGCTGGGTTGCGTATCCTCCAGGTGAACAGAACACGCTCATAAGTTTCTGTTGCCTGTAGGGTAGGCAATGTGTCACTCACGTCTGTAGTGGTGGAAGAGGTATTCTTGGCGATGAGTCTATCGTATTAGATTAGTTGTATAAGCGGCACGCATCAATTGCAAGTGTCAAGAGTTAGCGAGGACTCTTCGGCTGCACAAGTGTTGAAGTCATAAGAAGCTGGGTGCTGTAGAAACACTATAATGTCTCGGGAGAGTCCTAAGGAGAACTGTGGCTGTAGGTAGTGTGTGTTAGCACAACTTGATCTGGCACGAGTTATGATACAACTGGCATTCTGGATGGGCGTCAGCCCATATAAACATCGGGGTGGCTGGCTCCTTCGTGAGTCGGGCAGTTCAGTCGGTTTGAGAGGAGCGGGAATCAGGTATGACGTTCATCTTTCCTGGACAGTATTGTACCTCGAACTCAAATTGTGTTAAAAATCTGGCCCAGCGACTGAGCTTCACCTCCATGTTTTTCGACTCCTGGAGTCTTTTAAGGCCTTTGCTATCCGTCCAGAGTACGAACATCTGTCCCTCTAGGTGGTAGTGGTTTTTATGCAAGGCCCAGATCATAGCGAGGCACTTATTGATAAGGTAACGTTCTGTTGCATTGAGCTGGGTACTGACATAGACTATCTTGTGGACTTCTTGTCTGGGTCCTCTTGGTACAGTACCGTGCCCAGTCCATCCTGGCATGCATCGGTTTGTATGCTCGATGGCCTACCTTCTTGTGGGTGGTGGGGCATGGGGTTAGTTGCCCCATACCTTACCTCTGTAGCCTGTATCAGACCTTGTACAATGGGTTGGTATTCCCTGGTAATATGAATATGCGCAGGGAAATAAATATACTAGTTAAATATTGGAGATGGTCTCTCCAGAAGCCGGGCGAGTGCCGCACTGTGCTGCTCAGCTTGCCTACTAACAGTAGGCATGTATATATGTGCTCGCTTGGCAGCGGTATAGGCAACCTTTTGCTCCTTCCTCTGTGAGCCTTGCCTTCTACCAAAAGGCATAGAGGTTTGTTGACACTTAAAGATATTCGCTGATCATTGTGAACACGAGACAGATCCCTATTTAAGTATGTTTCAAATAGTTTTTTTTTTCTGGTGGCACAAGTTCGGTGCTTTGATCAGTCCCCCGCCACTGGCGCGCACACCTAGGGCGTTGAACCATATGGGCCGCCTTCCTACCACTATTGGGTGTAAGTCGCAACAGGGGGTAGGCCTTCGTCTCAATAAAACGTCTCCGCCAGCATTGTAGGCGCTCTAGTTAGGATACAACTTGGGGTGACTGTCTTGGCCCTGTTGGGTGAGTTTCTAGTGGCCAGGGCTCTACCGTTCTATCCCCTGGTGTCTGGAACAGGTGGCCGTCGAATGGTGTATGTATCAGATGTACAGATTCCTGAAGGGACTATGCAGCCCTACTCTGAGGTCTGTACTTCTATATCCAAGCCCGATCTCTGTTGACAATGTACAGTAGATATATTCCTAGTGGTCAAGGGAAATACCTCTATAACAGATACTCGTCGGGAAAGGAACAAACTGTATTTGTTAGGCATAGTAAATGCAAGTAACGCACTACCTCCTAACCAAGCAGAGTGTAGATGTGGAAGTAGCCTACGCTAGATGTGTTAAGGTGACCTGTTCCTAAACTACCCAAGATATCTAGTGATGTTGACGACTATAACAACTCGGTTGCAGCTACTCTGTACAAGGGACGTTTAGAAGAGAATAGAAAAAGGGGACCACTACTTTAAGAGCAGTGGGTGTAGTTGCCTCTACCAGGAAGTAGAGGCGGCTGCTGATCAAGGAGGAACAGCGGAAAGTGTGGTGTAGACTGGTGAAGAACAACTTCTAGCAGATAGTGGTGGTTGTCAACATGGTAACGTCTGGTAGCTGGTAGTGGTCATCGACAACGAAGCCTCGGGTAACTGCTGGTGGCTGCAGCAGGAACTTCTGTTAAAGGCTTCAGGATCCTCTGGTTGCTGTCGAAGACAGTGAGCTACTGGAGCAAGGAATAACTCCCGAGCCGCCATTTCTAATCATTGCCGAAGCTCAGAGCGGGGGTGTGCTCGGGCCCTTGTGAGGGCCCTTATACCACCCAGACGGTTGCAGCATTTGTATCTCTCTGCGGGCTGAGGAAGTTTCCCTCACCAGACCGCAAAGAACACATAGCCCAGAGGTCAGGACGCCCTGCACGTCCCGGCGCAACTCAGACAGCCCGCCAGTCAGACCAGCAAAGCCGCGGTTAATAACTCGCGAGCTCAGACGTGCAAGGACTTATATAGTGCTTTCTTCCTCAGGCTAATGACGTCTGTCGGGGAGGGGGTTTCTTTTATTCTGGGCGCTTCGTGATAGTTTTGCCCTGGTGAGTCATCACACTTTGGGAAGGCTGGCGCGAGAGATGCGACGTGGCTTCACATGTGGTGGCTTGTTGGCTCTCAGCATGGGGGGCAGCAGCTTAGTGCTTCTTGACTGTTTTCGCAACCTTATATTCATATGTTTAGAATCGCCCTACACAAGGTACTGGCGATCTGAGTACACTCGTGAAAGATGTTGCCGGGTTTGACCCTTCCTCGGGTTACGGAGAAATACATAAGGCTGATGAGACGTATCGTCGTAATATAACAGGAAAGAGGCACGCATCAGTGTGTGCCAGGTTGATGGTCAGGAGAGTGGTGGGTTATATTGTTAAATTCCGGGTATTTCACACAAAAGCGTAATTACCCATCCCGTAATTGCTATTAAAACCACCAGGAAATTGTATGGGGCTCTGAAAGCTCCGCTATCCCATGTGCTTTCGTCGCCAGCACTTGATTTATAATTATTTTCTGTCATTTAGTGGACACGCAGTATGTCTGGTAGTATATTGGGATGCCATTGGTTAACCGGATTTCATGCTGTATACTATTGGTTTCGAGCAACATTCCCTCATGTCCTAAAGCTCTTGAGTAGTTCTTTTAAAATTTGTGCAACTTCTGGAATTCGGACTTTCCCAGATTGTGATTGATATCTTCGGGGCTGATAGGGAAGGGGCTTGATTCCTTGTGACGCTGAACCCAATCGACGGTCATACGCTTTTGGCTTTCTACATAAATGCACTTTTGCTCGCAGTCTGTTATACAGTGTTGGTCCTGTAAGTAGGGTTGGCCTAAAGTAATTTCTTCCGCTATGTGGGAGCCACCAAGAACTAGTCCTGGTGGGTTAGGTTTATGATATTAAAGGTGATATTAATTGTCCCCTCAACTTTAAGTATTCGATTGTGCTGGACTATGTGTACCTTTCTATCTCCAGGTTTTGTGTAGGCGTGTTGGTCATTGGTGAGCAAGTCGCTTCGCACTAAGTTAGCAGTTGCCCTGGAGTCCAATACTGTGGTGGACGTTCTTAGGTTTATTTCCACCTAAATATATGGTGCATTGGGAAGGAATGCCCCTTTGGTCAACGTCTGAATGACAGGGTCGGTCTGTCATTACTGGAGGTGGTGGCGGCGGCTCACTTGGCACTCTGGTCTGGCCGTTTCCCTGTGTCGCTAAGCTGGCCTTGTTTTCTGCTTTGCGGGGTTTGTGGTTAAGTAGGACTTCTTCTTATGGGATTGGTTCATCCACTGCTTAACAGGCATTCTACTGTCTTGAAACGTTCTCTCGCTCTTCTGGGAGAATTCTACAGGGTCTTCTGCAGGTGACCCATGAATTCAGGAAATTGTGGCTCGTTGTGGTTCCAGACAGACACCTCGCTAAGGGACCCAGGATTACTTGGTCGATATCCTTGTGCCCCACAAAATGCCTTACATGGATACACTAGCCCGGGTAGAGCAAGCCTTTCATCTGGCAATCCTATGCAGACGTGTGTTGATGCTGTGTCCGCAGCTAAACCAGCTGCATAGGGCCACTTGCTGCAACTGGCAGGCTTCACACCTGTACTCTGCCGTCTGTAAACCTAAACGCCTCAGTTCATCCTAGGTATATATAGTGATACCGGGCTTGGCAGTGCACACAATGGCTTAAATACTGGGCTTTGCCAGGACAATTGGTTAGCTGTATCCCCAGGCTTGGCATTCAGGGCAGCAGCCTCATGTAGGGTAGTTAAAATCTCCCCACCTTCGGACATGGTTGGGGTGAATTTGAGCACCATGGGACATTTTGAGACTCTCCAATGTTTAATACTGGTTGCTGATGTTAACAAGGCCTGTTCTCTTTACCTCAGGTTCACGCTGACCAGATTCTGTAAATCTAACACAGTTAATTAGCTATGACACATGACAGCCAGGGGAGTGTCACGACATGCTAATTGGCTTTTGTTTTGAGTGAAGTCAGGCGTGCAGGCTCGGGGCAGTCCTTACTGAGGAAGCATCTGAACGATGGGCTGATGATCTCTTACTGGTAGCTTGAAAAGGGTAGGGTGGATAGGCATCCTGCTTGACACGAAATTTGGAGTTGCGAGGTGCTGCGTCTAGGTGGTTGCGGTAAGAGCAATCGCTGGCTTGCCAATGCTGTGTATTCCCTGGGGCAGTCGATGGCTCAGCTCAGCCTGCTGTCGCTGTACTGGCTTCTTCGGGAGCTGATTGGATGTGTGGTGCCACACATCAGGTCCTTTGACCGACGATCGAACATGCTGGCACGAGCAGTGCTGACTGTCTTTGATGTCACTGCAGACAGTGTCGTGGTTGAGCTGGACAGTTGCTGGTTCCACCCCTAGATGTAACAGAGTGCCATGGTGTAGTAATTACACTGCAGGGTGGGTAGCTCTGGGGACCCTAATAACGGTTGACCTGGTGGAATTGTCAAAACACAAGGAAGGTTGCAGGGTAGGGTACTTGGATGGAAGTTGCGATAGTAATTACTGGGCTTGGACGCCAGTGCAGAGCACAAGATTCTTAGGGGTCGTGAAGACCGACGGCCGTGGGCCTACCCTCAGTGTTCCGATGTTCTCTCCTGTGGTACATGCCTGTTTTGGTGCAAAGTCTCGATGAACTCTATAAACACTTGGCCTCCCTTATATGCTTCTAACTCGTCGTGGGTTGTTTCGGACACCCAACGCCGCATAACACTTGCAGTACAATTTAAGTCGAAAATATTCATGTGATCGTGTGGTCAGACTAACCAAATAAATAAAGTCGTACGCAGAAATATTCATGATGTTACGATTTATTTAGTAGGACCCTCGTATGAGGCACAAGTTACATTTTCCACTCTAGCTCGGAGAGCTCGAAAAGTGCGATAAAGGCGCGAAGCCGACAAGTGAATTACTGTTTAAGGTCCGGCTGTGAACAAACAGACCGGACTGTGGAGTGGTGCACACTCCGGGGTAACGAAAAGATATTAACGGTTCCAATACATAAAATTTAAGCTATTGCAGTTAAATGATGAGTTCAAAAGTTGAAGTACCCTGGATGGTTGAGGGGGGCGGGAACTCACGCACGTCCTACCCCATGAGAAGCGATGGCACTACTGATTAACATGGCCAAGCGGGGGCTGGCACCTGTCTGCTGCTTCCCATGGGACATCACAGAATTCCGTTAATCGGGTTAACTAATTTATAATGAATGAATGAAGACGATGATGGTGCACAGATAATAAAACAATGTTTAAAACACTTTTATAAGCACTGTAAGTATAATTCACATAAAAATAATAATCAGTTGTAAACTACACTGGCAGGTTCACAATCATTGCGTGTCTGTTTGTCCTTTCCTTAACTTAAAAATGCAGATTTCCACACAGGTTGTGTGTATTTCAAAGGATTGTGTTCCCCCATCATGTGTATGATCACTGTTAATTGGTATAGGGACGTGGCAATTTATATACAGTAAATTAACACTGTAGATTTAAATAATAATAAACCGACATGCTTTATACTCAATCCCGCGGATATCAATCCGTGGGACATGTGGCTCCACTGGCCATTCTCTGTATCATATCTTCAATGGTTAACTTTCAAAACAATGGCAAATATGGGAGAAAAATGAGTAATAAAATAAAATATGTAAACCCTTCAAAAATGCCAATATGAATATTCTATGTTGTCCCCGAGTCGGACAGTGCACTTTACTGCATTTAATGAGCAAACAAGAGCACTTCAAAACAATAACATTATACCTGTCGACGAGAAATACACAACACTTAATAATTCAGTTTCCTAGTAAATATCTAATGAACACCGTTTCTGTACATTAGTTGACAACAACACATGATAAGACAAATAGCTGCAAAAAGGTCAACAACACAACTGTCAATATTAAATATAACACATACCCTGACATTCAGCATGAATATTCAGAGTACACAGCTTGTGTGCATGGCACTTCTTACACATATATCTTGACATTTTACGATCACAATAATACAAGAACACAATAATATTACCCTCCAAAATATAAACAATGTGTGGCATGTGGTCGCTGCGGTGCACACATGGTCAACACACTTCATCACTCTGAACAAAACAATTAAATTTAAAAGCTCATTAAAAAAAAAAAAAAGCACTTCATTTGCACTCCATCGATGCACCATTACTGACACCCAGCATGTAGGTTATGGTACTGATGTAGCACATGGTCGCAAAAGAAGCCCTGTCAGATATGCTGGTGGTGGAAGAAAAGGCTGACACTGGCGGTTCACGTCAGGGTTACAAAGAGTACGGCGGGAAAGGTAGTAAAGTGAAACTTCACTAGTTGGTGGGTAACCTGTGCTCTTTTCCACAGAGACAATCAGCTAAAGGCTGGTGTGGGTTGAATGTGAAGGGGATGTTTAGTAGTGAGGACTGCAGTTATCTTCCGGGTTTTTCACCTGCTTCTTCATCTGTAGGCGAACGGAATGAGCTGTATTGTGTAACGTCTACCCCCTAAGGAGAGCGGCTTGCAACAATCCTGTAGCTGATGTGTATACCAGAAGTGCCGGAGTCAAACGTTGTCAGACCTGGCACACCATCCGGCGAGTTTATGCGCTACGGAGGGAGAGGGTATTAGCTGACTTGAGCTACCCAGATGCATCGTCGTGTGGCTTTCTAGTTGTTGTGATGCCGACTGCGGCTTGTCCCTAGACCGTTTGCCCGCCACAGTGAGGGGCATGCGCCGACAAGATGTGCAATGTACTCGGGGTGCAGCAGCATGCAGTATCTGGCGAGTGTTTAGAGTCAGTGTAAGAGAGTGCAAGTGAAGAGTCGGGCAAGCCAGGTGTAGCGAGGACAGATTAGTGTAAGAGTGCGAGTGTGTGGTCAACCAGCCAGCTACTCCATGTGGCGGAGTGATATGTAATGAGTGCCAGTTGTGTTGAAAAGGTAAAATATTTCATTAATGGCTCATACAATACACAGAAATTTTGCGAAACTGGGAAACACGTATATGTATAAAAGCCATTTTAAGGCAAATGTGGCCTCATCAGTGGTTTCTGTAATTCCATGTTTGTTTACATTTCAAGTGTTTCACCCCTGATGGTGTGGGGGTAGAACCATTGGAGAGTTGTTGAGGTTATGTGGATTGGAAAAATAATACTGAAATGAATATTGCTTGGTTAGGCGCCAGCTCACAATGTGGTGAGCACAAGACTGCAGGCGGGGTCGTCTGGCCGACGACCAGCATGGCTAACTGCAATGCTCGGCCACCTGTGGAGACTGCCTCCATGTGATGCTGTATATTCGAAGTTAGTATATTCCCTTGATGCCTAGGATAGTAGGAGATGTCAGCCCCCCCCCCCCCCCCGGAATCCCCTTATATTGACAATCGCTCCCAGAGGATTGTTATGGACTTTCTATGCCCTTTTATTACGTTACAAAAATATCGGTGATGTGGGCCGTGAAGTGTACCCCGAAATAAGAGTTGGTATAGTTCATTTAACCACACATTTTATTTCTTAACCCTAGTATGAGGCACAAACATACACTTTCTCCGTTGGCATGGGAGAGCACTTAAGAGGTAAAAAGGGTGCAAAGCCGACATGACAATTAATTGGAAATTTAAGGTCCAGCCGTGTACAAAATGGACTGGACTTTTAGTGCAGGGCGCTCCCTGGGTGATGAAAAATAAGTTAAATTTCCAGACTTTTATATTACTATGGAAAACTAGATGATTGTGATGTGAGCCGAGCTCCTGTCCCTTAGACCATTTGCTCGCTGTACATTGCATCTGCAGAAGAGATCCGCACCCTACCATTCATGGTAGCACATCGGTGACTAGTGGGGGTGCAGTGCAGTGCAGTGCAGTGCAGTGCAGTGCGTGTGTTCCAAGTACAACGCAACACAGAGTGTGACAGTGCCCATGTGGCCAACTGCACGCTGCACAAGGATACAGGAAAGAGTACCACGTACTTATATTTATTTTTACAAATTATTACACTAAAGGGCTAGGGTGATGACAAAAATTCAAGTGTAAGGGAAAGGACACATGTTAAAGTATCTTTCAAAGTCCTAGAGTTATTATTCAATGTTATTACAATGTTTTGATAGTGTACTTAATTCACGTGTTATTATCCACACACCATCCCACATTTTTGGCAGTGTAATTATGTTTTATAGTCATGTTAGAAAATATTTAAGAGTGCTATTACAAGTGTTGTGTAGTATTAAGCATAGTTGTCAGAGTGCAAGATAACAGAAAGTAGTTCCATGTGGCATGCTATGGTGGCAACCCCAGTAAGCTCACCATGATGGAAAGACAGTAGACTTTGAGAACTCGAATAGGCCGGTCGCATACCATTTGGTTCTGCATCGAGGCAGCGTTCATCACTTGTACCAATCATTATCATCACAATAGTCTCGTAGTATAACAGGGACCTTTTTCGCAAGCCGCCCAGGACCCTGCCTCTCGCCTTCTCCAGGTTTGCGTTGCCTGGAGGAGTTTTAACCTACACTAAGCAACGCATGTGCCTTCGCGCCATCTATTCGTGTAAAATTTTGCCCTTAGAAGTATGTAAGAAATCGCCTTAATAAATAGCATTATGTGAACTGAGTGCTTTTAATTAAGGTATGGCACAAGGCATTTCAAGGACCGGCCCTTCTAATTTCCCGCCAACACATGTATGTGTATTGACTATCAATTTTTGTTTGCATGTATTAAAGTGTATAGAAAAATATGCATGTGATTAGCCTAGATAATTCACTACATAGCACGCAATACGGTTAATCAATTATGAGGAGTAATGCAACACACTGGAGGATAGCTTCCTTTGGTCGTCAGCCACACGGCCCAGAGTGAAGAAAAGTCTGCTCTACCAATTCAACGGAATAGGTATGGATAGTGCCTGGAGCCCGGGTAAAATACCTCATTCCAACCACCTCACCCAGACAACCTCACTCCACTAAATACTGAATTTTGTCATTTTCACTCTGACCACTGGACCACCATCTGTTGGCCTAAGTTCACACCTTCCTGAGCACCTAAATCCCGTCAAATGGCTGGTCCGAATATGTGGCCTAAACTAATATCTTCCTGAGCATTTGACTACCATAAAATGTTGTCCAAATTTGTGGTCTATCCTTCATCATTTACCTCCTGAACTTCAAAATTTCACAAAACCACTCCGCAAAATTTTCCTGCTATTTTTACAATTTCTCAAATTTTCCCCTCTGAACATAATCCTACTTATTTCTGCTACCAGCAACGAGGACAACAACTGCACGACTACAGAATTGGCACTCCTTTGATGCCAGCAAGATGTTGGAAAGGCGAGCATGTGGCCAGAGGAAAAAGCACAGGGGAATGCAGTTAGTTCCCTCCAACGCGCAGGAAGAGTGAGCATGTGGTCAACCGAGCGACCATTTTGGAGCACCATGATTTCAGCTGCGCCATTACGGCATGCCTGCAGGACAAAGTACCTGTGCACACATCACCAACCACTCCCTCAACTCGCGTCGCACTGCACTGCGTGAAAGAGAAGACAAGGGAGAAAGGTGAGAAAGAGAAACTAAAGACTCTCCTCCCTTCTGCGCCATCGGCTCACCACACAGAGGTGGTCAGCTGTGCGACTGCCATACATTCACCCCTGCATCACGCGCAGCGCAGCCACACTCCAACCACATCGTGTTTTCACACTCCACACTTCTGTGTTTCACGCTTCCGCATCCCATGCTTCCACGTTCGCATTAATATGGTTATATTATGTTAAACTATGGCTGGCCGGCCAGAAGACAGTGCACCGCACTGCTCTGCCGGCATTATTTGAAACTTAGACCACAGGACTTTTGGTCTAAAATTGAATATGGCAAATACAACTATCGTTGCCACCGACAGTCCAGCCCAGCAAACTACTGCATAGCGGACACCTGCGAAAGTGGAATCAAATGGGAAATAACAAACATTTTGGACACACAGAATCAAAACAAAAATCAAGAAGTTTTTACAACTTTAGCAGAAGAAAATTGGTGCAGCAAACTGCTATGAGTAGGACAAAATACACAGACGCTCGTCTGAATGCAGTATGAAATACAGTGTCACCACGAATGTCTCAAATAGAGGGAGGGTGAAAGTGCAACCAAAGAGGAAGACATTTGTAAAAACTGTAACGAAAACTTTCAACCAAAACAAGCAGCACCGTTTAACTGGGAAACACTGTTCACGGAGTTCAGAAGGCATGTCACGGTGGGTTCAAGGACCACATACACAGAAGAAGAAAGGGGAGAAAGCTACAGATGCCACAGTTGTAAAGCACGGTACACGAGAAGTGTTAGACATCATGAGAGTGAACAACGGTTCAGGGAACAGGATTTTTGCGTGAAGACTGTGAAGCACAGGAGGGCAAGGAGCAGCAGGCACATGTAAACAAAATACATGTGGTAGTTGACAGCACGAGAAACAAAAAAGATATAGTCTGTTATTAAACAACCCACCCTAACCTCAACCACTGATACCAATCACACCTTATCCACAGATATTACCAACAGTCTACCCCTACACGATAATTTCACAGCATAACCCGCCTTTGTTTACTCCATACTCAACCATAATTTCAATGACACCTATGGTAGTGAACTGTACCGAAGAACCGACGGAACAAAATTGGAGGCAATTCAGCCCACCAAAAGCAGTGATGCCAACCAACTGGAATCAGCCAAAGCAGGAATAAGACAGAAAAAAAACGCCAAACAGATTTCAAATGTTGGCCACTATTGCAGGAGCACCAACAGAAGACCCACAGGCATTTCTCCGGGACTGTACTGCACGTCTACATAGATACGGTATATGGGAGGAGGGTTGGGCAGGATGTGTGGGACCCAATCACAAGGTGAAGTAAAAGTCTGGTGGAATTCAATAAATCATTATGGACTATCATGGCAAAAGTTCATCTACGGATTTCAATGCTGGTTCTGCGGTGAATTATCATCACTGCAAGTACAAAGCAAACTGGTGTTACAAGCCCAACAACCTGGCCAACCTCTCACCACATTCATCACGCACAAAGTGCACCTGGTATAAAGTTTTTACCTGTATCTGCCTGAGCGGGAAGTAATGGAGGTAGTAGCAGAAACGGTCCTATGGGAATACTGCGCAGCAGTAGTTCCACTGCTAAACAGCACCATGGAGGGGATGATGAGAGCTGCCATAATACTGAAATTGAATCCATACCAACCACGCCACAAGAACGATGCTGCACGATGGTGCAACAGGCCATGAGAAGATAACAGTTCAAAGGGCAGTGTTTAGATGAAAAGGTACATCAAGCCACAATCTGGACGATCAATCTCAAAATTTTCCAATGTAAACAGCAACATCAACAACACACAGAGTGTCGGGTACAGCAAGCAAAACAGTGTCACACGTGTTCCCACGACACAAGATTCCAGATTGGAAAGTCAGGGAAGCCACAACATCATTGTTGTTAATGCAGGCCAGCAGATGCCTACCATCGACACAGGTAGTCCCCCAACAATCCACACCTTGACTGCTACCATGGCACCACAGGCAACCAGCAGGGAAATGGGAAGTGAGGTAAGGAGGCCTGGCGCCTCTGATGCCCTGGTCCCATCAAAACAACGACCCGACTTGACACCCCAGCAGGATTTAATAAATCAGGTGAGTGGAGCAACAGCCCAGTTTATCCACATACTTGTGTTTGTAAACAATAAACCACGCTGATTGACACCACAGCTTTACACGGTTTCTTGCAACCTCAATTTGTCAACAAAGCAGATGTCACACCCACAAAACATGTAATCAGATTGGCCACCGGGCAAGAAAGATATGGCGCACAAGGGCAAGCAACAGTAACGTCAGGATACGCAATTTAGAAACTATCACCACAGCAATAATTACAGCAGATATTACAGATACAGCAATATTAGGCGTGCCCTGGCTAAGTGAACAAAACTCTATTTTCGAGCCTGCCGCGAGGTGAATTCACTTTTGTGTAAATGATAGGCGTACAGTGTATAATATTGACTGGCGTGTCACAGATAATGTTCAATTTAAACACAGCAAAAGCAATAAATACTCATTCCTATGTTATGGTTTAATGTATTCTTTATTTTCTTGATCTTCCTTTTATTTACATAAAACATACTAGACTTAAACAGCAATATTGACAAACTTTTATCTGCAATAACAACATACAAAACTTTCAATCATCTCCTTCGTTTACCTATAACAAGAACAGGAAGAGATCATAGATATGTATAACAAACATTACACTTTTGGCGACCTTCATAACTTAACACCCTCCCTCGCCAAAAGTATCTAGTACCATTTCTTTACAATTCTTCAGAAATACATATCTGGTTAAACCTTATGTCAAAATGTCAGCATGTTGATTTACACTTTCAACAAATTGTACATCAATCTCACCTTTCTTAACATTATCACATACAAAACGATACTTCAAGTCAATGTGTTTTACCCTTCGAATGTTTTCTGTATTCTTGATTACGGCAATACAACCTTGATTATCTTCATACATTGTAATCTTATCTAATTTGACATTTATGTCTGACAATAACTTTTTCAACCATAAACACTCACAAACTGCAGTACTTAAAGCTACGATTTCTGCCCTTGTTGTTGACAAGGCTGCACAATTCTGTTTCCTTGTAATGAAGTATAGAATATTTCCATTTACCTTACGCAAAAAAAAAAGAAACTGATTTTGGATCATTTACATCTCCTTCCCAATTTGCATCAGTAAAACAAGAAAATTCAGGGGAACGGTTTCCTCTGTACACCAATCCAACTTCTGCAGTACCCTTCAAATATCTCAATATCCTTTTTAATTGATACCATGCCTCATCATTTGTTTTGTCTAGTATTCTACTGAAGTAATTTACAGCAAAACACATGTCTGGTCTGGTACCCAACATCAGAGCCATCAGACAGACTATCAGTTCTCTAAAAGATTTTCTTGCTCCTTCATCATTTTCATGTGTACAAGGTTTTATGTTTAGCTTTGGCTCAATTGGTGTTGGTGATTATATACAATTCTCACATCCAAATTTTTTCATAATTCCTTTAGTGTACTTGGTTTGGTTATTTTTCAAAACTTTGTTCTCCCTGTCATGACTTATCTCCAACCCAAGAAAATGTTTCAGTTTTCCTTTTTCTTTAACCTCAAAATTTGATGCTAGCTGAGACTTAACATGATCATGAGATTATTGCTTGAACTGGTTAGAATAATGCCATCCACATAAAGCAGTAAATACAAAATTTCATCTCCACTCATCAATGTATACATACAACAATTGTTTTCAAACCTTACAAGACCTAATTCTAACATGACCTAGTTAAACTTGTAATTCCAGCACTTAGGTGCCTGCTTAAGACCATACAAAGACTTATTTAATTTAAGAACAGTGTTAGGCTTACAACTAACACCAACTGGTGGATAAATATATACATCTTCATGCACTTCACTATTCAAAATGCAGTTTTTAAATCCAACTGCACGAAATGATAAGACTTCCGATTACCAACAGTTAGCAATGTTCTTATGTCACTTACATCCTCCTCTAAGAGTTTCAATGCATATACCCACTTTGTATCAAGAACTTTTATATCCTTTGGGTTTTATACTTCCTCCCAAGTTATATATTTTTTAATAGACTCAATTTCCCTATCCATAGCTTGTAACACCATTTCCTTATCGACCCGTTTTTCTACTTCATTATGGTTCTTTGGAACATTCTCTACAAAACTCATCACATTATATGTCATGAACATTTCATAGTCATCAAATATTTTTGGGAACCTTACACTACGTTTGTGATCCCTAAATACACTTTATTTTCCTTCTTCACTTACATCACTTACATCTACTGGACTGACACTAACATTTTCAGGTTCACTAGAGTCCCCAGCATCTTGTTTACATTCTACAAGTTTTCTTTCATTTCTTTTTTTAAATAAAAAACTACCTTCATCAAACTTAACATCGTGTGACACAATGATTTTTCCCTTTTCAAGATTCAATACAGTATAACCATTTTGAGAATACCCCACTAATATACATTTTTCTGCCTTATTGACTAACTTTGCATGAATTCCTTTGGTACATGGCTGTATGCTGCACATCCAAAAACCCTGAGATTTCTTACGTTTGGTTTATACCCATCCCAGATTTCAGGCGGTGTGACTCCTTCCACGCTTGCAGTTGGACTATGATTTACAATATAAGCTGTTCTGACCACTTCTCCCCGAAATTGTTTAGATACCCCAGATTCACTGATCATACTACTCGCCCGTTCGACTAAAATCCTATTCATCCTTTCTGCCTGGCCATTTTGTTCAGGCTAGTATGGCACTGTGTAATCAAGAATTACACCTTTCTTTCTACAAAAATCAATCAATTCTTGTGCAACATACTCTTCTCCATTGTCCCATCTTAGCTTTGATACAAACTGCCCAAACATATTGCCTCTCCTACTATAATAATCTTGAAAATATTCTGTAACTTCACCTTTTGAATTGATCATATACACATTTGTTAAATTTGAAAAATCATCAATGAATGTAACAAAATATTTACATAAAATACATTTTTTTGCAGTGCATTCAGTTCTTTTACCCTCTACTTCCAAAAACACATGAACATTTCCTACACCTGTTGCCTCAATCACACTATTGTGTTTAGCCACTGTTATCTTTATAGGCTCTTTCAATTCTACAAACTCAGAAAATACACTTCTGTCATTTAACTCTACCATATGATTTGTACACCCTGAATCTACACAGAAACTTACTACAGCATGTTTGCTAATACTAACATTGTCTGCTTCTGTTTCACAATTAGGGTGACTAGTTTGACATTTACCTTGAGTATCCATATCAACATAATAGCTTTTTGGTTCACCCATTGTTGTGTAATGTTGAGATTGATTTTCCTGACGACCAACTGCTTGGAAATGTCCGCTCTGATGAACATTTCCATAATACCTCCCAGGTCGAAAATGTCCATGAAATCCCTCTTGGAAACCCTGCTGAGTTGCAACTCTTAAGATGTTCCTGGGTAGCTGATAACAATTTTGACAAATACGTCCCTTCTTGCTGCACTCATAACATACACTTTGAGTTGGTGATGAGAATGCTGATGGCACCAATGCATTTAGTACTTCAGTCTTAGTAGATTTGCACTTATGTTTTTCTTATTCTGCTCGCAGCTTACTCTTCACAAATTCAAGCATTAATATTTCTGGTGGCATATTTTCAATGACTGTAACCACTACATCAAATGACTTGGATAAACTCAACAATAAATGGCATATAGCATCATTACCTTTAATTCTGCACCATTGGATTTTAACTGCCTTACCGCTTCATCAAACTGCCTCAGGAAACTATCTACACTTTCACATTCATTTAGCATCATTGACTGTAACTTCTTCTTTAAATACATTTGCCCAGGCAATCCCATCTTCTCGTACAGATTTTCTAGATATTTCCACATTTGTATGCACTTACCTTATTCCGCAAATTTTATATTTGAGAATCATCAACACATTGAACAATAAAGTTTCTATCCCGATTTTCTTTTTTCTGATCTGAATCACATGTCGGTTATCCATCTTCATTTTCAACATATGCCTTGTTAACACACTCAGCAACATAATTTTCCGCAAGTAACATATGAATTCTGAACTTCCAAGTGTAGTAATTCGAGCCGTTTAATGGCTCTACCATATAACCAACTTTATGTTGCATGGCAATTTTCTTTACTCTCTGAATAACCACTTAGCACAAAAAATACTAACTCTTACATCTTGCCATCAAATATCTTCACACATACCTTAGCCATTCTGTACATTGATATTTCACTCATACAGCTTTTCTTCAAAACTTTCGCCATGTGCTTGTGCATCGCGATCTGGGCCCATAACCTATTGCTTTTGAACACAGCGAAAACAATAAAATCTCTCTCCTAAGTTATGGTTTCATATAATCTTTATTTTCTTGATCTTCCTTTAATTTATATAGAACATACTAGACTTAAACAGCAATATTGACAACATTTCATCTGCAATAAAACTTACAAAACCTTTCCATTATCTTCTTCGTTTATATATCAACAGCAACAGGAAGGGATCATAGATGTGTATAACAAACATTACACTTATGGCTACCTTCATAACTTAAAAGATAACACCCCCAGGATGCAGCTTGCTGAGTTTGTTCATCAGATACTTCCACAACACCAGGCTGCTTTTCAGATGGTAATGAACAAACAGAAAGAAGTATTTGCTCAGCAAGTAGTCAATTTAATTCTGCAATCACTCTTGCAGCCAAAAAAAGACCTGTGTCGATTTTAAACTAATTAACGATGTAACAAGCAGTTCATTGCCGCCATACATAAGCATCAAGGACGTCTTGCAATCGCTAGGGAGAGAAAAAATACTAACATCATTGTACCTAAAAAGCGGCTACTGGCATATCCCCGTAAAATTGCAGGATAGAGAGAAAATAACTTTTACCACTCCTGCAACTTCCCAAGCAATGATGGTGTGTGTCCTTACTGATCTAATAGGCAAATTCACTCTCGCTCATTTATACAATGTAATAGTGTGTTCAGAAACATGGGAAGAGTACATGCATCATCTATCACTTGTGTTGGAATGACTAACAATGAATGGACTGACGTGCACAGTAGAAAAATGTCACCTTGGCAAGACGGAACTAAATTCCTAGGTCACGTTGTGAGCGAGAAAGGGCAAACTCCAAATTCAGAACAATTACAGTTAATCAAACAAAAACGTCCACCACGTACACGAAAGTAGTTACAAAATGTTTTTGGCCTCGTGAACTGGATCTGTGAGTGCATAAAGGAGTTCGTAATGATACCAGCTATGTTAACTGCATTACTGTCACTGCAGAAACAGTTGATATGGACGAACGAAGCAGAGCAGTCGGTTGAGGCAATAAAGAAGCAGTTCAAATAATGCACGATGCTATCTCGATAAGAATCCACACAACCGCTGGTTTTGCATACCGACGTCTGTCATGAGGGGCTGGATGTGGTCCTGTATCATTACAAAGAGGACGGAGGGGAAAATGTAGTTGAATTCGCGAGAGCACTTTTAGGTCCAACAGGGCGCAGGTACGATGTGAATGAAAATGAATGTTTGGCAGTGGTGTGGGCCATTAGAATGCACCGTACTTATGTAGAGTATAGAAGGTTAACATTATGTACAGATAATCGATGCGTCGTCTGGCTAAATAGTAAGAAAGAAGCACGTAGCAAGCTGACCCAGTGGGCGTTGCTTCTTGCTTTTGAGCACGTCCGTGGGAAGTAAAATGAACTGGTAGAAGCATTGTCGATAGCACCAAACCCAGATTTTGTCGTGTATGGTGAAACAGAGTGGGACAATATCCATTCGTCAAATCGCACGAACATCTATGCGAGGCGCAGCAAAACAAGATTGAGGCACGACGAGTGGAAATTGTAGTAAGTGAACTGCACAAGGAAGTCGAGGTTGCACAGGGAAATTGCAGGTTTACACGAGAGCAAGTAGATAAATGTGCAGGCGGACACGTGGAGCAATGGCGATTGATGAAAAACAGATAAGAGATATGCACACTGCGAGACAACAGTAAATGGCAGCTATTTGTGCCCGCGGAAATTAAAGAAAAAAATTTTACCTTCGCGCATGCTAGCAACATGGCATGCCTCCCAGGTATGGACCAAACCATTCGCAATGTAAGATAGAAGGTCTTCTGGCCCGGCCTTTCACATGACGTGCCAGTACCTTAGAGAATGCGTGATATGTCAACAATTCAAGTCGCAGTGCACAGATAGCATGCAGCGGAATCAAGCAAGGATGCCGAAAAGCCCGTTCGAAGAAAATTAGCTTGGACCTCATGGGCCCTCTCTCCATGTCTGCAGAGGGTAAGAGGTTCATTCTCATGATGACAGATAATTTTTCGAGCTGTACCGAGGCATATGTAATCAGTAGCGCATTAGTGACAAATATACTCAAGCCTTGCTAATTGAGTTTATCATATGCTGGGGGTACCCAAGGCAAATTTTGACTGATAATTGTACACAATTCTCGGGGAGGAAATGGCAAGACTTATGCAACTGGAAAGGGGGGTACACCATCTCAAAACAACTGTTTATCATGCACGTACCAACCCCACTGAGTTTCGAAACCAAGATCTCAAGAAGCAGTTGCGACTACGTGTAGGCGAGAAACATTAAAGCTGCGCTGAACTCCTGCCCGCTGCCCTGTTTACCCTACGCCGGCGAGTGAATACTGCCTCGGGAAGGATGCCGGCGAACGTGCTGTTGTGAAGGAACCTCATGCTACAAGATGAATGCAACTGTCTCAAGAAAAAGGAACCAGCTAATGGAAATCAGTGGTCACCAACACGAGAATCCCATTCGAAGGTAGCACGGATAAAGGGAGCATCAGAGGAGGTACGTAGCGAAGTGGTTGACACCAAGTGCGAGACCATAGCCCACTTTCTAGGAAGGAGAGCACATGTATTTGCGAACACACCTGCATTCAGCTACTCGGCAGTAATTCTGTGGGGGCCTGGCTGCAGACTGGAGCGAGCAGCACATAATCGCACGGAGTGTTCGACCGACTACTAACATGGTCCAGGTGGGGAGGAAGTTGGCAAGAGCACACCAGGTTGAAATCAGTTTCATCACAGGAGACGTCAGGAGGGGTGACACACCCGGTGCCTCACAGCTCCACGATGGTAATGAGCACATCGTGCTCCAGGATGGAGCGAACGAGGAGGAAGTTGAGTCGGCACCTCCCACAGGAGGCCGCCCACCAATGATAGCAGTCTTTCCAATGCCAGACGATGCAAGGTCCACCAGGCCCGGAAACTTGATATCATACAGCACAGGTCATGATGCAACTACAGTGGAGGACGAGAGATCAGCAAAGGCGTCACACCACAATAACCCGCAAGAACTTCAGTGCAAAACGGTGGATAATGGCAGGAGAGGAGAAGTTTGGCCCCGACGATGCTCGACGGCATCGCCGATACCGAACAAGCGGAGGAGCAGAGGTTCGTGGAAGGTGTGTCTGCACCTTCAGGCAGGAAAGCAGCAATTAGTGCAGTGAAGCCGATGATGCCCGGCACATTGGTGGTCAGGGAGGCTCGTCCGGAGGTCCATCCCAACATGTTCGACGGCGTACCATCTACAAGGGACACTGTTTGAACACCAGCATTGCAACCGATGTTTGCAGTTCCAGCAGAACATGTACGAGGAGATGGTCTGACGCCCGACGACACGACGCATCAAGAAAAGGGTGAAACACCACGCTGTAGAGGAGATGCAATGGAGCAAGTGAGCACTAGGCCGGTTATGCCCATGGCAATGAACAAGAGAGAAGTAGCAACGGACAAGAGGAAATTCAACAAGAGCACGGGAGAGAATACGAGAGTAGTGAAGACGATGCCTGAACCCCATAAATTGTCTGACAAAGAAGATGATGGGCCCAGGGAGGCCGTGACAGATGTTTACACTACTCGAGTACCACTTGACGCTATCCCCTTCCCGTTATCCCTTTTGCCCGCAGTCGCCGGCATCTGCTGCTGCTACTAGCACTCCCATCGGGTGCTCGTACGCACCATTTGGATAGTGCACCTCAGCGGTCGAACTGGGAATACCTCAGTTATAAGTGCGGCCACAGGGGCGGTGGAGATGGATACGTACACTGGCGTATCCGAAATCGTTGTGGGTGGTGTTGGTCTCTCACAGTTTTTCCCTGCCCTACACAAAATGTGTTGATCATAGTAGTCTGGCGGTTTCCACTCATCTTCAATGGCATACTCCTCGTGGTATACACATTAACACTGTCAGCAAGATACTGTGTGGGTCCCAGCTCGTGACATGTGACTTCGGGTACAGGTTATATAAAATCAATTGTAACCATGCCCGGGGAGGTGCGGTTGGTGTTAATTTACAGTTGTAAGTGGAGTGGTGCGCAATAAAAATGTCCAAGTTTATACATTACACTTTCCAGCCATGTTGATAGGTTTCGTATTGTATATCGAAGTAGAAGCCCATGATGATGTTAAGCACGGATCTAGCAGTCACTGTCTTATTTACACTGTTCCCCGGGCCATGTGACCTCGCGGTACGTGGCAATCACCCTCGAGCACGTCACGGTAGGGGTTGTCCTGCCAGATTGTCGTGGTGCGGATGGAAGGGGGTAGCAAATGTCTCATTCCCCTAAGCTAATAAGACTTGCACCAAGATGGCGTGTTGGCTGATGTCACAAGGTACTTGCTGATCCAAAATGGTGGTTCTCTTCTCTTACTTGAACAATGAAGAACTTTTGGCACCAAATTAATTTTCTTGTATTCCGGCAATTTTATTGACTATGGGGATAAGGTTTTGCCAGTAGCAAAAATAAAGGAAAAATAGGTTCAATCGGAAACTGTCTTATGAGCACGTGGTCGGACGTTGATACACGGACAAGGAACACATTGAAACAAGGAACAGGAACATTGAGAATTTGGATGAAAAACACGGGTACACTAAATTTCCACTTTCCAATTTTCATTGATGACGAAAGACGTACACACATTGCAGTGCTACTTACTGACAGACAAAATATGCATTATACAGTTCACCATTGTATTCAAAGACACACTAGTAGCAGTGCCACTTGACGTGTCCACACTTTGCAGTGCCTGTCGTATTCTTATGGTGATGGCTGTTATAGGTTATGTCCAGGCAGGTGTCAGTACTCCCCACAGTGTAGAGCATGAAGTAATGCATTGGGTCGTTGGCCGAATGCTTAAATATGGTCCCCAGATGTGCAGATGTCTCTGTAGATGTTGTAAATAATTGGGCAACTATTTCCATCATTTGCCTGGTCTAGTAGTGGTCATCTAAGATTTCTCTATATGCTTATACTAATCATCGGGGATTGTTCCGGGAATCCCACACAGTTACAACACACATAATTCCAGTTAAGAGATCGTGAGATGATCTAAGTAAATAAATCGGACGCCAAGCTTTCAAACATACTACATACTACATACATACCTTGCTCCCTCGTATAAGGCACTTATAAGAACATAGCTCCTATCAAGTCGGAGCAGTTCTAATCAGTTAAAATGGCGCGAAGTAGACAACAGTTACATGAAAAGTTAAGTGCTAGATGTATGACAGATGTGCTGGGTTGCAGTGTGGCACTTTCCCTAGATAATAAACTATATACTGTTCCATAACAAAGACTGACTATTGATACACTTTATGATTATAGATCAATTGATGAAGGTTAAGGGAAGGACGTGATGACGTACGTCCAAACAGCACCGAGGTTACCATGCTACTCCTTGTCATCGGGCATGCTGTGTTTTCATTGGCCAGCACGTTCCGCACATTTTTGAAAAACTTATATATTTTATTACGTAATACTAAATGAATGATATTCTAAGAAAAACTTAAATGACGAAGCATATTACAAGAACACTTTAATTTCACACTGAAAGTCTCTAATATTAAAATAAACATAAATATCTGTTACACTGCTTAGTGGCAGATTAACAGTAATGTTACATCCTTACCACGTTCACAACTCACAATTTCTGTTTTGATTACGGTGACGGCGTCCAAGTGCTCGGAGTGCCATGAGATGTGGTTCGTGGAGGGCGGTCCAGGAGTCGGAATAAAAATTAGGGAAACTCATAATTTTGAGGAGTGGATGGGTCTGCATGAGATGAATTGGATGAGGTGTTTTACCCAGGGCTCCAGGCACTACCAGACTTAGTGCCATGAAGCCATAGAACAGACACTTCTCACAGGGTTGTGTCGTCATTGGCCAAAGGCAGTTATCCTTCCATGAAGCTGCACTCCTTTGATGAAACTTGATTAACTGTACCTATATCGTGCAGTGGATTATTGAGGGCATCCACACCCCTATGCTAAGTTACACAGAAATACTTGCAAACAAAAATACGAAACTACCAACACACGTGCAAATGCGAGGAAATTGTAAGGGCCCATACCCTGAAACGCTTTGCGGCTTACCTGAATAAAAACACCCGATTTATGTAGAGATATATAATGGGCACTTGCTGAACATGCCCCTTGGGCAACACTTTACATATTACGAGCCGGACAAGAACCTGTCGGCAGCTGTTTGGAGACAAGTGTCTCCCTGTCTGCCTTTGACTCTCTGCTCAACATACCGCTTAACTATGAGGCAAAGGAAAAATACTGTGTTCTACGACCCAACAGAAAATACGTTCCTAAACATGAAAGACAGTTTTATTATAAAAATTTAAACTACATTTCTACAGCAAATGTAACACCAACCTGTGTTTTGGACTATCGGCTATATTTACCCATGTTACGACAAGAGGCTTTATGACTAACAACACTTCACTCCATTATGCAACATAGCCCTTGGCCGCAGCTAGCTCCAATGCTATAGTGGCGAGGTCGCGGACATTGTAGCTTCGAGCGGAGCCATGCGGCACAGTGGCGCCACTGATGACATGGTCACCAGAAGGAAGCCCACTTGGATGAAAGTCGGCACCATCCAAGAAGTTTTTATCATCCCAAGACTATTATCGAATATTTCTTGGGCCCAGATTGGCCAGATTTATAATATGGTGGTGTGGAGTAGGGGCAACCACCCGATCCTAGAGTATAAAACCGACATGGGCGGGCTCTCAGGGAAGGTGTTGATGTTGACTTAGCTCTGTCTCTTACCCAAGAGAGGGACGAGTTCATGTGCCCAGGCGCCAAACTAAGTTGAGCTGTTGCGTTGCTGGGGTCGTGGGCTGCCGACCAACAGGGTGTTCCTGGAGTCGCCATCTTGCGAATACTGCTTTCGGTGGTTGGTTGCATTTGCCAAAACTGATGCTAATAATGGTATTATGTGTTAGCATTGTAAGTTGTCAGATGTCGGCTCCTGGCACGCACTTGTTAATAAATTACAGATCTTACTCGGCTTTTATGGGTGCTGGTCCCGCAGTTGCAACACTTTACTCATAAAACACTGAAGTTACTCTCTCTCTCTCTCTCTCTCTCTCTATATATATATATATATATATATACATATATATATATATATATATATATATATATATATATATATATATATATATATATATATATATATATATATATATATATATATATATATATATATATACACACACAGCTGTAGGATGCTGTACACAAAGTTAAGACAATGAAACAAATGAAAACTGCGTTCACACATTTTATTATTGCATTTCATGTACAAGAACATACTTTGCACCTTTTCCTAAGTTGAAATGGATCTGACACTCATGTCCGTCAGTAACCAAAACTGCAATTTGGTGTGAAACAAATTAACTTAATTTGCATAACATAAAAAAAAAAAAAAAGAGCCGATGCTTCCTCAGCACTAAGACTTGAATAAAAGGTTCCTGTACATTACGTTGGTTGATAACGTAAATGATTGCCACCTAAAAGTTATTATATCGAGGGTTGGCACAAAGTGTGCATCGAAATGTGCTTCTTACCTACTCTGGTTGCTGTGACAGACAGCGAGCATGATGCCGGCCAACCCTCAAGATTACCGGGGTGTGCTCAGAAAGCGCGACCTGAGCATCATCATATTAACATATACACTTATCTTAATTAAATGACACATCAAAATCTATAAACATAATTGCATTGCTTAAACAAAATGTTTGTGAATTAATAATCTCTATGTAATAACTTTGTTTTTTTTTGTGCATACAATTCTGCTCGCAGGAGCATTTCACTTTGAATCCACAGGTGTGCTGGTGCATAAATGAATGATCTGTGGCAAAGCAAGTTGCATCCCATGAGGTTAAGTATGAGATGCACTGAGTTCTAGAAGGTGCTGCTGTGTACAACTTCAATTCGTATGACTACAAAAGAACTATACTAACCTCACATTCGTGCATGTGGAAATTAATACCTAAACATGGTATGCTAAACCCTAATCTAACTAGCTTGTCACACGCTGCACACACTCAATGTATCAACCACAGGGCTCGTTGAAGTGATGCACACTTGAAGTGGCGAATTCGTTGCTGCGCGGGCAGTTCACTCCCTATCTATTATTACTGCTGTGCCAAATGGCCCTGGCTTCAATTGGGACGAAGCGATTATCCTTTTGTTCATTTACAGCAAGAGTTCCTTTTGCTGTAAATCAACTAAACGGCCATTGTGAGATATGCGATTTGGATCACCAAAGAAAAGCAAAGATGTTATCCTCGGCGACCCATTACACTGCACTCCAGGTCTTGTTCAACGCTCCTCGATGTTGCACTATACTTCAGATTGGCAATTTGGTTCAAACGGCCAGGGAAGCACAAGTGAACGGTGCTTTCATGTTAAAATATTACGAGGTGGACGGTAGCTTCAGAGACCGACTTTCCTCCTGGACTTCTCCATCATTTATGTATTTCACCTTAAATTGAACTTTGACCTTTAAGTTCTGAAAACAGGCAAGATGGTGGCTTTTGTTTTGTTTTTTTTTTTTTTTTTTTTTCAATTTTTTTTTTTTTTTTTTTAATTTATTTAAAGATACAATTACGTGTTAATTCTCAGTTGTTTGAAATATTTACAAAATTTTATTCAGCTTGTATCAGCCATTTTGTGATCAAATACGATTAATGGAAATTAAAATATTGTTTTGGTAACTCAGCCATTTGTGGAATAAAACTAAATAATTTTAGTTGACTGTTTTAATGCTGAAATGCGGAATGATTTAAAAAGATGTCCACTAGGAAGGTTTTGAAAATAAATGTGTACGAATAAATTTTCTAGAATGACTTATATATTGTGAAACATTTGTTTAGAAATTTCAATTTTTATTGAAATCTAACATTGTGTATATAATCGAAATATCTAAATCTTTGTCGTTAAAAACTTTTTGGCCTAAGATGATCCAGAGATGATCTTCCTCGGAGCTGGTCTGAGATTATTCCTCACCAAGGGTGGACTAACTATATTGTATTCATAAATCCCGATTAGAGTGAGACTATTTTTTGTCGAAGGTTAGTCGACGTACACGAATTTTGGAAGCAAACGTTAATATAAAAGATCTCGTCATCTATTTGAATTTGATTATTGCCATTCAAAAAGAAAAAAATAGAATTTTCGTTATTTTTCACTACAACAGCATCACTTTATCTGTATCATATATGGTGATACTGCAGGATGGAAAACGATAAAATTAATATACAGTGCTATGCTCTTACTATTCCATATTGATCTGTTAAATTTTAATAACACGCCTTTATGCACTGATAATATGGGCTGGTTTCATTTTATTATGTCAATACTTTCTTTATAATTATGTTAAATTTGTATTGTAATACTAAGGGCCAGTTTCACCAACAAGGAATAAACTAAGCTCCAGCAAAGCTTATGTGGTGCTTAAAGATTTCGAGGTGATTCACCATTATTTTATTTTTTATTTATTGTCGGTTCTCTATTGAGGTGAGAGTTAGCGCATTCTCTTACGTAGTGTTATAACGTTTTGTAGTTGCGTCCTCTACCTAGTGTAGACTATAATGATAGATAGCGCAGCGTATGTTTGAAAACGGCAGAGTAAATTAAAAGAAGTGTATAAAAAACAATAAGAACTTTGATATTGTTACAGGCAGCTCCTCAGCCTTGCAAGTCTCTTTACATACCTTTGTTGTTTTCAGGTGTTGTGATGTCGGAATTTGATGTACCGGAGTAAGTCAGGAGAAGTTTACTTTCTTCCAAGGCGGGGAAATGGTGGGAAGTCGTGTGATAGATGAATTTATGCTAAAGGACTCGATCCGGTGGTGTAAGTTTGATTGCCTTGGAGAGTCGTTGTGGCCTTAACAGGTGATGGACTCCAAAAAAGTTTCCTGAATCAAGGTAAGATCTGTTTCTTTAGTTGTTGTATACTATCGTGGGGCTTCAGGGTTTTATAGACGTGCTGTCTGTTGCTACGTATATTATCGCATAAAGTTGAAACTCTATAAAATTCTTTGTTTATAAGAAAAGCGGCTTTTTTGTTTACATTTTGTCACGTATCGGTTCAAGTTTAAAAACATTTTAAGTATTTATAAAAATTGTATTTGCCTAGATGAGAACTTGTTTGAATGCAATGCGTTGTGTTTTGATGAGGGAGAAGATGTTTTTTGTAACACTGCTTATTTTATCGCGTGCACACATTTTTAAAAATATCTGTTGTTTTGGATAGTGATGAAACGCTATCGTGTGTAAATTGTACGTCACGATCAGTATGTTGGTTGACAACAGATGTGTAAATGAATCCTAAATGAACTAGTGTGACTGTATATGTAATGGTAGTAAGGCCTTCCTGTTCGTAGTGGTTCCTCTACTGGCTTTAAATATTGTTGGAGCTAATCGCTGTGTAGTTTGTTTCACTTTCGCTTGTACAGGGGCCTACCACAATTTGACGTGGATGATGAACGATCATAATTATCAAAATGATGACCAGTGGCGGCCGGAGACTTTTGAAAGTGGGAGGTTGTGGCGATCCTAACTCAGATCATTACAAATAGCATATTTTTAAATACGCATGACCATAAATAAATTGCGTACGACAGGCTTCTGTAAGTGTGGCATATGTGGCTGAATATAAAAATAAGTTTGTTTGTCGGAAGAATAAATTAACTATAAAAACGTTTTAAAACCAACATTTATTGATTAATGCACCAAAAAGAGAAAAATAATTATAGTAGTTACAGAATTTGTAGAACTTGTAAGACGTGGTCGAAAAGCCGTAGGAAAATTTACTACATATTATGTTTATATAAATTTATATTCAGTTTGGTGCAAATAGTTAAGATTCATTATGCAATGTTCTTACTACACTTGTGCAAATGAGTTATATGTTCTGTATTGCGAATAGTTAAGATTCTTATTCAAGATATGTGCTAATGAGGCATAGGCCTACATTCTATATTGCTCCAAGTTTTTTTATATTAATATAAATCGACATAAACGTAATAATTTGTAGTAAAGTTTATTACGGCTTTTCGGCCACGTCTTACAAGTTCTACCAATTCTGTAACTACTATAATTACTTTTCTCTTTTTAGTGTATTTATGAATAAAATGTTTGTTCCAAAAGGTTTTTTATAGTTTATTTATTTTTCATATTATAGTCTCAACAATTATTATTATAATTATTATTATATGTAGACTATACATTCGTGAGACTAAAAAAGTGAAGTTAACCACTGGTGGCCCCTTCCACATTTCGAGCTGCAACCTGACGAACAGTGATGCGCTGCTGGCAGACTGCACGCCAGTTCAGTGCATAGAGGTCGGACAGACACCGTACATACAAACAATGCCTGTTAATTAAAAGCTTCTAAAATTGGCATCGCTCGAATTGTAATGGCCAACACATTGTGGTCACTAGTTCAGATCTAATCACTAGCACAGGCCTTAGTTTGTTTTAAGTTTGTTTAGATGGTACAACACGAGAGATAAGCTAATAATACTAATTATACTGTATTAATAATGAGGATAACTTAAATGCCTACATTAAAAACTAATATTTTTTAAACCCAATACTACTCTACATACAGTACCTACATACAAAATGCATATCAAACTTAAATTAGAGGATAATAGTGGTGTATTTTAATTAATATACTATGGCATTTTTTATATGCAGTGAATGTGATTTGTCTTTTTACTTTGTCTCCCAAATGTTTTAAATCTTATACCTCATTGACAGTCGATGCAAGATCATTAGGTTTCACTAGTAAACAAATGAAACAAAACGCATTTCAATCTTCACACCTGCATAGCCAGACTGCTAAATTGTATTTGCTTAAGTTGAATTTTCGCACGAACCACAATGTTTACCACCTTGGCTTTGTTGTTGAGCTATATTAAACTGTGGCCTCTCTGGTCCCGTATTCTTAAGCTCTAGTTTTTTCTTGTTATTGAAACTCTTTGTTGCAATAAGGTTTTAAATGTTACTCACAAATTATTCATTATTTACAAGTTTACACATGACATTAACAATCCAACCCTACCCCTGACTGATGCTCATGGCTCATCTTTATCCTAGCTAGTCACAACATTAACAACAAACTTATTCAGAATATTACACACTTGAGTTTGAAAGATAACTATAAATAAAAACTATTCAAAATAAATACAAGCGTTGTTAAGAAATGTGTTTAACAACTGCAAAAAAGTGGAGCGTGAAAGTGTACTCACAAAAAATGTAGTCTATAACTGTAGTCTTCCTTTACTCCCATAGCATCCCTCTAGTAATTTGTTACGGCCATCTCTCTACTCACTCAAGAATCTGCAGCCACACCACTCGACATTTCCAAAAACATTGGCTGAGTAGCAGATAAATAGGTACCTATATGTCTGTGTACTGAGATTTTGACCATGGTGGCTGAGTGGCTAGCATGCCCGACTTCTAACCAAGAGGTCTCGTGTTCTAATCCCATCCCAGCATGAGTGTTTAAGTTGTGTTATTGTGTAAGTTAGACTAGTTGATAGTAAGTGTGTATATATAAGTATTTGGGTATTATTTTATAAGCGAGGGTAGTTTTAAGTTAGGTAAAACATTTGTGTAGGCCTAATTCCGTAAATGAATGGTAGGGTGGTGAAAGTGCAAGGGATGTGGGAAGGTGTGGAGGAGGTATGATAGCGGGGTACAGTGCGGCGGCTGGTATCGTGCAGACTGTGTAGGAATCAGAGAGGGGGAACTGAGATCGCTATGGGTGCATGAGTGGAAGTGTGAGGAATATGCTGAGGGAAAGGGAATAGTGGCGGTGGTAGGAGGCAAAATAAACGTAGAAAAGGAAACTCAAATAAGTGGGGAAGGTGGAAACGGGATTTGGGAAATGCTGATGGGGAATTTTGTAGAGTGTGTGCCAGTGACAAGGATGGAAGTGGCTTGTGAGGAGAGGTGAAAAGGGGAAATGGTAGAATTGATAAGCAGGAAAGAGAGGGAAATGATGCACAGTATTGAGAGGACGGAGGAAAAGTTCAGGAATGAGATGGGTAAATGTAGATTAGCAATAAGTGCGGAGAAATTAGAGGAGGAGTTGGAAGGCATAAAGTGTGTGTTAGGCAAAATGCAAGCTGGTCTACAGAAGGAACTGCAGTAGGAAAAGCAGAGGAGAAGGTAGGCAGAGATGGAGGTGGTAAAATTGAGGAGGATAGAAGGGCTGCTAAGTAGGGAAACAGCTGGCTGTATGGAGAGAGTCAAGGCTGAGCAGCAAGTGTTGAAATAGTAAACAGAAATGGGTAAGGAAACAGAAGTAGAGGAAAACGGAGAGGAAGGCACTGGTGAGGCCACAGGGGTGGGGATGGGGTTAAGCAAGTTGGAGGGTATAGCAGTGTGTTAGCATAACAATAATAGTGGTGAACTGTAGGAGTGTGTACAACAAGCTGGAGGGCTTTTGGGGAAAGGTTGAAGAATATTGGGCGGATATTGTGGTAGCTGTGGAACTTTGTTGAAAAAGAAAGTGCTAGACATTGAATGTAGACAGGATAAGTTCACCATCTTCAGAAGAGACAGGGATAGAAGAGGAGGAATAATGGTGTGTGTAAGGAAGGGGCTGAAAGGGGCAGTAGAATGGGTTAGTGACGATGTTGAGCTGATGGAAATTTAACTAAGTGGGGATAGTAGTAGGAATATTACTTTGCTGGAAACGTACAGACCACCAGGACAGGGATGGAAGGCAATTGACACGATCAAGTAGAGGGTCGTTAGACCGAAGGACAGGCAGTAGGTTGTGGTAGCAGGGGATTTGAATATGCCAAGTGAGATATGCATAGATGGTGTAGAAGGAATGAGTAGCATGGTGCAGAGAATGGCAGCACAGTTAGTCAACAGAGGCTTGGTCCAGGTAGTAGAAACACCTATGAGGAGGAATGAGGAGGGTTTTGGGTCAGTGCTGGATGTGGTGTATGTCAGACCGGGGAATGCAGTAGTTGATGCAATAGTATTGGATGGCATAAGCGACCATCATATTCCTGGTCTATGGAGGAAAGTGTGGAAGAATTATGGAATGAATTTAGAAGAATAATAGAGCATATGTTGGAGAAATATGTGCCAAAGAAGAGAATACGGCCTGGGGGAGATCCGCCATATTATGAACAGGAGATTCTAATAATGAAGAGGGCGTGCAGAAAATTACATGCCAAGTGGAGAAATGAAGGGGTGGAAAGATCTAAGGAAATATGAAATAGATGGGAAGGGAGCTTGAAAGAATGATAAAGTAGGCAAGAGTGAATTTCTAGGGAACATGGTGGAAGAAGGAAAAGGCAAGGAA
Organism: Dryococelus australis; assembly: GCA_029891345.1. NCBI lineage: Eukaryota > Metazoa > Arthropoda > Insecta > Phasmatodea > Phasmatidae > Dryococelus > Dryococelus australis. The sequence goes on along the minus strand of CM056995.1, from coordinate 10,524,893 downwards.
TAGGTAAATTGTTTAGGTGTATAAGGATAGTAAGGAGAGGAGAGGAAGGGATCCCTCTGCTGAAAGGAAGGGATGGTAGGTCTGCGACAAATGACCAAGAAAAATCGGAGATACTGCATAGCCAATACTTGTCAGTGTTTGAGGCAAAGGAGGATTGTAATATGAGAGCTAATAGTGATCTTTTTAAAATTAAGTTTAAGAGTGAGGGAGTAGGATATAGAAATGGTAATTAAAGGGTTGATGCGCAGTAAGGCAGTGAGACCAGATAGGCTAGGGAATGCAGCACTAAAGTTGGTGCAATATTGGGAGGTATTGTTTAACAAGTCCTTAGGATAAGTTACCACAAGGTTGGAAGGATGCGATGGTAGCACTTATACACAAGCAGGGAGAGGATAGGGGGAGGCCTGGTAGCTACAGACCAGTGAGTACCACATTAAGTACAGGAAAGGTAATGGAGAGGCTGGTGGTCCAGTATGTGGTGAATGTTATGAACAGGAGGAATTGGTTGTAGGAGTCACAACATGGTTTCAGGAAGGGGTGGTCATGTGAGATGCAGTTAGCTGGGCTGTTAAGAGGATCTGGTGTAGGTAGTTTATGAGGGGAAGCAGGTGGATGCAAGCTTCATAGATTTTGAGAAAGCATTTGATAAGGTGCTCCATGGGACATTGATGAAGAAAGTGGAGGCGCTGACACCGGACAGGAGGGTAGTGGGATGGATAGGGGACTTCCTCAACGAGCGAAGGCAGAGGGTGAAAGTGGGGGAGGCAATATCGGAGGAAGGGGTGGTTATGTCAGGGGTGCCGCAGGGAAGCGTGTTTGATCCTGTGTTGTTTACCTTAGTGGTAAATGCATTGACAAGATATGGTTGTGAACCAGGTAAAACAAAATGAAGATAAATGTAAGAAAAACTAAGGTAGTGAGGTTTACATGGAAGAAGGTGATAAACAGGGACATGTACAGATTGGAGGGACAAGATATAAAGAAGCAACATATTATAAGTATCTAGGGATTGTGTTGCAGGGAGATATCAGATGGAAAATGCATGTAGAAAGGGTGGTTGCAAAGGGAAGAAGGGCTCTGGGTATGTTGGGAAGAGTTGCTGAAGGGAGTCAGCTGTGAGGTGAAGGAGAAGGCATGTGGCACAATGGTACGGCCAATGTTAGAATATGCTGCAGCAGTATGGGACCCGTATGTGGAGGTGGAGGTGCGAGAACTGGAGAAGGTGCAGAGAAGGGCAGCAAGATGGGTGAAGGGTAGGTGGAGAAGGCAGGGGCAAGATGGTGAGGATGAAGGGAACTGTAGACCATCAGTGATGATGAAAGAAATGGGGTGGATGGAAGAAATGGAATGGAGCTCGCTGAGGAGGAAAGTCGAAAGACTGGTCAGGATGTACAAGGGGGGGGGGTGAAGAGGGAGGGTGGGGAAGTTTATGCTGCCAGCTAAGTAAGGGGGTGTTTAGTGGGAGAGGAAACAACAGTGAGAAGCTGTAGAGGGTGTGGAGGAGAACGGAGCGGGGTAGGCAGTCCTTGCTTGTGAGGTCTGTGTTGGAGTAGAATGTGTTGCAGGGGGAATTGGTATCTGTGAGGGGGATTGGAGTGTTCAGGAAGGGAGTGGACGAGGAGTTTAGTCGGATAGGGGAAAGGTGAGAAAGCTCGCCACCGGGCGGTAACCTAATTGTGGGTGTGTTAGTTAAGATTTTATTTATGAGGGCTGTTGCCCGCAGCCATCCCTCAGCAGCCGCCATTGCCAAGTGTCATAGTACCGAACGTGGTCATAGAATTCAGGTGAACATAAATTTCACTGTCGGTCGCTCAGGTGTGGAATAATTGAAATAAACCCGACAGCACTTCCTTTTCTATCACATCAGGACAGTGCGAAAATGAATGTAAACCTAGTCACTACCTAATTGACAAGTTTTGATTTGAGTTTATCATACTTGTTTAAATTAAACGCACTGTACATGATTTCGGCTCTTGTAACATTGTGCTCGCCTCCAGGTGTAGGTAACCAATAAACTGTCGTAATTAGCTATACAGAATGTCCGGCAATTCACAGGTGGCCTGCATCACGTGAATTTCATAGACTATAAATGAGGTAGACAGATTTGTCGTCTTCTGCATATGTACCGAACATTAACTTGCCTCGTACCAAGACAACTGCCAAAGTGATGTGCTCAACACTGCATGGTGAACGTGTTTGTCATACTTCCGAATACAATCCATTTTATATGAATAAAATACTTTTACACATTTGAATCTAATCAAACTGCATTTCAAATTGGTTAGAGGAAGCATAAAGCCCCTGGAATAATTGGCTGTTGGTGTTGTTGGTTGTCGGTTGGTGTGCGATGTATTCCATGGCCTAATACACGGTTGGAGCATTGGTGTAGAGCCACCGGATAAATCTGTAAAAAAAAGGTATTTTCATTTGGTGAGATTTTGACTGTCTGAAATGAACAGTACGGAGATAAGCGATAATTGAAAATGTTATGTGACAGACAGAAATATACTGCACTAAACCAAGATGAATATAAATAAAATTCTGTATCTAACCAAAACATACAATTCAAAGATGTTTAATTCATTGGGGTATTTAAAAATTGCTGGTCGCTGACGGATATCAATACTTTTATTGCACCTTTACCCTCCTCCATTCCAACCTTTTCGCGTATTTTTGCAGTCACATGTCCAAACTGCAAAACACTTTCTGATTGGTTTTTTGGTGGTAAACTACAAAGTACTCTTTGATTGGTCGGTTGGTGGTAAAAAAGTTCAATATTTTCAACTTTCTACATGACCAACCACCACTACCAACCGTTTGTTGTGCCAGGGTCTTTAATACTAAAATATCAAACACATATGTCATAATTTTTGTCGACAAAGCTTGTTAACAGAATACTGCGATGCGTTGCGATGACCTGTAACCAATCAGGATGAGGCAGCAGTCTGTCGCAGTGCTTTGGCTTCGAGCGCGTTGCGCGAAATTCTTGCTTTGCGATTTCCGATTGTAGGCGATAGCCTGCCACAGTGAATAATAATAATTAATAACTCAGACATTACAACACAGTTGTACTGCCAGAAGCAGTGTATGCATCAGAAACGACCACGATTGGGGCTTCAGGCAGCACAGAAGTTGAAAAAGTTGAACGCAAAATCCTTCGAAATTTTTTTGGAGAAATACATAAAGAAGGCATATGGATGAAAAGACCAACCAAAGAACTATATGAACATACAGATAGTCTCACAGACATGATCAGAAAACGCAGATTACAATTCCACGGACATATACAGAGAATGAACAACACCAGACTCACAAAGTGGATCTTTGATGTGGTGAATGGCTCAATCCGGAAAACCATTTAGTACCATGAAATAGAAGAGGGCCTGAATCTTCAGGGATCAGCGAGGAAAGTACAAGAAAAAGGGGACAATTCAGGAACAAAATTATGAACACGAAATTCAATATGCAGAAGAAAACAGGAACAAAGTGGACAGAACAAAGGAAACAGGAACACAGTGAACGAATGAAGAGGTTCTGGGAAGAGAAAAGGATGAAGACAAGTAAAAACTGAATAATCATAAATAATTTGAGTTTAAACACTGTCCTCAAGGGCAATACTACTACTACTAATAATAATTATTATTATTAGTGTTTTTTTTACAAAGAAAATAAAACAACTGCGTGTTTACATTTTGAAAACGATCGCATTTACGCCGACGTATTTTTATTTATTCTGCAGGAATGTACAAAGTAGAAGACAAGGCTTCCTATACACACGGGCAATGCTAAATAATCAAAATAGTTCTCCTTCGTCTTACGTGTGTCGTTCTCGCTGTATATTTGTTGCGTAGTTCATATCGCACATCGCGTCCATACTGCATTGTTTATTTTCTCGGGTCGCGTGATACCTTTATACACTGAAAGTACCGCTTTGAACACGGCCTGAATTAAAATGGTGATGAAAATTCTAATCACATCCTCTTGCTCAAAGGCCCGCGACAAGCAGGTGCGATGATTTCAGGGATCAAGGTAAAGCGGAATACAATACAATTGTTGGCACACACTTGAACGGCAATGCCAGTCGAATGTGCCGCCCTAGTCACAAGTATACACCATAGAATTGTATTGTATTGGGCTTATAAACCAACATCCATGCCTTGCCAAGGATTGGAACCCAGAACCCCTCTGCACCCCAGACTTGCCCGGTGGTGCACCAACCGACTGCGCTACGGACTGTCGGCTACACCGTAGACAAATCAGGAAGCAGCAATATTTGTAGACAACTCAAACCAAGTCGGTTGGGAAGCATGACAGATTACAGTCTTAACATCCAGTTAATTTAATGTTACAGAAATATTCCCCCTTCTACCCTTATTTCCAATTAGTATACTTGCGAGTATGCGATCCCCCTCCTCTACCTTTTTATCTTTCTCGTCTGCCTCCCAGGGCCGTGGTGGCTGAGCGGTTAGCCACCAAGGCGAACCAGGTTCAATCCCCAGCTGGATCGTTCCCGGATTTTCGCGATTGGGGCTCGTGCCGGACGATGCCGTTGGTCGGTGGGTTTTCTCGGGATCTCCCGTTTCTCCCGCCTTTGCATTCCGGCGCTACTCCATTCTTACCTCATTTCACCCTCATAGGCTCAAGACCTCGTTAAGAGTCGAACAATCTCTATAGATGACTAGTTTCTGTCCCAGGCTTCCTCAGCTATACAGTGAGAGTCGTTATTGTATGCTAATTCGGCACGAACGGAATCCCTGAGAAATAAATATTGAAACATATATATGACATAGTGCTGAAAGTTATTTCTGAGTGGCAATCCCTACCGTTTCCTGAGAAATCACATGTTTATTTGGAAAGCAGATGAATGGTTGCCTGGGAGATAGGCAGCCTGTATATTTAGCGTAGTACATGACTTGTGAACTAATACCTTGGCTAATGTCTCTGTCCTAAGGCGACATGTTTTTAAGGTTGTGGACGGTTGAGAAGTTATTGCCCCATTAAGTGCCCCATTCTTAATGTTATTGTGAATTATTCGCTTCAAATAGCCTGCATGCTGAAAAAGCTTCCATATAGTCAGTGAAGAGATTTGGGCGGCTCTTAACAGCGACGTCTTGAGAGCTGATGAGGGTGATTGAAGTGAATATGGAGCGAAGCCGGAATGAAGGGGCCGTGAAACGGGAGATACCCGAGAAAACCCGCCGACCAACGTCATCGTCTGGCACGGTTCCCACTAGCGAAAATCCGGTGACCCGACCGGGGATTGAAAGCTTCCACATTAATTAATTATAGACTTATAGGCTGTTCACGGTAAAATTAGCACTTTTGAAAGCCCTGCTTAAGATCTACTTGTATGCACGTTGTGTATTCTTCCGCCTTATGTAAAATTAACATTACTATGTGCTTCATCACTTTATTCATACGTCGGTCAAGTGAAACTGTGAAATTATTATAAAAGTAAATATTTTTCAAATCTACTTATTTTTACATTTGAACGCATTAAAAAAAAAATACAGAAAGGAAAAGAAATAATTTGAGTTATCACAAATGGTTCCTAGCACATTTTATTCGACGTTAAGATATGGAACTATTTTCCCTCCATAGCTATCAACTTTACTGGGTGCATGTCACAGTGAGTCCGTTAAAATATATACCACGCAAGAGCAGTGTCATTTTTCTGAGGTTCATTTCAAAAGTGCTCACTTCATCGTGAACAGCTTTTATCTTCATAACCTTACTTTGTCTCCAGCAGTTTTTCGCCATTTAAAAACTCCATGATTTCGGAAACGTCGATTTCTGTCAAACAACGATTCTTATTAGATGAACCCGTTAAAAAAAAAACTAGATCCCGTCCAATTTACAAAATGTGTGACGGAAACCGGAGCCATCCAACTTTTCCAGATAAACGTGGTCGCGAACTCATTGGACGCAGTTAGAAGGGGAATGTGTGAGTGTGAGAGGCTGGGCGTTGAAGGCCGCGCCAAGGTGTGGGAGGGAGTTGTGTGTCCTGGGGCCAGCTGCGTAGGCAGTCGCCCCACGCTCGCCCTGCACTGCCCTGTCGTCCTCAACACGCATGCGCCGTGTGCACACAGCCAGCCTGCCCGCCTGGCCACCTTTAGGCTGTTCATGATAAAGTGAGCACTTTTTAATGCCCTCCCAACAGGCATTAACCGCTAATTAATATACCGTATTGCAGCCTCGGGCATTAAACTTTGATGGTGGTGAAAGGTATATCCTGTATTTATTGGTCACATTGCAAATCTATTAAAAAGCAGCAGGAAGATGGAAATTGGATGAAAGGAAAAATTTTTAAGGGCCTTAAAAAGTGTTCACTTTACCGTGAACAGCCTATAGGCAACACGCCAAACGGTGTGCAGAACTCCAGCAGAAAACGTTTTATTAAAACAAATGGGGTGTGGCTGTGTTGGGGACACGGCCGTTCGTTTTGCGTGAATACGTCTACGTTGACGCGCTCGGACGCCTTGATGTTTATTTTACGTTCCCAGCACCGCTTCACTCAGATCATATGGGATTTTATGGGTATCACTGGATTGCTTTTGAAATGCGCTTTCCAACCGTATACGGCTTATGTATTTCGACTTGGCTTTTTTGACGAGTATAGGCCGAGATTGTGTAAAGTTTTCTTAATTTTTTACATTATACTCGTACGATTTCACCATAACCACGCCACACAAATGTTTTTATACACGCAATCGATTGATCTTGACGAGAGCTGTTGATTGAAACTCAAACGAGCTTCGTAGCTTCTCCTAGTCAAAAGTTACTATACTCGGAAGTTATGAGACGCGGCGAAACGAACTCAAAATTCTGCCCCCCCCCCCCCCAACCGATCGCGATGCTTCGCAGTCCTCACTCAACATATTCTTTGATCCTTTGGCAATCGAGTGGTGTAATTGAATTTGGAATGTATACGATACATCGGAGCGGCAATGCCAAACTATATCCCCCGAATTTGTTTTCATCGGGTTTTCTGGATTGCCTCCCACTATGGTTACAAATTTAGAGACGTATTCACTTCAGAACCGTTCAACGTGTCTGAACGAGGTCTGCTTACGAATACTATTCAAGAAATTTTACGCGTCTGTATACGATACGTTTTTCAGTTCCTCCATTTCTCTCTAAAGCATATTTTTGTGACAGTGGAAATGTCTCAAACGGGTGTTTTCACGGTCATTTTTAGTTATGAACATTCCGGTACAAAACATTAAAAAAGGAGTAGGGACGTACGTCAAACCTTAATTTTTATTATTGCGTCATAAAATGGCAGGGTTTCCACTGAAAGTCTCGTAGAGGCGCGTTATCGACAAGACTGCACGCCAGTTCAGAGCTTTGCACGTAGAGGCGATGAGAGAACTGATGCGCATGTCTCGGCCGCCCCTAGCGATCCCAAGCTTTTAGGCTTCTTACGTGCAAAATTCCTTCAACCAGGCGAGGGGCCACCTATAGACAATCTTCTCGTGTGTTTTGTTTTCTCAGAATTGTTGGCAGTGACTAGTGTTTCACTACAAGCTATCTTTTCAGAAGGCACAGCATTGTCTGTGTATTTTAAAACACTGTGTAACAGAAGAATAAACGTTATAAACGTAGAGCGACTTACAGTGACTTTTGCTGACTTGTGGAAATTTTTAATGGTTATGTGTTTGTGTTGTCATAACCAAGCTTATGAATGGACAACGAAGTATCGACGTTTATTTCTGTCCGAAAAAAAATGCATAACATTGAAATATTCCACGATTGGTTGTAAAGACTATTAGAATAGACAGAACTGCTAGCAATTAGGGACGCCTCTTAAGTATCTCCTTCACTTTTGCAGAAATTCTCCGTTTTCGTTTCATAATTTCTGATTCATAGTAATTACTGACAGCGTACGATTACATTTTATGAGCTGTTAAAAGTATTTGTGCGTAATTGTTGTAAAAATTTGAGGTCACATTTAAATTTTATTAATAAGTTCTCGACTTTCTACACCAAGATCCTATTGCACAACTAAAATTACGCACAAAAATATTAAACAACTTGTATAAAGTGTAAAGAGAAATTAACACCACCCAATGTGTTGAAAATATAATCCAATATGGAGGGCGCCGACAGCGCCACCTATACTATGAAAAACATCAACAAATATGGCTGCCACTTGGTGGGTGAATTAATATACTAGTGCGACCTAAGTGATGAAAACCTATGAAATCCAATATGGCAGTCGAACGAATATGAGACATAAACTCCAGCAATGTATAAACAAATGACAAACTAAAAAAAAAATCAAAATGGCAGATGTTGTCTGTGACGCCTACCAAGATGGCGAGCTGCATTGACCAACATGGTTACCGGCCGCAAATGCCAAGATGGTGGACTGAGATGTGCGAGGGTTGACATCGGGAAATTTAAGTTTTTTTAAAAATAATTTTTAATATTTCAAAAGTAATTTTAAATGTCAAATGTCAAGTCCACTGGCTTCCAAAGTGGCGGACGAGTGACCGGAATGACAGAGCATGAACAGCTCTGAGGCTCCGAATCCCTGTATCCCTTGCGCCCGTAGGAACATAATCGTTCTACTTACTTTTGTAACATAAAAGTATCTTATTTTTGGTTAAATTTAACTTTTACATACACTATCTACCAAAAAGTAATTGGGCACCTGTTCACAATGTTTGCTCGGTGGTTGCCACCCCGTTAGAATCCCGTAGGGCCACCTCTTGCGGCTATAATAGCAGCCACCCTGCCTGGCATGCTCTCTACGAGTGTTTGCAGGACATCCACGGGGATTCGTCGCCATTCCTCTAGAAACCATTCCATGAGTTGAGCAATGGATTTTGGCTGCGCCTGACGAGCCCTCACTCGGTGATCCAATTCGTCCCAAAGATGCTCTATAGGGTTGAGGTTGGGGCTCCAGGTAGGCCAGTCCAATCGGCGAACATTGTTGGCGGCGTACCACTGCATAGTAGCCCTTGAAACATGGCACCTGGCATTGTCACCCTGGAAGTAACACGGGTCCATTCCGTAAAAACGCCACAATGTTGGGAGCATTTCATTATCCAGAATGTTACAGTATGCCTCTGTGTTCATGCTACCATGGACAAACACCAGCGGTCCTACGCCGAAGGCCGTGAAACACAAGTCAACTGACGTACTGAATTACCTATCTTCACGGGTGCCCAATTACGTTTTGGTAGATAGTGTGCATTTTATTTATAGAATATGATATTTCATTTATAATTAATATAAATATAAAAAAATGAGAAAATTGGCTTGTTGGTAATGCCTATAGGCTGTTCACGGTAAAGTCAACACTTTTTAAGGCCCTTCTGAATTTTTCCTTTCATCCTATTGCCATCTTCGTGCTGCTTTTTAATATAAACATTTATTAGTTGTTAAAGCATGTTGAAAGGGCCTTAAAAAGTACTCACTTTCTCCGTGAACGGCCCATAGTAATAAATAGTTGTTATACAAAATATTATTAAACTGAGTGCGCACGAACGCGGTGCGTTGTCACAGAAAAGTTGGAACTAAGTGTGAATGGACTATACGAGAATGAAAGCAACGAGAAATGTTGTACTCCATACTGCCCATGTTCATTTCCCGCCTATAATCGTGGCGGGGCCAACAAATATACAGTACTCTGATAGTTACTGACGTTACAGGTTAAGTTATGACTCTTATCACATGCCCAGTGATACGTATAATTTGGCCCATTTCTTCATGGTTCTTAATTTTTTTTCCAGTCAGTGTATTACTAAACACACGATGTATCAGGAATACCGCAGGTTCAAAGCGGCGCAGGAAATAATTACGGTTGTAGGGTACATTGCGTTAATGATGGCACTTCCATGTTGGCCATATTCCCAGACTGACAAATTTTTTTTGGCGTAAGAAGGTTTCGTAAATTATTCAGTCACTAAACAGTAGTCGTGTATTTACTGTTATATGCTGCTCGCGTTAAAGTGAGCACTTTCGAGGCCCAAGTATCTTTTTCCTTTCAGGTATTTTTTATTCTTTAACTTCCTGTCTTAATAAATATTACCATGTAAGTAATAAATACAGCACGTATTTTCCACGGCACCGGAAATTCACGTCTTAGGCTAGAATGAAATATATTTGTTGACTATAATTCCAAATGATAGGGTTTTCGAAAGTGCTCACTTTACCGTGAATAGTTTATAACGAAATTTTTGCTACGATTATATTGGTTTTCCGTAGTTTGCCGAAAAGTTGAAAGGACAGGAAAAGAGGGATTTCCTTACTTCGTTCTTGTCGGTCTTCCGCAGAGAGACATATTTAGATGAACACAGGGCATGAAGGAGTGTTGTTTAAATCAGTTACTGCTTTGGCAAATATTTCATTATTTCATATTAACGCTTTCATACTTTCGGAGAGTCGCCGCATGGGGATTGCGAAGCAGGGTTCTTACAAATCCGTTCTGGCGACATGTAGAGTGGAGTCGTGAGTTGGGCCGACAACGAGGTCTTGATAGTTGACTAGTGTGAAACGAGGTGAGAATGGAGCGTCGCCGGAATGCAAGGGGCGGGGAAACGGGAGATCCCCGAGAAAACCCGTCGACCAGCGGCGTCGTGCAGCACGATTCCCACTTGCGAAATTCCTGGAACGAGCCCGCCGGGAATCGAAGCCGGTTCGGTTCGCCGTGGTGGGAGGCGAGTAGTCTAACCACTAGACCACCGCGCGGCCTCGCCATGTAGAGGGTATGACGACGACTGGTTGACGCCAGCTCGCTGTGCTTGAAGTCTCGGGGAGGGAGGGAGGGAGAGGGTGTAGAGAAAGTTCGCACGACACTGAAGACAAACCTACACCCACAAACACGTTGATCTTGGAACAGGTCTGGTCTTGAAAGGCAATGTGGGGTAAGATGTTCTTGTGGGCGACGCGGTAGTTCCAAAATTGGACTAGTTTTTTTTTCCCTACAGCACTATGAAACACAACGAGATTTCTGTAAGAACCTAAATTGGCTGTATCCATTGCCAAAGAGGAAAAAAACCAAATCTCGGAAAATGAACGACAAATGAACACAGAAGAACGTAGCACTACGTGGATATGTGTGGGTTTAGGATACTGCTTTAGTAAGTACTTTGAAACGTTCGTAAACTTCGTCTGGCCTATTTACAATGCAGCTTGAACATACTCGAGTAGATATTTTATTGTTATGAAAGTGTGGGTCTGTTGAAAAACCACAAGTTAATGAACACGGACGATCATGGGATTCTAGCAGTTGTATTGGCCGTCGTTGTGTGTAGTTCGTAAGACTTAAGCTTGGTTGACAATTGAAAACATAGCAGTAACCATCGAACACGAGTCGTATGCACAAGAATTGACTGCAAAAAAAAAAACGCGGTCTACATTAATGGGACAACATGTTACTTGTGGGCACTGTTAACAAGGTTAACAGTGTTTCTTGCAAATATAAAATAATTAATCTATATATACATTCATACATACACATAAAGAAAAAAAACTAATGAAATGAATTAGGATATTTCATGCCCCGCGTACGGCGCCACTGAAATAGGTATTAATATAGCCACGAGTATTTCGCGAATTCATTCGGAGGCGAGGTAGACTCCAAACCCTTATTCTTTCCTCCTACTGTTGTGATTGGACGACAGTTGTTTAGGCACACCGTGTTTAACAGCCGTGTACAGAGGCCTCGCTTGATTCCAGCAACCAATAAGCAAACGATAATGTCTCGAGTGTCTAGAGGGCTGTCCAGCCTAGCTTGCTGCCAACTCAATCCACGAAATACTCGCGGCACTAGATATTAATGCACCACGGAGGGTGTCGTTGAAATGATCGATCATACGTGTTGTGTATTGGGGGTATGTGTGATTATTCAGGTGTAGATGTTAACGAACCAAGTTGTCATACAGGTAACTTGTACATTGGAGGGACCACATTAGCAAGAGAGATCAGTAATAATCAGTACTATAATTATAATAAATAATATACCACTGCTGAGTAAACTTCCAATAAATTAAGCAGTTCAATTATTGAGGAGCGCTTAATTATTGCATTCGAAAGTTTGGTGAAGAAACATAAGCAATCAATGTTCAGATATAAGAATACATGCAGCTCAGTTTCAAAACTCTCAACTCAGAATAGAATTATAATTACAGTTGACATTTGGCAGCGTAAGTTAGTCTTTTCACACTAGGGAAAATATTATTCAGTGTCCAATAAACAAAAACTGTCTCACTTGGTTCTACTCCATTAATGAGCAAATAACTTTTCTTGCCTCGGCTGCTCAGATTTATAAAATATTTACCTAGAATCACTAGATCTCTGCTTCTGAAGGAAGTGTAGGCAAATTTTACGAGGAAAGCTTCATAGAAAGGGATATGCAGAATTCTTGAAGACTAAATTAGGAAAATCATATTGCATCGAATTGCTGCCATCTGCATCATTGCTTTCATTCTTTACTTAGCTGCCACTGTAGTATTCTGGAGCAAGAATTTCTCTTAGTTCATGATAGCTATTTAATTGCTATCAGACAGGACATGCAACAACTCAGAGAGCCCTTTTCTGCAAATTTACTATCTGGGCATTCTTTTACGCCCTCGTTCACCACAGGCATAAAATAATGTCCTGAATAAATCTTACCAATAGGATCCACTTTAAATAACCATTTTCGAATACATTTTCGAAAAGCTTCGGGATCCAGTGTGCCGACCTAAGTTCCAAAAAACAGAGATAATTTTTCAACATAGTCCGGTTTGAATTTCCCATAGCACAATAGGCGAAGAAGCACTTCCAGAAATCCCCTTGCCAAATATTACATATTGCACTGTGCTGTCAACTATCGATCAGTGTTTACATTTAAATATATTTCTTCTATCAATATGATTAACACTGCTATCTTAAAAGGCTGCATTAAAACATTAAATTAATTTAACAATTCTGAGAATATTTAAATATGTGGTCATACTCAACTCTAAAAATTGCAATTGAAGATGTAAACAATAAAATAAACAAAACATTTGCAAAATATTGCAAGCTCATAGAGTAACTAAGTAAGAAATAATTCTGCCAATAGAACTGGCATGCAAATAATAAATACTGTTACAATTTCTCTCTCTAGAAATTAAATGGGCTATACCAAGTTCATTAAGGGATGGCGGTCTTAGTCAAATAAAATCATTATTTATAATTTACTTATTTTATTTACAATAACTACAGCAAAATTCTCTGAACTTAAATTCTCACAATAAATTGAAATCACTTACTGTTCACAATTGACACCAATTAATCAAATCTATAATTACGACAAAGAAATCAATGAAGTTAAATAATTAAAGATCAGTCCCAATAGACAGTGTATCAACCTATTCAATTATTTTATAATTTATGCGTCCATATTTAACAGTTCGAATATTTACAATAAAGTCAGTATTACACTTCCATTCAGTCCCACCTCAGTTCAGTCCATGTCCCATCAGTCGCAATGCTCTAGAGTCCTCCAAGCGCCCTCACGCACAGTAGCCTTCAGTCGTCGTTTCACACCCTCTCGTCCATTCAAGCCACGGACAGCTCACTCGCTGCCGTCCTGCAATCTCCAGTCGTCGTCCACACTTAATTTCTCTCGCGCACACTCGCCAGACGGCCTCCATCAAAGACTGCCGGCCGCTGGGTTGCGGCAGTATATATAGTGTCTTAGGCCGCCACCTAGAATCTTCTCCAACTAGCGTGATGCGTCGCGGAGGGCTAAGGCGCCAGCCAGTCTCACCAGAACATTCTTGCGTCGTCGCTAAACGTATCGGAAACTCTAGCAGGCGAGAGGAGGTCTGTGACGTCAGCAAGTCTCGCCGCTGTCGGCATTCACGGGATTCCCAGAAGGGGAGCAGACAGCCACGAGCGCATCGTTCCACAAAGAGGGGAGGGCGAGGTGGGTCTCCGATTACGACGGGGGGCATCTGAGTCGGCGCCAGCTGCAGCACGTAACAATACAAACAATAAATTTGCAGTGGGAATAAAGTAAAAAGTTGGCAGAAATGCCAGATAATAATACGTTACACTACGTACTTGTGTGCCGTGTGTTCGTTCCAGGTGCAGGTAGTAAATATTTTGTTTCAGCATGCTATTTTTTTTTAACGCCAAGCTACAATACCTCGGCTGTGTGTGAATTTCCCCGTCGAGGGCCCTTACCTGGCTTCGTGTCCTATAAAGGTGCACCAAAGCAGTGACGTCATATTGTCGCTGTCCGAATTAAGGCCTTTCTACAATCGTGCGACAGTTTTTCGGCGTCACAACACATTGCGACAGCCGCACGCTACCTGTCGCCCGTTTATTTTACAATAGCGCGACGTTGTCTTGTTTACATGTATTGGCTGCCCTCTATCGTCTTAAGTGAAAAGTATAATGAACGAAACCTGGTATGATTAGGGGATGGGGGTTAAGTTTTGTTTGTTTATATAACTATTTGTTAGTTTAGAGATGATTTATCATAAAATATCTGGAATCTAAACGAAATAAACAGAAAGAGCAACTTCAATTTCCTGTACAGAAACTGACAACTGTGGGATAAAATAATTAATATCGGTTGTATGAACTTCTCTAAATGTTTCCACGTATGGGTGACTGGTATTTAAGTAACCAAGCTCCTATGTGCATTTAACTGTTTAAATAACGCCATATCCACTCCTTTTTTGTTTACAAAATACGATATTTTCTTCTTCTTCCATGTTGCGGGTGTGTTGGAACAGTTCCTATTGCACTGCACTGTCACATAGCCAACGTCTGCAGGCTCGCCTGTGATTGGCTAGTCACTGCGTATGCTACGATGGAAGATTCCTGGCCATAAAAGCCTGCGTGACCGCTTGTATGGAAGGTTCTGGAAGATTCGAACATCTGCTGGCCGTTTTCATGATTGGTCTTGCAATTTTCGATGGAAGGTTTCCTACAAGGTTGAAATTTTAGCCAGTCAGAGAGAAGGTGATAGAGTCATTTTGTTTGTTTGTTTTGGGAACGAGCGTAAAACGATTAAATACGAATAAATATTAAATAAAATACTCAAAAATGTGTACTGATTCTAAAACAGCATCGTGTGAAAATTATGGTTATAATTCGTGTTTATTGAAGCCAAAAGGCTACGTACATAAACGAATAATGCTGAAGTGTTGGTCGTGAGTGAAGATAGTCCCTGAACCGCAGTTGCAGAAATTAATCGCAAACAATGCACGCGTATTTGCCTATCTTCCTTTACAGCTGACGAGCACTGGAATCACTGATGGTTTATCATTGTTCGCCAGCAATATGGGGACAGCAGTAAACATTTCTCTTCGTCAGCTAGTTGATTGTTTCGGAGCGTCTGGCAGTAGTATTCCCGCGTGCATGAAAATATGAACAAACATGGCGGACACACTAACCTCACTAATTTTCATACAGCATTTGGACTAAAACAGTAAAAATGTTACTCACCTTCTACTGCTTTCTGGGCATCTTCTGGCGGCACCTTAATGTTATAAGTGATTGCCTCAGCGCCTGTAACTTCCGCAAGGCTAATTTCCTCGAACATGACTTGAACTTCCCGCCAAACCTAGGGTTTACCCGACAACACTGACGTGTTTCAAACGCCAGTAAAATCCGCGATCTCAGTAACGGTTGTAGCCTCGCACAGGGTACCTCTCAGGTGCGACCATCGATGCCTTCAGCGGTATCGGAACAATAGCTGACGTTACCAGTGAAATCCGCGATCTCAGTAACGGTTGTAGCCTCGCACAGGGTACCTCTCAGGTGCGACCATCGATGCCTTCAGCGGTATCGGAACAATAGCTGACGTTACCAGTGAAATCCGCGATCTCAGTAACGGTAGTAGCCTCGCACAGGGTATCTCTCAGGTGCGACCATCGATGTCTTCAGCAGTATCGGAACAATAGCTGACGTTACCAGTGAAATCCGCGATCTCAGTAACGGTTGTAGCCTCGCACAGGGTACCTCTCAGGTGCGACCATCGATGCCTTCAGCAGTATCGGAACAATAGCTGACGTTACCAGTGAAATCCGCGATCTCAGTAACGGTTGTAGCCTCGCACAGGGTACCTCTCAGGTGCAACCATCGATGCCTTCAGCGGTATCGGAACAATAGCTGACGTTACCAGTGAAATCCGCGATCTCAGTAACGGTTGTAGCCTCGCACAGGGTACCTCTCAGGTGCGACCATCGATGCCTTCAGCGGTATCGGAACAATAGCTGACGTTACCAGTGAAATCCGCGATCTCAGTAACGGTTGTAGCCTCGCACAGGGTACCTCTCAGGTGCGACCATCGATGCCTTCAGCGGTATCGGAACAATAGCTGACGTTACCAGTGAAATCCGCGATCTCAGTAACGGTTGTAGCCTCGCACAGGGTACCTCTCAGGTGCGACCATCGATGCCTTCAGCGGTATCGGAACAATAGCTGACGTTACCAGTGAAATCCGCGATCTCAGTAACGGTTGTAGCCTCGCACAGGGTACCTCTCAGGTGCGACCATCGATGTCTTCAGCGGTATCGGAACAATAACTGACGTTCTGTAATACCGGGTGCCATAAGGTGTCCCATCCTGCACGCATGTTCTCATGTGTAGGCTAGTCATGGTAAAGTGAGCACTTTCGAAAGCTCTCTTATGTGGAATAATAGCCAGTTAATGCATTTTATTGTAGCCATTAGACGCTAACTTTGGAATGCAATAGAACATACGCACTGTGTTTATTACTTACGTAGCAATATTTAATTAAAAGTTGGTTAAAGGATAAAAAGATGGCTGAAAGGAAAAAGTAATTACGGCCTCAAAAGTGCTCACATTACCGTGAATAGCTTTTAAGAAAATGTTATGCGCTGCCGTGTAGATGTTTGGTTGGAGGTTCGATTAAGGCCCTCTCCGTTCCTTCGTTATTTTTTATACCTTTATTCCGATGTAAATAGTCGGCTAAATAGACGTCTCTGTTGCTGATGTTTATTTTATTACTGTGCTTTAATAATTGCAATGTGGTACGGATATTTATTTAGTTGTTTTAAAGTACCTGTGATTTTGTTTTGTACCTCCAAATATGTTTTACAGCGCAGTTATTTTTTATCTACATTCATATTACAAATGTTTGGAGTAAAAATAACATCGGTATTCACGTATTTCATTATTAATATAAAGATTTCACTATCATTTTCTACATCAATATATCTTAATATCTGAGATCTTATTGATATAAAACATGTGAAATAGTGGACATCTGGGAAATAATGGCGTACTCTCTGTCCGCAAGCAGAAATTTCGGCAATTTTAACTTTTCGGCTTGGCATCGTGCAGAAAGCGAGGACGAGTTCTGATTGGTTGTTCCAGCTATCCGCCCTGTCTGTTCGACGTGACAGGTGTACAAGCGATTAAGGCATAAGGCAAGGACCATAACGAGATAACCTTAAAGGCCATTTCACACGATCAAATATGTTTCGAATTCAATTTATTCAACTAAAAAGTTAAATCATTCGGCTTTCAACGAATTACATTCAATAAGCATTCAAATCTTCACATGAAAACTTACATGTTTTTTTAATGAAACTAGTTAAAATAAAACACCAAAAGTAGATTTTTAAAAGTATCTATGAACTTGTGCACGACACGAAAATAACTGGGTAAACTACAGCAAATTTCATTCAAATTATTGTACATTTTCTTTCAAAAAAACAAATGCTTCCTTATTTTGTAACAACTTCAGATGTGTGCGCACAACTCTATTATTATGAGATTACTTCTATTGATATTGTCAGGAAAGCTATGATCGGCAATAGCCTTAAAAAAACACACACAATAAAATGTTTTTTTTTGTAAATAAGCCATTCTACTAAACGTTTAGCACAACATGATTATTAACTACTTCAATGAAGCGTGTTTATCACAAAATAATAACTAAAAACTGATATTTTTGTTTTAGGTAATAGGTGGTTATTTTTCGTAACGCGTGTCTGCTGTTGGTATTAATCCAGGCACCTACCACCCACCCACCCACCACCCCTGAGGGATTCTAGAACGAAGTTTTAAAATTGCTTTATTAGAACCTACTTGACTAACGCCATTTAGTTGCCGAATGCTGTTTTCGGCAATTATTAAATATACGCCTGTGTTGTTTGTGTTAGCTCTGTGTTTGAAATATTTACGTTACCTCCAAATGTGACGAACAGAATGGATAAATCTTGCACAAGCAGTGCAAAAAGCGATTAAATATGTATAATCGTTTTGGTAAGTTATTAAATCAGCACATGAAATATAGGTAGGTTAATTCAGTATGTTTGAGAGACAAAACACTCATAGTTATGACTCAAAACCGATCTGTTCCATAAAATCATTTATTCTAGTGGTAAAATGTCTATGTTGGTGTTTCCACAGGCACTTGCTTCAAATAACGCGATTGTAAGCCGTATATCTAGTGTCATCCTCCTGGTACTGGCATAAGGCATAAGTATGGGTTGGTTTCTCGTATCCGCTCTGGCGCGACGCGGCGCGGCGTGGCAAGGCGCGTCGCGGAGGGCCTGGAGGGGTGGGTGACGTAGCAGGTGGTTTCGGTGGCGTGGGAAGTGGGGGGGGGGGGGGGTGCGCCTGGCGGGTAGGCGCATGCGCAGTGACGTCGGCAGCTGGGAATGCCGCCCCATTCCTCCCGCGTGTCGTTGGACTACGCACCGGACACCAAACTGGATTGGTTTCTTTGTTTATTTATAGCACGCCATCGCCGACGACTGCTCCAGCCTGCAGCCCGAGGAGCGGCGGGATACTGTTCACGATCAAGTGGGCACATGCCTGCATATACTTCAACGGGCGCACACAGCGACATGTGCCCGGTAAAGTTGGTAACGATAGCTAGAAAGTAGTTCTATATCTTAACGTCGAATAAAAACTGTTGGGTAACCACTTGTGATAATTTAAATTATTTATTTCGCTTTCTATTTTTTTTATGCACCAGTGTGTAAAAATTAGCAGGTTTTTAAAATGTTTACTTTTCTAATAATGTCGCAGTTTCACTTGACCGACGCATGAATAAAGTGACGAGGTCCATGCCAATGTTAATTTTACATAGGGCGGAATGATACTCAACGTGCGCATAAGTAGATCTTAAGCAGGGTTTTTGAAAGTGCTCATTTTAACGTGAACAGTCTATACCTTCCAGCACCCGCGGAATGCTCTCCGGTATCTCCAGCATTCGCGCGTGGGTTTCCCGCTGCTGCCTTCAACCACAAAGCAAGTAAGAAAGAGAAGAAGCTCAATGCTATTGTGGCGATTCGTTATTTTCCTTTATGTTTGGGTTATTAGGTAGAGTTTGCTGCCAACCGCACAACTCTTAAACATCATTATTTCAATTTCCAGACAGACGTTCTAGTTCTATTAATAACAATTCGGTAAAAATGTTATAATTAAATGCTGTATTTACAAACAGTAACATGGAACTAAATGTGTGTTTAACAACTGATGGTAGAGAATATATAGGTTGGCTACTCTGTTAACTACACAATCGTTAGTAAAATGCTAATTGTACATATTTATTTCTTTTAAAAATGTATTGTCGCTGATGTCAATAACTCCTGTACCATTTATTCTTGGGCAATCGGCATTTGAAAATTCAATAAAGTTAAATTGCAATTGATTGCAAACGCCAACTCCGCCTTCTCCCTCCAGCAACGAACATAACAACGGGAACAAAACAACTCAACGCTCAGGCGATCACAGTGCATACCTACGTCAGAATATATTTTATGAATGAGGATGAGAACAATTAAACTTATTTTACTTGTGACTTAAGAATATTTAAAAATAAAATGATGTTGTTTATAAAATAAGCAGTTGTCTTTATTAATAAGCATTATTTCCATTTTTTCAACAGTTGGCGAAGTAATTCAACCCTAAAATTTAGTGGCTCTCTATAGAGCTTCGACCCCCTGGTTCCAGCATCCGTGGCCTACCCTCCTCTCCATTTCAACACCTGTGGGCCGCTGCTGCTCTCCTCTACCTTCCAGCAATCCTCCAGGGAGGAACACCACGTTCCTCCCTGGTTCCCCAGGGAGGAACACCGCACAACCCCGTGTCATCAGTGCCTGCCATCCGGACACAGTTGTAGGACGTCCCGTCGTTCAGTGCTTTGACTGCCATTAACACCAGAGCAGAGGCGGCGGCTTATGTAGCGTTGAGGTGTGGAGTGTGTTGGCGAGTGTCCTCACATCATCTTCAACGATGAATCTCGGTTCCACACCATGTAAAAAAAAATTGGGATAAAATTACCTCTTAAATGTAGAGTAAATTTACATAACATGTAAAGTACTATCCTCTAACCGTACGGAAAAGGTACCTAACAAAAGCGGCGGAAAATCCCATACAAGTAAGGGAATATTAACTGCATTAAAAAATACTCCGGAGTATTGGTATTGTAAGGAGTTCCCTTACAGTTCTTCCTCACTTATCATCTCATTCATTGTTTAGGACAAGCAGTCGTGCTCATTCTCCATTCGCGCCATCTTGCGGCACTACTGCTCTCTCGTGACAAACAACACGTGCCTGATCACAAAAACAACACAAGTCACATATCACGAATACCACCACATCAGAAGCGTTTTTTGTTTGATTGTAAACACTCGTTTTAAGGACACGATAAATTATGATGAAACAAGTAAGACAAATGAATAATGTCCATCCATGTATGTTTTCAATTTAAAACATGATTTTATTAAGGCTATGTCACGAATGGAACTTCGTCGTAAGATGTTTATGTGAAACTGCAGAGTTTATCCACACTCTACCGTGTGTTTTTAACTAAATGTTTGATTTGTTTTCAACGCACATACAAGCTGATGAATTACTATTAAATTTCTCATACACTTCGTGTCGACATGGAGAACAATTTTATGACCATATAAAATGCCGATCTCACGAATGGAGCTTTTGTCTTTGAGTTGGTTTGGAACATTTTGAGTAGAACGTTTTGGCTGTAGAAGTAAAAAGTTATTACGTTCTGGAGATGATGGCTGCAAGACTGGACGAGGTAGTTTCCACGACGGAGAAGGAGAGCCACGAACTGATTAAAAGGATGCTGTCTCATCGGCCTGGAGTTCCGTTCCACTGGTGAGAACAGCTTCTAATTATATGGCGACGAGATGGACCGTTTAGTCTGCCTGAATCCTGTTCACAACTGCTCTGGTTCCCTGCGCTTCTAAGGCATCGAGAACTTCTAGTCTACCAGTCATCGCAAATTAATGTAAGATAGCAATATCCTATTTTGCATGCATCATCAGCTTAAGCCAAGAATGTGTTTCAAAGTACAGTAGTAAGCTAATCAGATACCTAGAGGCTAGAGACTTGGGACAAGATATCGTGAATCTAAAAAGGATTCAGCTATGACTGGTCGGAAACTTACATATTTAATTTATAATCAATTTCCAACAAACAGTGCAAGATTATTAAAATTACGATTGCACATGATTTAACAATCATGTGGAATCACGAAAAATGTTTGGGGAAAATAGTAATTGTTTTTCAAACCATTAAAACTAAACTAATTTGATTTATTTTACACAATTGCCAGCCGCAATAATCATCGCTTTGCTCGTTTAATCATTGAATATTATTTTAATGTGAAACCTATCATTTTTCAATAGAAATAGTTTGTTTCGTCTTATTAAAAATGGTAGAATATTTTAATCGTCTGATGTTCTTTGTATGTAGAGTGCTTAGTTGAGATGCACTATTTCTTCAGAATAATACAATTGAATGACCGCTAGTTTTAAAGAAGTTATTTAACACGAGTCCTTATCATTACTTATTTTTGCTTGAAAACGTTACTGGTTTTAATATACTCCATATCTTCATCTGTAAAGGCGCCCATAACATATTTAAATTGCTATAATTTCATTTAGTTGTACATTCACCTTTGCGTTATGTTTTCACACGATCACAATTTTTTTTTTCATCACCTCTTACTCTCCACTACGGTACTGTTAATTTTGTTATTACCTATATCCTGCGACGAATAGTAACCGAAATATCAACTCTAAAATCCTCCGCACTTGCTGGTGTGTGTGTGTGTGCGCGCGAACCATGGTCCTCTGTCACGATAGGCCGATGCGCCTTCCACTACGCCACTACACCACGACAGTCCTTAATTAGCTCTTGAGAATGCTGAAGCGATGTACGCGTCGTAAGGTAATTTTCCCATCGATATATGGGAATTCCCACCTCTATGCACGTGAGTTTTACTCCAGAAAGCGACAATTTTACCTTGCCCGCAAAGAAAACTAGTGTTAGGTGCTGCAGCTGGCGCCGACTCAGCTGCCACGCGCCGTAATCGGAGACCCACTTCGCCCTCCGCTCTTCCTGGAATGATGCGTTCGCGGCCTCCTGATTCCCCCCTTCTGGGAATCCCATGAATGCCGACAGTGGCGAGACTTGCTGGCGTCACAGACCTCTCACCTGCTAGAGTTTCCGATACGTTTAGCGACGACGCAAGAATGTTCTGGTGAGACTGGCTGGCGCCTCAGCCCTCCGCGACGTATCACGCGAGTTGAGGAAGATTCTAGGTGGCGGACTAAGACACTATATATACTGCCGCAACCCAGCGGCCGGCAGTCTTTGATGGAGGCCGCCTGGCGAGTGTGCGCGAGCGAAGCTAAGTGTGGACGACTGGAGATTGCGGGGCGACGACGAGTGAGGTGTTCGTGGCTTGAATGGACGAGAGGGTGTGAAACGACGACTGAAGGCTACTGTGCGTGAGGGCGCTTGGAGGACTCTAGAACATTGTGACTGGCGAGACATAGACTGAACTGAGGTGGGAATGAATGGATGTGTAATACTGATTTTATTGTAAATATTCGAACTGTCAAATATAGACGCATAAATTAAAAAATACTTGTATACTGTCTATTCGGACTGATCTTTAATTATTTAATTTCATTGATTACTTTGTCGTAATTATAAATTTTATTAATTGGTGTCAACTTGAAACAGTAAATGATTTCAATTTATTGTTAGAGTTTGAGTTCAGAGAATTTTGCTGTAGTTATTGTAAGTAAAATAAGTAAATTATAATTAATTATATTATTTGATTAAGACCTCCATCCCTTAACGAACTTGGTATAGCTCATTTCATTTCTAAAGAGAGATATCGTAACACTATGTTTCCCACACAAGTTTGCGAATATTACATTACACTGGCCAGGTAATTTTTCCAGAGGCATTACCAAAGGCATGTGCGAGTATGGCGAGCCGATAGAAGAAAGAGGACATGTCCTGACAGTGTTCGAGACACGTCGGCATTGTTCCTACTATTCTGGTGTCGGGAGCTATAGGGTGCGACTTCCGGTAGCTTCTGGTTGCGTTGCGCGGGACTTTGACCACTACAGCAGTACGTCAGTGAGATCCTGCATCGCCGTGAGACGGCACTCTAGTACAGTCTCGCAGCAAGACAACGCTCGTCTTTAGAATGCACGCGTCGTGAGTAATGAGTGAACATCGTGGTCTTGAGAGCCGAAGTGGGTGAGGTGAAGTGAGTATGCAGCAGCGCCGGAATGCAAGGGCAGGGGAAACGGAAGATCCGTGAGAAAACCCGCCGATCGCCTACATCATCCCCCGGCAACACTCCCACATGAGAAAATCTGGGAGGAACGACTCCGCCGGGTATCGAACCCAGTTCGCCTGGGTGGGAGGCGAGCAGTCTAACCACTACAACACCGCGGGCCCCGAGTCGAGATGAAACTTCGCTTGTGGCCAGCAAGGTTCCCTGATCTGTCCGCACTATAATGAGTGTGCTCGGGCGTTAATTCCTCCGCACTGCAGCACTAGAGGATATCAAAGGCAGGTCAGCTACAGCAACTGTGGGTCGACTTGCTTCAGGAAAGCGCACATCTACTATATGACCTCGTTCAGCACCGAATTGACGCATGCCTGTGTTGTTTGCTATAGTGTATTCGCTGTATCTTTACACTTTTTCAAGAAAACCTTTTCAAAATCTCCTCATGTATGACGTGTTTGGTTGTTTCGTAAATATTACACACACGACAAACGTTTTATTTTTCTGTTAACATAAGCACATTACGTTTAGTTTTATTAAAATTTTACCTATATTCAATACGTAAATCATTATATTTTATTTATAATGAATATGAATAAAAACAGTGAGAAAATAGGTAGTTGGTAATTGCTAGTATAGGCTGTTCACGTTAAAATGAGCACTTTTGAAAGCCCTGCTTAAGATCTACTTGTATGTACGCTGTGTATCATCCTCCTCATGTAACATTAACATTGCCATGTGCCTCATCACTTTATTCATGCGTCGGTCAAGTGAAACTGTGAAATTATTAGAAAAGTAAACATTTTAAAAACGTACAAATTTTTACACGCCGATGCATTAAAAAAACAGAAAGCGAAATAAATAATTTAAATGGTCACAAATGGTTAACTAACATTTTTTATTCGACATTAATGTATGGAACTACTTTCCATCTATCGTTACCAACTTTACCGGGCACATGTCGCTGTGTGCGCCCGTTGAAGAATATGCAGGCATGTGCTCACTTGATCGTGAACAGCCTTTAAGAATAGTTATCATGCAAAATATTATTAAACTGAGTGTATGCGAATGTAGTGCGTTGACTCTATGGCGTTGTTTTCTATACTTGCTGTTTTCATGAGGCGGAGTAGGCCAATAGCTTGATGTAGAACTCGAGCAGTGCTTCAGAAAAGTTGTAAGTACCAATACCACCTTATCTGGGGCCGTTGTGGATGAGTGGTCAGACTGATCGCCTTCCACCAAGCAGGACCGGGTCCAATCCCCGGCCGGGTAACTCCCGGATTTTCTCAAGTGGGTATCGTGCCGGACTATGCCGCTGGTCGGCGGGGCTTTCTGGCGGGGATCTCCCGTTCCTTCAGCGCTTGCATTCCGGCGCTGCTCTTTACACACTTCACCCTCATCGACTCTGAAGACCTCGATGTTAAGAGCCGCCCAAATCTTTTCACTTCACTCATGTGGTATCCTTTTGCCATATGTGACATTTACATCGTCGTTCTCGTAGTGAAGTTATTCGTGCACCATTCAAGTGGAAACGTGAACATTTTAATAGATATAAATGTATCAGTATAGGATTGTCTGCCAGTCTGTTCGGTACATTCCTCGCTCTGTATGGTCCAGTGCGGTGGTGTGAAGATGTCGAGTGTTGATAACCTCTGTGCTGGAGCTGTACCTTGTACCGCGCGGCGCCTTCTGCAGTACACTCCCTCTGTGATCACCCTACTGTAACACCCGCCAGCCAGCCCAGTGTTCCCTACACGAGACCAAGTTCCTGCTACCTACTGTTATACCCATGGCCAGTACACAAGGCATACAAGTTTCTACAGCAGAACAGAAGAAAGAATACATCAGTTCATACACTGTTTAAAAAATTGTCCTTGATTTTACGGAAAAATGCTGGTAAATATTTATCCAGAGGTGTCTGTAAATTCTCCATAAAATTACGGAAACATTGATTTTCAAAAACGGATTTCCGTGGATTCAGGGGACCTCTCCGTTAATTCCCTAGTTAGTTTTCAGAACTTCCAGTAAAAAAAAAAAAAAGACGAAATCTTTAATTTTCGTTATGCGGGTGCTCAACTGTGTACTAAAATGATATATTAAACATTTTATACTTGAAAAAGATTTGAACCCAAGTCAAAAAGTTACAAGTCCACGACTATAACCTCTTACCCACAAACATGAATCGTAGGTATAACTAGTATTTTAGGTGTTGCTAGATTTTACCGACGTCTGATGTTACTCTTTAATGCTTGAAACAATAGCTCTCAGTGGCGTGAATAACATAATTGTCGCAGAAACGATAGCTCTCAGTGGCGTGAATAACATAATTGTACGATAGCTCTCAGTGGCGTGAATAACATAATTGTCGCAGAAACGATACTTTTCTGGTTAGAGTGGCGAAGCAAGCTTTGTGTAGACCCGGTATTTTTCGTCCCCGAACACTGAAGCTATAAGAAACACAAAGAATTTCCGTATTTTGTATTTGCGAACTTGACTCTGTTTTCCGTTATTACGGATTGCATTTCCATATTTTTACTCTACATTTACGTAAAAAATTCCGTAAATATAGGGAAATCTTTAACAGTGTACCCACACTGTAAATGGCAGGCAAAACACTCCCAGACAGTCCGTAGTTGGCAGGAGTACAAATGCAATCAAATCTTATATGTAGGCCCTTTGTGGTCCGTCGAAAAAGTACTAAGATTTTTTTTCCCTGAAGACTGTATTTATTTAAATTTCTGAGTACGACTACTATTCATATCTTGAAAGTGATAATGGAGTAACAACAGTGATTATGTATGGAAAACAAGGTTTTCTCATTTATGTACGACGGACGTTTACGTCACTCATTAAAACATTAGCAAATTATGTAAATATTTTGCTCTAACAAGCATAAATTATGTCCTTTCCGTATTTATAGAAACTCTTACGGTTAGGAGACGAAAACAAGACAAAAATATCACAATACAAAAAATAAGGCTTTTATGTTGTCTGTAAAAACTATCATTCCACACAGTTAAAATTACATACTTTTAAAACCACCCGATTTGACTAGCAAACGACCACAACCATTCGGTTGCACTGTGCAGTTACTAGCGTATTATTTATTTTTAGACAAACGGATTTTAGAAATAAATGTTTTCTAACAATATCAAGTTATAAACAGTAATAATTAGAGACCTGAAAAATACGCGTGTCCAATGGCCTGCAGACTAGGCTCTACAGTCATATGTACTAATATGCCGATATCAACTGCACGTTGATTGTCCGCTCGCGGTCACAGTGTAAGGCGACGATTGGACCAGCGTTAACCAGGAGGTGTCGGAATACTGTGTGGGCCAATGGCTGAAGTGTTATTAACACACGTGTTTTGAATTCTAGCTTGTCCCGAAATTAATCCGCGAATTTTTCAGGTCTCTAGTAATAATGTATCACATAAAATAATGAAACAAATTTCGTTACACGACGGAGATTTGACGTATAGACCCTAAAACTAGTCGGTGCAGTACCCCGCAGTAATCCTCTCAGCTACACGCACATCGTATGAACGAGTCTTATAAAGAGGTTATATGCCTACATGACAAAAACCCACAGTTATCCCGTATTTTTTAAGTTGTGTTTACTGTTTTATCATGACCGCGTGAGCTATTTTAAACCATTCCCGTTACTTACACTTACATTAAGTTTCATTTTGTACAGAAATACGTTTTACGAGTAGAAGGTATACTTCACCACTATAAGCACCCAATAGCAGTTTGTCTATTGCCATTGGTTGCTGTCTGCTTGAGAGGGCGTTTTCATATTTGACCGGGCCACTCAGTATTCGGCAACATCGGCACGGCTCCTATGTGTATCGTGTGCAGACAGTTAACACGTGTCGGAAAGTAATTCAGCCAATCAAGATCGGTAAATGCCCCATACAGTGTTTTCAAAAATAACTTGTCGTGAAATCTTTTCGTGTAATTTCACTACCCATACATACATGTACGGCTTGAGGTAGGTACTCGGGTGTACGCCATTGTGTCTGTCGCAGCTCCGTGGATATAGCGCTGATTTAAGGAAATTGTAACAGTATTAATTATTTTTAGTGCCTCCTGTGACCGTATTATAACGGTGCCGACGTGTATAGGATTTTCACTGTAAACTGCGCACTTTCGAAATACCTGCCTGCTTACGATTTACTTCTCGGTGTAAATTGCATTTTCCCGCCTGATGTAAGTGTAACATTGTAGTGGGCCTGATTTCTTCATTCATGCGTCGATTACGTAAAACTGTGAAATTATTAGACTTGTAAATGTTTCACAAATCAGATCATTCTTACACTTGAAATTTTTTTTTAAAAAGTCAGAAAGAAAAAGAATTACTTTCAGCATCAACAAATGTTTTCATAACACTTTCCATCCAACTACTTCCCTTCCGGCGCTGTGAACTTTACGAGCTCATGCCGGACATCGTGTACCCGTTAAAATACATGCAGCTATGGGCAGTGACATTTTTCAAAAGTTGATTTCAAAAAGTGCTCACTTTATCGTGAACAGCCTATAACTCGTGTATACGGACTGCATCACACGAATCTGAGATCAAAACTAAGTAGAAAATATGCTCCGAGAAAAAACGGCATTAAACTACATAGAATGAGTGTGTTCGACGTTAAGCGCGGCATACCAATTGTCGAAACGTCATAACAGGTGTTCGAAGTTTGCTCGGCCCATAGTAATGCACGTTACGGCACGTTGTAAGCATGCAGGATACGCGGAGCTTGGCCGCCGGATGAATCCATGGCCATTGTCATGTCCCAGTATATGCTCGCTGCATGTCAACTCCATGGCCTCTTTGGCAATACTGAGACCTGCCTACCCTTGCCGTATGCCTTACGACCTACACGTTGGTTGGACCATTGCCACATCACCTCGCCTTCATCTAATTGGAATACCACTTTTTTGCTACAGTGGTTTTTGGACCTCTCATGCCGCTTTCCTCGCCATCGAAGGGCCTTATGAGGTTTCTCCACAGAGTATTTTCTACTTAGTTTTGATCACAGATTCATGTAATGTGGTGCAGTCCGTATCTGCGAATTACCTGACATTCTGTATTTAAGGATTTTCCTCATAACACGTTGATAAAACTATGATATAACTAAGGTTTTATAAGTGGACTACTGTTAGGAGTTTATAATATTCCGGGAAATCTCGGCTTAGCGATAGCTAAATGCTGTTCACGGTAAAGTGAAAACTTTTGAAATCAACCTCAGAAAAAAATGTCACTGGCCCTACCTACATATATTTTAACTGACGCACTGAGTGACATGAGCCGTGTAAAGTTGGTAATGATGGATGGGAAGTAGTTCCTTATCTGAACGTTGAATAAAACATTTTAGGCAACCATTTATGATCATTTAGCTTTCTGTTTTTTTTTTTTAATACATCAAAGTGTAGAAATTAAAAAATTTTTAAAATATTTACTTCTCTAATAATTTTTCAGTTTCACTTGACCGACGCATTAATAAAGTGATGAGGCCCATGCCAATATTAATCTTTCATAAGGCGGAAGAATATACAACGTGCATACAAGTAGATCTTTAAGCAGGGCTTTCAAAAGTTCTAATTTTACCATGAATTGCATATACCTGACATTCTGTATAGGAAGTAACCTAAAACACTCGTATGCATACAAGAAACGCGAAATTTTTTCTAGTGTACCCCCCTCCCCCAGTAACAGATCGATGCAACATTCCCAATTAATTATACTAAGGTACAAAATCCAAAGTCAGAAATTACAAAGAAAAACTGCAACAGAACGTATCGGCTAATTCTAACGGCATACATTTACAAACAAAAATGAAGAATGTGTGTGAACAGTTCTTTAATACTTATAACGGAAACACTTGCGTCGCTTACCCAAATCACTGCACTGGTGTTCCATAATGTTGCACTCATGTTCGGGCAGCCGGAGCGCTTGCAGCCTCTCTGAAGAGGAACATTCGTCGGCAGAGATGAGTCACTCCATCTACCCAACTCGCTGCCTCAACATATGTAATCGACTCGCCAGTTACTTTTTCCGCACTACAGCCCGTGTTCATTTAAATAGTATGTCTCCCCCTCCCCTCCCCTCCATGACTTATCTTTCATTGTGTGTGCTGTATGTTTGTACCTGTGGAAATGGACGTACGTAACACTTATTTCGTATGAGACGAGATTTCAAATATTTAAATGAAATAATTTATACTGTAATACTGCTGTTTTTAATGTGAAGACAAATAAACATGGTATATTTGGAAAAGAAAGTGACACAAATCCACAATATAATTCCTAATAGTCAAGTGTGTGTATCTCTCGTAGTAATCACGCTAGGCGATATGTCGTGTTTTGTTTTCCATCCGAGAGAGAGAGAGAGAAAAGATAAAGATAAAGAAAGAGTTGTCACTCGAGGGTGTAACGAGATATCCGTATTCTATTAATTCGTTTGCCTAAGGAAGGTTAGTTCTGCTGTGGTAGAGAGTAAAGCGTGATTGCTTATGGCAGAGTTGGCATAGAAAATAATTCCCCTGCTAGGTGCGCAGTCTTCCAAATGCTAGCTCTTAATTAAAATCTTAAGCTACGTGAATTATAAGAGGGGAAGATTTTATTTAGTTGTGAAGTTATTTTATATTTGTTATATGATTATTGTAATTATCCTGAACTTCCTATATTCTACACTACAGCAATATAATTTTGGTTAGTGTCTGTATTTCCACTTACACTGTCATATTGGTCCTGGCTACACCGGACATGCCTACTGTTCTCAGCAACGTTTATTACAATTCAGAACGATGATGTAGAACATGAACGACTCTCCAGGCATCGGAAACATGCTTTTGTTTTCCCAAAGGTTGGTGAAATTTATATAAATTTTGGACTTTAAATGGTATATCTGCAAACCGTTTATGTATGTTTTCAGTTGTTTATCTCAGTTTCTCGCCAGTTTGTTAATGAGGTACAGAAATGTTATTCTTCTTATTCCCCGATGCTGGCGACGAGTCTCAAAATCAATGTTCTTGACACGCTCGACGCTAGTGTGAAGGCTCTGATTGGCTGATGCTCGACGCTGAAGGCGTGGTGCTGACACGCGCGCGCGCGCACACACCCACCCACTCTCTCTCTCTCTCTCTCTCTGCAGGACAGTGGTTCGCGCCCACGTAAGCCCCTCTCACTCCGACCGGCGTGTTTGTCCAGCACAATCACTACGCTGGAGTGCTTGCTCTGAAATTTGTGTTCCTAACGAGCGTGGTGTGGTGTTTTGGAAGTAATCGACAGGCACAGTGTGAAATGTGTGTTGTTCTTTTCGTAGTTCAGCACACTAGAGCACATGTTATAGTTGAATAAATAAAACCTGGATTGCAAACACTTTGCCAGGCAGGCAGAATCGTATGGAAGAAAGAGAAATAAGCCAAGAAGGGGATAGGCCACTCCATTACTGTAATGAAGGCGGTAGGTATTCGAAACGATCTCTTCACAGATTGCAGATCTTATTAGCCTAAAACAGTATCCAGAGAATCGAAATTTATTTTTAAGTAGTTTACGGTATTGTGCCAAAGTACGATATTTAATTTCTATTTTCAAGGGAGAATTTCTTCCTTGCGATTTGCGCCAGGCTATAAGCCGCATTGTAAAACTGTATCCTCATTTTCAACAAGGAATCATCTCACAAAGTTTGTATAGGCTGTTCACGGTAAAGTGAGCACTTTTGAGGCCCTAGTCCCTTTTTTCTAAACGCCATTTCTTATCCTTCCACCACTTTTTAAAATAAATATTGCCACCTCAGTAATAAACAAAGTGTATATATTTCACCGGACTCGAAAGTTAACGTCTAAGGCTATAATAAAATATATTGATTGATTATTATTCCAAATGAGAAAGCTGCAAAAAGTGCTCACTTTATCGTGAACAGCCTATAACATACTTTCATATACATCCTGTGTGTGTGTGTGTGTGTGTGTGTGTGTGTGTGTGTGTGTGTGTATATATATATATATATATATATATATATATATATATATATATATATATATATATTTTAAAGCGATTTATTCAAAGTGTTTAACGTTATATTAGAGTGTATTATGTTTATTTCTGGTTAATTAGCTGAAAGTAAATTGCGGGCAATGTTTACTTTTGGCTTTCCACGGACAATCGTAATCTTGGCGAAGAGCGCACGCCAGTTGCGATGTTGGCCACATAAAACATAGCTTCGTACTCACATCTTGCGATTTCCATCACACTCCGACATTTTTGGCACAATAACGACACACGAGGAGACCACACTCAGCTCGCCTGCGAGTGCGAAGGTTTCGTTGAATCAAACAAGATTCGTTTGGTGCAAACAAACTATTTGTTGCTGAAACCAAATTAATTTGTTGTTCTCATTTTGTTGCCCTCGGACAAAGATTTGGTTGGTGCAACTAAAGATTTGTTTGGCTCCGCGTACATTAAACAGTTTGGGCTGATATAAATAAAAATGTGCAAGTTCGACCGATATTCGAACCTAGATCACCTGCGTCCGCGCGCCACGTGTTAGTCGGAAAGCTTTTAAATATATATATATATATATATATATATATATATATATATATATATATATATATATATATATTATATAAACAAATATTTCGAGTTTTACTTGCCAGTTTCTTGTTACATTGTTTTATTAATGTGTTTATACGATTGTTAAGCATCAATAGATGCAGTAACAAACACTGTTACTGTCCTAATAGTCACAAAAATACTGACACACTCTCGAACTGTATTTTAGAACGAAGGCAATCAAATGAGTGACCAAACACACACACACACACACACACACACACACACACACACACACACACATATATATATATATATATATATATATATATATATATATATATATATATATATATATATATATAGTTAATTCAATAAAATATTTAGTTGACTGTCCATTTTTTTTTGCCCAACACAGAGATTTCGTTTATTCAAATAAATTTTGTTAGACGAACACAAGTAGTTTTGTTGCTTTTCAAATTTGGTTTGCTCAACAATATATTATGTTAGGGCAACTAAATATATTTTTGGCCCGATACAAAACAAAAATAATTGTTCGATTTTCTCTGACCGACAACGAACCTGATCTTGCTGTATGTACCTCATGTTCGTAATCAGCCCGCTGGTTACTGGCCTGCTGCCCGTAACGGTTTTTTTGTGAGCACGGCCCTGTAGGACGTGTGTGATGAACATTCGAATCCATTTTCAGCCAAAAGTAACTGAAATGCACACGTATTTGAAATATATAGTATTCTCAAAGAATAAACGAGACGGAGGGTTTTGTTGAACTTGCAGAAATAAAACATTTCAATATAATTATTGGTTGATCTCACTTAATATAAAATTTCACTGCCGTTAAAATAAACAAAAAAAAAAAAAAAAAAAAGATATATTCCACTGAAGGGCGTGAGGAACTCCTAGTTTCAGTGATATGGCTAGGATTGCAGGATGGCGTTGGTTTCTAATTGCTGTGTAAATGTAGGTCGTTTTTCTTGCTTTTTAAGCTCAACTGCAATTTACCTTCTGAGCTCGGTGACACTTGGAATTTGCTCGTGTAACCTGCAGTGTTATGCAGTACACACTCTAAAGTCACCCCACCCTATCATGTAAATGTAATGAACATGCCTTGTAAGGGCTGTTCACGATAAACTGAGCACGTTTGAAAACAACCTTTGAAAAAAGTCACTGCTCCGACACTGTGCGACATTCTCCCAGTAAAGTTGGTAACAATGGATGAGAAGTAGTTCCGTATATTAACGTCGAATATAAAGTGTTAGGTGACCATCTGTGGTAACTTAAATTATTTCACTAACTTTTTTTTAATGCATCGAAGTGTAAAAATTAGCTGATCTGCAAAATATTTACTTTTCTAATAATTTCGAAGTTTCACTTGCCCTCCGCCCGAATAAAGCGATGAGCCCTATTGCAATGTTTATTCTATATAAGGCGGAGTAATACGCAACGTGCATACAAGTAGATATTAAGCAGGGCTTTGAAAAGTGCTCATTTTACCATGAACAGCCTATAACTGGAAGAAATGAAGGATGAAAATGTGAACGGAGAGAAATCAAATAAGAAATGAGATAAAAAGGCCGCGGCTACACGGGCTGCTGGCAGAACTACTTTACTAAAACAAGTTCAGCTGTTTTATATTACCTTCGATCGCAGTTGTTTCTCCTTCAAAGTGAACAGTTCCAACTACTTCTCTTCTCTGCTGCGCTCCTATTGGCTGCTTCCAAGTAAACAAGCAGTGTATTAAATATTGCTGAATTGGCGGGAATTCCTGCACTTGTTGAATTAACTTAAGTTTAAGGTTGATTGTATACTAATACCCATCAGTTATGCTACTACAGTTAAGATTGTAGGTTTCATAAGAATTAAAAAGATCGATAGTGATAAATGTTGGAGGCCATTATAATTAAGTATCATGCATTTATAATTCCATGTTTGTTGAGGTTAGAATTTCCATAGATTTCATTCTGCTTTGGGCGTGTAACCACGAAAACACGTTATGTTTCTAAACTTGTCCAAACATGGCTACGGAATGTGTTTAACAGCATGCGTGTAGCCACGGCCAAATTCATGTTGTTTCCAGTCGGAAGTTTTGAAGTAAACATGTTTTGCCGCTGGGGGAAAACCAGTCCTTTTGTGAAAGCTGTAGGGTCTGTAGCCCATTTCTGCTCCTTTTTTCCCCTCCTGTCCACTTCTTAGTCCCTTCAGGTGGCAGCAGGTGTTGTGTGTCCTCAAGGGGCGCCTTGTCGCCTCGTGTCAAAATACTGGAGTGTCCTCTGCAAGGCCAGGCCAGGCCAGGCACCCCCTACCTACCCCTCCTTCAACCAGACAATATCCTCATCCCTTATTTTCCTTGATCAGGTAGACGTATAGTCTGTTCCCAGTATTCTTCACACTGTTTGAATCAAACCTATGAATAATCACCTTCTTAACTAGTCATGTTTCATAAACATGTTGTACTTCTATTAACATAAAAGTACCTTTAGGCGGTTAACGGTAAAGTGAGCACTTTTGACGCCCTAGTTACTTTTTTCCTTTCAACCATTTTTTACCCTTTAACCACTTTGAGAATAAATACGGCCATGTAAGTAATAAACACAGTGTGTGTATTCTACCACACTCGGAAGTTTATGTCTAAGGCTAAATAAAATGTATTTTTTGACTAATATTTCAGATGAGAGGGCATTCAAAAGTGCTCACTTTACCTTGAATAACCTATAATTTCTAATTAAATTGATCTAATTCTTATGTGTTATTAGTAAATTGTAGTATTTAATTTATACTGAAATTTGAATAAAAACAGTAAAAAAAAAGGCGTGTTGGCGATGCTACTTAAGAAATAGTTCTTACGCACAATATTATTATACAGAGTGCGCACGAATACGGGGCGCTGTCCCTCTGGTGTCATTTTACAGACTGGGTTAAACATAGTTTGCATGAGACAGTTTGAAGTGAGCTGCCTATATTCTGCACTACAGCAATATCATTTTGGTTAGTCTCCGTATTTACACTTACCATTGTCCTATTGGTCCTGGCTACACCGGACACGCCTACTGCACTCTGCAACTTTTACTATTGATTGGTCGTCGACATATTAAGTCAACCAATTAATGTATTGCGATGAAAGTAACACGTTTTACAATCCATCGTGTTCGTTTGAAAAAAAACTATTAAAAAGGACAGTTTTATTCATACAAACTGAAATGTTTACTAGCTGTAATTTTTTTTAACTTAGATTCCGATAAAGTCTAGTGAAATAGTAAAACAATAAAAGTGCGAGCTTTGTCTTCAAGAGCAAATAAAATTCCATATAAACGTGGGGCCCACGATGACTGAGTGGTTAGACCGCTCGCTTCCCATCAAGGCGATCCGAGTTCAATCCCCGGCCGGATCACCGGATTTTCGCATGTATGAATCTGCCGGACGATGCCGTTGGTCGGCAGGTTTTCTCTGGGATCTCCAATTTCCCCCGCCCCTTCATTCCGGTGCCGCTCCATTCTTACCTCATTTCATCCTCGTCAGCTCTCAATACCATGTTGGGTTGAAGTAAAGCAACTGCCTATGGAGCACTGCACCAGACTATACAACGTGAAGAACTCGTAAAAAAAGTAGTACAGACACCATAAAAATTGTCAGGAAAGTGCGATACATGGTGTATATGAAAGAAGAATGTATATATTTTGCAACATTAAAAAAAATCTGATTAAAATGTACTTTTCAAATGTGAAAAAATAATTGATTAAAATAGTCTGTATTTTTAACAAAATTTAAGCGCATTTCCATTCTAGATGCTACGGGAAGCATATTTTGCAATGTAATCTTCTTCAAGAAAGATCGTCATAATGTTTACCATGATCATGTGTAGTAAAATCATAGTAATAATCTATCATGAAAATTTTTTAACTGTCTTTATTTGCGTCAGTTTCAGCCATAAATGTTTGTAACAAATGAACGCACATAAATATAATTGTAAAAATTATTTCCTTCATTATTATTATTATTATTACAATTTCCTTATGCACAATCATAGTAAACATTATGACGATATTCCATGGCAAAGATTTCCTTGCAAATTCTGCCTTCTGAAGCATCCTAAATGGAAATACGTTTAAATTTTGTTAAAAAAATACAGACTATTTGAATCGATTAATTTTTTTACATTTAAAAAGTATATTTTAGTAAAATATTTTATAATGTTTGCAAAATATAAATATTCTTCTTTCATATACACCATACATCGCAGTTTTATGACCATTCCCATAGTGTCTGTACTACTTTATTTATGAGTTCTTCACGTTGTATAGTCGGGTGCAGTGCTCCATAGGCAGTTCTTCACGTTGTATAGTCGGGTGCAGTGCTCCATAGGCAGTTCTTCACGTTGTATAGTCGGGTGCAGTGCTCCATAGGCAGTTCTTCACGTTGTATAGTCGGGTGCAGTGCTCCATAGGCAGTTCTTCACGATGTATAGTCGGGTGCAGTGCTCCATAGGCAGTTCTTCACGTTGTATAGTCGGGTGCAGTGCTCCATAGGCAGTTGCTTTACTTCAACCTTAACGTCTCGTCAACTTCGATGTTATTAATTAGCGACGGATTTGCTGAATAAACAAAATTTAATGTGTTGGCTCCTAAATAAATGAAACTGTCAACGAGATATTTAGTTGATTCGACTGTATGTATTTGTTTGTACTTCTTGTGACAATTGGGATAGTGATATTGTTTGTTAGTGCATATGCTCAGTAATGGTATAAACATCGTAACAAAATAAGTTCAACAGGGAACTATAAACGAATGCTGTAAAACTTGAATGTATTTGAAATATTATGTGTATTGAGAAACTTTCTAGTTTCATCAGTATAGTATATTCGCGGTTTTTGAATTAGAACCTTTGAAAAATCAGCCCATGTATAACGCGTTTCGTTGATTTCCAGTTATAAGCGTTTTATAATCCTTTACACGAAAAGAAAAAACATAAAAGTATCTTACTTTAGGTTAAGATAATATTTTATACATAGTTCATCTATAAATTACAATACGCACTACACTTATTATTAAAGTGAATTAAAACAGTGAAAAAATACGTATGTTGGTAACGCTTAGTATAGGCTTTTCACGGTAAAGTGAGCACTTTTGAAGGCCCTCTCATTTGGAATATTAGCCAATAAATATTATTTAATTTTAACCTTAGACGTTAATTTTCGAGTGCGGTGGAATGTACACAGTGTATATTAATTACATGGCAATATTTATTTGAAAAAGTAGTTAGGGGATAAAAAATGGGTGAAATAAAGTAACTAGGGCCTCAAAAGTGTTCACTTTACCGTGAACAGCCTATAGGAAATAGTTGTTATGCGAAATATCATAACAGTGAGCGCGGAGGAATCTTGGAAGTAGAACTCCAGCCCTCAACTAGAACCTGGGCAGGGGGTTGAGAGAAGTTAGTGGCATCCACGGGAGCGGGCAGGCCGCGGTGCAGTGTTGCCAACTCTGTGGATGTTAGATTTAGTGCCTTTTGTTTACTTCCGACTTTACTTACACTGGTCAAGATATGGTTCGAATGCCTTCTCTTACACTTAACCAGGCATAGCATAACACACATACGTAAACATAAATCCATAAGAAATTACTTAAATTAACAAGAGACGGAACAGAAATATAACAACTCAAATAGATTAAACGCTCAAAAAATGATGTGTGGTTTCTAATTGCAAACATATCTTGATCAAAACTAGAGACGTGTTAATGTTAAAGGAATTGTAATTACAATAGCCCAATCATACGCATGATAATTCGCATTACCAAACATAAATATAAGTGAACAGAACGTACAAAGAATCAAACAGGACAACTCGATGTCCCAACACAGAAACTGAAGCTCAGTTCACTGATATAAATTGACAAATGTTCACTAAGCGCTTACAGAGTGCTTTGTCAGCAAAATTGTTGTCTGATGTATCATTTAGCGAATGCAATAAATGTCTGTCGACTATAGTTAAAATTTTTCAGAGTATGGTTATTTTTTACATTGCCGCTGCTGTTTGTGTTTCGTGCTAGCTCTTTCACACTGCAGTTACATGCACATGTCCAGTGGCCGCGGTGGTATGTAGACTATAGTGGTTAGGCCACTCGCCTCCCACCTGGGCGAACCGGGCTCGATTTCCGTCGGCGGGAGGTCTCCCGTTTCCCAAGTCCTTTCATCCTGGCGCTGCTCCATACTCACTTCGCTTCACCAACATCGGCTCCCGAGGCCTCGATGTTAAGAGCCGCCCAAATATCTTCACTCTTCTCGCACATTTATGAAGATTTAACTGTGTTTAAGAAATATGAGTTTAAAAATGTACCATGTACGTTAAACTGTTTGTTTTAACACTTTCAACACGGCACTCGTATGCTTTTCGAGGCCAATCATTTATTTATATTCTCTCATTTTTTTTAATGTCATACATTCGCGTAATCATTTTTATTCTGAAGTCTAAAAGTCAAAGAGCATAATATGAAATATCTTCCTCTCAAAAAACAGTAACACGGCTAATAAAAAACAGCGTTGCTATAAAATTACGCGAATGAACTGATAAACTGACAAACCCTGTTTATTAGGTTCGCTGCTGTGATATGTTGGCGTAAAAATGACCACGCCCTTGAACATAGTGGACCAATAAAAAACTTTCACCGGCGCTCCTAATGAGTTCTCTGTGGGCGGGTCAATGATAGATATGACGAATACGCAGTGGGTAGGACCATCTGTATTTCGCGGAAATATTTACGCGGAGGCCAGATCGCTTTTGCTGTTGGCAGCTTGACTTCGCGTGAAGAGCGTCTGTTACATGCTGAGTGAGCCAATCAGAATCAAGTTTCTCCGATACTGACCGTCCGTGATTTGCGTTTAGTCAGATAAGCACTGCGTAAAAAATTCAAATGATCCAATCACGAAAGTGGTTCTGAACTAAAGTGTTTTGGAACACAACTTGTCCC
Source organism: Dryococelus australis (assembly GCA_029891345.1). Classification (NCBI taxonomy): domain Eukaryota; kingdom Metazoa; phylum Arthropoda; class Insecta; order Phasmatodea; family Phasmatidae; genus Dryococelus; species Dryococelus australis. Next base: position 10,485,822 of record CM056995.1, on the reverse strand, counting down.
GAAAATCTCTGCCGCAAAAAAACAGGAGCTTCAACGGTGGACAATGAAATGTTCAGATCTTCGCACACACATATAGAAGTTTCGGCTTTTGGCATCTTTGCGAACAACTGTTTTCCAACAACTTCTGCGTTTATTTTGCATGTCATGTTGCACTACAACAACATACACATAGATTCTATTTCAGAAATGTCTAGACGGAGATGCATCACTCTGGTAAAATGTTTGTTCACGAAGTTTGTAGAAACACTTGCGTAGATTGCCCATCCTTGATTTTTTACATTGTCTTCGATAAATTTGGGAGAATGCAATTATGGGCTGTTCTCGATAAAACTGAGCACTTTTGAAAGCACCGCCTAAGATCTACTTGTATGCACGTTGTGTGTTCTTCCGTCTTACGAAAAATTAACATTGACATGGACCTCGTCACTTTATTCATGAATCGGTCAAATGAAACTGAAATTATTAAGAAAGTAAATACCTAACACATCTGCGTATTTTTACACTTCGATGTATTAATTAAAACAGAAGGCGAAAGAAATAATTTTAAGTTATCACGTAACACTTTTTATTCGGCGTTAAGATATGGAACTACTTTCCATTCATCGTTACCAACTTTCCTGTGCGCATGTTACTCAGTGCGTCTGTTAGAATATATACAGGCACGGCCAGTGACATGTTTCTAAGGTTGATTTGCTCACTTTATCGTGAACAGCCTTTAACATTTATATAGTCTATTCGCGGTTTCTACATGATTTTTGAATCAAATGTTTGAAAAATCGCCCCATGTAAGATTGTCTTTTGGTTGTGTAACGGCTGCGTTTTGCACACCCAGTATGCAAATGAGACGTTAAATAATCACATGCAAATCCAGACATTTTTATTCAGACGCATGATAATATATTACTAGGGATAGGAAAATTTCGCGAATTCATTCCGGGACAAGATAGACGCCGAACACATATATAGTGAAGTCACCTTCGCAATTGGATCACAGTTTATTAGACCCGCCCTGCACGCCTCTGAACCAATAGCAGACTTGCAAGGAAACACCTTGCGAATCCCATAACTGGCAGGTGTGGGGCAACAGCCAATGAAGGCTCCAGGCTGAGGCTCCAGTATGCAGAGTACTGGGGAGTCTAACCTACAGGTCATTGAACTCGCGAAATTTTTCTATTCCTATTTATTACTGTTATTTTATTTTTTATCTGTTGTTATGACATGCTAATTTTTATTCGCCTCAAAATAAAGTTTCAATTATTTATTGTTATGTGGCACTTGGTTGACAGCCATAATTGTTTGTCAGACCAAGAGGAGAAGATTGTGAGGGTGCCGGCAAGAGAAGAAGATGGTCTGAGGCGCTAGTGGTGCTCGCTCTATTTAATTTAGTTTAGATAGCCTTCCCTCGACATCCCGAGTGGTACCATTTTGGACTGTATCTGACTGTACCATAGTCCGTCGGCTAGAATATTAGGGAAGAGAATCACCGCATCCCATGACTGTACCCGATCTGCCTGACGCAGATTGTTCACGTGAGACATCCCGATCTACAAGTATAAAGTCACTAAGGCAGACGCCACTTTTCCTGCCACGAGATGCCGGTGTTTGAACTTTATTTGTATTTTATTGGTTTGTAACCAATACCCGAAATTATTAGCCCTGTTCCTAGTTTACTTCGTGTGAGCTCAAATTAACAGTCATTCTTTTAAAGAAGATTTGATGTATTATTAAAAAAAAAAAAAAAAAAAAGGGGCTAAGAACTTATTAAATTATGTTTCGTACCAATTCACAGGGCGTCTTTCTTCTGTTACGGCCACTTACGATACATGCAGGCCACCAGAAGATTATTAATAATACTGCTACGAGTTGAACTATTTTTCAAACAACTGAATGTCTAATATTGTCCAGATCCAAGCAGTTTTTATTAGTGATTGAATATATTAATCTCCGTCTGAACTCCATCCTTGTAGTTAGTTACTCCTGAATCCATACATGCTAAGCTGAGTTTAACTAAGGTGCTATGTACGTATGGTATTCTAGCCTTCTACTGAGTTGGTTTACGACTATGATCCTGGTGTATTTAGCATAATAGTTGTGGTTTATGCTCACTGGTGTAACTATTTATTGATAGAGTCATCTCGAAATGATCTACTTTAAGCTAGCTTGGCGCATGTATGTTAGTGTGTGGAAGGCAGAATGAACACCACGATACCATTACAACTTTACTTAAATAATATTTTTAATCTGTTCACACCCCAGATCACACACTAAAGTTGTTTCCTAAACTGAACTTTTGCTTATAATTTATTTATAGGTTAGGATGTTTTATTTGTAATTAATATGAATTAATAAATATGTGTGTTGGTAATGCCAAATAATAAATAGTTCTTGTGCAAAATATTGTTACACACACTGAGTGCGAACTAATGTGATTCGTCGTTCCTTTTGTGTAAAGCTGGGCTCACAGTCATCCGTCGCATCAGTCAGTCATTAGTCATCCGTCTTAGCCGGCAATCCGTCTGGCCAGCAGTCACCACCCAACACGGACGTTCTCGTACAGAGAGAATTGTTTTTAATGAAAGTCATAACTATATAGTCTTTCCCCTAACATAATTTTTGAGCATTTCCTCAGAAAATCTACAAGTCATCTTCAGTTCAATTCAAAGGCGAAAAGTAAGAACCTAAACAACTAACTCCACGGCCTTGTGTATTTAAAAAGAAAAAAAATATTCAGACAAAGAAACAAATGACCGTTTCCCGACAGCCGAGTTCAAGGAACGATATTACAAGGCGTTGGACCATCCGTTGGTCCGTCAAAAGTTATAACGGATTGACGGATAGAAAAAAAAGTTGCCCTGCGAAGATCACGCGACCGCCCGACGGATGGGCGACTCACTGTTGTGAGTCCACCTTTATTTTGTAAACTCGATTAAACTTTGTTTGCACGAGGCGGAGGAATATCGTGGAAGTAGAGCTTCAGCAGGGCTTCACAAAAGTTGAAAGTAATTGCTTTCTTCAGTCTTTTGGAATCCAACCTTTGAAAAATCACCCTAGGCGTAATATGTCAACGTTTTTTCCAATAACTTGTATTACACAAGTATTTAACACTGTGATTTACTTTAGAGTACTGTATTATTGAATAAATGAAACTTTACCTTAGTGTCATATATAACTTGTAATATTTATTTCGTATTAAATATGAATTAACAACAGTGAGAGCAGCTATGTGTTTGGCAATGACCGATAAGAAATAGTTCAGTTATAATATTTTTTAACCTCGTTTTTATGTGTACTATTTGTAAGGTAAATGTTGCCAATTGATATATTTGCATTGTTAGGTAGCACTGACGGCAATACATTTCATTGCTGCAGTTAAAAATATCCGCACAAATTCCAGTGTGTAGGCTGGTGTTTTTTTTCCCGTCCGGAATAAAGGTTAAATACGCGAAGCAGAGCGTGTCGCTCTCTCTCTCTCTCTCGTTCTCTCTCTCTCTCTCTCTCTCTCTCTCTCTCTCTTTCTAATTTCAACACATTTCATACTAATTACAACAACAATAATGTTGTTTGAGATTGTAATTTACAACTGAAACGAGATTTTATTGTTTAAATACGTATTATTTGTTATTTAGATGCAACGACATATTTTAGATGCGATGGTGCAACACAGCTCGTTGCGCGACAGTTAACAATCCAGCAGGTTGGCAGGCGTTTGGAAAGGAGAATCTAGAATTTGATCAACTTTCCTCTAATCTCTGCCTAGCCATGCGCTTGTCCCAATATGGCGGGCGAGCCGTTTTTATAGTGCCTTACGATTGACAGTGGTGTAGCGACATGTCAATGACACTGCGTGTTTCTGAACGAAGCGTCAAGTTCGTACTTGTGTTTTTTGAAACATCCTAGGGAAGTTGCAATGCTGTGACACATATGTGTTTCCACGGCAGTGATAATTAATATATTGTAACGAGTTTTGTGATCGGCGCGTGTGTAAGGGCGTAGCCGCCATTTCCGTCTGTGGTGGCTGTGTTGTAATCGTTGCTCAGGCCAGATGTGTGTGGATTTCAAATATGTGCAAAGTTTATACGTCTTAACCATGAACTGATGTTATGACGAAATAAATTATTTGCATTCACGTCTGTTTATCACATCGTTGTACCTTTGCGCTATGTGTTTGAAACACAGTTGTCTAACGAGCTTACATTTCTGTGATTTGAATGTTTGCAATAATCCCAACAAAATACTAAGCCCAACCAGATAAATTTAAATAAATAGTGAAATAAACCCGCAAACCAGTAAGTACCAGTGCATGTAAATATTAGCGGAATAAATGTTACGGTAGGCCTATGTGTTTGCATGTTCATCACTATCTTTTACGTTTGTCGATGCTACGTACAATAAATAAGCGACACGAGTTGCGTGCTTGAATTTATTGTTTCGTTTCGTTGGACTGGTTGTCCCTTCGTTTTAATTTTTATTCCAAACACACATTAATAACAACATGTTAAATACTATTGTTGTTTCCGCCACAGTTGTAACAAACACCGTCGTGGCACAGTATTAATGTGTATTATGTGTAATGTGCTATATCGTGTGTAAGTTATAAAGCCGGCCTAAATATTGTTATAGGACCAAATTGTGAACATTCGTAGGACATATGACAGCATTCTTTGAACAGCTGTAAACAGCAACCAACGCATTTGACAGTTATAAAAGTAGAAGTCACATGGCAGTGTTTATGTTTACATGTAGCGGAAGGATACGTAATCAGTAACCAAAAGTAGGAATTTGGTAGGGCTTCAGAAAAGGCTTAAGTTATCGTGAATCAACTATATATTATTGATGCAGTGTATTGGGGAATGAAAGCTGTTCACGATAAAGTGAGCACTTTTGAAATCAACCTAAGAAAAAAGTCACAGCCCTTGCCTGCACATATTTGATCAGGTGCCCTGAGTGGCATGCGCCCAGTCAAGTTTGTAAGGATGGAGGGACAGTAATTCCGTATCTTAACTCCGGATAAAAAAGTGTTAGGTAACCATTTGTGATAAATTATTTCTTTACCTTTCTGTTTTTTTAATGAATCGAAGTGTTAAAATTAGCAGATATGTTAAATATTAACTTTTCTAATAATTTCACAGTTTCACTTGACCGACTCATGAATAAAGTGATGAAGCCCATGGCAATGTTTATCTTACATAAGACGGAAGAGTACACAACGCGCATACAAGTAAATGTTAAACAGGGCTTTCAAACGTGCTCAGTTTACCGTGAACAGACTATAGTTCCGCGAGGCAGCGGCCTAGTGTAGTTGTGCGTGTGAATGTTGGCAGGAGTGCGGCTCGGCGGCTAGGCTGTTCCTCTCTCTCTCTCTGGCCCGTAGTGAGCTTCTCCTCCGCCTCCGCCAGGGAAAAACTGCGTGTGCGTGTGTGTGTGCGCGCGCCGGCCTGCAATTTGTTGGTCGTCAAAGTCGGACGGGTAAATGTTTTACGGGCGGCAGATTGCAGGCTCCTCACAATGGCGGCGCGGCTGTGAGTGCGTGCCGACCTGGGGGCTGACCGCCCCAGAAACAGCCCCCTACCCCCCTTCATCCATCAACGCCCACCGGATCCACCGTGTTTTTGCGGAGTTTCGTGTCCGAGCTGTAGTCTGCCTCACAAACGAGCGCCTGTTTTTTTTTGTGACAATCCTGAAGGCAGGCAGCCCTGTTTGTTTCCATGGTGACATCGCACGGGGTGTAATTTAAGGCTCGGCTCCATCCTTTTTACATAATTTATTTTATTTTATTTATTTACTAGCAGCTTGCCATCACTTCGCTCAGGTTTTATAGAGTAATTGAAATACATATCTATATATGCGACTACCCGTGACTACCTACGCCTAACCGTGACTTCTCGTGACTACCTGCAACTACCCGTGACTACTTGCGGCAACCTGTGACTACCTGCGACTACTTGCATATATTTTATACTAAGATACATAATTTCTTCTAACATATTTTCAATTTATCTTTAATGGTTTTGGCAGAGCTTGCCACAAGAGAAACGAAACTGTGGTTGAACCCACATCGTGTGTAATATCCTGCTGCTACAGATCTAATGTGGGAGATACTGAGCTGCCCGGGAATATACATCACTGTCTTGCGATAGTCGTCGCAATGTTGACTTATGACCAGACGTGACTTTGAGAGGCGGATTACCCGCATATACTCCATCCACGGCCACTTCCTACTTTTCTCAAGCTCTGCCAAAGTTCTACGTCTAGGATATTCCTCCGCCTCATTCAAACGAAACTGTGGTTGAACCCACATCGTGTGTAATATCCTGCTGCTACAGATCTAATGTGGGAGATACTGAGCTGCCCGGGAATATACATCACTGTCTTGCGATAGTCGTCGCAATGTTGACTTATGACCAGACGTGACTTTGAGAGGCGGATTACCCGCATATACTCCATCCACGGCCACTTCCTACTTTTCTCAAGCTCTGCCAAAGTTCTACGTCTAGGATATTCCTCCGCCTCATTCAAACGAAACTGTGGTTGAACCCACATCGTGTGTAATATCCTGCTGCTACAGATCTAATGTGGGAGATACTGAGCTGCCCGGGAATATACATCACTGTCTTGCGATAGTCGTCGCAATGTTGACTTATGACCAGACGTGACTTTGAGAGGCGGATTACCCGCATATACTCCATCCACGGCCACTTCCTACTTTTCTCAAGCTCTGTCAAAGTTCTACGTCCAGGATATTCCTCCGCCTCATTCAAACGAAACTGTGGTTGAACCCACATCGTGTGTAATATCCTGCTGCTACAGATCTAATGTGGGAGATACTGAGCTGCCCGGGAATATACATCACTGTCTTGCGATGGTCGTCGCAATGTTGACTTATGACCAGACGTGACTTTGAGAGGCGGATTACCCGCATATACTCCATCCACGGCCACTTCCTTCTTTTCTCAAGCTCTGCCAAAGTTCTACGTCTAGGATATTCCTCCGCCTCATTCAAACGAAACTTTGCCAATTATAGAAAATGACACCAAAGGGGTGATTCACTACATTCGTGCGCGGTCACAGTAGAACTATTTCTTACTAAGCATTAAACAACAAAAGGCTCAAGAATATGACTATTTGAAGAAATATACATTCAGAATACTGATGTATGCAATCATACATCTAGTTGCGTGCTGGAGTTTTAAAAATCAAAACTGAAAATAGGCTTTTTAGTGTAATGTGACGTATGTGCCTTTTTTTTTTATCGCAGTGACAAACTCACAGATAAAGGTAGCAGATATTTATTTGTTACAGTCGCAGTTGTCACAGGTATTAGAAAATATTGGTTAAGCTCATCATTACCTATAGGCTGTTCACAGTAGAATTATCACTTTTGAAAGCCGTGCTTAAGATCTGATTGTATGTACGTTGTGTGTAGATTGCTCTTCCTTTATTTTTTCGTATTGTCTTCCGTAAATTTGAGAGAATGTGATTAACATTGATATATTATATTCGCGGTTTATACGTGATTTTTTAATTAAACGTTTGGAAAATCGCCCCATGTAAGACTGTCTTGGTTGTCTCCTAAACTGAAGTTTTACATATAATTGATTGATAAATTATGAAGTTTTGTTTGTAATGAATATGAATTAAAACATATATAGACTGTTCACGGTAAAATTAGCACTTTTGAACGCCCTGCTTAGAATCTACTTGTATACACGTCATGTATTCCTCCGCCTTATGTAACGTTAACATTGTCGTGGGCCTCATCATTTCATCCATGCGTCGGTCAAGTGAAACTGTGAAATTACAGTATTAGGAAAGTAAATATTTCACAAATCTGTTCATTTTTACACTTCGATGCATTAAAAAAAATATATATATAGCGAAAGAAATAATTTACTCTTTATTCGATGGTAAGACATGGACTATTTTCCATCCATCGTTACCAACTTTACTGGGTGCATGTTACTCACTGTACCTGTTAAGATATGCTCTATCTCATATAAGGTGGCGAGATTTTGATAGTCAGTGAGTGGCAACTTGACGTATTCGAAACAACCAAAGTACCGTTTACAAAATCGTGTACCAGCTGATGCACGAACGAACAAAAGGTAATATTAAGTTGGCTATTATGAGTTCACTGGCGATGCGCATCAAGCAACTACAAAACACGCGATAAGAAAGAGTTCCTTGATTAATTAATATATTTTATTTTACGTGGTCACAAAACAGCGGTTGTAAGTGTTACAAACTAATCTTCGTGCTAAAGTAGTAATATATAGGTGTTCAAAATGAACTGCCCAATAAGACGATTCATAGCCGAATGAAACGCGACTTCAAACCGTAGATCTTTTCATGTCGTTATTCCCACTGTCCATCAATGCTTTCCGTATTCTTGATATTAATTCCAAAAGCCTACAGTAATATTGAATTATTTTTAAAAATAATTTGACGAAATATATTTAAATATTCGTGTCGTTTCGAGACAGTGATATGAGAAAAATCAAGTTTTGAAAACAGGATAGAGGCGGCGAACCTGCTGCTATCTGTGTGTACCGCGCATGGCTCACACGCTTTACCATGTCGTGCGTGCCATCTGTGTGCTCTTTCTCGAACCTAACCAGCTATGAATAGGTTTTGTATGTATAATAACAAATTTACGACCAGGTACCAATAGTTTTTATTTTCCTGAGAGCTCTGCATAATTTTTAAAGTAACATATTTTGTGTACAGCGATTTTGATTACTAGAAATTTCTATAGGACCGGTAATTGTCCGTCTATGTCCTAAACATGCCATGTTTTTTTTTCCCCGGAAACCCATTTCTTTGTTTTCGTGTAGCTTACAATTGACACACCAGCTGATGGCGAAAGGATACATGAACTAAAAGTAAACATTCGTCGAACTCTCAAAATCCCGCCACCTTATATGAGGCCGAGAGTATATGCAGGTAAAGGCAGTGAACAGCCTTTACATCACATGAATAAGGTTAGTGGTACTCAGGTTAGGAACAGATCGAGTTTCCTCATGGAATAGTTATAATTATTAAAATTATTTGGTTTTTTGACATAGAAAATGGAGAAAATGTGGTACATACGTGACACGTGCGCTTTCTCAGTGGCGAAACATTTTAGTTGCCAAGCTAAAAACATCCACTTTTCCAATATGAGTAGCATCCATTTCATATAAGTGGAATAAATTATGACAGTTCTAGAAAAAGTAGCGCGGCCACAATGTATCCTTCCACCACAGCTGTTTTGCCAGTGAAGGAAATTTTTTTTGTAAACAAATGTTTGAGTCCCATGCACACTTGTATTTTTTTCTTACCTCGTGTCTCCTGTCATGGCAGGCACTGAAAGACTGATGTTAGCTAATCTGCGCATAGTAATTAATTTAGGATATTATGGCTAGGTTGGCATTCCAACCTGTTTAATTGTTGTAACTGCCAAGTTAAGTCTGTTGGGGTTCTGTTTATTTTATTTCGAGGGGGGGGGGTACCGAGGGGGGTAGCATTTAGTATAACGTCTTTCGTGAAATGGCATTGTTTTGCTGTTCTTACGAGTTTGTGGCATTTTGAGTTGCTTATTGTTTTGATGGAGCAGTGGAAAATTCTGCTCGTATAAAAATAACATTCAAATTATTGTAACTTCGAAATTTTTAACTTAAATTAAAAAAAAAAAAAAAAAAAAAAAACGCGATTCGTACGTCGTTGTTCGTAATCGTACAGATGCAGCAATACACACCTACGCACACCTACAAACACACACACTTTGAGCAGAGTTAACCTTACACTTGTTGAATTTACAACAGAGACAAATAAACAATTATTTACACACTACAAAAGCGTCGAAAGTGCTGCTTTTTCAGGCCACGTGCATTTCAATAATTATATTAACGATTTACAAATACATAATTTACAAAACGCGCAAACTTACTGTTTGTAAGATTTGCAACTTCTTGAACACAGATTTTGAGCACTTTAGAAATGAATCTTAGGAAATAGTCACTGCCCCTGCACGCATATATATATTAATGAGGGCACTGAGTGTCATTAGCCCAGTAAAGTTGTTAATGTTGTAGGGAAAGTAGTTAAATATCTTAACGCCCAATAAAAATTGTTAGGAAACTTTTTGTATAACATAAATTATTTCTTCCACTTTGTTGTTTTTTACGCTGTGAAGCGAAAAAATTAATAGAATTGTAAAATATTTATTTTTCTAATAATTTCACATTTTCACCCGACCGACGCATGAATAAAGTGATGAGGCCCATGACAGTTTTAATTTTAAATAAGGCGGAAGAATACACAACGGGCATACAAGTAGATCTTAAGCAAGGCTATAAAAACTGCTCGTTTTACCGTGAACAGGCTACACAATAATTTACAAACGAAAGCAATTACTTGTTTCACAGTGTGTAGGTTGCTCACACATTGTCTGCCAGATTTTACCCCACTGATATGAAATGGACAATATGTCCATCCACGGTTCCTTCAGCCTTTTATGCCTGAAGCCCTGCTAAAGTTCTACTTCCAGGATATTCCTCCGCCTCGTGCAAACTAAGGTTAACTAACTAATCCTGGAGAATTGCACCAGGTGGGGGGGGGGGGACCCACCACGTTCGTGCGCACTCAATGTAACAATATTTTTTATAAGGTATATTTATCACTAGGCGCTAACAACATAACTTTTTCCTTCTCCCTGATTTTTATTCAGATTATTTATAAATGGAGCGTTATAATTTATGTATAAAATATGAATAACATTTGTATTTAACAGAGAAAAAGTATCTTTTATGAACACCAAGTATAAAACGCCTGTGATACAGGACGTATTTAGGAAATAACGAAACACGGCATACATGGGGAGGTTTTTCAAAGGTTTGATTTAAAAAGGCCGATTAAACCCCGAATGGACTATAGAAAATGTTTGAAAACCAGATTCACTGATAGTGGAATACGCGGCTTGCGGAGTAGTGTCGGCCGGGGGGGGGGGAGGGGGGGTGGGGAGGCAGCGCGCTTGCGCAATAGGAAGAGGCGGCGGGCTGCAGAAAAGGCGATGCCCGGCCAGACAGCCAGAGGGCCCCAGTATTGTGGCTGCGGCCGGCGCGTGCGGACCTGCTGTGCGTCGCCTCTGGTCAGTACTGCCTACACGTGTTCATTCATTTATTTACTTATCATTTTACTGAATGGCGAAGTTAAGCCGCCTCCACCATCGTGGTGCTGTTCAAGGTAAAATGAGCACTTTTCATAGCCCTGCTTAACATCTACCTGTATACGCAATGTGTATTATTCCGCCATATCACTTTACTCATGCGTCGGTCAAATGAAACGGTGAAATTATTAAGAAAGTAAATACTTTACAAATCTGCTAATTTTTACACTTCGATGCATTAAAAAAACCAGAAAGCGAAATAAATAATTTAATGTTATTAAATATGGTAACCTAAAACGTTTTATTCGAGTTAAGATACGGAACTACTTTTCATCCATCGTTACCAGTTTCACTGGGCGCATGTCACTCAGTGCGCCCATTACAATGTATGCATGCAGGGGTAGTGATTTTTCTAAGATTCATTTCTAAAGTGCTCATTTTATTGTGAACAGCCTTTAGGCTTCCCGACGGTTAATCTGATTTGTGAAAACCAAAATGCTACAACATAATTTTTGTTAGGTTGTGCTGGATTTACAACGCCACGACGAGCTCGCCCCGACACTCCGACCATTTCCGCCACCAAAATTAATTCATTGTTTACGATACCCCGACATTTCCATCCGACTAGTTTTGCGTGGTTTTTGGAGAATCGTCGAACTGCCAGTAACTTACTATGGAATGCAAAGAAATTGCAAATCATCGAACATTATTTTGTTTTGATAAAATTTGGAAACGAAGTGTTTTTGGATTTTGGAGCAGGTATTGTTAACAAATATTTATATTCGTCAAAAATATTTTTAGTGTGATATTTATCACAGTAGTGAAATGCGCAAGAAATGTTGTGTTGTAAGGTAATGTTCATGTTTTTTATCCTACTTCCAAGCGAGTCCGATGCCCGACGAAAGTAAAAATAGAATCTACACTCTGTAGGGCTGTGGGGGCTGCGATTTTGTCGGGGTGACCTTGCTCCTGATTGGCTGATGAAAAATTATCTTTGGTATCGGGGCCATTTTCTCGGACTGTCGGGTTATTGCAAATCCAGCTTCACTTCACACTGTCAAAATCCTACTGTTTACTTCGTTAAGAAACTCGAAACGAGAACGAAGTCCTTTGGGCCTTCGTTACCGAGCTTTACTGAGGTAAATTTGTCTGGTGAGTGAAACAGATTGTTCTTTGGGACTGTAAAAGATGGAAGTCGTGATGTAATGTGCCTTCATGCATTACAGGAACATAAAAATATATATTTCTTAAAAAAATATGTTAAAAGCACCAATTAGACTTTATAATTTAATTTGTGAACTATCTAAGCAGCAGTGTAGGCTGGTTATTGTGAGGAATTTATTAGATTATTACAGTTGTTTATAATGAAATAAGAGATCATAAACGCTGGTATATTTAAAAAAAACTGCTTTGAACAATGTAGTTCGTAAATCACATGATAGGTAGCGCTAAACTGTAAATAATTATTGGTGTTTTACAACCAAAATACATTCTTTAGAAAATAATTTAGTGAAAAATCATACATTGATATTAATACAATCCACAAGAAACACGACAACGTCTAGTTTGTTGTCCATCGCTTATTTTATCATCTTGGTATTATAAATAACAGAGGAAAATGCTTGTTCGTAAATAGCTTGCAGTCAAACAGCAAAATAGTCGAATAGTAATGGTCTAAAATGGTCTCTCTTATCGGCGTACGTTTCAACTCAGAGCATACGGAATTAAAGCATATTTATGTGTAATACATCACACATTTAGCCGAGTTACAAAATAGTACAATGTCGACAGCAAATCTGATACACTTGACAAACGAAATATACCTTTTTCCTATAACACATTAAGTATTTAATACTAATACTTAGAACACGCCAAAACCAAAAGAAATATTTCAAGCGCTTTTCTACTTTGGTTTATTAATGTTTTCAGTCTTGGTTATTCGTAATTTACAAACAAAGTCTCATAAAACAGTGAAAAGTGTTTGTGCATAGCGATGCCACGCTGCATTCGCTGACGAAAACCCGAACATTGCCGAAGTCCTGGTGGCATCTGGAAGGATGTAACGAATTGTACCAAATTGCCTTCCTCGAAGATTTTATTCGTTAAGAGAACTTTCGAAACTGAAGGAAAATGAAAAATGATTGAATAGCTAAGAATAAGTTCCCTGGTGCCTGCATGCGAGCAGTTCTGGAGTAACGTGTCCAACTCGACTTAACATTGTGATCTGCACACAGCCTAATCCGTAGGAGTAGATGCTCGTTGGTCTAATCGTTTTGTTGTTACAACTGGACATTTTGTGTTGAATAAACACAAATGTTTACTATAATTTTGTTTAATAGAAGGGGTTCCTCAGGTTTTTTTTTTTTTTAACTATTAGGCTAAATAATTTTTATTTATTTCCTAATTAAGATCCCATAAGAGAGTAGAATACGACGATGGTGGATCCATCTATTGACGAATGTCCGTACTACTTGTTTTCGGCTGTCTGTGACGTTTAGAATTCTGATTTTTTGGCGTTAAGGTTTATTGTGCTCCTGGCATTAAACATTAAACGCAAAGAATTGAAGGTTTGCCAACTTTGAATGCGTAGCGTTTGACGTTTAGCGTCGTACCAACGTAAGAAAATTACAGTAGCTTTATCGTGCGAGCTTGAGAAAGTATTGTGTACGACCGCAGGAAAAATACTCATGAATTCAATTAGAAACGAGCAGGCCGTTCATGTTCGCGGATATTTACGAATTTATTTTGGATAACGTGATATTAAATACGTTATTATTTCAGTGCAAAGAAAATCTATTCTTTGATGTAATTTTTCTTTTTAAAATATGTACTATAGAATACCACGTGTTAGCTTGTTGGGTTATCATTATTATTAGTGTCAGATTTGTACGAAACTACAAAGAGATCGAAACGCGAGATTAAGACTGCTACAAACGAAAAGAATTCAAATTGAAATATCTTAAGGAATGTTACTATGTTAAGACATCTTGCCAATTGATTTGTTTAATATTTTTTCCCCGAGATATAATATTGAAATTTCCATGTAACAAAAAAAAAAAAACTATATATATATATATATATATTTTTTTTTTTTTTTTCATTTCAATAATAATTTTGTATAGTGATATTCTCTTGAGAAAGTCGTATCAAAATATTTTTGTTTGAAATAGTTATCTTTAAAATTGACGCAATGAGAATAAGTTTCGTTGAACATTTATTCCCCATTAGAAGTTCGCGCTTGCCAGCTTGGTGGGCAGGTCCGTTAACATTGAAGTCTCGAGAGCAGCCAATGAGGGTGAAGCGAGCTGAGTATGGAACTGCGTCGCCATCTTGTAGTTATTATTCTCGGCTACTACCCTTAAACGTGGATTTTGGATGGTTTTTTTTTTTTTCGGACGACATGAAATAGGGAATAAATGAATGCGTTTTCTAAAATCCGTTCCGTTTGACTGGACGACTGCCATTGTGTCGTAGCTATTTTTACCTCTGTGGTCGCTCCCGCAAAATAATCAATTATTTTACCTCGGCTTTTACAAGTTATAAAACATCGAATGCAGATAAGCCGTATCAATTAAAGAACGTCAAGGAAGGTTTTATTCATGTTTTGTCCCACCAAAACTTGTACCGCGCCTCCTGAAATCGAATTTGTGGCGGAAAATATACAAAAATAATTCTTCAGGGACTGACTACCAGGTCTCGAGAGCCGATGCAGCACCTGGAGAACGAGGCTAAGTTGTCCTGTGTGTTGCATAGAAAGAAGGCGCGTGGTGCGGCGTATCGTAATTATTTAGTGTCGCGTGTCTACGATGCGATGTTTGTGATTATAAAATGGCAAGGGACACTTGTGGAAACAACGTGCAGGTAACAGCCATATTGGAGCAAGTTCAACTCCGCGCCAAAAAATATTGCGAATCTGTGCGCGAAATGCGAGCTGACACTAATGCGGTTTTTGTTCTCCGACGCGCGCCCAGTAAGTCAAGAGCTAACTTTAGTCCGGTCTCTTCTTGGTGCAATTTTCTATACTTGAGTTAAGCTTTGTTTGCAAGAGGTGGAGAGTAGCTTGAGAGTAAAACTTGTTGGAACTAACCGTGAGTGAACTGCACAAACAAACAAAGAATATTCTCTCGTGCTCTCGCTCTGGGAATTGAGACGACCACTCTCTCGTTTCTCTCCGACGTCTGTCAAACAGCTGATGCCAAGAGGCGGGAAATTATGTTAAGCTAAAATCGCGGTCATAGGTATTGTAAATAATTCATGTGTTCAAAATAATTCACAATTAATTAAAGCACTACCAGAATAATCAATAGCGCATAAAATAAAATAATTTTTTTTTATATTGTACAGTTATGTTACAGTGAAGTGATAAAAAAACGAGACTTAGTCAGAAATCCGTATTTATATTTTATATATACATTTTGCATATGTCATTTAGCTGTTTAAAACAGTTGAAATTATTCACTTACAGTTAAAATGCAACGTGGTTTTGGTCCAGAAAGCTACTAACTTTATTTAAACACGCAAGTAATGTAAACAAATATAGCGCCTGCGAGAGAGCGCCAGCGAGTATACAACTTCGTGCTCTCTCTCTTTCGCGCTCTCTCCTACGAATTGATACGATCAGAGAGCGTTCTCTCTGACGTCGCAAGACCACTCTCTGGGCCAGTTGGGACACGGCGTGAGTATGGCGGCGTGCAACAAGGGAATGAGTTGTGCCCATGGCGATAGCCAATCAAAACGCGACTTGTGATCGAGTGTGTCATCTGACTGTGAGTACAGCTTGGAGCCGTCTTATAACCCGGAACTGTACGCTGTAAAAAAAGTGTAATTATGACTGAGAAATTGTTTGTAAATTTACAAATATTTGTTACAGTACAAAAATTTCTCTTGTAAAACTACTCGTTTGTGAAAGTACGAGAGACTTGTTTCTGACCTGTATCCACGAGCTCAAATTAAATGGCTGTACCACCCAACTAACTACACCAGCGACCAAAAAGTAATTGTGCACCTGTCCACAATGTTTGCTCGGTGGTTGTCGCCCCGTTAGAATCCCGTAGGGCCACCTCTTGCGGCTATAACAGCAGCCACCCTGTCTGGCATGCTCTCTACGAGTGTTTGCAGGACATACATGGGGATTCGTCGCCATT
This sequence comes from Dryococelus australis, assembly GCA_029891345.1. Classification (NCBI taxonomy): domain Eukaryota; kingdom Metazoa; phylum Arthropoda; class Insecta; order Phasmatodea; family Phasmatidae; genus Dryococelus; species Dryococelus australis. The sequence continues at coordinate 10,469,535 of CM056995.1, read as the reverse complement.
CCTCTTGTAACCATTCCATGAGTTGAGCAATGGATTTTGGCTGCGCCTGACGAGCCCTCACTCGGTGATCCAATTCGTCCCAAAGATGCTCTATAGGGTTGAGGTCGGGGCTCTGGGCGGGCCAGTCCAATCGGCGAACATTGTTGTCGGCGTACCACTGCATAGTAGCCCTTGAAACATGGCACCTGGCATTGTCATCCTGGAAGTAACATGGGTCCATTCCGTAGAAACACCGCAATGTTGGGAGCATTTCATTATCCAGAATGTTACAATAGGCCTCTGTGTTCATGCTACCACGGACAAACACCAGCGGTCCTACGCCGAAGGCCGTGAAACACAAGTCAACTGACGTACTGAATTACCTATCTTCACGGGTGCCCAATTACTTTGGTCGATAGTGTACGTAAAACCGTATATAGCTGTTTGTCCAAAAACTAGGGGTGATGTAAAGTGTAGTGGCATGCAAAAAGAAATGTATTTCAAGTTTGAGTAACGAAAAACACTTAAAACAACTCAAGTAATTATAATAAAACTGCTTCAGTAAAAAGAAACATGACGCTATTACTTATTAACTGTTAATGTAAATGTTTCTTGTCCACACAGATCTCTTAAAATGAAATGAAATGAGTTCTTCTTAACCGAATAACTTAACTAATATTTTGTAGGTATTTACGTGCATATTCAGTGAACAAATAATTCTGTAAGTCAGGTTGTTCTTGGGGAAGATTCATAGCGCAAGAGACGTGAACTGTTCCGGCAAGGTGTATTTTTTTAAATTTTTTCGTGAATGAGGCCTACATTTCGAAATAATTTTTCCCTTATTCTCAGTTATTAATTCATCACATTTGTTTTCTGCTAGAAAACATCATTTTATGTCCACGTCTCTATAATGTAAGTTGTAATACGGCTATCATTTGTAATATTACAAATATATGTTTTATAAGAAAACGGTTTGTAGTTCTACAAAGGATTTTCCTGGCAACTGAGTTTCCAATGATTTTTCTTGTAAAAGTACAAAAAAAAATGACAGGGTAGACTTTCTATTCATAATTGTAGGAATTATTATTTTTTTCTCTCTTGACCACAAACGCTGCTGAAAAGCCACGTCACCACTCTCATATTGATCATCTCCATACTGAATACATCAGCCTCGGAAAAACAGTTGAGCTAACGTTGATTGTAGGAGGTAATTATACGCCGACATTGTCTGCACACGCTGTCATAACACTTCTGTAGATGCGATCCGCGCAACCTTGCGTTAGGCAGGATTTACAATAGTCCGTCATACGTTCGTCCGTCTCCCAGCCGAGCGATTTACAACCAAACTTCGTACGTCCGTCGTACGTTCATTGCTGCTAATTAATAAAAACAAAACTGTCTACAAACAGGAAAAAATTATCCATGAAAAGTGAAAATAGTTTGCGGTATTGTGTTTCTAAGTACCAAAAACTACCATATACGTACGTGACGGAAATTAATCGATGTAAGAAAAATTTGAATAGCCACTTAAGCATGATTTTATTATTTTTACTATTGCATAAAAGGAGTTCGTGTTTCCAAACGTAATTATCAATTAATTTCCAGGAAAAAGGTAACAATTTCATTTTACAGCTACATATGAAAACAAAAGACGGACGAAACAAAACACTACACACACTACGCAGTCTTGTAAAGAACTCGGGATGAACGAATAACAAAACGTGCAAGTTTAGATAAAAGGCTGAAATTTCATCCGTCCGTCCGTCAAAAGTTAAAGCTTGCCAAGATTTTGACGGACGGATATAATCAATGGCCACCTCTGATTGGCTGTGATTGATGGACGGACGCGACGGTGGGTCGTTGTTAATCCTGTCTAAGATGCAGTCGAGTGTTGGCGGATGCTGTAGTCTGCGAATGGGTCTGGTCTGTTGGGTTAAGTTGAGTTAAGAGATTTGGACGGCTCTTAACAACGAGGTCTTGAGAGCCAATGAGGGTAAAATCAGATGGTTATGGCTCAGTGCCGAAATGGAAGGGCGGTGGAAATGGGAGAACCCCGAGGAAAGACCAGTGGCATCTTCCGGCTCGAGTCCCGCATGCGGCAATCCGGGAGCAGCCCCGCCGGGAATCGAAGAAGGTTCGCTTAGGTGGGAGGCGAGTAGTCTAACCACTACACTACTGTGGCCCCTCGATTGAAGTGGCCGAAGGCCCTCAAGGTGGTGTTATCAGGCGCTTGCAGACCACGCCGAACAGAGCATGTAACAACAGCCAATCAGAACGCTTCTGGCCGCCAATCGTACTATCTGCGCCGAAAAATGCTGAGCGGATGTCAACTTTTCCGGCGCAGTCAACGTCGATATTGCTCACAAACCGGTGCGTGGTGTCCCGTAGAGTGGGTATGACGTAACGACCTCGCTGGCTGTACAGAATATGACATAGCGACCTCGCTGGCTGTACAGAATATGACAGCGACCTCGCTGGCTGTACAGAATATGACAGCGACCTCGCTGGCTGTACAGAATATGACATAGCGACCTCGCTGGCTGTACAGAATATGACATAGCGACCTCGCTGGCTGTACAGAATATGACATAGCGACCTCGCTGGCTGTACAGAATATGACATAGCGACCTCGCTGGCTGTACAGAATATGATATAGCGACCTCGCTGGCTGTACAGAATATGACAGCGACCTCGCTGGCTGTACAGAATATGACATAGCGACCTCGCTGGCTGTACAGAATACGACATAGCGACCTCGCTGGCTGTACAGAATATTACATAGCGACCTCGCTGGCTGTACAGAATATTACATAGCGACCTCGCTGGCTGTACAGAATATGACAGCGACCTCGCTGGCTGTACAGAATATGACATAGCGACCTCGCTGGCTGTACAGAATACGACATAGCGACCTCGCTGGCTGTACAGAATATGACATAGCGACCTCGCTGGCTGTACAGAATATGACATAGCGACCTCGCTGGCTGTACAAAAGTGTTATACGTAGTGCCTGTGTTCCAGCATCGCACTGCTTTTCTGCTAATACGACTATCACAAACTAAGTGAATATGATTTGAGGTTAGAAGTCTATTCATGTAAAGCGATTGATATGTTTTTATTTTTCCAGTAGCCAATTTATTATGCGTGAATAAATTCAAATTGGTAAAAGTATTTTATTAATATAAAAGAGATCGTCTGTTGGAAAAAAAAAATCGTCGATGTTGACCGTGTGACATTGACAGTTGTGTTTAATGTTGAGTGCATGCGCAGAAGACGAATAATCGGCCTACCTCTCATCTTCATTTTATGTGGTATCCAACCAAGCCGACCAAAGTGGCTGCCATCGAAGATGATGTTTTGAGGTTAAGAACATATGAAGGAAAGACAATCCTTGGGACATGCATCGGGATAAATAATTAGTAGGTAAAGGAAAAAAAAAAATGTCACTGAGAAATTTAGAAAATCAAAGCGCAGTTAATTTTAAAGAGAATCAAAACTCGCTTCCTGTCAGTTGATGGACGAATGAAACAAAGCCCGGAATTAAGATGGACTCACAACCATCCGTGAGTCAGTCATCCGTCTGTACGGCAAAACTCCATTGCGACAACTGTACATTGTGATCTTTTTTTTAGTTGAAGGTATATTTTCGTTGTAAATACATTTTCAAGAGAAAACATTTCGGGGAAATAATTTTTTTACGTGATAAGAATTTAAACTGTATTGTTTACATTTTAAATTCCTGAATGTACCGCCAAAGTGGGTATTGACGTGTGTGGAGTCCACCATGCGTTACTACTGACGATCACTGCAATCACTGATGGCTCGTTAGTGTTCGTCAGTTGTAAAGGAACAGCCAGCAGTAAACAGTAAACATTTTGTTCGTCAGTAACTTCATAGTTTCAGAACGCTTGGCAAGGGTATCCATATAAATTAAATAAAAGGAATAAAATCACGAATTTAAGAATTATCTTATTTCTCTCTTCAGTTAAAAGAATTCTTACGCGTAAAAAACCACTTGTCCATAATTGTTCGACTAAAGAAAGGCACTTTATCTAATAACTAGAGACCTGAAAAAAATTGGTGAATTCAGTGTCCTGCAGGCTAGGCTCTACAGTCTTATGCGCAAATATGTCGATGTTGTCTGTGCATTGGTTGTCTGTTGTCTCGGTGGAAGTTGACTATTGGGCCATTACTCTCCAGGAGGTGTCAAACACAGCGTGGATCAATGGCTAAAGTCTTATAAACACACGTGTTTTGAATTCTAGCTTGTCCCATAGTTAATCCGCGAACTTTTCAGGTCTCTACTAAGAACATAAAACTCTTGTGAGTTTATTTTTGTACTACTTTTGTTTGGAATTCCAGTAAGAACTATTTTGTATTTAATGATACTGCCATATGCACGTTTTAAATATCTCTGAGAACCTACACGTGGAATCGGCCGCCAAAATCTTGTATCACTAACACTTTACAGCCCCTGTAGCATCAGTAAACTCAGTGCTTTCAGTAATCAACATAGCCTCGCGCAGGGCTCCGCCCAGCGGAGCGCAGACACGAGTGCTGTGCTTGTCAGTAGTATCGGAACATAGAATCGGAACATAGTATCGGAACATAGTATCGGAACAGTAGTATCGGAAGAGTAGCCGACGTTACCTGGCCAGTGAGATCAGTGCGGCCACAATGTCGTCATAAGACTGTGGCCTATCCGCCCGTCCGTCGAAAGTTAAAGTTTAGGAAATATTTTTTACGGTTTGGCGGATAGAAAAAAGTAGCCCTGTGATTGGTGGAAGATCACGTGACCGCTGGTCGGACGGGCGAATGACAGATGCGACGGATGGTTGTGAGTCCAGCTTTATCAACGTTCCCACGGACTTTGAAAGTTGGGAATAGTCAGGGAAACTGAAATAAGCTAGGGAATGTCTTTTCAGCCACTGAACTTTTGTGAATTTGGGCAAGTCAGCGAAAAATGAGTTTCTCATTAAAAATTGAAAGGGATATTTTCAGAATTTTAAGTACCTAATTATTCTGTTGTCCTCTTGATGGGTGCATAATTTTTGCATTTGTCAATTGGCACAGGCAAGATCAAAATACGACTTTCTCTGGCGTCAGTCTTATTTACGGATGTGCTGGTATGGGAGCTGCTGAGGTATGCTATATACTGTGTAATGACATTCCTGGCATGGCCAATACTTGTGAATGTGAAAGGCCATACACATAGAGTCAGTAGTGCTGGCTGCTACAGCTCGGCTTGACTCAGTGTGTGAAGCAGTTGTGAACTGACCCACTACTCGCCTTGTTTACTGATACAGTCGGGCTCCGTTTGTTCTGGGCCAGAGTTCTTCAGGGTTTCAACCACCTCCTCCTCTTCACTCTCCTTCTGATGCTGGAATCACAATAGCGCCACAGATGCGACGCGACAACAATTCGCTTTAATGTGAACAATAGATTTTACCGCCTCGCGATCAACATTTTAAGATGTTATTTAAATTTCATGCAAACAGGCTATACATGTTATGGAAACATCTCCTAAAAATGGTAAAGAATACATTTTTTTTAACGCCTATCTTTAAAATTAACGCCCGAAGGCGAAATTCCCTTAACATGGACTTTCCTATTTAAATTTCGCAGCTGACAGTCGATAGGCAGTGCCCTTATAACGTAGTAGTGCAGTTGACGTCACAGTGTTCGTGTAATGGGGTGCCTTGACGCTCTCTCGTGAGTGGCCGCAGTACATCCAGTTTTACCCCGGCTCCTCTGGCTACTGCATGGTTCCTGCTGCGTGCGCCAAGCGTGTACAGCACTCAGCAAGCGCCCCCCGACATCCCTCTACTACCTTACTTCCTACCCAACCTACCTACCTACCTAGAACCCCCCCCCCCCAAGAATTACACCTCTGGACGTGTGGCTCGACTTCAGTGAGAGAAATCCGCTCAGCTCGCTATGGTGTGCACACGTGTGGTATTACTCCATTAGGCGTGGTGGCGCGCGCGGTAGGTGTGGCTAGGTTGGCAGCTCTGGAGGCGAGTGGCGGCCTTGAGAGCCGTGGGCGGGGCTTGCTCCAGATAGGGTGGAGCTGTCTCCCCACCGCAGGTCTTGCTACTTCCTCCACACACAGACCTCGCGAATGTAGTCGCTGTCAAGAGACTTGGGTGGCTCTTACCAGCGAGGTCTTGAGAGCCGATGAAGGGGATAGTATGGAGCAGCGCCGTCATGCTGGGGGGGGGGGGACAGGTAATTCCCGAGAAAACCTGCCGACCAGCGGCATCGTCCGGCACGATTCCCAAATGCAAAAATCCTGGGGAGTGACTCGGCCGGTGATTGAAGCCGGTTAGCCTTGGTGGGGGGCGAGCAGGCTAACCGCTCAGCCATCGCGGCCCCTTCCCTTCGCACTAGGACCCGCTCTGGACCAAACTGCTGGTTGGCGTGTTTCCTCGGGGATTTTCCGTCTTCTTTGCCCTTGTAGACCTGCGCCGCTACATACCTCGCTTCTTTCTCATCGGCTTTCAAGTCCTCGATGTTGACAGCAGCCTAAATCTCTTCACTCGTTTCAGGTGTTGCAACAGAAGACTGTTTTAAAATACACGCTTACCCACGGAACTATTAAACGTGCCTCCAATTCGCTGATCTACGAAAACAATACAACTTCAGAGAGCCATATTAATTGATTTCAATACGCCACGCGCATTAGAAACTACATTTCAGGGCATCCCAACCAGCTAGAAACTGCTTTTGTAAAATCGCAGTATCTCATAGTATATGCATCACGTACATACGCATAATAACACTCAAGGGCCCAGTATTGAATTTTGCTACAGACTTGCCACCAACAAAATTATAGCATCACGGCTTAAAGTCCCATAGGTACAGGAGTAGTGAGAGTAAGTCGGTTCTAGATTGACCTTGACCTCGTGACCTCGTACTTTTAAAATCTGAATGACCTTACCATTGACTCGTGACCTAGTTTTGAGAATTTGACATAGTTTACAAAATGTATGCTACTTTCTATTTTAGCACAACATGGCCTAGATTTGCAATGTTTGCACATCCGATGACCTAGATTAAATTTTTGCACATACGGTGCACTGCACTTCTGGAACACTTCCGGTTCGTTGCCCGACGAATGCAATGATCTATGTTTGGATTATCGGCTTCGAACCCTGGCGGATGCATTTTTTTATTTTTGAAAGATCTTGAAAATACCCATTTCGATTCGTGGTGAATGTATTAATGTTATTTTTTTTTGGAAAATTTTGAAAGTTTTTTGTCTAGCGAGTTCGATTCTCGAACAAGTCAGTTAATATTGTTTTATTTTCGAATTTAATACATTTTATTTTTGGCTTGGGTTCCTCCTAAGGGTAAAAATGTAATGGTAATTTTGGATTACCATCTTCGAATCTCGAACAGGGCAGTTAATATTATTTTATTTTTGAATTTAATTAAAATGTATTTCTGAGCTGGTTATCTGCTAAAGGTAATTAATGTAATGTTATTGTGTGAAAACCGGATTCGATTCCCAGTGAAGGCATTAATTTTTATTTTTGGAAAATTTTGTAAGTTCTTTGTTTTTTGGAAATTGCCGGGAAATAGTGCAAGTCACAAGGCGTTCTGGGAAAATGGAAATACACTTACGAGAGCTGCTACATCAATGTGACCTCGCCGACTGCCAGAATGCAACTGACGCTGGGCGATTGCTGCAGGTCGGCTGATGATGTGTGAGTGGACTACGAGCATTCGTTTATATATATATAATGATAATAAAGCTTTAATATAAAAATTAATGTATAGTTGAATGCATACCAATTTTTGGAGACAGTAGGTGAATCGATTTCCTTAGATGTATGGATAGAGACAGCTGACACACCCTTGGATTGTTAAAGATTGCTGAAGATTGATGGAAAAATTGGCAAAGATTGGCGTGGATTGTTGTGTGTGGATTGGTATGGAATGGTGATATGGTGATCTCTCTGTTTCTGTAAATGAACCTTGGACAAAATGGGATGTGTAAAATAAAATAAATTATTATAAATATAAGTTTGAAAAATAAATGAATGCATCAAACAGTTACAATATAACGTGAATTTTAAAGTTAAATTTATAAGTAAATATTGTTTAGGAGATGAGATGAGTCTAACATAAGTATTTTCTATAGCAAATGCTCTCTACTAAATGGAATATCGTGTGTGTGTATAGGTAGGGGTTGGTAGAATGTTCGAACCTACGACCTTTTGAATACGGGTATTTGTCTTCGCATGGTATCCGACTAAGATATGAACATTGTTTATTTCTTGTATGTGAGCTGTATATGGAGAGATTTTTTTAAAAAAGAGTTTTGCATAATTTTTTTTTTAAGTAATGCATTATGACTCTTATGATCTGTTCAATTACCCTGCGATGATTTTTAAATATACTTTATTCCTCGTATGATACTATGTTCACGAAAAGCGTAAATGGTTGGTGTGTTTAGGCAAATCCGAGTGGTATCAAGTGATGAAGTTTAAGGTATTTACTTCATTCTGTTTGTGTTTTAGAGTTATTAGGAGACATTTTGAAGACAATTTGGGTCAATTTGGGTAATTTTGGGTCATTCTGGGGTCATTACGAGCCATTTGGAGTCATTTAGGGCCAATAGGAGCAAGTCTTGGGTGAAGCGAGTCTGCAAAATAGAATATTTCGGGATCTGTGTGTGTGTTGGACAGTATCTAACTATGTTTTGTTGTAATGTAATAGCTTGTTTGATATGTTCTGTAGCACTTAGGGTAAAGTTGCTATTTGCATGGGTTGTATGCTTATCCCCGTGGGATATTGTAGGTGTCTGTGGTCTGATCGGGTGGTTAGTAACAAATGTCTTGTCGTTGTGACATGCATGTTGACACGCATGGCCAAATTCTCAAAACTTGGCCACGGGGTCAAGGTCATTTAAATGTTAAAATGTGTAGGTCACGAAGTGAAGGTCAATCCAGAACCGGCTTCCTCTCACTACTCACAGGCAATACGACGAGAACACTGCACGCCAGTTTACAGCCTTGCGCTTAGTGGCGATGGCGCACTTGATGCGCGTAGCAGTGTAGCCCTTATCGACCCCGCAATTTTCTGCCTCCGATGCGGAAAATGCTCCAGGTAGGCGGGTCCATCAAGGTATATTTTTGCTTAGTTTTTATTTGCCGCCATGTGTAAAACTGATATGGATATGTCCCTTCAGTGCTGTGCAGTAAGTTCTCCCATCGCGCGACGCTCACATGTTACAAAGTTGAGATTCGCTTATATGTAGTCAGTTTATTTACATGAATGTGTGATTAATGAACTAATGTAAAATTTTATTAAAAGGTTTACGCCACTGATAGTTTCAGTTATTGAAGGAAAAAAATACCGTTGGTAAAATAATTTACTCATGGGCCAGTCTGACGTGACGAGTCTGATGTTCCGCGGGCTGCGAATTGAATAGCATTGAGTGTATTCAGTGGGTAAAGTAAAACTGTGAGATATTTATGAAATTAAATACGTTGCTAATGTGTTTGTTATCACACTTATGCGCACAGAACAGTCGCTAATAATTTACTGTCCACTAATATTTGACATCGTGCTTTGAATATAAAGTTAATACAGAGAGCAGATCAGTATAAGGCCTTGTCCCAAATATCCAAAACATCCATACTCGCACACTCGCACTCGGAAGTGACGTTTGAGGCTGCTGTTCCATACGTGACAGAGTGCGTGTAGCGTGTGCGTGCTCTCTCCCAGCATATTCTTTATATTCATTTGTACTGTTTAGTATTTCTGCCGTGTATGTATACTGTTCCGAATGATCATGAGATGTTCCATCGTAAGCATGTGTGAATACATGCAGTGAATACTGTTACACGTCATCTCTCCCGTTTGCAACGAAGCGAGCAGGTTGTCAATTCGTTAACGTCGCAACCTTCTGTCGTCATTTCTATATAAGGGTATCGGACCTGAAAAAAAAAAAAATTGTGTATTTGTACCAAACATTATTCAACTCGTACACATTGTATGTGATGACATTTTCTGCGAATAAAAATGTTTAAACTTTATATAAAAAAAAAAAATTATATATCAAATTCAAATACAAACTAAGTTGTACAAATAAAAAAGATTACAAAGTAAACTAATTCTATCGGCATGATACATATGTTATCTCCAAATAACAAGTGTATGTCTATACATATATATGTATAGATACACACACACACACGTGTGTGTGTGTATGTGTGTGTAAAAATTTTAATATGAAGAAATGTTTGCAGATTTTTATCATATATTTTTTTTAAGTGTATAAACAACTGTTATTTGGTGATCACCTATATGTAGAACAGTAGTCCACGCGCATTAGTTTATGTTGTAAATGTTTTCGTCTGGTCAACTTAGTTAGTATTTATTGTGTGAAGCGCGAGGAAAATGCAAGTTTGCACTGAATTTATAAAAAAAAATTTACAAACGTCGTTTTCTTAACTGACAAAACACAGCTCTGGCGGAAGGATACTACTTTTCTAGAACTGTCAAAATTGACCCCACTTATATGAAATGGGCTATAGCGACGCACTCGGGAATTTCTGTATCCGATACCGAAAGTACCAGGTAGTTCGTATCAGATACTAGTCTTTTTATGTATCAGTTTGAAACTGGTACGGGAAATACTGTAGCTGTAAGGACCCATCTTTAGTATAGGCGCAACTTGGTGCAGGGATGTGAACTGCGGAAGTTAAAAACGTAGTACAAGTATGTGGAAATTATAGTATTTAGTCCTCAATTATAGTAGGCACGTTAACAAAAATAGTTTTGGCAGCTATTTCAGGATGTGCTGTATTTTTGATGAATAACTTTAACTATCTATTTTTTTTTTAATGTTTTACAACTTATTATAATATTTTAAAACTGAATATGATATTATAAACGCTGCTTTAGTACACAACTTATTAGTTATTTTGACTTATATTGACATTTATTGATAAAACCGCGTGTTGGGTTTTGTTGGCCGTATATTCGCTACGTTGACGTATGGTGCACGCCCCATTGTGAATAATGAGTTTCGTAGTGCTACGGCTCATTTTAAATTATATTATTTTTGCGTACTGTAATACATGTGTAATAGTAAATCGTACAAAGCTGTACATTTTAGTAAATTAACATCCCTGGAGGAAGGCAAGTATAAGCTATTCACGGTAAAGTGAGCACTTTTGAAAGCCTTCTGCTTTGTAAGAGTAGTTGATAAATATATCTTATTTGAGCCGTAAACGTAAACTTCCGAGTGCGGTGTAATATACACGCTGTGTATGGCAATATGTATTTTGAAAGGTGGTTAAACGATAACAAATGGCTGGAAGAAGAAAGTGACTAGGGCCTCAACAGTGCTCACTTTGCCGTGAACTGCCTATATTCCGGGCAGAGTGCAGTGTAGTGTAGTGTAGTGGTAGTGGTAGTGGGAACGGGCAAGGGTAAAGCTGCGGGTTGGTCTCAGCTCGGGTTGTATAAGTGGAGAGGAATGTGTGATGACTTGATAGCGCGGCGGGGCGGTGTAGCAGTCCAGAGAGATGCGGAGAGGGTCGGCGATGGCGCCTGGGCGACCTTGAGTCGCCACCTGACCCGCCAGGGGTGTACAACCCTGCACCACCGCCTTGGCTAGCTGCATGCTTGCTTGTCCCAGCCACGCCAGCACACCCACTGCTTTCTCTCTACAATCGAGCGTGGTTAAGGGAACTACAACTCGGCCGAGACAACAAAATATCTCGAAAGAATGCGGTTCTGCGGGCTGGCCGTGAGCGAGAGAGAGAGAGAGAGAGAGAGAGAGAGAGAGAGAGAGAGAGAGAGAGAGAGAGAGAGAGAGAGAGAGAGAGAGAGAGAGAGAGGGCGGATGAGTGTAAAACCCAGCGAGGTTTGACATGTACTCGTACAGTCTGTACTGCACGGAAACCGACAAGGCCAGTCTTGGTTGGGGGTAGTAAATAAACGTAGTCTGAAGGAGCGCCTATTTACTAGTACCCATGTAGTTGATCGTTCCAAACGTGTACATATATTTGAGCGCTAGTGTAAACGTTAATAACATTATGGCTTCGTGTAGTAACAAAGTCCCACTGTTAATAGTGAAGGCCGCGAAATAATAGGAAACGTTATTTCATGTTTTGATGAAGAGAATATATCTGGGAAACATACGTATCCAATCGAAAACGCAACAAAGCGAGCAGCAGCTGCAACAGGAACATCTGAGGCAACAATATGTAAAATACGGAAGGAAATCAGTGTAGGAAAACTAACAGGCAAAAAACTATGTACGCCTGGGAAGGAACAGAAGAGGAACGCCCTAAAAATTGCGATGAAGATGATTTTGATTTGCGTGTTGTTCGACGTACAATCCAAGATTTCTATGTTCGTAGGAAAGAAGTGCGTACATTAAAAGAAGTTACTTTCTGTACTACGAACAGAAATTAATTTCCGCTGAAGCAAGGAAACTTTGCGGTAAATCGTACAGAAGATTGCCTTCCGATTCAAGAAATGCAAAAACAAGAGACTTGTATTAATGGAGAGAACAGACATTGTTGCATGGAGGGAAAGATATTTAAGGAGAATGAGAAAAATGATACTCTGGGGGAGAACAGGTTACCGGTAGTTCATGTTGACGAAACGTGGATTCATGTTGCGTACACAGTCAGCTAATGTTGGCAAGACCCGCACACGCGAGGTGTGCTGAGGAACGACACGGCAAGCCAACGATGGATTATTGCGCATGCTCGTTCGGATGTGGGGTTTGTACCTGGCGCGTATCTCATCTTTAAGTCTAAAATTAAAAGTGGCGACTACCACGATGAGATGAATTTTGCGAATTTTTCAAAATGGGTATCCGAAAAACTCTTACCCAATCTGTCCCGTAGATGCATAATTGTAATAGATAATGCATCCTATCACTCGGTGCAGACAAACAAAGCCCCTAAAAGACCTACAGAAATACAAGAGTGGCTCAAGTTAAATAACATTGTATATAAGGAAGAACTCCACATCGTGAAATGTCAACTACAGGCTCCGAAGTATTGCATAGACGAACTTCTTAAAGAACATGGCCATGAAGTAGTCATGCTGCCTTCATGTCACTGCAACTTAACTGCCACCGAATATATATGGAATATTGCTAAGTCTCGTTTGGCGAAGAACAACGTTTCGCAAAGAGCCGACCAAATAAAGCCACTGACAGATGAGGCCATACAAAGTATTTCTGAAAAAGATTGGAAATCAGCAGTGTTACATGTGAAGAGGGAAGAAGAGCAGTATTGGAAACACGATCGTTGCATGGAAGAAGAAACGGAGAAGATTGTAATTAGTTAAGGTGGTGACAGTGACAGTGACTGTGAAAGTGACAGTAGCCACGATACTGACAGCTTCAGTGACAGTAGTGTACATGGAAATGTAGCCAATGGTGAACTTTCAGGTATCGAAGAACTTGAGTAGACTTAAGCATCTATTACCGATGGTGCATAACTTTACTGCTCACATTATATCATTAAGTGTTTCGGTAATTTGTGACACATTCCTTTCAAACAGTCCGAATTTCTTCACTGTACATTTATCGATACGGGCGGATGCCAGGAACACGCACCACTGTACCTTCCCGGGAGTCAGAATATACACAACACTTGTTTCGAGGTACGTTATTATTAAGGTGACACTTTGCTAATGATTTGTAACGTTAACAGTTGTTACTGTATTATGTATGGAAATATGTTATTGCAATTATGGGGTATTTTTTAAATATTGATCTGTCAATTGTTTAAATTATATGTACACTTACAGTCATGTGGGCATTGTATAATATGACAAGGCATAAATGTGAGGAATGTGTGTAGTAAATATAATTTGTTCATAGGTGATTTGCAACTATATTTAAATGTATATCCTGTTAACGTTATTATGCCAAGCTAGATGGATGTTCTTAATATGTAGATTTATGTACCGTATGTGCGGAACTAACTGTGCTGGTCGAATTGTACCACGCCGGGGGTTTCTACAGTTTGTCGTGTAGGCGCGTAAACAGCTTTCATCAGTATGAGAGTCACGGACCCTACACTGCCCTTTGTAAGTGCCAATGTACTTTTGAGGGTCCTCAGTATGCTGTACTGAGTGCACCACTCTTCCCCAGGTCTTGTCGCTCTATAGTCCATTCCCCATTGGAAGCAACTTTCTCGGAGCACTGCTAAATATCTACTTGCAGGCCCGTTTCGTATCCTTCCGCCAAATGTAAACAAACATTGCCATGTGACTGCCATGTAGCATCTGTCAAAATCAATGTTTACATTCCATTGTGTGTGTACGTATGTTCGTATACTTTCGCTACACCTAAACATAAACATTGAAATGGGACTTCTACTGTGTTGTTTACTGTTTACAGCTTTTCAAAGAATTCTGTCATATTCCAAAGACCATTCCGAATGAATATTCACAGTTTACGCCTCTTGACATTATTTGGGTCAGCTTTATGACGTTTTAAAAATGCCTGAATTGAAGCCATTTCTTACGGATATTTTACATTAACGTCTTTGTTTTCCATGACGTAGCTCAATACATGTAATACACATTAGTATTTTGCCGCGACTGTGTTTAACACTGCTACAACTGCAAGGTAAAGGGCTGTACTAATTGTAATTATCCTTTTGTTATTGATATGTGTTGGGTTATTTCTTTAAAAGGACGGCCTCAGTTGGAATAAATATTAAAATGAAGGAACGACCAGTGAAAAAGGCATATTAAATTCAAGCACGCACCTCGTGTTGCTCATTTTTGTCATAAAAACTTTAAAAGATAGCGGTGAACATGCACACAAATAAGCCTACGATAAATTTTATTCCGCTCATATTTCTATGTAGTGCTACTTACTGTTTATTAGGTTTATTTGAAATTTATCGGGCTGGGCTTAGTATTTTTCTTCTGGGATTATGGCAAATTACATTATACGACTGTGTTTCAAACCCCTTAGGGCAAAGGTACAACGTTGTGATAAATAAACAGACGTGGATGTAAATAAATAACTTCGTCATAAAAACAGTTCACATTTACAAGATATAAATAGTTCTAATCAAATATTTGAAATCACGCACACACAGGGCCAGTGTATCGACCACGATTCACAAAGGCACGCCATTTCACAGACGCAACGATTAACGAAACACACGTCAAAGTATATTTATTAGTGCCGTGGAAATACAGAATTACCACAACATCGTAACTTGCCTAGGCTGGTTTAAAAAAACACAACGTCTACAAACGTGATATATTAATTTGAAGTATTTTTCGGAGTAAGAATAATTTACGTTTCGTTTGACAAAAAGCAACACGCCATGTCATGGCTCGCGATGTCTGCCAACTTCACTAGGTAACTGCCCCGCCATCATATCTAAATTTATTAAAATACGTATTCAAGCATTAAAATCTCTTTTCAGTTGTAAATTACAAATTCAAAAATCATTATTTTTCTGTAATATGTATGAAATATGCTACAATTGAAAATATTTATAATTTCTTTGCTTACTAGCGAAGTGAAATTTCCCGAGTGTGAAAGAGACGAAGAAAGAGAAAGAGAGCGACAAGCCTCGCCAGCAGACAGTTTTTCAATTGCTTTATCGCTCGATAAAACAATACCTTAGCATTACGGCCTACTCACGATATTTTCCGCTGTTATCTTAAACTGTAAAAATGAGATACGTTGCCATTGGGGCTACTTAAATATTTAAATATTTCGATAGGCACCGTTTAATTTACAAATAGTATACTAAAAAACGAGGATAAAATACATTTTAACTGTGAACTATTTCTTATCGGTCGTTGCCAACACGTCGCTGCTCTTCGCTGTTGTTAATTCATATTGAAAAAGTAAGTAAATATTACAAGTTATAGACGATATTAAGGTAAATGTCCATTTATTCAATAATACAGTACTCTGAAGTTAACCACAGTGTTACATATTTGTGGAATACAGGTTATTGAAAAAAAAACGGGCGACATGTTATGTCTGTAGTGTTTTTTCAAAGGTTGATTTTCATAAGTCGCTTCCAATTGGGAATGGAATATAGGAGGGGTAGCGCTGCACCCTCGCCTTACGGGCTGTTTTGTTGTCGTGGCCGACTTTATGCAGCTGTGCGTCCTAGCGCCTCATCGCTCCTAAGCGCAAGGCGTGCAGTGTTTCCGTCGTAACGCTTTACTGCATTAATTAGATCTGTAACAGCGGGGTTTTATTACACGTGATGAAAGTCCGCAGATAAAACTACCTGCGTATAGTCGTACCTTTATCTTACCACTTAAAGAAACTGCATAGGAAAGCTTCAAAAATGCTATATTTGCCCACTTTCACAAGTTTTTTTCTCCATTAATACACTTAATATGATAAAAGTAAAAAGATAAAGGAATAGACAATAGTTTCGTTATCCTTACTGGCAGAACTTCGTATTTGCAGAACTTTTATTTACCGAGATACGTGTTTACGCTCAAACAATACTTTCACAGAAAACGTTTCAGTTCACAGAACCCTTAACGTTTATACTGCCCATGTTGGGATGCTCAATGCTTTCAGTTTGGCAACTTGACATTTTCGTTGCCAAGGTGTAATTGTGTCGCATGTAAATCCGATTTTTTCGTTGAGTAAATTGGATCATTGCAATTTTCATATGATAAATTAAAATTTGTGGTTATTATAATGAATATTTTATTATTTTGCATTTTGCAATCTACTAATAACTTTAAAATAATTTTTGTTTATAACTTAGGATTAAGTTCGTATGTTAGGCATATAAATTTTTACAATTTACTCTTGCTTAAAATGGTTAAGTATAAGAAAAAGTGTACCGCCTTAACTTTGCCATAAAAAGACAACAATAACATGGTTTTTTAGCACTATAGTGGAAATATAACAAAATATGTCTGCATATTTTTTAAAATGTTCTTTCATAAACTGGTGTTAGCAAAACATTGGCTTATACAATTATTTTATAGAAGTGTGACATACCGAAAAAATGAGTGAAAATGGTTTAAAAAAAAAAATGTATTATTTCTAGGACTTGCCTGCACAGTTTACTCAAGGGCAAGAATAAATGTAGGATGTTTCTTCTGATGCCTGCTCGCACTTCAATTTATAACCTTTCACCCATTGAAATAAGCTTGCTCACGTACGCCAACTTCGAAACACTTTGTATTTTTACAAGCTTTTATTTAACTTGTATTGTTTGTATGTACGGTGTCTGTCCGACCTCTATGGACTGAACTGGTGTGCAGTCCGCCTGCAGCGCATTACTGTTCGTCAGGTTGCAGCCCGAAGTGTGGAAGGGGCCACCAGTGTCAAAATTCACATTTTTAGTCTTTTCAATCTCATGAATGTATAAATGAATAAATTGTCTACATATGTAATAATAATAATAAAATTGTTGAGACTTAAGTTTGAAAAATAAATTAACTATAAAAAACCTTTTAAAACAAACCTTTTATTTATAAATGCACTAAAAAGAGAAAAATAATTATAGTAGTTACAGAATTGGTAGAACTTGTAAGATGTGGCCTAAAAGCCATTATAAACATTGTTTATATAAATATATATTTTATTTATAAAGGCAACATACAGACATCCGTCCCTCCGGTGATAGAATAAACAAAGTAAACACTGTAACATCGTTTCTTGACGAACTGACAGGAAAAATCAACACATGTTCTGCTTTCCAAAAGTTTGTTACTTTCACAGAAATCCTGAAAACCGGCTATGTCTGCTCATTATGGCGTGTGATCACCTCTGGCAGCAATACAGGCGTGATAACTACGTGGCGTGCTCTGAATAAGATCAGTAGTAGCAGTTTGCGGTATCAACGGTCATTGTTCCTGTAGAGCAGCTCGTAAGCCCTGGAGAGTGATTGGTGGATTCGGATGTGAAGCTGCTTGTCTCCCTAGAGCATCCCACACATCCTCTCGGGAGAGCGAGCAAGCCAATCCATGCGTTTCCATGAAGACATCAACCAGCTGTGCTCTACGACGCCGAGCACTATCATCCATGTGTGGGAAGTATCGGTCCACATCACCCCCAAACAACCGAACATGGGGTGCCAAGATTCGTCACGACACCTGACAGCAGTTGAACCTTGCCAGTTTACCTGTAGTGAGGGAAGAGATTTGGGCGGCTCTTAACAGCGAGGTCTTGAGAGCCAATGAGGGCAGTGCCGGAATGAAGGGGCGGGGAAACGGGAGATCTCCCGAGAAAACCGCTACGATTCCCACGTGCGAAAATCCAGCTACCCGGCCGCGGATTGAACCCGGATTGCCTTGGTGGGAGGTGAGCGAGGTAACCACTCGACCACCGCGGCCCCAGTTTACATGTACGTCACGTCACTTCACGGAGACGTGTTAGAGTGGTTACCATGCTGCCTCCCTACAACATTACCGACCCACCTCCATATTGATCTCTTTCCACGATATTTGATCGTCTAAATAATGTATCAGGTTCTCTCCAGATGTAAACACGTTGAAAATCACCCAGAAGACAGAAAATGGATTCATACGTAAAGAGAGCATCGGTCCACTGTTCGACTGTCGAGAGGACGTGTCGATGTCTTCCCTCGAGACGTCTTCGTCTGTGAACATGCGTCATGGATACACATATAGCAAGTCTCCGACAATAAAGGCCTGTCTGCCTTCTGTACATTGTTTGCCTCTATACTTATGTTCCAGGGGATGCTGTGAGGTCAGATGTCAGTGTTGTACGGCGGTGCCGTCTTTCCCTCGCTAAATAACTGTCCTCTTCTGCTGATGTCACTCGTGGTCGTCCTTGCCCTGGTGTTCGGGATACAACCGCAGGTGCTAGAAACTGCTGCCACATGCGAGAAACAACAGAACAATGCACTTCAAGCCACTTTGCTACTCCAGCTCGAGACTGTCCAGTTTCCATTGTTCATATCGCTCGCTTTCCACAGCAGGGAGTCAGTCTTCCAGGCGCCTTATCTGTGCCATAGCTGGATGTGTACACAATACGGCAGTAAACACCATGTGCCCCGTTCTATCGGGCCATTGGTGCCATGGCTTTCGCGGTTGCAAAAGGACAGTAACGCCATTTGCTGTTAAGAATATGGCGGTATTTCCATTTCACTGTCAGCCTTAATACCATGCTGTGGCACAAAGAACACGGAATGGACGGAAGTCTGTGGCTTTAGTTGTCTCTACCTGCTGGTAAAAACAAACATGCAACTAAACTACCGCCGTTTTCCATAGACGTGTTTTTACTGTGTACTTAATTTTTCTAAGATTACTGCTATCTGTCAAATCCTACTGCTTAATGTTTCACCTGTGTACAGGCTGTTCACTGTGAAATGAATACTTTTTAAGTCCCTGCTAAACTGTCCCTTAAGTCAATTTCTATCTTCCCGCAACTTGTTGCATTTTAATACAAACGTTGCCATGTGATCACCGCCTTCAAAAGGTAACGCCTGAGGCTGCAATAAAATATATTTATTAGTGCCGGGATTGATGGTCGTGAGTAGCCTATAAATCCCTTTAAAATAAGTGTGAGCCGTGGTATGTGGGCGGGGCGGCTGTCCACTGCTGGATGGACCAACCGGTCTGATGCGAACCTCCACAGACATTCCTTTCCCAAGGCGAGTAGCTTAGTAACCCTCTCCCCTTCCCCCCTTGGTACACTCCTTCCTCCATCTACATTCCTGGTGCGAATACTGCCTGACGTCATCCAGGCCGTATTTCACACCCCCTGCCTGCATATCTTACTTCCGATTTACAACTCTGGAATTTTGCTGACGAAACTGCCTGCGATCTCAATTACATTATTTTTTGTAATATCCGTTTTCTTTTTCCTTCGTCAGCTATGAATTCTGGCCAGCTTTTATGCCATGGCACGTTTGTAACCGCCAATCACAGCTGGCATCTGCAGCACGTAGAGCTAAAACTGCAATAATTAAGCATAATTCCTTTTCAGGCAATTTAGTTCATTAAAAAAAATCTTTGATGCGCCTTGCATTTTATTTTCCTGCAGTATAGCAGCCAACGTCCGCTGGGCATTTTTCTCGTTTCTGCAGGGAAACTTGTAAGTAAATAACATACTCAGGATCGTCGGTTATTGGAAGGAGGGGGGAGGGGTTTGTCAGTTCCCCCCCCACCCTTTTACAAGTCTCACGATGGGCGCCACACACAAGAAATAATGTAGATAGTGATTAAGTTTCACACTGTGTATAATCACTAAAAGTAAAGGTCAGCAATAATGTTGTTCTATAATAAAAAAATCCAATAATACCCACCTTGAAACTGAAATGACCACACTACTACGAAAAAGTCTACATGCTAGGTGCAGCAGAGCCTTAACACAGCATAGTTATAGCTGTATACTGTTAGCGCCATAGTCCTGGCGCGTGCTAGAAACATGAGTCTCCGTTTTATGGGTTACGCGTTTGAATAACGATGAGGTAGACCGCTTATTCGTATTCTGCTCATGTACCCAACATTGACTAACTCCACACCAACACAGCTGTCAGAGTCACATGGTTATCAATGATGAACGCGTGTGTTTATATTTTAATTTTCAAATTACAAGTATTTAACAATTTGAATTTAATCAAACCCCATTACAAATAGGTTAGAGAAAGTTTTACACCTCAAAGAATTTTTTTTTTTTTGTACCAAACATTTTACTAACCTCAACTCGAATTGACGCAGTTTTCGCTAGTCGTGTTGGCAGAAAAGCAATTCAATGTTGGGACACGGAGATTGGTTGTGAGATCGGCCTATATCTTCTTTGGTCTATGCTCTACCCACGTACACCGAATATTTTTGTAACAGTTCGTACACAGCCGGGTCGTCGGTAATATCAGCTTGCCAGCAGACATTCATCACTGTTGACTACGCCACTTTGACAGTTGTGTTGTTTTGGGGTAGGTCAGTGTTGGGTACGTGGACAGAATACCGGCGCAGTCTACCTTAGTCTTTCCCAAACTTTAGTTTATCACGCCTCCCTTTTGGGGGAAAAAATAACTCCTTTTCAGGACTTCATTATTATAAGGGTAAAACAAAACCGAATAAAAGTCTCAAAGGTTTTATTTAATCATTAAATTTTAAAATGCGTATTGAACACAAATGGTGAACAAATCAATCAATGAGACGGATCAGTTTCCATATTTTTAACAAGATTCCCAATTCTTGGATGAACATAATAAATTGGACAACGTAAATCACTGGCAATATCGAGTTTGCTTCTATACTTCGTTTTTATTGCTACTAGGCTACTGCTGAAAACGGCCTTTCTCACAAACAGGTGCTTAAAAAAGGTAAATACAATCGCAGCACTTGCTGTGCTATGTAGGGATAAACTTTGAGATACTTGACCCAAAACAGTGGCTTGTCAATCTTCTCAAAATCGTATTTCGCAGCAGAGTAAGTGTTTAGTTTCCAACGCGTGCTGTTGAAGGGTGGGTTTCTGGCAGCGAGTCTACGTCAACATGGAAATGAGCCGTCGCTAATCTAGTAATGTTATTATCGCACGAGTTAGGAAAGCCACTCAGGCGCTGCATATGTTTTGATATTATTGCAGTCTCCGCCCTGTAATTTCGTGTTGAGGCGATTCAACGAATCGAATATATCGAATAAATAAGCCAAAAATACTTGGACACCTGCGCTCTTACCACTTCCAGCCTGGGCTGCATTTGGTTTGAATTCTATTTACTAACTGTACAAGCGAACAGATGGGTGCTCGCGCCCCTCATAGCATGACGTCGCGCCTCTCTTGGGGGGCAATTCCCCCCCACCCCCGCTTTTTGAAAATCAATGGTGTGTATGGTGTGGCCGCTCTGGGAAGCCGACCGACAGTGCTGACTCGACACTGACCGCAAGGCAGCGCCGAGATTTCCTCTTTCACTGCCACTCCCGGCCACTGTTGCCAGGTTTAGTGAAATTTCACTATATCTAGTGATTTTTGAAAATCAATGGTGTGTATGGTGTGGCCGCTCTGGGAAGCCGACCAACAGTGCTGACTCAACACTGACCGCAAGGCAGCGCCCAGTCACGGCCGTGGATCGGCGAGGTTGCCAGGGATTTCCTCTTTCACTGCCACTCCCGGCCACTGTTGACAGGTTTAGTGAAATTTCACTATATCTAGTGATTTTTGAGTGCATCTGGGATTTAGTGAAATCTTTTGACGTTTTCAATAAATCTAGTGAATTTTTGCAGTTTTCATTTTATACATAGAATCATTCCTTCTAGGAAAAAGTCGTTTCTCACTTATGTTTTTATTTATTTTTCACTTTATTTATTTTATCGACCCATCGCGAGTTTTCATGGTTTCGTTTGTAGATTTTCGATTTAAAAGTATTTTGCTGATGTCAGGATATATTGTTCGTTGAAATCGTTGCTTTTGGCAGTGGGCGTAATTGCTGTTGGCCATTCAAATTCCTTAAAAAAAAGTCTTGCTTGCTTGTGAGCGCATGGGAAACTGAAACTAGTCAAACAAGCAGTTGCCTTATTTTGCTTTGGTTTTCAGAAACATGTGTAACATTTTTCATTTCAGTAAGTGTTGTATTAGATATAAACATGTATGCAAACATTTTAACTGTGTATAATTTAGTGTACATTTACATCAGATTGTTATAATAAAATTAAGCTGTGGTAGATCATACTCAGATTGCGTTGTTCCGATTAATTTGTTTGTGTTTATAGAAAGTATTAAAATATTAGTGAAATTTTACTGAAATTTGATAAAATTCTGGTGAATTCTGGTGAAAAATATTGGCTAAGCCCAGTGAATTTATTCAATTTGCTCTGGCAGCACTGCTCCCGGGTCGCCGCGGAGCTGTGGGAGCTATAAGGGCGACATTGACACTCGCACCTCGTGCCCCATCACTCATACGCGCAAGGCGCTCTGACCTGGCGTGCAGTGTTGCCGTCCTGCAGCATGTACGCACCCACTGGACTTTAAACGACGACCCTATGATTTTATTGCGGGGAAGTTTTTAGCGAAGTTCAATGCCAGTTCCTACAATAGCTTCGCGTGTTCGCGACCAGTAGCCTATGCTATAAGATACATCAGTGTGAAGAAGCAATCTTTAGCTATGTTGGAGAGCTCGGGAATAGCATTCATAATTTGTATGATGTATTGAGTATGCTTGATTTGTACCTCGTCTGAATTGTATTTTCCTTCCTTAGGTTGGTATAATGGTGACACGTTTAGTGGTTCCGTGGAGTAGCTGGCGCGGATGTCAAAACACTCTGCACTGATGCAATTCAAGCTGCAGTAAGCGGCAGTCTTGGACTCACTTGCGTCGCAGAGAGTTTCAAATACAAGTTTTCCCACAAAACTGGTAAACATGCGTCCGATGTGCTGACCTACGATAACCTCAGGCGTGGCGTGTAGAGTAGTTTCCAGACGTCGCGCAGGCTACTAGGAGGAACACATCAACACAACACCTTCGAAAACTGCTTTTAACAGAGCGCTGTATCTCATGATTAGAGACCCGAAGAATTCGTGAGTTCACTGATCTGTAGGCTAGACCCCACATTCTCGTGTACAATCACGCAGATATCATTACCAATTGGCTGCTTGTTATCACAGTGGGAGGCGATGATTGGGTCTGCATATTGTTGCGTGTTTATTATTGGCTCAGGATTAAACATGAGGTGTCAAACAGTGCATGGACCAATAAAAAAGAAAAATGAACGTATGGGTTTTTTTTAATTCTAGCTTGTCCCGAAATAAATCCGCGAATTTTTAAGGTCTCTAGTCATAATATACGCGTCATATACGAACAGAAATACTTGAGGGCCCTGCGTCGATTCTTGCCACATATCTTCCATCAGCGATATGGAAGTGCCGCAGGTACAGTCTGAGCCTTGCGCCAGTCTGACTGAGCCTTGCGCGTATGCCGCTGCTACAATGGCACGCATGCGGATGCATATCGCACGGAACACACTCCGTATTCAGTCTTCAATGGGACTCCACCGTACGCGGATAACGTGCAGGCTGTAGTAAGAAAGTCTGCAACTCCCAACACTTCCGTGCCCGTGTATAGGCTATTCACGGTAAACTGAGTATTTTTTTTAACTCCCTGCTAAATATCTCCTTTCAATTAATTTCTACCTTTCCGCCAATTTTTAATGTAAACATTGCAATATGACTAATAAACACAGTGTATAAATTTCTTCACTCTCAAAAGTTAACGTTTGAGACTGCAATAAAAAATATTTATTAGGGGTTAATGCCTTTTGGGAGGACCTTAA
This sequence comes from Dryococelus australis, assembly GCA_029891345.1. NCBI lineage: Eukaryota > Metazoa > Arthropoda > Insecta > Phasmatodea > Phasmatidae > Dryococelus > Dryococelus australis. The sequence continues at coordinate 10,445,322 of CM056995.1, read as the reverse complement.
AAAGTGCTCACTTTACCGTGAACAGCCTATAACCAATATTGATAGAGTATTTGGTTCAGCGAAGCTCGTCTTCGCCATTTTGGTTTTCAAGAAAACAAGGATGTGGATTTGAATTAATTGGCATTTTTTTTTACAAACACACGTGCGTGGTTTGTTAATACTATTTATAAAATATTAAAATAGCATACGTATTATTATTTTGGGTATCTGGTTTCTAGAACCACACTTACGTAGATAATTTGTCATAGAAGAGTATTTTTATTTCACAGGCTGCCCCGGAATTGTTTTTACGTATTGTAGAAGAGGCAAAATTCCTCCGGATTCGTTTGTTCCGTTTACTTGTTTCGTGCCCGTCTTCTTACGCATCCGTGTAGTGTAGAACGGGCCTACAGCCCTTGTAAAATCTTGAATGTGTTTGAAAATGTGCCACACTGTCAACATGTTTTACTGAAGATCTAATTTGCATTATTACTTAAAAAATTATTATTTTTTCATTTAGTTCAGAAATGTAAGGAAAGTTGTAATTTATTTTCACTTCTTTACTAAATTCAATTTTATTTATCAGAGATGTTTCCTGCACAAAGAAATTTAGTGGTTTGAGTTCGTAATATTATGTACACTACCCGTCAGAATAAATGAGCGACTGAAAAAGTCAAAAGTCCCCTTAGGCAATCTTCGGTTTTGACAAGATGTATCGCCTTGGCTCTTAGGCAACTAGAATCTCATAACTATCCGGCCAATCGTTCAGCGTTTTAACTGCGCCAAGAATCTCTTAGCTTCTATTGGAGCATCGTTCTGACATCAGTTTCTTCAAGTGAATATAACGTATTTAATTGGAAGAAGCAACTCGTCCTGCGATTTATTAAGTTAATGCAAAAACAGAATATATCACATAAACTCCTCACTGGAAGTCCGTGTCTAACGCGCAAACAAATAACACTTAGGGGAATAAACAACCAATCATAAAGGCGAGCTGAGCTATAGTGTTGTGCAACATAGCTTGTCCTGGAATATTTTAGCGGAATTACTTCACATGAGCTCCACACTATACGTTCGCGAGTCATGCAAGCAGGTAACACTTAGGGGAATAAACAACCAATTATAAAGGCGAGCTGAGCTATAGTGTTGTGCAACATAGCTTGTCCTGGAATATTTTAGCGGAATTACCTCACATGAGCTCCACACTATACGTTCGCGAGTCATGCAAGCAGGTAACACTTAGGGGAATAAACAACCAATTATAAAGGCGAGCTGAGCTATAGTGTTGTGCAACATAGCTTGTCCTGGAATATTTTAGCGGAATTACTTCACATGAGCTCCACACTATACGTTCGCGAGTCATGCAAGCAGGTAACACTTAGGGGAATAAACAACCAATTATAAAGGCGAGCTGAGCTATAGTGTTGTGCAACATAGCTTGTCCTGGAATATTTTAGCGGAATTACCTCACATGAGCTCCACACTATACGTTCGCGAGTCATGCAAGCAGGTAACACTTAGGGGAATAAACAACCAATTATAAAGGCGAGCTGAGCTATAGTGTTGTGCAACATAGCTTGTCCTGGAATATTTTAGCGGAATTACCTCACATGAGCTCCACACTATACGTTCGCGAGTCATGCAAGCAGGTAACACTTAGGGGAATAAACAACCAATTATAAAGGCGAGCTGAGCTATAGTGTTGTGCAACGTAGCTTGTCCTGGAATATTTTAGCGGAATTACCTCACATGAGCTCCACACTATACGTTCGCGAGTCATGCAAGCAGGTAACACTTAGGGGAATAAAACAACCAATTATAAAGGCGAGCTGAGCTATAGTGTTGTGCAACATAGCTTGTCCTGGAATATTTTAGCGGAATTACCTCACATGAGCTCCACACTATACGTTCGCGAGTCATGCAAGCAGGTAACACTTAGGGGAATAAACAACCAATTATAAAGGCGAGCTGAGCTATAGTGTTGTGCAACATAGCTTGTCCTGGAATATTTTAGCGGAATTACCACACATGAGCTCCACACTATACGTTCGCGAGTCATGCAAGCAGGTAACACTTAGGGGAATAAACAACCAATTATAAAGGCGAGCTGAGCTATAGTGTTGTGCAACATAGCTTGTCCTGGAATATTTTAGCGGAATTACTTCACATGAGCTCCACACTATACGTTCGCGAGTCATGCAAGCAGGTAACACTTAGGGGAATAAACAACCAATTATAAAGGCGAGCTGAGCTATAGTGTTGTGCAACATAGCTTGTCCTGGAATATTTTAGCGGAATTACCACACATGAGCTCCACACTATACGTTCGCGAGTCATGCAAGCAGGTAACACTTAGGGGAATAAACAACCAATTATAAAGGCGAGCTGAGCTATAGTGTTGTGCAACATAGCTTGTCCTGGAATATTTTAGCGGAATTACCTCACATGAGCTCCACACTATACGTTCGCGAGTCATGCAAGCAGGTAACACTTAGGGGAATAAACAACCAATTATAAAGGCGAGCTGAGCTATAGTGTTGTGCAACATAGCTTGTCCTGGAATATTTTAGCGGAATTACCTCACATGAGCTCCACACTATACGTTCGCGAGTCATGCAAGCAGGTAACACTTAGGGGAATAAACAACCAATTATAAAGGCGAGCTGAGCTATAGTGTTGTGCAACATAGCTTGTCCTGGAATATTTTAGCGGAATTACCTCACATGAGCTCCACACTATACGTTCGCGAGTCATGCAAGCAGGTAACACTTAGGGGAATAAACAACCAATTATAAAGGCGAGCTGAGCTATAGTGTTGTGCAACATAGCTTGTCCTGGAATATTTTAGCGGAATTACCTCACATGAGCTCCACACTATACGTTCGCGAGTCATGCAAGCAGGTAACACTTAGGGGAATAAACAACCAATTATAAAGGCGAGCTGAGCTATAGTGTTGTGCAACATAGCTTGTCCTGGAATATTTTAGCGGAATTACCTCACATGAGCTCCACACTATACGTTCGCGAGTCATGCAAGCAGGTAACACTTAGGGGAATAAACAACCAATTATAAAGGCGAGCTGAGCTATAGTGTTGTGCAACATAGCTTGTCCTGGAATATTTTAGCGGAATTACCTCACATGAGCTCCACACTATACGTTCGCGAGTCATGCAAGCAGGTAACACTTAGGGGAATAAACAACCAATTATAAAGGCGAGCTGAGCTATAGTGTTGTGCAACATAGCTTGTCCTGGAATATTTTAGCGGAATTACCTCACATGAACTCCACACTATACGTTCGCGAGTCATGCAAGCAGGTAACACTTAGGGGAATAAACAACCAATTATAAAGGCGAGCTGAGCTATAGTGTTGTGCAACATAGCTTGTCCTGGAATATTTTAGCGGAATTACCTCACATGAGCTCCACACTATACGTTCGCGAGTCATGCAAGCAGGTAACACTTAGGGGAATAAACAACCAATTATAAAGGCGAGCTGAGCTATAGTGTTGTGCAACATAGCTTGTCCTGGAATATTTTAGCGGAATTACCTCACATGAGCTCCACACTATACGTTCGCGAGTCATGCAAGCAGGTAACACTTAGGGGAATAAACAACCAATTATAAAGGCGAGCTGAGCTATAGTGTTGTGCAACATAGCTTGTCCTGGAATATTTTAGCGGAATTACCTCACATGAGCTCCACACTATACGTTCGCGAGTCATGCAAGCAGGTAACACTTAGGGGAATAAACAACCAATTATAAAGGCGAGCTGAGCTATAGTGTTGTGCAACATAGCTTGTCCTGGAATATTTTAGCGGAATTACCTCACATGAGCTCCACACTATACGTTCGCGAGTCATGCAAGCAGGTAACACTTAGGGGAATAAACAACCAATTATAAAGGCGAGCTGAGCTATAGTGTTGTGCAACATAGCTTGTCCTGGAATATTTTAGCGGAATTACCTCACATGAGCTCCACACTATACGTTCGCGAGTCATGCAAGCAGGTAACACTTAGGGGAATAAACAACCAATTATAAAGGCGAGCTGAGCTATAGTGTTGTGCAACATAGCTTGTCCTGGAATATTTTAGCGGAATTACCTCACATGAGCTCCACACTATACGTTCGCGAGTCATGCAAGCAGGTAACACTTAGGGGAATAAACAACCAATTATAAAGGCGAGCTGAGCTATAGTGTTGTGCAACATAGCTTGTCTCGAGGTATGTAAGCAACATTCGATGCTTCAAACAATGAAACAGTAAACGTATGTGAAATGACAATAATTACAGATAACTGTAAAATAGAAATGCATAATTCCTCTGTTAATAATTAAAATATACCCTAGTCAATGTAAGATTCTAAGTAGTAATAATATTTGTCTTTTATTAACAATACACAGAAATGAATCTTCTGCTGTCGTACGCATCTGCGAAAATCGAGCATCACACTTTAGCGGAATATATGGTTATATTAATCAGTAAATAAGGCCACTAAACATTGATTAAACAATCGGCGCATGTTGCAGATGTAATTATTGTATGCGCACATCAAGAATGTTTCTCTTGCAACTAGCTGCTGTCTGCATGAAAAGCCACGTCCCATCTAACCGGGCCAATTTCTACCCTACCAAATCAAATCCCTTACGTAGGTTTCGTATTATCTGCTGTCGCCGGCAGACGTCTATGTATGTCTGAGCGGGCGGAGCGTGTTAATAGCGTCAATATGGACCGGTTGTGGAAGGGGGGAGGGGTGGAAGAGATGCGCATGTAGGTCTGGCCGTACTATCGGCTATTCCACAAACACCAGTTACGGTGAGCTCAGGTAGGTATATGTAAAGCAATATATGACGAAGGACGTTCGAAGAGGTACAGGAAATTTATCCTCAGTGTTAAAAATTTGTACGTCACCATTTTATTTATATAAACCCACATATAAAGATATACAACTGGAATACTACATAGTTTTTAACACTCGGTGCAATTCCGCGTGAATTAATGTATACGTACAGTTTATCAAAGTATAACAAAACAGTAATTTCAGGCCAGTGCTTTTCTTTTGAAACTATAGAAAATGTTTTAATATATTTATTTGCACAGAGTCGCGAAAAATGAGCGTTTGATAGTGGACTGACCCGCACTATAAAGAATGCAATAGCCTACACACAGTGTTTATAAAACAAGAAATAAAATTACAATCTACAGCATAATGTTCATGTACTTCACAAATTCCACCCAATTAATCTGTGTGTAAGCATTTTTGCCCTGCTAAACGGTAGTTTATGTGAAATCGTGGTCTACATACGCCTAGGTGTTCAAATTAAAAAGCTCACGAAAATCGCAGTAAACATTTCGAGTTTATATAAAAAGGTGTTAAGTATCTTGTCGATTTATGTATTTTTTTTCTGGAATTCCGATTCACGTGCAAACTTAATGCCATCTGTAAATATGTTTTTCCAAATAATGCTGGCTTCAGCAGACGGTCTAACCAATACAAAAATATTTCTGTAGCTTTTATGATACAGTTATTTGTACTACCTTAACAAACCGTAGTATGCGTTTGTCTATAATTTATGCCACTAAATGTTATTCCAAATGCAATGTTCATTTAGAGAAAATATTTTCTCGATAGTGAAACAAAGATTGGGCAAATGTGTAATCCTATTTGAAATTAATTAAAAACTAAAACATTAACTGTTTAAAATTATATGCCTGTCAAATTATTACACAAACAAATTCGAAACTAACGATATCGTTAGGCTATATTAATAAGTAAATTAGTTTGTTGATGTTGAAGTTAAGACCACACGTCCACCACGCTCAAGAAGTAATAGGTTCGATTTATAGTTGGAAAGTATTTTTTTAAATATAATATAAAAGATAATAATCTTTTTATTATATTTGTGGTATAAATAAATATATGTTTGAAAGTATGTTATATATTAATTTAGATTTTCCATTTACAAATGTGACTGAAATACAAGCTTGACTGTAATGTTAAATATCTATACATCGCAAGTCCACTTAGTAGGTTAGTTAATTTATTACAAGAAAAGGCATGTATTCTTTTAGTTACTAGTTCTCAAGGTTTTACTTCTAAAAGTAGCATAAAATTCACACACAATTCCAGATTTACTGCACTAATGCTTTTAATTCCGTGACAACTTTTTCCTAATATTTTTCCCATTGGAAGTGACATTTCCCCATGAAAGGTTCACTCTTACGGACAAGTATAAATCACACCCTTGCTCTACCCGGGATTCAAAACCGGAACTACTCACGTTCAACACTTAACCGACTGCGCCACAGTGGGCAGCCAATAGGTCAACCAGAACACTTTCAGTGGTTATAAGAACATATTTTAAGGCAACAAAAAGCAGCTTATTTCATTGGAGATAATTTCTAAGTTACAATTTAAGTAATATTTTTTACGTGCTGCAGCTGGCGCCGACTCCGCTGTCCTCCGCCGTAATCGGAGACCCACCTCGCCCCACCCCCCTTTTTTTTGTGATGCGCTCGTGGCCTCCTGATTCCCCCCCGTCTGGGAATCCCGTGTATGCCGACAGCAGCGAGACTTGCTGACGTCACAGACCTCCTCTCGCCTGCTAGAGTTTCCGATACGTTTAGCGACGACGCAAGAATGTTCTGATGAGACTGGCTGGCGCCTCAGCCCTCCGCGACGTATCACGCGAGTTGAGGAAGATTCTAGGTGGCGGCCTAAGACACTATATATACTGCCGCAACCCAGCGGCCGGCAGTCTTTGACGGAGGCCGCCTGGCGAGTGTGCGCGAGAGAAGCTAAGTGTGGACGATGACTGGAGATTGCAGGACGACTCCGAGTGAGCTGTCCGTGGCTTGAATGGACGAGAGGGTGTGAAACGACGACTGAAGGCTACTGTGCGTGAGGGCGCTTGGAGGACTCTAGAGCATTGCGACTGACGGGACATGGACTGAACTGAGTTGGGACTGAATGGAAGTGTAATACTGATTTTATCGTAAATATTCGAACTGACAAATATGGAAACATAAATTATAAAATAATTTAATTGATTTCTTTGTCCTAATTATAAATTTTATTAATTGGTGTCAGTTGTGAACAGCAAGTGATTTCAATTTATTGTGAGAATATGAGTTTCGAGAATTTCGCTGTAGTTATTGTAAATAAAATAATTAAATTATAATTAATCCTTTTTTTTTTTACTGAGACCTCCATCCCTTAACGAACTTGGTATAGTCCACTTAATTTCTAGAGAGAGAAAGTGTAACAATATTAATTACTTGTTCCACATTGTACCTATAATTCACTGTCACATTGGTAGGTATTTGCTTGCTTATATTTGCGCTTCATTAAATGCAGAAACTGCAGACAAAGTTTTTATAGTTTAGCTTAACCTTCATACATCACCCTTTTCTTTGGAATAAAAAATTGAAAATAAAAATATATCTTTATCCTTTTCTCAGTTCTATTTTGTGTTAATGTCTAGCAGTTATTGTACTAAATATTCTTTTATAATTATATATAACTTTATTATAGTTAAAAATGTTTTAAATTAATTGTTCATTATTAAAATTAATGTATTCGCTGCTCCATATTGTGATTGATGATTTTGACAAAATACACAATTCACGAATTCTATGTCATAAAAAATATCGTGCTAACAACTATGAATGTGTTACGAAATTACATTCGGTACTGACTAGATAGATGGCAGCTATGTACGACATTGTGTGTTAATATTTGCATGTTTTGGATTTTTTTAGAAGTAAAACTGCTATGCTGTAAAATGTGCCCAAGTTGGCTTAGTATTATGCTGTCTCAAACCTCTCAATGTTTACAAATATTGTAAACAAATGTTGTCTTGAGTAATGCATTCCCATTGAGGTATTTCGTATGCCGCGCCGTAAACCTTCAGATCAAATATTTATATTCTCCACTCACCCCCATTTTAATGGTGAAAGATATTATGAAAATTTGGAAAAGGAACAAGTAATCTGTTGATGAATCAAACCACAGAAAGTGTTCCACCTCCATTGTTTTTACTTTTATATAGTGTGATTTTAATTCGATACTATTTAATATTTGAACGAAAAATCCCACTTAATAACAGAAAAGCAATTGTATTATATCGAACAATACACACAGATGGTAAAGAAATCCTCCAGCACACGCTGTCACAAGAGCACTGCTACCTGTTGTCGCCAGCAAAAAGTCTCCGTGTCCGGTGTTGCATGTGCTGTTACTCAAGACAAAATACCAAATGTTTTTATGTCCGCGTGAATCCTGCCGGGATGCAATCTTGTCGCTCAGCTAGAGACCGGACCGTGCCGAGCCGCTGTCTAGGGAATAAGATTGGACTCGCGTGCACAGATGTTTGCCGGTAACCAGTAAATAAGTGTACATTTGTAGCCATTTTGGAAGACAGTGCTACCTCAAATATAATGCTTAAATAGCATTTCTCAGAATTTTTTTAACCAATTTGGTATCAGTGAAAGTAATGAGAATGTTAAAAAGCTGTATATATTACATTTCTAATGTAGTAACCACTATGTACTGCATTTTGATGCATATCTGCAAGTAAAGCTTTGCATGTAGTTGTATACAAACGGGCAATCTAATAGGGGCTTGGAGCTGCAGGCAAGGAAACTAGGCAACCACCATATTTGATGATGCCATACGGGACAAATTTCTCGTTTCCCCCCCAAAAAAGTTCCTATTTTCCTTCATCCCCATAGTGGCCATCTTGGATCCCAACCTCCAGCTCTGTAAATATGATGCCAGGGTGCTGGGACCCTTACACCTAGCTTCCTGGCGGGTGCCGAGTCTCATGCTCTGTCATTCCTTTCGGGATCTGTCGACCTAGCACCATAATGTAGTACCGAATACTAACATCGGCTTACACACTCACTAGACCTAACATATAAGCATAGTTGACTATAATTTTCGAACCCCATAAGATATAATTGTTAACTTCATAACACAGGCCGACGATGAGAAGGGTCGCAGGGCCAGGTATAACACATGTCTACTTATAAGCATAGTTAACTGTAATTTCCGAATGTGGATAAGATTTAGTTGGTAAATTCATAACATAGACATCACCCATGACTACGAGGAGGTTCGTAGGGTCAAGTATACCCTATAATATACTTATAATCATAGGTGGATGTAATATCCGAACCACATAAGTTATAGTTGCCAAATTCATAACATAGGCATCAAACTTCAACAGAACTGTTCATTAATATTCACAACACGAATCATGCATCTTACAGTATCTATGACCAATAAACATTGTAAGGGAAAATTACACCATGCCTAACCTACTTAAGCAGAGTTTTGCATGCCTTCATATGCTAATAAGTTTGAAAAAGATCTGGTTTCTCTATCCACTAAGAGTACTTTGATATCACGAGTCATTGCCAGATACACCATTATTCGCAAGGGAAAAAGTCGTAAGTGTTAAATTCGAAGAATGGGTAGAAAAATATGTTTCACCAGCTCATTAACTCGTTGTCATCACCACATTGCCAGCTACGCTTAACATACAGCTCGTTGCCAAAATTGCACCTTGATGCAACACCATTAGAAATCATCAGCCTTATGAAAACTCCTAAAGAGAAATATCTGTTAAAAAGCAGGCGAATGCTTTTCCACACAGTCCGTAGTGAGGGAATTGGTGCATCGAGACAAAAAGGTCACATTTTTTCAAGCTCACAGCATTTCTAATATGTTATTGGTTTCTGTGAAAGATGGCACATATCCCAGACCCGCGACGGCTTACCAGCTGCCAGCTGTATTTGTGCAATTGAGGGAAGTTTGATAATGTTGAGCAGTTCATGTCGAATTTTTCTGTTTACACACTTAGGTATCCAATGTCTCAGTATCGGCTTTCGATGGTAGTGAGACCAGAAATGACGTTCTCATAAATGTTTGCGAGGCGAAATGCATACATATGTATTGTATGACCCAGCATCTGTGGGGTAACATTCCTGATTCTATGAAACATAACGAGACGCTGCCATGATAAAACACCGCATGTGCATTCGGGAGGATCCAGGTCCAGTTCTTAGTCCATACATCCTGATTTGAGTTTTTTCGATGGTTTCTTGAAATCACTCCAGGAATACGCTTAGATGGTTATTTGACGTAGGTCATGTTCGATTCCTTCCTCAGATACTGATTGTGTGTGCTGCCTGGTTGAAAACAAAGTGCAAAATATTTTTTCAACAAATGGCGAAGCTTGTTGGATGCCCGCCATGGTGCTAGGCAATTTTATTGCAAACTGCAAAAAAATTTACTTAGTAAGCTATTAACTAGACCGTGGGACCTATATATATGTATATATACACATGTGTGTATTTATGTGTATGTATATATATATATATACATATAAGTATACATGTGTGTATATATATATATATATATATATATATATATATATATATATATATATATATATATATAAAATATATAATAGACACATACATGATGGCTAGAGTCTTATTGAATATTATTTAATTTCTTTAAATTATAATATAACTGATATACTAAATATATCAAATATATGTTTTTCCTTTACCAACAGTGTTTTGTAAACTTTCGTGAGCAGTACATAACTCGAGATACAAAACATTTAGTTTTAAAACAAAACACATTTATTTATGCACACATCACACAATATTCTTCTTCAGCATAGCAAATACAATACAAGGATTTACTATTTTTAAACTAGTTTTATCTCTGATTCAAGGATGGCATTAAACACATAATATTTGTTAAATGTACCATGGATTTTCATAACTCCATAGCCGTAGGGCTTCTGAGTTGCACGGAGCACAAAAACGATTTTGATTTTGGCACGCATGACGTCTTGTGGCATACATCTCGACGAGCTGTCGAAACGGCGCTCAGCAGCGCTGCTTGTTAAGGTTAAGGACGTTCGTTCCGATGGGGCACGGATTGTGAATCGCCGGCTCTTGGCATATTCCAATCACACACACAGAATACTATCTGACTAGGGACACCTTTAATATGTTGGTAATGTTTTCATATGGAATAAGAGTTGTTTTTTTTTAGGGGAAAACAACAGTCCGCGCTGAATGACCGCTGATTGATCGGTTTCCGAAAACACACGATTAATTAGCCAATGAGAACCAAGGGTGGTGGTGGCGGGGGTTGAATGAAGCTAAGTAATTTGCCAATGAAAAATGTGGGTGGGGATGGAGGGAACCTGTGCCATCGCTCACCTAGCGGCATAACCGAGAACATAGCACTACCTAAACATTGAAAATAGAATCCAATATGGAGGGCGCCATCATCACCACCTATACTTTAAAACATAATTAATTATGGCCTCCACCTGGTGGCTAAATCGATAATTTATGCACTAGCACCGCATAGGTGATGTAAATGTAAACATATGAAATCCAATATGGTGGCCTCCAGCAATGTATAAACAAAGACAAACGAAAAACCGAAATGACCGCATACGACAGAATGGGTATAGGTGAGGAGTCTGGGGGCGGTAGGTGGGTAGGTAGTTGGCTTAACGTATCGTAGACAGCGAGGTCATTAGAGACGGAGCAAATTGCACAGGAAGGATTGAGGAAGGAGTCGGCCATGGCCTTTGTTACGGAACGATCTCAGAATTCGCCTGGAGTGATTTCAGTAAACCATGGAAAACGAAATCAAGATGGCTGGACCAGGAATCGAAGCCGGGTCCTCCCGAATGCGAGTCCAGTGAGCTACCACTGCGCCACCTCGCATGGTAAGTGGGGGTGGAGGGGGTCTGTCGTCTGCTGAGCGTGGCGCTTGTGGACTTCCGGAAATGTGTTTTAATAGTTTTGAAGTAATGTTTTTTAATAATTCTTAAATAAGTAAAGGTAGAAGTAATATTTTACAAGTTTTTGTATATATTTTGGATTTTTAAAAATGATTTATATTGTTTAAATGTTTTTGAAATATTTTGTAATTTCTGGGTTTTCAAAGTCAATGTTCACCGGGGTCGAGGTCAAAGGTCTTGGTCAAGGTTAATGGTCAAGGTCAGCTATATCTAAAATGGCAGCCAGTTGACCAGAATGGCAGAGCATGAACATCTCTGATGATCCGATCCCGTTACCTCTTGTGCAGGCTTCCCCAAATAATTCTACTTATTGGAATACTACAAAGGTAACCAGTAAGTACACATAACGCTTAGTGCACTGCTGACCTTTCGAAATTCATCACTAAGGACGCAACGTATTGATCCGACATTGGGAGACTGCGTAGCATAGGGTAGAACATTGGCGTATTTAGTTGTTCGCTGAGTGGCACCACGCTGTGAAACAGTATACAAGTGGAGGTGGGAGAGTAACTGGGATGAAGTGGCTGTATGTTTCGCTGCTGTTTGTGTGTACAAACGAATCAGTATGTAGGTTCGGAGAACACGGCGACTTTACAAACATGTTTCCTCTTTTGACTGCGGAAGAATCTTAACCTATCAAGATTATGGATTATCCTAATGCGATATTCGTCCTCGGATTGGAAGAGGTGTAACTACAGTGAAGCAGATATGAGATCAGTGGTCGAGGAGGGACGGGCTGAGCGATGTGCAGGAAACCATAACAGCCCCGTCACACCAACAAACGCCAGGGCAGACATCTGGAAGGCATGACGATTACAGACCATACAGTCACATCAAGCACTCTCGCTCGGGATGCCAGGTGTTTGGTACATCAATCTGTGTTCTCACGCACTGTTGTCACCGTCTAGACCATCGACGCCTCATGTCCAGGCGCACATTACTGCGGCTGCCACTGAATGCTCACATACTGTAGGTGCCTGCGGCTGCAATGGTGCGTATAACGAATAACTTGCCGTAGTCTTCACCAGTAAGTTCCGCTTCTACCTGCAGCATGACTATGGTCGCATTAAGCTCTCGTAGCACCGTGGTGCACGCCTGATCGAGTCCTACATGATGCATAGTCATACCGACCTGGCACCTGGAATAATGACATAGGGTGACATTGTATTCCAGTCCCGCTCGTGCCTAGTCCACATCACTGGTACGCTGACCAGCAACCGTTACATTGCGGAGGTGTTGGAACCTGTTGTCATCCCCTTACCTCAGGGCCAACTTGGGGACATGCGCGAATAGAACAATGCGCGATCTCATGTGGCACACATCGTCCTACGGCTGCTGGATGACCAACATGTAACACTGCTTTCCTGGCCTGCGTGTTCACCGGATGTCTTGTTAATCGATTACGTGTGGTCCATGGCCAAACGATGACTGGGTTGTGACAGGATTCCTGCCACTACATTGGATGAACTTTGGGCACACATCGAAGCCACGTGGGTGTAGCAGTGGTTAATTCTGTCTGAAAGGGGTGGGAAGTGGGGCACAAAGTACTGATTTCCTACAATCCATACGTAATATCGTGTTGCAAGTAAAAACATTTCACCCGTGTGATGGCTATTCTTGTCCAATATATCCGGTTGTGATGCCTCATGATCTTCATGGTATTGCAAGTTTAGTGGCCAGCGGTGTATTAAAGCATCGAACCCTTTAATGTTATAGCATGTTAGAGTAATATAGTCCCAGATATAGAAAATGGTATTCCATAGAAGAAAACCAGTTTAGAGATGGTTTCGGAACCAACAAGGCATGTAATATTTGCGTTGACCTCCTTGGTCACCAGATCTGAATAATATGATAGAACATTTGTAGCCATAACTGAAACACATTATGGAAGACAATCAACATGACTCCACAAATATATACACATGGTGTACTATGGGAGGACATGTTTCATGAACAGGAGTAGTTGGAATGCAGTTTGAATTTCATGTTAAGAAACAGTAGTTAGAATGATATGTAGGACCGAATACACTGCACAGGAAAGTATTGTATGAATATGGTTGTTTATTCCAATATTAATTTAAAGACCTGTTTTAAAATTGGATGCTAATAAGTATTAACGACCTTTTAATGCAACAGAGAAATTACTCATCAAAATAAAATACTATTAAGTAGTCATTTTAAATGCATTACTTACTTTATGGAATTGATTTACTGGGTTTAGTTTTATAATACTTATGCATTGGGTTGATTTCACGAATAACTAAACTGCACCTTTCTAACCGGTGCAAGAGTATAACATACTTAGCCACAATCAAGGCAACGTCCTCATATGTTTAGAACATAATTACAGTGGTACTGTAAAAAGTTTTGAAATTTAGTTACGAACCTTTAAACGCATTAAGTGAAGTTATGAATCTTTGCTATAATTTTATTATTATTTACGTGATAAAATTATCAGTTGTAAAACTACATTAACATCACGAAATAAATACCGTTTTAAGTAGTGGTCACTGAACGTATCTTCAGAGAATTTATCGAATTCACTACGCAGTGACAAAGTGAGAATTTCGTTGGCCACTGTCTTGACGTTTTGTCTTTTTACTTTCGAGACAAATAACTTTACACAATGCTGCGACTACGGTCCAGGAAAACTATTCTTTAGCAGCTACAGTATCACCATTTATACACTGCCATTTTTCAACGTAAATACTATAGGAACGTAGTTTTGAAACATATTAAAAATCACACTTTAAAGGTTTTCTAGTGTAATTATACTACGATCGCTAGGAAGTGTGTGACCTTCAACAATCTTGTAGTTTTCACTCCATACGGATATCTAGTGACTATGTAGAGTCTAAATGGGCAAGCAGAAGGTTGTTAACATTACAATCGCCTCCTAGTTCTACTGTTTCGTGCGGTTTAACGTTTACAGGTTGTTCAGTGTAACTTGCGCGCTTTTATATATAGTGCCCGTAACCGCATGTAGTTTAATATGTGCACCGGCTGAGGTACTGCTGTAATGCTAGCCGCGACTCACGTAAACGGGTTCTTTGTTTCACCATCGCATTATAGTAGTCATGTTCCAAACCAATGGCGACTGAAAATAGATTCCTATAATGTTGTGCAGGCCTACCACTGAACGAGAAGTGGCAGCGTAGAAACACGTTAATTTTGCAAATAACTTAACAGTGTTGCTTGATAAACATACCTACTCAATATCATGATAAACATACATATGTATACAAGTCACTTGACCTATAGTAACACCAATGTTGCATGAAGGCCCTTCCCACTTTCTTGTGTCTTTCGCTTCATGACAGTGTGGCCGTAATATTTATTTAGGTCAGTAAAACTAAAACAGAAATAAAATTGTTGCGTGTTTGTTTAATGTGAAGGAATATCTGAAAATACCTCCATAGTTATAGTAATCGCTGTGTAGTAAATTACTTTGCATATAACATATTGTGCGAACTTTCTAAATAATGAACACAGATCTGAACACAGTAACATAGTGTCTAATAAAATATTCAGTATATCAAACATTTTGCCTCTGAACAAAATGCGGATTCAAGACAAGTAAATAATAAGAGTGATAATTACTCTCAGGTACTTAAAAATATCCAGTTAACACTTGCATATTTCTGTTTTATATCGCAAATGAACAACTTTCAGGCCACTGCTAACAATCACTGTGGACCGTAACCTATTAATTTTAATGATGCCAGAATGCTGCTGCAAAAGTCCCTGTTGCCAAGTCAGATGACTCATAGAGTGTGTGCGTTAGTTATTCTGTGTTTCCTGTTCACGCGATTAGATCTTTTGGGGTAAGCTCTTTTTCGCTTATTAGTATATGGGTGTATAACTAACTACCGTGAATATATCGTCGACTATGGTATACATATTCTATGGAGATCAGCTGTTGTCTTCGTACGTGGTGTTTGAATTGGGATAAGGTGTTGTCGAGAAGTTACAGCGCTCGATAATTTGAGAATGTCGATTGTGTCGAGAGCTCGTCCTGTGTACTGCTGAATACTGATAATTGTCAAGAGCAGTTAAATCGATACTGTAACTTGATCAGACACACCACGATATTTAAGAGGCTATTGCAACTACTGTACGTTCACTGCGAATGAGCATATGTTGTCTAAATTACCTCAAGATTGGACTATGGGTCTTTCTTCTGGCAGTTCATCACAAAAACAGAGTTGGTTGTGACAATACCAAAAAACATTTTCATAATTATTCTACACAAAACCGACATACACTCTCATAGTAAAATATGGGAATTTAATAAATATAGAAAGTGAAAGCCTCAAGCATAATATCCTAAACAGAGTAATTACTGTCATAGGTCGACAGAACATATGTTTTTATGTTATGTTTGGTACATGCAGATTAGCTATATAAGTATTTGAATTGTATTATTGATTTTATTTCACACGCTATTGTAAAAATGAATATTAATTTTCACACATTTCTCATATGTAATGGTAACATTTTTAAATCACGTAATTTATGATTTCTGTAAACCACCAGTCCACTTATTGTCTTTATTTCATGACAATTTTCATGCTGTATTCTTACTTTTGACACACTGTTATTTCAATATTGTAATGTTATATTTATATGTTTATTTTTGCTCTCAGTAATTACTTTATGCTTTTTAAAGCTTAATTATTTACTTTATTCTCTTATTAGAAATATTTTTAATTTTGATTAATTTTATTTTAAGTAGGTCTAATAGGAAGTAGACCGCGATTGGCTAGTTTTGAATGGAGATGCCGGAAGGCTTGCTTTTGGGCGGGACTTTCAACATGGCTGGTTAATTGTATTTTCTCGGAGATTTCAATCTTAGGGAATCCCCAGCGCCAACCTAAGAATAAGTTAGTAATAAGTCCCAGAAGTAGTGATTAGGTCACTGCCACAACCAATTAGAGAGGAGGTGTTGATGGCAGGTGTCTAGCTGATTGTATTAGTGAGTTTTGTTGGGGACGCCAGGACACCGATCTCTAGACGCCAGGCGCCATGTCAGCCACGTTAGCGGCGCATCCGAATACAGGTGACGCCAAGGAGTTTGAGAGGCTGGGTGCAGACGTATGTGAAACATTTCACTTGTAATCTATTTCGACGAACTTACAGTATTTTCAGAAGAAGATTAACTTACGGAACTAGGCATTTTCTGAACTTTAACTTGTGTATAATCAGTAGTCCTGAGATCCCACATGAGCTAGTAATGCCGTAGCACATTAACATCTAAAAACTATTGAACTCAGTGTAATCTCATTTGAGCAGAGTTAAACTATTTGAGGGGAAGTGAGGAGTAATTCTTCTGAAGTAGTTAAAACTTAAATTGACATTTTCAAGTAAAGGTTTGGATCGTGAGAACTGTAAATGCAACTAATTACTTAGGAGCTTAGTCAGTTTCTTAAACAGTTAGAAATTGAAGAAAGCTACTTCCGGTTATGAACAAATTTTTATTTCTGAATTTAATTTCAAGTCAGTTGTCAGTTAATTTTGCAGCAGTACTACAGTCATATTTGATTTTTTATCTTTTAATTTGTTTTTATTTCCATAATTTATTTAACTCTATACTGGATGGTGGTACCTCAATTTTGGTCATCAACATAAGTTTAATTTCATTTTTGAGTAAAGTGATTTTTCTTACACACGTTTAAAGTTTAATAAATATTTCACATCTGCATTTTACATCTTGTTGAATTGCATAACACATTTGGTCTGATTTTATTTATTTTTCATTTCATTAAGATATTAATTATTCAGATTTCACATGTTGTATTTTATACGAAGTGCTGAGAATGTATGTAAGTTGCTTCTGTGCATGTTATTTACAGTGATCCAGATGTCCTCAGTTTCTTCTATGGCAAGCTAAATGTTGCAACATTATTAAGGTGCATATAGACACGTACAAACCTACGTTTGACACCTTCTGACTCAAACTACGTCCAACCTATACTTGTGGCTCACACATACATATTTTAACCTTCTTTTCTTTCTTACCTAACTAATAGTTCACCTAACTAATAATGAATGTAACAGCCCTCCGCACACTACTCCCCTAACTTCCAAACCTCTTACGGAGCTCTATTGCGTACCTACTGCTCGTTTTACTGCGCTTGGCACACGCAGCAGCACTGACAGCACACTGATAATGTTCAATCATTCATTTGTGTGAAATAAGTAACAACCTACAGAATGTACGATATATTCTAAGTAATGTGACAATGCTGACCGTAGTAAAATTGTTGACTACCAAAATGTGTACTTCGAAGTTGTTTTATCACTTAGGCAATGTAAGGAATATGAATGTGCATACATATATTAGGTAACTTTGTGATCTGACACATCCCGATGTGCATTCGCCAAGGAGGCGGTCGATTTTATCTGTAGGAAACCTATTTCTTCGTTTACTATTTTTTGTTCTCTGCAATAGGCTGTTCATGGTAAAGTGAGTACTTTTTAAGATCCTCCCAACAGTCCTAAAACAATAATGAATATATCGTATTGCAGCCTCAGGCATTACATTTTTAGGGCAGGGAATGTATACACCATGTTTATTGGTCACATTGCAATGTTTATATTAAAAAGCAGCAGGAAGGTGGAAATTGGACGAAAGGAAATATTTAGAAGGGCCTTAAAAAGTGCTCGCTTTACCGTGAACAGCCTAAAATAATACTACGTTTATCAGCTGTCTTGTTGGTGTCTGATATAGTAAATCAAAATATAATACAAAGTAAATATATTGACAAAAAAAGGGTTTCTCTCACACAAAATAACATATGTGTTTTACTGTTCATATTCGTGTCATTATACACCTCTGTGTTTGCATTGTCATGCGATGGGTAACGAAAGTAAAAACGCATCAGATGATTTGACAGGCGGTTTGGGCATTTAGCGTGCCCCTCCAAAGTCACAGAGTTTGGTCCTGATTGCCCATGCATTTGTATCCCTGAACTTCGTCACGTGATCAGTTGAGGACCTTACTGCAGTTTCGGACATGCCTTATGGTCTCCTTTTTTAAACAGATATCATCTGACAACATACACATTTCGCACATCTTTGGTCCCCATTAGACTCTGGGTATGCGTACCTTCTACGTCATAGGCATATACAACCATTTTAATATACGTCATCATGTAGTGATGTCTCGCCAGAGCCAGTCGGTTAGGGAGAGAGTCATAGGCCTTGTTGAGGCGGCAGATTTTTCCGCCGCTGAATCAGGCCGACGTTATGGTGTTCCAGAGAGCACTGTGAGTCGATGGGTACCACAGTTCCGGGACATGGGTGACGTGACACGTCGCGGAGGAACGGGTTCATGGAGGGTGTCGACTGCAGCCGAGGACAATAGTCTGATTACCCAGGCGTAGTTGACTCCTTTCAGGAGCGCCATTCAGCTAAAACGTGCCACGCACTTTCCTGGCACCTTGAGTACCGTGCTTAGGCGCTTGACGACAGCGGGACTGAAATACCAGCGTGCTTCAAGGAAGCAAAGGCTCACCGATGAGCACAGGATCTATCGACTCGCGTTTGCTGAGGACAACATTGACTGTGACTGGTCAGATGTTGTATTCTCCGACAAGTGTGTGTTTTCCTCGGCTAATGATATGTCAATGCGTGTCTTCAGACCTCGTGGGACCTAGCACAATCCAGAATATGTGGCCGAGTGCTCGCGCTATGGTCATGCATCCGTTGCGTGTTGGGGATGAATGAGTGCATGCGGGATAGGCGTGTTGCACAGAATCGACGATCGAAGTCCGAATGCACGCGGCCTCAATGCTGGGCAGTATTTACATTTTCCAGAAAACATTATGATTCCCTCGGTGTGACTTTTGTATCCCGATAGTGTGCTGCGCTTCCAGCAGGACCATTCTCCGATACACACTTCTCAGAGGGTTCAAGAATGTTTCGCAAGGCAAGACCAACTAGAGCTCGTAGATTGGCCACCTTACAGTGCCGACTTGAATCCAATTGAGAATGTCTGGTCAGAGAAGAAGCGCACGGTGGCGGAAAACTGGCCTGATCCATAGCCAGCAAATAAAGATACTCTCTGGGAGCTAGTAGCGGATGCCTGGGATGAAGTAGCTAGTAGCGAATGTTATGCTAC
Source organism: Dryococelus australis (assembly GCA_029891345.1). Classification (NCBI taxonomy): domain Eukaryota; kingdom Metazoa; phylum Arthropoda; class Insecta; order Phasmatodea; family Phasmatidae; genus Dryococelus; species Dryococelus australis. The sequence goes on along the minus strand of CM056995.1, from coordinate 10,425,373 downwards.
TTCTCTGGTCGCCTCTCTACCACGACGACTGCGGCAGGTGGTTGAGAATGAGAGATACTGGTCCTCTTATTGAGGTTGCACCATCGGCCCTTTTCAGGGCCAAATAAACACTCACGTAAAAACGTGACACAAAAAACCAATGGCACACCATGTGGCATAATGACCACATTGAGATACAAATTAAAGGTGCGAGGTGGTTTCGAACCCGAAACAGCGGACGTCAGAATCATACACGAGACCACCTTTGTTTGTTACATGTGTTTTTTATATGGAAGCAAACACATGCTAAATAAAATCCATTCTATGATACTATAACATTTTATATTACAACGAAACAGAATAACATAATCAGTAGGAATGAAATCCAAGGTCGAACTCCAGAAACCTAATGGTATTCTATTTCTAACATGACAGTGACCCCAAGCACACTGCGAAATGGATCATCTAGAACACCCCCCATATGCCATACAATACCCAATCACTCTCACCTGACCCGAATCCTACTGAGAATCTTCTAGAGGAATTGGAGAGAAGAATGAGAAGAAAAAAAACGTGTTTTCCCACAAAACACAAACGAGGCGTTTCTACCAAATTGTAATAGCATTGGGCCAGACATTACTAGAAAACTGGTTAATTTAGAGCTAAATAGATTGATGGACGTTCGCAAAAAGGGAAGTTAACAAATAACTGTGGAGTGAACAATGATCAACACTTTGCTGATGTATGTCCAACGTTTATAAGACCTGGTGACAAATGATGTAGTCTTATGCAGTGATACCGTAGTTTATGTTGTTTGTTTTGTGTGTCATATTGTATCTCACTAAGTAACATTAAACATGGCTGATTACCTATTTTCTGCCTTTAGGCTAAGCATATCTATGAATGTCACTAATTGCTATTTACCACTGTCCTTATACTTCTGCCGTGACCGCATATACGCGACGCTAAGTTGTTTTTGTTTTCAGACTGAAAACATTCTAGATGTCAGTGATAGGCAGATCTGTGTCTATTAAGTCTGATGTCAGTAGTCTCTACTGGCTTAAAAGTTGTTCAGATTGCATAAGAATTAAAGTAAAGTCAAATTGCAAATGTAACTAAATCATTCTTGTGTTTGAAGAATACCACGGAAAGCATTTTCAGATAGAACAGGCCCTAATATGTATATACAGTGACGATCACAAATATTCATACATCCTGTTCCTTTCAAGACTTCTGTACAGTAAGCAATTATGTTGACACACACGTATGCGTCCAGCTGTATTTTGTATTTATTCCATTTCATCAAAGTAATATATTACACAAATGTAAATAAATGCACGTTTTCCGAATCAGAAATGTTCATAACCTTCGTACGAAGAACAAATGTTTTTGTACATCAACATAAAATAAATTCTCCATTTAATATTTTGCGTGCCCTCCCTTTTGCTTCAGAACGCTTCTCAAACGCGCTGGCATTGACTTTACTAACTTTTGTATGACACTAGTAGTAATATTGTTCCACTCATGAAGGATTTTCTCCTTCAAGTTCCGCGTGCTTGAAATATGATGTTTTCGTAGCTTAATGTCTAAGTATGCCCAAATATGTTCTATTGAATTTAAGTTTGAGGATTGGGGTGCAGTTTCTATTACACGAGGACAATTATACAGCAGCCATATTCGTGTTGCAGAGGATTAACGCTTAGGACCATTATCCTGGTAAAATGTGCATTACTACATCAAGTTGTATGGCATTAGGTCGCAAATTATGTTTAAACTGGTCAATATAGTTTTATTGATCGAATAGTCAATATATAAACATAAGTTCATCTACACCACATGCACTCATTCACCCTCATACCGTAACTGAACTCCCACAATACTTGACGGTAGGACGAGAATTTTGGGGATTTATCTCTTTGTTCGATTTTCTCCACACTTATAGCGGACTGTCATGATCGAAAACCTTGAATTTACTCTCATCTGGAAATATTACGTCTGTCCAGTTATCGTTCTGTAAATAAACCTTCGCGAAGTTAAGTCTCTTCTTATCATTACATTTGCCTATGTACGATTACTTATGTGGTGTTCTTGCATTATAGTCACTGTTACTGAACACTCTTCTCACTGTCATTTGTTTCAGTGACTTTGAAAGTATTTCGTAGGTCTCTTGCAATAGCGCATGGACTAGTAAAAGATCTCTGACGGATTTGTTTCACAATATAACTTTCTTCTCTACGCGAAAGTACGTTTGGCCTTCCACTCCTCGGTTTGTCTCAGCATGTTTGTACTTGTATATCATTTTACGGTACATTGCACTGTCGCCTGGATGGGAACTACTACGGGAGTCATTAGAGCATATGAAAATATTTGTTACTTGTAACGGTTCGTATGAATTCTTTGGGGTTTAATAATTTTTTTAAAGATTTTATTTTATGTTTTTGTATGTATATGGTCTCAACGTGTTTCTCAAACCTACAATTTACACTTTGTTTTATTCATTTTGTTTTTTGTTATCAAACCTTTCCTGCAAAATGTTTGAAGTAAGATACAGAACAACGTGGTGTTTGTAAATCATTCATCGGCATTGTATGTCTTTTCTACCTCCCACATCACACGCACATGGATAGAATACATTCGGTTTAACTGCACAAACCTCCATGCCAAGAGCCTTTTTTTGTAAGTTGGCGTGTATCTGTCTATGCCGTGAATGCCTGCATTTTATAGGACATTCATAGTAAATTGAGCACTTTTGAAAGCTCTTTCATTTGGAGTAATAGTCAATAAATATATATTACTTTTGCCTTATGCATTAACTTCAGAGTGCGGTATAATATTTACACTGTGGTTATTACTTACATGGCCATATTTAATTAAAAAGATGGTTAAAGAATAAGAAATGGCTGAAAGATAAAAGTAACTAGTGCCTCAAAAGTGCTCATTTTACCATGAACAGTCTTTAGCAGATAATGTACGTATGCCAGCATGCTTGCAATAAAAAAACTATACTTGAACTTTGGTGTAGTTGTGGGACTTATAACTAATATATATATACGTATATTACGTATATATGTATGTATATTAGTTGTAAGTCTCATAACTACAAAATAAGCAAAATATACTTGCGTTATCTTGGACTGTCTTACACACGAAACATTCACGCATATAAATATTTAGTAAATGAACGTTTCTTTAAGAATTACCTTCTTTGCGGGATAAGGTATTGCAGTTTCTAAGTTTGAGTGTGTGTGTATATATAGAATGTTGGCGAATCATGTTTGAGATCACAATGTGAAATATTATAAAACAAGTGTTATTTGTGTACACCACAATGGCTAGCATTCGCATAACATGGCGCGAAACACTGAGAGGCCAATTGCTAGAAAGCACACTTACACCTGTATCCACGAATCAGGTAGGTGCCTGGTCGGTGTGGTGTGTGCTAGCCAACAAGTATTTCAAATTGGGTTACTTACCATTCCTAGCACGAATCGCCAATGGAGGCAGTGTGATGAGAAACCACATCATGACAAAACACTTCGAGTTGAACTGTCGAGCTTAGATGTAATGGTACTATAGATTGTTCGCACCAAAGTGAGCTCTTAACACTTCTCGTAATGGTGCTATAACACACACATGAAGCATGCAAGCAATTTTATTTATACTTCAGTTCGTGTATAAATGAAAATAAAAACTGAGTTACGACTTAATACGTAATCTTTATTGACATTTGGGTGCATACGTCCATGTATAAAACGCGACAGGCATCAAGAAGTGCTCACATTAATGCGAATAGTTTCCTTCGAAATATATCTAGTAGCTCGTTGCATGTATTCTATATGTTATTATGTTTTAAAATGTGAATATTTTGAGAATTTTTAAATAACCGTGGATATTTCAAGAGACTATAATCACTCCCGCAGATAATACTGTAGTAAATTCGTGTTATAACACTTTAATAATCAATAACTATTTACTGTAATCCAAATTTGGTTAAGACATGTCGGTTCATGTAAATAGGTCTTTACTTTATGAACGGAACAAAGCAGGAACAGGAAAACTGCGCGGATTATTTTGAGGACAAGCTAAACTGTACACACTTATAGACCTAATCTACCTTTGCATTGGATTACAGTTAACAAGGCTCACTCAGGAATATGCGAAGTAAATACGAAACTGGCAAGGAAAGACGTTTAGGGATCATGTTTTAGAGTAATATTGGCCACTTACTGGAGAAACGAACAGTGAATATACAGTAGTTGATCGGGTATTCATTGAACTGTGACTACAGGCCATTCACTTCGAGACATTTCATGGTCTCTAATTATCATACATATGAAAACAGTATTCCATATGATGTATTATTTAATGTTTTTAGTGATTATCACTTTATGTTTTCAATGATCTCGTGTTTGTTGGCAAAGGGAATTATGACGTAACATCTCCTTTCATATTTGCAATTATGCATGATTTGGAAGTAATTTTTTCCAGTGGTCCAGTGCGGTATGTTCAAATTTATAATTTACTATTTGTTTCTCAGATCTGATACAGACTAGTTCATAATTCCGAAGGTCTGACCACTAATTTACTGTAACTGCATTACATATAATGTGTTGAATATATTCGAACAAAACTGAGCGTACAGAACTGTTATTCGAGTTTTGTATCCTTTTTCCTCCAAAGCCATGTGTTGCTGCAGCTCTTAGCCACGCCCACTCCGCGGCACGTGCCTGTGGCTTGGGAGGGGGCAGTCTGTCAAACATACCCGAAGGGGACTTAGAAATATTTTCAGCTACACGAGATCGCTCATTTGTTGTGACGAGAAATGTACAATAATCACTTAAAATAGCATTCATGTCCAGACAGCTTCAATATAGATTAATTATCTTCATTAACTACTTCGTTTCCAGCGTGCACGATTCCGATTGGCTGAGACCGTCAAACATCAGAGACATTGTAGAACCGGTCCAATCTTCAAATGTTTGATGGGAACTCAAGCCATCCTACTTTATTTGACCAAACTTATTGGAAGTAGTTTGACGGAAAACTTGACAGTGTGACGGGGGCTTTAGGTAGGGAATACGACGACTTAACGTTTCACTTAACACGTAACGTGTATCACGTTCACGTAAGACGGCCAATACCGACGATGTGTTATCTTCGTTTTTCATGGGGTTGTTTCTATTTTCGCGATGTCGTCTGCTCAGGTTTGTAATTCATGCATCGTATATACATTTTCCTCTCGGAAATGAGGACGAAAGTTAGGCTAGGATTATTAGTTTGTTTATTAATTCGTAAATATTTATGGATATAGACATGAAATATTTGCTCGTTCAATGACCTGTAGGCTATACTCCATTGCCGTATGTAAAATCATTCATATATCACTGTTCATTGGCTGCTTGTTGAAACAGCGAAAGACGGTGATTTGGTCTGCATTTTACTGTGCGTTTATTATTAACTCAGAGTTGTAGAGGAGGTGACATACATATTCAGTACATACATATTCAGTACACAATAGTTAAGTGCTTATGTGAAGCATCATACTACACATACGTGCCAAAAAGACCACGTCTTTCGAACACGTGAACGTGTAGCGTGAGTTCAAAACTCCGTTGTACCCAACATTTTTTATCGTTAAATTTGCTTGCGGATAACATGGCAGTACGTAAAGAAAAAACTATATTTTACAACTGGACAGTAATTTTCGTCAATAACACATTCATACTCTATTGATTCCGCACGCTGCACAATATACATGCAGGCACGTGAAACATGGAGACTCAGGGACCTACATTAAGTCATTTTAAAATAAAAGTTCGCATGTTGTATACAAAAAAAGGCGATCGGTTATTTGGAATGGAATGTTAGTTGCGGGGAGCGAAGAACTAACGAGAAGTTAGAAAGAAATATGATCAGTTATTTACAAGACGGAAAAATGCTTGGGAGGAAGTTATTTATTGATAGTGTTAGAAACAAAATAACGTCGAAATTCCACAAGCCTGTAGTTTCGAACTTTGTCGAACGTAGCGCTGTTACAAGCCGTTCGAAATCATCCACCCTAAATCCCTAATACCTAATACCCCAAATTTGCCATTTCGGACACGGCTCAAGTAAGGTTGCAGCCATCGTATAATATCGGCTTATCTCGACGCCGCGCCATCTGGCCGGGGCAGGTGCAGTTGTAAAGCCGTCTTCAAAATAGCGCAATGCGACGTCACACCGAATCAGCCAATAGTAGTTCACGACGTCAGGGAAAACAGCCAATTAGGAACAAGGATATAGAAAAGGAGAAAGTTAACTACTGTTATGTTATTAAACAAGGGGAAAGAAACTAGAAGCTGGATAGTGAAATTTCATTAAATTTTTTGCTGTGCTTCTTACATTTGTAAACATTATTTAAAAAACTGGTGGAATATTGTTTACTTTAAAATCAGTTTTGAAGAACTTGTTATTCAAGATGTAGAGAATAAGCGGTATTTGTGCAATATCTCTAGTCGAGAATACTGCAATTAGACGAAACAATATAAGACCTGGGACCTGGATGGAGATAGCAAGAAGTCTGACCCTACAAGATATATTTTGTGGTACCATACAGCTTCTTAGAATAGTGGCAAAACTGCGTTTATTTGTGAGTTGTCAAATATCTCCCGGAAGATGGCACGCAACTTCAATTTTTTCCCCGTTAGCTGTATCGCGTCCCGTCGCGCTGTTGCGAAGAGGGCTTAAAGCTAGGGCCGCGTGTTTTTCGCGAAAAGTTTTACGCGGATGCTAGACTTCACTATCCTGTGTGCACACTTGCAGCCTTCCTTTGACTACTGGAAACGCTTGTCTTTTTGTGAAGAGAGTCTGTTACACGAGTGAGCCAATCAGAATTAAGTTTCTCCGATACTGACCGAACGTGATCCGCGGGCAGACAGATAAGACACGTTACAATTCAAATGATCCAATCACGAAAGTGGTTCTGAACTAAAGTGTTTTGGAACACAGCTTGTCCTGGAAACTTTTCGCGGAAAACAGCTGCCCCTACTTAAAGCAGACACTGCACAGCGCTCGCTCAACGGACATGCAGCGCTAGGGGCGACCGAGACATGCGCATCAACTCTCTCATCGCCCCTACGCGCAAAGTACTGAACTGACGCGCAGTCTCGCCGTCGATAACGCGTCTCTATCAGGCTTTCAGCGGAGACCCTGCTACCATTTTATGACAGTAATAAAATTAAACGTTTGATGCACGTCCTTATGTTTCCTTTTTTTTTAAATATATGTTTTGTACCGGAATGATCAAACCTAAAAATGACCACGAAAACACCCGATTGTGCCATTTTTACTTTCTCAAAAACATGCTTTAGAAAGAAATGGCGGAACTGAAAAACATATACAAACGCGTAAAGTTTCTTAAATTATATTCGTAAGCAGACCTCGCTCAGACACTTTGGACGGTCTTTTGATAAAACGTTTTCTGTTGGAGTTCTGTACACCGTTCGGCGGCCACCTTAAGAGCCGCACAAATAAATAAATTATATATATATATATAATGTGTCTGTGTCATGTATTGCTTAAAGCTCTTATTTTCAAGCTGGAAATTGATCACGTCAAGGATATATTGCCAGCGTGAAAACATTTGCCGAAGCACATCAGTATAATGGGAAGCTAAGAGTTGTGGCTGCGATGTAAACCGAACTTATTTAAATGAGCACGGACATAACGAATCTAGAGAACCCATCTTCACCAAGATTAACCCTAGTGTTTCAATTGTCCAATATCATGGTGTGAGCTGTACTTGTGTCAAGGGTTTTTCTCGCAGCCGGCGAACAGCGTGACGCTTCTATCTGCATTAACCAATCACAAATGAGTGATGCAGAAACTTGAGCGAATCAGATTTCTCACAAGGAAGACGCTTATAAACTTCGGGTAGTGATTCCTGGGTGCGTACAGTGCCAACTATAGTCTATTCGTTGTTTTTTTCACACTTTTCGAATCAAACCTTCGAAAAATCACCCTATGTATGACGTGTTTAGTTATTTCCCAAATATGTCGTGTACCACAAGCATTTTATACCCCCGTTAACATATGAGTATCTTATTTTTTTGTTAAATTGTAGTTTTACCTATATTAAATTTATTAATTATAATATTTCTTTTATAATAAATATGAATGAAACAGCGGGAAAACATCTGTGGTGGCGATACCTAGTAAGAAATAGTTCTCATTCAAAATATTATTACAACTGAGTGTGCAGGAGTTCGGTGCATTGTCCTTTGGTGTAATTTTCTAGATTTATCATAGCTTAGTTTGCATGAGGCGGAGGAATATCGTGGGGAGTAGAACTCTACTTTAGCAGGGCTTCAGAAAAGTGCGAAGTAACCGTGAATGGATTGTATAAATGTCATTGGAGCGAGTGAAGAGTAAAGATAAAGAGACTTGGGCGGCTCTTAACGTCGAGGTCTTGAGAGCCGGCGAGGGTGAAGCGAGGTGAGTATGGAGCAGCGGCGGATTGCAACGGAGAGGGAGGGGAACGGGATAAGGCATCGTTCGGCGCGATTCCCCTCGAACAATGGTCACGGGCGACTGGAGGGGTTGACGCTGTATGAGGTAACTTTCTTGTCGGTTTAGGAGTGCAGATAATCCACAGAGCAAGTAAGGAGACAAGGGCGGACACTTCCATGCTGTAACGATCTTCTTATTTTGAAGTCTTGTTCAGGGGTGGTGGGTGCCTGGATTAATACCAACAGCAGATACGCATTACGAAAAATATAGTAAAACAAAAATAATAGTTTTGAATGATTATTTTGTGATAAACACGCTCCATTGAAGTAATTAATATTCACGTTGTGTTCAAGGTTTAGTAAAATAGATTACAAAAAATAATTTCTTAATTAGAATCTACTTGACTGACACCTTTTTGTTGCCGAATGCTGTTTTCGGCAATAATTAAATATATACCTGTGCTGTTTGTTTTAGCTCTGTCTTTGAAATATTTACGTCTCCTTCAAATGTGACCAACATAACAGAATAAATCTTGCACAAGTAGTGCAAAAAGCGATTAAATATGTCTAATCGTTTTGGTAAGTTATTAAATCAGCACCTGAAATATATGAAGGTCAAATCAGTATGTTTGAGACACAAAACACTCATAGTTTTGACTCAAAACCGATATGTTCCATAAAATAATAAATTGTAGTGGTAAAATGTGTATGTTGGTATTTCCACAGGCACTTACTTCAAATAACGCGATTGTAAGCCCCACGTAGTGTCTCCCTCCTGAGATAGTCTGTAGCAGACTGGAGTGTGTGTGTGCGCCTATGTATGTGGGCAGTTCGGCGGAGCCTACAAGGGAGGGTCGTCGTGGTAAGTTACGACTTCCTCCGTGCTACAGCGACGTATAAATAGCAGAGCCGCCTGGCGCCCAGCGAAACTGTCGCTCCAGTCACGAGATATAGGCAATTCACGGGCATTTCAGCACTTTCCAATTCAACGTTTGAGAAATGTCACTATAGGCTGTTCATGGTAAAGTGAGCACTTTTTAAGGCCCTCCGAACCGGCATTAACCACTAATAAATATATCTTATTACAGCCTCAGGCATTAAATTTTAAGGCTGGTGAAATGTATACACAGTGCGTATTGGTCACATTGAAGTAGAAAGATGGAAATTGGATGAAAGCAAAAATTTAGAAAGGCCGTATAAAGTGCTCACTTTAGCGTGAACAGCTTATAGGCACTGTCGATCCACTATAGACTAATCATTAGTGATGTGAACCCAGCAAGTTAAAACAGTAGTACAAGTATGTGTAACATATAGTATGTAGTACTAAATTATAGAACGAAAATTCTTTTGGCAGCCATTTCATGATGTGTTGTATTTTTTATACAGAACTTCAGCTTTATATTTTTTAAATGTTCCATAGCTTATAGATGTATTATATTAAACTGAAGATGATATTATAAATGCGTCTTGCCAACACCAAAAATACAATGGAAATTTATTAACGTGTAAAAAATATCAACTTAGCGACAACCATAATACCTTTGCCCAGGCTGTAACTACGAGCTGGTTATAAATGTAATTTCAATTTTAATATATAGCAAATTACACAACGACAGTTTTGTAACTTCACTCGAGAAGCCGACCTCCCGTGTAGCTCAGTCGGTTGGTGCGCCACCGATCTGCGGTGCGGGAGGCTGTGTATGGTGTATGGGAGGTTCGAATCCCGGGCAAGGTATGGGTGTTAATTTAAGCTGGGTTATAAGTTAGTCTGTAAGCCGTCCCTGCTAAACCCTCAAGCGTAAAACCGGGTTTGATCTAAATACTAGGCAGACCGATCTCGCTGGCTGTCCCCACATTGAACTGCACACCTGCCAACACGTCTAGCAAAAACAGCATTGTTTGGAGTTCAGGTTAGAAAACTGATTTGTAAACAAATGCTTTGATATGTATGTATAATTCCTCTAACCAATTTGTGATGCAGTTTGTTTAAATTCGATTTGATAGAAGTACTCTATTCATATAATAGTTCTTGTCATTAAAAAATTAAGATATAAACAAACACGTTTATCACTGTTGACCGTATGACTTTGACAGTTGTGTTCTTTTGGGGTAGATTAATGTTGGGTACATGCGCAGAAGACGAATAAGCTTATGGGCGAGATCATTTTCGATTTGTTACGAGGTGTTGTCAACACACCTATTTTCGCTCTGTTTTATTCACCAATGAAATATTTTAATTTATTGATAAAATATAAGTAAATGGTCAATTTAACCGAAAATAAGATATTTCAACTTCAAAAAAAAATTTAATCTCTTTTCTACCAACATCTAAGATCATCAACATAGAGGTACGAAAGCATTGCGTGAAAATATTTGTATGGGGTGTTGTAAGGTATGGGCCAGAAACATGGACCCTGCGAAAGCGGAAGTACTGAAACTCAGGGCATTTGAGATGTGGTGCTGGCGTCGACTTCTAAGAATACCTTGGGCTGATAAAGTCACAAACAAGAACGTCCTCAAAAGAGCAAATGAAACACTCACCTTGGTTGAAACCTCAAACAAGAGAAGAAATAGCTTCGTTTGCCACTTACTTCGTTATTATGACTGGTGCATCATCTTGTTTGAAGGGAAGCTGGAAGGTAGAAGGAGAAAAGGAAGACAGCATTAAAAGTACGTCATATACGGGGGGCAGTTTTTCAAACGTTTGGTTCAGGAAGTGTGAAGGAACTGCGAACAGACTATATAATCTCTAATGAATTATTGTTATAATGTATTTATAATACTTCTGGGCTGTAGACGTCTCTCTTTCTTTTATGTAGCATGTAATTGATGTTTTTATCGCGTCCAAATGAAATTTGCGAGAACAACAATAATGTTTCTCCGTCTGCATGGACTGAGTTGTAGGGTTGGGAAGGGGGGGGGGGGGTAGGAGCGTGCCTCCTATTGGCACGTGGTATCTTCTGTGTTGCACACCTGAACAGCGCTGATCTTGATTTGCTCTTAGTAACATACTTAATACGACTGAAAGCCACACGGGGGAAAAACAATTGTGTGTCTTATAAACGTTTGTTTCGATGCTACTTGCCAAAATTGTTCTTATGTCGGTGCAAGTTAAATACTGCATCTTTACAAAACATTATTTAATGAACCATTATGTATACGCCGTTAACGGTAAAATGAGCACTTTCTAAGGCCGTTCCGTATTTTTATTTTATGCCAATTTTTTTTTTAAGCCATTTTTTAATATCAGCATTGTCATGTGACTATTAATACGGTGTATACTTTCTCCACTCTCAAAAGCTAATGTCTGAGGCTGCAATAAAACACATTTATTAGTGCTTAATGCCTGTTGGGAGGGCCTTAGAAAATGCTCACTTTATCGTAAACAGCCTATATCTTTATGTTTATAATACACTTGAAGTGCGCAGTACTTGCTTCGGCTTAATTTTACACATTCCACAAGAATCCGTTTCAATTAAAAACTACAAATTTCGTAGCTGAAGTGGATCAATTATTAGAAATATTTATAAACATTATTATTAGTTTTTATTTCATGCAGGGTATATTTTATTTCAAACTCTGCTTTTGGACGCATTCAGATTGGAAATATCCTTAAATTTTAATTATAAATAATCTTAATTCATTTTTTAAAACATTTGAATAGGTAAATTCTAGCAAAATGTTTTTCAATGTTATAAAGTATATGCTTTCTGCCTTTATATGCAACATAAGTCATACTTTTCTGATTATTTTGTTAGTGTGTGATCTTATAATCTGCTGTATTGGGCGTGTACACTGCTCCATTGCAAGCCACTATATTTCTACTATATTCTACCTTATTTCTACTATATTTCTACCTTAAGAGGCTGTGTAACCCCTGATACAGAAATTAATTGTTGTGTCATAACTAGAGACGTGCAAAATTCGCGTTATTGTTCAAGGACAAGTTAAACTTCAAACACGTGTACCCTTACAACATGTTTGTCATTAGACCATACTTTATTTGACACGCCCTAGGTAACTCTGCGCCTATAAATGGACGCTTCACAATTGTGTGGTCCAATCACATGCAGTTCAGTTCAGTCAGGGCGTGGCTTCACACCTGTACAGCATCCAACGGAGAAACGACGCCGGCTCGAGTGTATACAGTACTGTGGAGTTCAGCCTGGTTACAAATAATAACGCGAATTTTGCATGTCCCTAGTGATAACATAAAAGTTAGGGTCATTACTGAAAATGCTTCATTATAGAAGCATGGCTTCGTGCAAATGTTTGTAACTGATTGTTAATAGGTGCTCCAAGGTTGTCGTTAAAACGAGAATGAATTAATGTATAAAATGTTGTATTAAGTTTATTGTTGCATAAGTATGCATTAGTAGTTTATGTACAGTATTATATGTGTAATGATGGGTAAAGTAATTAGTTAATCTTCTATTGTCGCATTTTTCAATAAATACACTTAAATTTAAATCAGTAAGGAATAAATAAAATAAAAAAAATCAATATGGTGGGTGACGCGTGCGCAAGTTTCTTATTACTCTCTCTCTCTCTCTCTCTCTCCCCCTTCCACCCTCCCCTTCATCACATATCGTACCCCCCCCCCCCTGTTTGCCCGTTCTAGGTGTAGTGTGCCAACACATCGCTTTCGAGAGAAGCCCATAAAGCCTGCGCATGTAGTTTGTATTTGTATGAGGAGTTGGAGCCCGGTGGTGGGGGGGGGGGGATATTTATTTCGTCTCAATTTTTTAATGGCAGCAGTCTCCTCTTTCTGTGGCGTGTTTTCAGAAAAGCAGAGAAGGGAGAATGAGAATAAATAAGCGTTTAAAAATAGTCACAACACTAGAACGTCATCGGCTGGGTTACAAACATCGCAGTGATACTTATTTTCCGTATTTATTTCCCTCTTTTAATGCATTCTGCTGTGGAGAGTGTAGAAATATCTTGAAGGTTTATAACACACACAAAGTCTACACCTTTAATTTAGCGAAAGAAGTGGGAGAGAGTGACATCTTCCTAACTCACCCCCCCCCCCCGGCCTTTTTTTCGTTTACCATCCGAAAGAAATCAAAGGAATCTCTAAACCCAGCTTTAAAATTACAGGCTGCTAGAAGTAAAAATCACAGCGGGCAGACATTCCGAATGTAGAGATTGATATTAAAAAAAAAAGACTAGGTCGTGCTGACAGTTCATGTTCATCGGGGTAGTTTACCAGTAGTACGAGAGTTAACGAAACTTTTAAAAATTATTATTTGGTAATTGATAAAAAAAAATAGCGGCTTTCCCGAAAACCGGGAAAATAATACCTGCAAATGTACTAAATGGTTATAACTAATCACACTTAATACGAATTTTAAGGGGGGGGGGGGCCTTCACGTAATTTGCAGTATATACCATGGAATGTGATAGTGAAGAGGGCTATGCAGATTGCACGTCCAATATATTTATATCGGGTCGTTAAATTGTATTAAATTAGAGAATAAATTTTGAAACCAATCCTTTATGTATACGTCATACACATGATATATTTATGCCGAGGCGCTAAGGTTATACAGATAAAAAACAATGCAATCAAACAGTGTTGGAACGTCATGTAATTCTGTTGAAGTAATCGAGGCTTACCTTGTTTATATTCACGAGAAGATTGTACTACGTGACGTAATACTAGTAGAATAAATATACATATAGTAGATCATACAAAACGACGTTCAGAGATGGTGTTTATGAACAGCGAGTGTGTAATGTCACGTTACATTACAGTACATTTGGTGTCCAATGATGCGCAAGAGACAGGAAACAAATGCATTTCGAAATTGGTTTACGTCACAGTTGTATTAAATAGCGCCATTCACTGTAAATTCTGATTTTTCACTGTGACGAGGTTTATGATGTACAAGTGCTGTCAGGCGTGTTTCATTGCAATTCATTCTGCTTGACGTGTTACGTCAAATAATTGTGCGAAAATACGAGTGTTTCTGTGCTATTATATTCAGGGGAAAAGTTATAAATAATATTGGTTATAATATAATTTGAGTGTCTGTGGAGTGTCGTTAAATTGAATCCACGTTGTGCCGTGTTTAATCATCTAAGACGTATTGATTGGGTGAGTGACGTAATACATTATAGTGATTATATTGTGAAGCGTAGCCCCCTCGCACTGAAGAGTACAGTTCAAGCGTCGCCAAACAGAACACCAGTCCCAGCGCCAGCATGAGAGCACATACCATAAACTGTGATTCAAGGCGTGCCAGCTATTTTTTGTAGGTTTAGAGTGAAAGCGCTATTGCATCCACGAAGTTTGGAGTTTGTAGGCTGTTCACGGTAAAGTGAGCACTTTTTAAGGCCCTTCTAAATATTTCCTTTCATTCAATTCCCATCTTCCTGCTACTTTTTAATATAAACATTGCAATGTGACCAATAAACACAATGTATACATTTCCCCACCCTCAAAATTTATTGCCACAGGCTGCAATAAGATATATTTATTAGTGGTTCATATCTGGTAGGAGGGCCTTAAAACGTGCTCACTTTACCGTGAATAGCCTATAGTCCGTTTTATCCCGCAATTTCCCTGATCTTCATAGCCCTCCTCCACTATAATTTCTGTGGTTTGTATTGATAATGTCTTGTTGCCCGTAGTAAATTCATGTTCTGTGTTATTAGTAGAGTGGAACTATTCCACTATGCGTGGAGTTTTATTTCCCGGGAAAGCTCCTATTCCGAACGTTTACCAATTTTTTTTTAATAGGTGAATACTGGGTTGGCGTGAAAATGTTTACACCCGTATGTTATGTGGATCACACTGCATATCAGCAAGGCTTAGAAATGATTAGGGGAAATTTTCCTAATCGAGGATTGGAAACTAGACTTGCTCTATTGACGCTGTTGCTGTAATCGAAGTTCTGTATCATACAGTTCCTCATGACCAAGATATAATCTTTTCTTGATTTGTGTTCATGGAGCTTGCTCGCCATCATTTCTCTTGTTCACTTTGGTGCTTGTAGTTCGCTGACTCGCGTTCCTTTCACCGCTAGGTTGTTCTGTAGTTCCTACCTTTTTGTCGTTCAATTTTTTTTTGGATTTGTTTGGCTTTTGATTTCTTTATTTTGTTATTGAACTTATTTTTGGCAATGGATACAATTTTTTTTAATACTCAGCAGTATCATTACATTACCATTGTCAACAAACTTCAAAAGATAATAATGAGCAAGTTAGTACTCTTACAAGATTTTAAAATTCTCGCAGGGAGGCACTCCGGACTTTTATTTTGGTTACTACAGGTTGTGCACTGTAAACTGATCACTGTTGAAAGCCTCTGCTGAAGACCTACTTGCGTACACGTTGTGTATTCTTCCGCTATACACTCTTAAGAAACTATTCGGGAATTTACTACACCAGCGCATACGCTTAGTGAGAAGGCAGGAATGGTAATATTTTCGTTGTAGTGTTCCTACATTTGCTCTGGAAACAGTCAGATGCGTAGGGAAGTTCCCAACTTTGTATAGTAGCGCTGCTAAACATTTCTGTATCTGCGTGATAATATTACCATACAGTGGTTAAAAACTTCCATTGCAGTTTAGGAAGTATACCAGGAAAATTTGTACAGTGTAATTAACATTACTGTGAGACTACTCACTTTATTCATGTGTCTGTCAAGTGAAGTTTGTTTCCCTGGTCCGTTCTCATCTACTGAAGGCAGGACTCACCGGCTATCTCAGCTAATAAACACATCGAGACACTTTTACTGAAAGCGTTAATATGGCCAACGTGTCATGAAATATTTTGAGTAATATATGCAATTTATTAAAGAAAATTAGTGATTATTTTTTTATTCTGTTGGTTTTAGTCGTCTGTGTACATCAGTGTTCGCTTCATCTATGTATTTATTTCCGTTTCACATATCCAGTCTATTCATTTCATTTATATTCAGAAGCGGAAAAAACTATTTTCGTTAACTAAAATTTAGTTTAATGGGCAAGCGAATCAAAATTAACAGTCAATAGTTAATACATTTACTATGAAATTTTTTTTAAACGTTTAGTGGGAAGGAGTTAAAATTGTTGAGTGATGAATGCGATGTGCGGTTACGAAGAGCCGTAGACTATAATGATGCGTGGCACGAGCCTGTGAAGAGCCTGTAAAGAGGCTGTAAAGATGCCTGTAAAGAGCCTGTAAAGAGGCTGTAAAGAGGCTGTAAACCAATTTTCGTCTTTTTAAAATGTGAATTAAATACTTTTACCGATTTAAATTTAATCTAATTTTTTGGAGACTGTTTATAAGAAGTGTACACGCATATCAGACATATAGAGTGTTCCAATCCCAAATTCTGTTCATGTCATTCATGATACAGCTAGTGAAATTTTCGCGAAATAATATGGGTACACGGTAGACTTTAATAATAATATAACTACCCAAAAGCAGTTCGTCTATTGCCATTGCTTGCTATCTGCTTGAGGTGTTTTCATATTTGACTGAGCCATGCACTCAGAATTCGGCAACACGGCACGGCTCCTATGTGATTCGCGTGCAGACAGTTAACACTTGTCAAAAAGTAATTCAGCCAATCAGGACAGGTAAACAACCCTACAGTGTTTTGAAATATAACTACACTTGAAATCGTTTCTCGAAATTTCACTACCCTTAATGATGGTGGTATTGGCAGGTGTGCAGTCCGATGTTATGTTGGTGGGACACCCACGGGGAGTGGGCATCTCGGGTGCGCACTCTACCATGTACTGCAGGAGCGTGCTCACGGGCTGGTGATGTCGGCCAGTGATAGCTCGGCTCTGCCCCGGCCACCCACGCCTGCGCGATAGGTAGTAACATGATAGCTCTGGCATAGAGAGGGAGGTCAAGAGGGTTGCATGCGCCCCGCACACAGTAGGGCAGGAAGCACCTCACGAGGGTTGCAACTCGACACTCCTGGCGCTACACACACGTGCCCTGGCTTCCTCTGCGTCGCCCCCATACAACCCCTGCACCATCCCTTATCATCACGCCATTGTGCTACAGCTGCAGCCCACAACACATCACTCCACTACTACACAAACTACTATACGCTGTCCGCTGTAAAGTGAGCACTTTTGAGCCCCTAGTTACTTTTTTCTTTCAGTAATTTTGTACCCCTTAACCACCTTTTTAGATAACTACAGCCATATAAGTAATACACACTGTGTGTGTATTCCAACGCCTTCGGAAGTGAACGTCTAAGGATAAAATAAAACATATTTATTGACTATTATTCCAAATGAGACTACTTTCAAAAGAGCTCACTTTACCATGAATACCCTATATCAAAATTTATCACCAATGTTCCCGCCTTCCTCGAGCTGCGCGGGGCCGCGGTGATGTAGTGGTTAGACTACTCGCCTGCCAAGGCGAACCTAGCTCTATTCCCGGCGGGGTCGTTCCCCGATTTTCGCTCGTGGACATCGTGCCGGACGATGCCGCTGGTTGGCGGGTTTTCTCTGGGATCTCCGGTTTCTCAGCCCTTGCATTCCGACGCCGCTCCATGCTCACTTCTCAAGACCCCGATGTTGAGGGTGGGATGGACCCGCGCGTCCAAGGTCAAGAAGCGAGGGAGCGATACGGACGACACTTACACGCACCCCTAGTGCCTCATCGCTCCTAAGCGCAAGGCGTGCAATGTTTCCGTCCTAACGCTTTACTGTGTAAATTAGATATGTAACAGTGGGGTTTTATTACACGCGATGAAAGACCACAGATTAAACTATGCTCGTGTATTTGTACTTTTCTCTTGCCGCTTAAGGAAACTTCATAGGCAAGTTTCAAAAATACATTATTTTACCATTTTCACGAATTTATTCTCCAAGAATACACTCCATATGAAAAAAAAAAAAGAAAAAAAAAACGGGGGAGTAGAGAATGGTTTTTTTTTTTATCTTTTCTGACAATAAGTCGTATTTGCAGGATTTTAATTTACCGAGATACGCGTATTCGCGCAGAGAACAATAAAAAGAAATAGCGGGGTTCATCGCACTCTTAAGAAACACCCAAGTCTATCCTTTTCCGTCCCTGACTCTCCAATTATTGTAGACGGAAATTTCGCGGAATTATGTGATGACTCGCTAGACTTGAAACACGTCTACATTTTATTTATGTTTTTAATTGTATCGTAGTTTGTAAGCCATGCCCTGGCACATATTTGAGTCAATAACTAACCTGCAAGATACAGGATTGAATACTGTGCTAACGGTTTTAGGGTAAAACTGTAGCATCAGGCAGTGATCAACTGACTGAGGCTCGAGTACATAAAGGGTTGTGGAGTCCAGCTTGTTTCCAAATGAATCAGCGAAGTTTCTGGGTATTCTTCAGCTATTAGTTTCAAGGTAAGTTAGTAAAGAACAGTCTCGCGCGAGAGACGGCTTCAGTATGTTTACGAGACATGCAGTACCGCTATAGCGCCTGCGGGGTATGTAACCAACTCCACTATAGTGGCCGGAGGGTTGCCTGCGACGAATTCAGTACGGCGAACGGCTGTGTTGCCGGACAAGACGTTTATGGATCTAATTTGTTGTTTACGTCTTCTTATTTATTTATCACATAAACCTCAATGCATATTGAGTGTTACTTGTCGAAATAAAAATTCTAGAATACAAATAAACTGTCTGTTGTCAAAAATACAGACTACTCTAACGAAATATAATACATAAACAAATAAGACTATAATCTGTCAAATGTTAATCATTTCCATACCCTAATAACAACAATCTTGTAGTTGCCAATATATGGAATACTACATGTAGGTGTAAGTTATCGAAATATGAAATCAAAATGGGAAAAAATAAGAAATAGAGCATCCATTACAATACAAATACATGAACAAAAACAAAACACTCTATTAGTTTGACAATCATTGTTTTTGTCACTTACACATTCATCTGCTATATAAAATGCTTTCATCAACATATATGTTTTCATTTTCATTTTAAATTTCCTAACATCAAAATGTCTTAAATTTGAATGTTATTTGTTTATTAATTTTATACCTGCATAATAGGGACTTAGTGCGTAATTCTTAGTGCTGTGTGTAAATTTGTATAGATCCTTAGCCTGTCTAGTGTTATGATTGTGTATGTTGGTGTTTGTGACTTTACATAAATTTTTTACCTAAAAATATCGTAGTGTAGTAAATATTAATACATGCAGTGTTTTCTGAATAACTCTCTACAAGAACTTGTCCAATTATTGCTATCTATAATCCTAACAATTTTTTTTTCTGTAATACAAACGCATTGTGCCATCTTGATGAGAGACCCTAAAAGATAACGCCATAGCTCAAAACAGACTGTACTTTAGCAAAATATAAACTTAACTGCTTGTTGTTCACAAATGTTTACTAATGTATGTAAGGCATAGAACAGTGAGCTTAGTATTTTGCATATTAAGTCAATGTTATCATTCCAGTTTAATAATGTCAATAATTATTCCGTTTAACTGATTGTTACCAATTCCAAGTTTTGTCCCAATTGATGCCCTATGTTTGTCCATATTTGAGCTTTGAGATGATTTATTGGCGTTTAGAACCAATTTGTTGTTTCCATTCCAGCTGGACATTTCCAAAATTGTTTGTATGGTTTCATGGCCAAGAACAACCTTATCTTTATTTACAATAAGCGCATTTGTGTCGTCTGTAAACAAGACAGGTTTTCCATCTCTTATTCCTTTCG
Organism: Dryococelus australis; assembly: GCA_029891345.1. Lineage (NCBI taxonomy): Eukaryota > Metazoa > Arthropoda > Insecta > Phasmatodea > Phasmatidae > Dryococelus > Dryococelus australis. Next base: position 10,405,221 of record CM056995.1, on the reverse strand, counting down.
AAAGATCATCAATGAAAATAATAAATAAGAGTGGACCAAGATAGAGCCCTGTACTGTTAGTACCTCTGATAAATAATTTAAAATGTGATTGTTATTACAGTGTCCGATGGAAGTTATTTGTTTTTTGACAGTATTCAATATTAATGCTTGTTATTTTTCATTTCTTCCTAGAAGGTATAAAACAATTAAATGGGTATTAAACATAAGATTATCCTGCTTGTCTCTCGTCGCGCCATTGCTGATTGGCGGATAAATGTGTCATATTCAGACGACAGCCAATCAGAGACTGATGAAAAATAGAACAAAATTTTCTTTAGAAGGAATTCTCACCACCTCTAGAGACGGACTTGTGGTATAATTAAATGAATATTTTGAAGAATAATTTACGATAGTATGAATGCGTATGTATATTAATATGTATTGGAATTGCAGGAAGATGTTTTATAATAATTATAAGAAGAAAGTTTTAAGGATGTAATCAGTAATCCTTACTACTATATAAATGCGAAAGTGTGTTTGTTTGTCCTTCTTTCACGTCAAAACGGAGCAACGGATCGACGTGATTTTTGCACAGATATAGTTGGAGAGCCGGAGAGTCGCATAGGCTACTTTTTACTCCGGAAAAATGTCTCATTTCTTTCAGAGATTTAAATAGGTTGCTGGATTAATATTTTCTTAGGATTACTGCATTAAAAACAGTGTTAAAAAATTCCTTCATTTCTCCTTTCTTTTTGTCTATGGACATAGTGGCTCAGTGGATAGATTTATTCAAAGTGGGGCCGCAGTAGCTCAGTGGCTAGAGAATCCAATAGTGGGGCCGCACTCCTAAATGTCATGTGAACGAAGTCGCACGGGTCATCTAGTTTATATATATATTATATATTATATATATATATATATATATATGCATATTGAGTTTAAGTTGCTGCAAGATGTTTGGATGTGAATCATTATTAAGTTTTGTGAAGAGTTGAATTTGTCTTGAAGAACATTAAATCATTTATGTAATTGAAGTGGTATTGTCTAATTTGGATGAGAAGACTAACGGAAGATTAAAATTGGAAACAGAAAATATTTCCGCTTTCTATGCCTACATAATTACTTCATATCTAATTGTACTGAAATGTAACAATCTCCCTCCATAGCGCTCAAGTTTATATAAAAGTAATTAATGATCTACACAGTCAAACTCTTTCGAAACATCTGCAAAAACACAGCTGACTTGAAAACTATTGTCTAGTGCTGTAATTATTTAATTAACAATGCTGTATATTGCCTGATGTGTGGACTTACCTTCAATAAACCCAAACTGTGACGATGAAACTATGTTATTTTTATTAAGAATGACATTAGTTTTTGAACTATTATTTTTCTAATATTTTTGCGTAAGGGGATAGTATTGCAGTTGACCTAAAATTGTCCATAACTGAATGATCTCCCTTCTTAGGTAGACGTACAATTTTTGAATTTTTACTAACGGATTTTTTAAAATGTATTTTGCACATTTTTTATCATTGTTATTGGAATTTCATCTATGCCTGTAGAATTTCTATAATTTTTCATTTTATCACATTGTTTCGGTAATATCGGATTCTGTTACTGGTGTAAAAAATAAATATCTATGATGTATCGTCAAATACCAGCCTGTGAGCCTCGCTAGTTAATTTTGAATCACTGTTTCTTCCCGCGTATTCGAAGTAGAGAAAGCATTCACCTTGGCTTAGTATATGCTGTTCACGGTTAGTGGAGCACTTCCCATCATCAACCTTTGAAAAATGGCACTGGCCCCACCTGCATGTATTCTAGCGAGCAAGACTTGAGTGGCGCTCGCCCGGTAAAGTTGGCAACGACCGAGCGAAAGAAGTTGCGTGCTTTAAACAATACTGGATTTAAAACGTTGGGTAAACATTCGTGAGTACTGGAATTTTTCCTTTTGCTGCCTTTTTTTTTTGAACGAATATGCGTATTAACGAAATTTCACGACTAGAGACCTGAATTATTCGCGGATTCCTTTTGGGACAAGTTAGAATTCAAAACACATGTGTTTATGTAACTTTAGCCATTGGTCCACACGGTGTTTGACACCTGGAGAACACTGGCCCAATAGTCGCCTTCCACTGTGACAGCAGACAACCAATGTGCAGTTTATAACGGTATATTTTCACATAAGAATGTAGTCTCTTGCCTGTAGGTCGTTGAACTCGCGAATTTTTCAGGTCTCTAGTCATGACGCATGAACAAAGTGATGAGGCCCATGATAATATTAATTCTACATATGGTGGAAGAACCCGCAGTGTGCATAGAAGTAGATGTTAAGAGCTTTCAAAAGTGCTGATTATGTAAGGAAAACTTTCGTTTGCGCCTGCCGTGGCGGACTCAAAAGTGAAATTGTTTGGGAAAAATCGTATTTTATATATATATATATATATATATATATATATATATATATATATATATATATATTCTGTGTGAAATAATAAACTTGCTTATAGCTATTCCACGCCTTCCAGTGAACGTAACCTCAGAACGATTTTCAATTTTACAAAATTTTGATATTTGAGCCAAGAAAAACATTTTACAATCGGTAAGAATTATTCTAATATTTGAATTGGCTTCAAACTTCTTTGTTTAGCAGTTTTAACCAAACAGTTTTTGAAAACTTTTAATGACGTGGTTGTTTGTCCGCTAGCTATGCAAACTGCAAGTAATCGTGTTATTTTCTTAATAAAATGTGGTGCTAGTATCCGAAAAATTTCCATAAACATAGAATTATAATTTGATAAGTTGGTACACAACCAAGAATACCAGATGGAGAAGTGTTCGGGCCGATACGCGAGAAGGGGGAAAAGGGGGGCGGGAGGGCATTGTCGCTCCGTATGTCACAGCGGGGTCACTGACTAACTTAGCCTATCACTTGGGTACCTGTCTAAACATGAAATATGACTTCAACATTATGTACAATATAATTAAATCTTTATATATATATATATATATATATATAATTATTCTGTGCGTGTGTATGTCACTGAACTCCTAAACGGCTGGACCGATTTTGATGAAATTTTTGTGTGTGTTCAAGTGGATTCGAGAATGGTTTAGATTCACAATTCGGTCCGCTACAAAATGTTTTTTTAATAATTTTTTTATTTATAAGTTATTGTTGATCTTGGAATGTTTTGAAAATAGCTCGAGTTTTATCTTTTTTACCCTTTAATTAAAACAAGTTTAAGTTTATATTCAACATAGCTTCTATATTCAACTTAGCTCATAGTATATACATATTCACACGCAATCGATAGGTCGAATTGTGGTAACTGTACATGTGATGACGTCAGGTATTGTAATAACTTTTTTTATAAACATTTTCATCAAAACGGTCCAGATTGTTACAACTTATTAAAAAAAGTTTGGAATTTTCGGATTTAAGACATATGCACAGGACAACGTCTGTCGGGTCCGCTAGTAAATTATAGAATGTTGACTGTAGTCAGGTGATTTCTATTTAATATACAAATCCGCAAAATATACACTAGTAATTTTGACCAAAACTATACCATCTTGTATCAATCGTATCGCTATAGTTCACAACTTTTTATACTTTGGTTTCTTCAAAAGTGTTAAAACACCTTCGTGGACACACTTCATATTTACATACTATATAGATGTCTATTGGTATTTTGATAATGCGTTTGGTATTAGAAATACGTAACATCAACTTGCTTGCACATACTTTTGTAGTGTTCCTCATGAACTCATTGATAGGGCACCTATATTGTCGCGAAAAGAGTTCCACGCATGCTAGATTTTAATATCGTGTAGCTGTTTCCTTTGGTTATAAGTCACGCGTCTTTGCAATAAAGTATACTGGTTCTGGAGTGGACCAATCAGAACCAGGTCACTCCAGTACGGAATAAATGTGATTTGCGGCCAGGCACTTAAGACATGTAGCAATCCGGTCGGGAAACGGGATGTGAGGTATTGTGTTTTGGAAATCCAACTTGACAAGAAGAATCGGCTGTCCCTACTCATTGATATAAAATTTATGCTGATTCTTGCTATAGGCTGTTCACGGTAAAATGAGCACTTTTATTCACATTGTGTATTCTTCTGCATTATGCTAAATTAACATTGCCATGGGCCTTGTCACTTTATTCATGCGTTGATAAAGTGCAACTGTGAAATTATTACAAAATAAAATGTTTTGCAAATCTGCTCATTTTTATACTTCGATGCATAAAAAAAAACAGAAAGTGAAATAAATAATATATGCTATCACAAATGGTTACCTGACGCATTTTATTCGATGTTAATATATGGAACTACTTTCCCTCCATCGTTACCAACTTTACTGGGCGCATGTCACTCAGTTCGCCGGTTAGAATATATACAGGTAGGGATAGTGGCCTTTTCCAAGGTTGATTTCAAAAGTGCTCACTTTATCGTGAACAGCCTTTAAAAGGATAGTCACAATATCACCTCAGATGGTTTGTAGAAAGGAAACATGAAAAATTGAAAGTGGTTGTTTTAACTATGCAGTATACACACTGCCCAAATGGAAGCAACACTTCCCGTATTGTTGAAGATAAAACAATATCAACTCAATTAATTGTTACTTATGTGGATATACTAAAATCACATTAAAATGTATTTGTGGGGTTAAGTCCATGCAATATTCAGGTTGAGGTATAAACAGTAAATTCTGGTAAGTTCAAAATTCTGTATTGTTTTAATGACTGTAAATATACCGTACGTAACATTTGTTCACTCAACAGCCCTTTTAAACATCCCCCAGGCTAACTTATTTAGCGGAGAATCAAATAGAAAAAATTATAGGAATGCTATTGAAAACCTTGGAGTAGCTTGATACAAAAAATTACTATTTTTAAAAACTGAAATTACTGTGAATTAAGTAAATAAATAAATATCGAATACTGAATGCTCGGTTATAAGTACCTTAATTTTTGTGATCGAAGTAGAACACCAATTTGCATACGTTTACTATTTTCCCTCCTCTGTAACAAATCACCGATCAACAAAAACCCTACAACATAGCAACAAAAGCGAAGGAAGGATTGTCTGCTAGCGAGCGCAATGCGGGTCGTGACGTCACAGCGGGTCGCCGGGGATCCCGTTGCCTAGGAGGGGCAGTTACGGCCCAACCTTGTCCCTCTAGCATCCTTGGTTCACAAGTACGTTCTGTATTATTTTTAAATTAAGTCACTAGTCACGTATGGAGGATGAAAAAAATGTTATATGAAGTGCTTCGTTTCTTTACTACAGCCCGTAATACATAACGTACAGTGTATGGGCCCGCGGACTGGATCATCTTACTGTGGAATGCCATCGCAGCGTTCGTTTGCATGATACACGACACCTCACACTACGACACTACACCGAGAACAGTAGGAACTACACAGGAAGTAGTTACACATGTGTGAATGCTTACTGTCGACACTAAAGGAAATGTTCAAAATGCCCTCCATCAGCACGAACACATGCATCAACCCGCCATTGCATGGACGTTGATGAATCCCTGGAAAATTCCTGATTGTTTCGCAACCCACCACAATACGGTTATGAAGGGTGCCCACATCGTCCACTGGGGTTGCATACACAGGTGCCTTTAAATGTCCCCACAGATAAAAGTCTAGTGGACTCAAATCAGGGCTCCTCGGGGGCTGGTATGGGGCTGCCAATTACAGCTGCGATGGCATTCCACAGTAACATACGGGCTGTACTCTGTACGTTATGTACTACGGGCTGTAGTGAAAAACGAAGCGTTTGCGGACCTATATTCATATAACATTTTTTAATCCTCCAGATGTGATGAATGCTTCCCCGAAGTATTGATATGCAATTTTGTAACATCCTGTTGCACAGTTTTGATGAACTTCAACTTTATAGAGAGTGCTGCTGGGTGCATACTAAAAATTAAAATACAATACTGCTATTTCTTAAATCAAGCATACATTCTTTCCAATGACTGAAGCCTGTAAAAACAATTACAAGCCTTTCTGAGGCTAACACCTTAATGCATTTCTTACACTTTGAAAAAGCTTATTTAAAAACAAGTTAAAGGACTTTGTTTGAATTAAAATAGTTTAAAAAATATTACGATATTAAAGCTCAAAGCACTGGTCGGAGGACCAAAAGGCATATTACAGTCCGACCTGCATAAAATATGTTTCTCACACAAATACATGTAAAATTCTGACTTAAACTCCATATGAGTGTTTTTAAATTGCAAGAGACTAACGACGTAATAAAATTGACTATAATTAAGTAAGATGGGTTACCATGTTGCAGACCAAGAACACGAGTCGATGCCGGCCTTTTTGACTGGCCATCGCTTTTCCAGGCAACTCGCATTCAAATAAAAATTATTTTTAAACAGCAATGGAAACTTCCACAAACCCATCAAGCTAGAATTACGTTTTAGGGTTCCACAGCTAGTAAATTACGCCAAAAGGAATTTTACCAATACAATTATAGCCAAACCAAAATTTAGAATACTCAACTATGAAAACTCTACACGAAATCTACCAGTACTCAACACTTTAAGTTACATCACGTGAAAGGCGAACCCACCTTAAACTATAATGTCTTTGGTATACTCATAACCATCAGCTCAACTTGCTGAAGTAAAATGCCAGGAGTCCTGAGGGGACCTTGAACAGACAATGCTGGAAGGGTATTCTCAACCAGGCGACCAGAGTAGCAGTGGCCGAGCCTCGCGCTGTTGCTAAGGCTGTTCAGTTCAATTTACATAGTGACCAATAAGGATTCAGAAGGCCGCGCATGCGCACCAGGTTGGGGGAATTCCAAAGAGTTGGGTAGGAAAATGAGAGAGAGGTAAACCAAAGCACTCGGGAGGCGAGGTGGCAGGTCACAAAAACTTCATATATAGCAGCACTTTGTATAAAGTTGAAGCAGTTCATCAAAACTGGTCACTGTAATAGCCAACTGTACACCAAGCATGCCAGCACCATCAGTGATCCATGAGTGGCGGTAATGACCCACTATTGACTTACCGCTTACGGCCTGCCGTAAGTTAACCAAGTGTCGCCAGTCACCTGTTGACAGGCCACCTGTAGGTCAGCTATTGGTCGCTTGTGGCCCACTTAAAAGCAGCTGTTCCACCCAATCAATAATTGTTTATTTCCCATCTTCATATGTGTTACCTTAACCCTCGAGTTCACAGTCCAGAATGCTACCAATTACTCTACCATATATTCATGTATAACTTCTTAAATTAATGCCGAATACTTTATACACGCTAAAGTGGCAAATTGCCCCAAACTTACTGATAATATTTCCCCGGCAGTACCAGTTAGCATTATTTCTATTGTCTGGCTTGTGGGACTTCTATTGAATTGTAACAATGATTTGTGAGAACATCCGCTCACAGTACGATTATTTAAGAAAATAGGTGAAGTCGCCTGATGTGACCTGATTGCCAACCATATAAGAAATGCTGACAGTCATAAATGCGAACGTTTGCCATCATTACTAACAGCTGGGCAACTGTTAATTTCTTTTTGCTTGCCGCTTGGGATGTCCTTACAGTCCTCGTTTTCAAATATTTTATCTGAAAGATAGTAAGCTACGGTGAAACAAAATAACGTATGTCTGGGGGGAAGAATGGCATGCCCCCCTCGCTTCCCCGCTGTCCTGCGCATGGCGAGCACGTCGCGCCAGAGCGCAGCGGTAACTGCGAGTGCGGTGCTCCAGCGGGAAGGGGTGGCTGCGTGGCGGTGACTGATGCGAGGTGTGTCGTGTTGTGTTGCAGGAATGCGCCAAGCTGCATCATATGCATGTCCCACCAGATCACAGTGGTAACTGTGACTAGTGTGGTGCTCCAGCGGGAAGGGGTGGCTGCGTGGCAGTGACTAATGCATGGTGTGTTGTGTTGTGTTACAGGAATGCACCCCACTGCAGTATGTGTGTGTCGGCAGCCCGACGGTGGGTGTGTGTGTGCGCCTGCCTGCTGCTGTCACAGCCTATACACGCAGGTAACCTCCCCACCTCACCAACCATCTGCACAGTCTGCTGCCTGCAGAGTACAGGCAGGTCATGGTAAACTGAGCACTTTTGAAAGCGCAGCTCAACATTTACGTTTTTGCAGATGGTGTATTCGTGCGTATTCTTACACCACATGTAAAATTCACATTGACATTCTGATCACTTTTTTCATGTGTTGGTCAAGTGGAACTGTGAAATTATTAGAAACATACATGTTTTAAAACTTTATTAATTCTTACATTTGTGAGCATTAAAAAATGGAAAACAAATTTAAAAAAATTTCAGTGTTCACAAATGTTTACCTATTACTTTTAATTCAGCATTGCGAGAGTGAACAGCTTTCCCTGCATCATTACCAACTTTACTGGATGCATGTCACTCATGTCTGTTAAAATATATGCAGATCTGGGCAATTATATTTTTCAAAGATTGATTTCAAAAGTGCTCCATCAACCATGAACTGTCTATACCTGGGGACACCCGATTTTCACGAAAAGATTTCACGACTAGTTGTATTTCATAACACTAGGACTTAGATCCACTTTTGTCATTGGATGGTTTCTGTGTTATGCACCTTAAGTTTCTGCGTGCAAATTACAGACATACGGTATCGGAGTTACCTAATTATGATTGGCCAGGCAAGTAAGAAAATGTCTTCACACAAAGACGTGCTGCCAATAAGCAAAAGAAAACTGCTGGGTTGCTCCTATACTATTGAAATCTAGCATGTGCGGAAATCTTTTCGCGAAATTTTGGTGTCCCTATTTATACCTGTCAGTAACATACAGGTTCAGGCCTCCATTAGGCCCATTCTATAGTGTATGGATGCATAAGGATCTGTAACTCATCAAATCAAAATTATTTGCAGATTATGAAATAAAATATATATTCTGTTACAAAATACTGAAATAAGCTTTATAGCAAACACACTTCACTTTTCATTTTTATACTATTTTTTTAAAACATAATACATAGTACTGCCAAGTCAGCACATATTTTTACTAAGACAAGAATGTAACAGTTACTTCTAAACCATACCATCATTCTTTGTAAACTTCAATTGTGACAAAAAGGAATCTTATCAAATGAAACACTCAATTCTTATTGATTGCACTTGTTCATAGACACAGAGAGTTGGGAGTTGACAAACTTTCTTACATAAATATGGATCCTTATGTTATCCACGTATGCATGCTTCTCGTCGGTGATTGAACCTTTGAGTTTCTTACGTGTTCCGCTTGTGTGATATGTATCCACATTCATGTTGAAGAACAGGCCTTATCAGCATGTTCTTTGCAGTATTTTGATGTTTCCCAGCAGTTTGTATGAGTGTAGTGAACGTGGTGATGTACAGACTGATGTATGTTATAATCTTTGTCGCCACACTTCTCTATCCAGGGAACTAACCTGAGACCCTGACGCCTACGGCAACCAGTGGCACACTGTTGCCATTGTGCTAAACACTTGTTTGCTGAAGTTTTATTCATCCTCCAGATACTGCTGCACTTTGATGTAGTGTAGCTCTCTTGAAATAATTTTTATGGCAGTGGTGTACTACCATTTTGTGTGGATTTAATTGTGTTTTCCTTAACGTTGGTTTAATAAAAACTTTGTGGAAAACACCTCATTTTGAACTCCATGGCTTAGTTGGTTGGGATGACGAATGAGGAAGTGAAGTTTCCGAGGTGTAGTTATGAGTGCTGCTACCAAGTGTTGCAAGGCCACATAAGCGCCAGCTTCTTGTTTGCAGAGAGGGGTTGGGAGGACAAGTTTCATACTTCTTGTAACCACACTCATGTTCATTTTAATCTTACTCCTCTCTCTTGTAATGTGTATTGTATGTTTGTTAAGGTGGAGCTGGTTCATTGGGTAAACGAGAGGTAGGGCTCTTTAAGGAGCCTCCACCATTGTTATAAGTTGTGAGCTTTTAGAAAGACGGAAGATAGGAGGAATCATAGTGAATGAGAAGAATAGTGAAGTTAAATTGTACTACGTTACTTTACTGTATAATAAAATAGAATTACAATATCATTGTAATTGATTGACTCGCCAACAAGAGATAGGAGGAGAAGGGTATTGGGTAAGTTTAGGAGACAAAGAGAAGCATAGAGGGAATAGCACTCACCATTGCCTCGCCCAGGACTCGCCGCCCGACCTTCTGGTTTGAACCCCAGCTGCACCCTTGGCTGGTTCCATGGCTCCCTTCACACTTCTTGTCCCACCCCACATGCTCGTTTTTTAAATGTCTTCCTATTGGTTCCCGCTGTGCACCGAGGGTGGAGTTTCCCAGTAGTTTGTTAGTATTTAGAAGGAATTTCATGAGGATTGCTGGACCCACATATTCTGATTAACCTCGCACATTTCTTGGTTAGTTTATTGATTCCAGAAGTGGCTCATTGTTTTGAATCTGTGTTTTGTAAATCTCCTTGTGGTCTGTGTTTCCAACTCTTGTTATCTAAACAGCAGCGTGCACAACTGGATGCTTTCGTAACTTGAGCTATACACAAATGCAACACTTATGTTCATGTATACAAAGGTTTTAAAAAACACGTATAGCAAATATTTAAGAGAACACAATATAAATATATTTCTTGCAAAGACAATTAAAATTATACAAGTATCCTGAAAACCAAACATTCTGAATTGAATATTAAATTAAAAAATACAACAAACTCAAATATTATATTTGTAAAAGAATGAGGCCTGAAGTTTACCATAAGTCATGCTTATTACAAACTGAACTAGTGGACCAACAAACCCGAGGGAGGGGGTGGGTGAGCGGGAAGTAATACCTCTACTGGCTGAAATGTGAAAGCGTGATCACCCCCTTGCCTCCTCATACTCTGCACTTTGTGCAAGGGCTTGATGTGGCAATGTTGTGTGGGGTGTTGCAGACATGGGGCTGTGGTTCGTGCGCAGTCCGGAGCCCCTGATCGCTCCGCCTGGTGACGAGGTGGTTTTCGACTGCTCCCTGAACGTGCCTGCCGACCAGGTGAGGTGGCGCTACAGCTCTCGCTTCCTCAACAACTCCCACACCATGAACCACAGCGCCCGCAGCAACCGCCTTGTCGTCAGGGTCAACAACGCCTCCGAGGCGGGCGACTACCAGGTATGAGCCATGTCCACGCTGTGTCTGGATGTTGTAAATGCTGAAGGTTCACTGCTGGAAAGGAAGCAGTTAAAGAGTGCTCCATCTCATTCAAGGTATCTCATACTATACTGATTGTTAAACTGTCAGCATTTGCAGCTGGATGAAGAAACTACGCACATGTTAATTCTTGAATATACTTATTTCTATACACTATGTGTATTGTTTGTTTTCAATGGTAATGTGATTTTTGCTTGACAAGTACAATGAACTTCAGGTATGTTTGGTTACTGCACGACCATTAATTTAATATAGCTGTCAAACTGAATTGGACATAATAGATTACTGTTTATATTTTTTTTTAATGATTCAGTTTACCCTAATTGCATGGTAATGATGTGTGTTGGCTCATATCTCTGAATTGTAAGAATAATAATCTCATAGCAGGCTCTCTATGCGTTAACTGCTTTATAATTTAATGGTTCATTATGAGCAGTTTTTATATCATTATGAATATTGATATTTTCCATTTGGCAGTATTATAAATTCAAGTGACAATTTTTTGTAGAAATGTTTGAGATAAATGCTGGCAAATGCAGATGCAATTTGTGAGAATGATAAACCATTCGCTATGTTGTATGTGGCCAAATAACCTGTTATCCTTTATTCTTCCTCCATCACTTCCTTGGATATGCAAAGAGTCATCTTACTCTAGGTTGGCAGTAAAGTGTTTCCTTTATGTGGTCTTCTAGCTCCCTTCTTGTGAATGCAACATTTCCAGTTTTCTTGATAACTGCACAGACCTAGTCATGTAACTAGTGGCCATTCTACTCTTTCAGTATCGTCTCATTTCTTTATGGTCAATTTTGTGTAGCCAGCTGTTTGGTACATCACGTCCACTCCGAGGTTTCTCTGTGTTTGGTACATCACGTCCACTCCGATGTTTCTCTGTGTTTGGTACATCATGTCCACTCCGAGGTTTCTCTGTGTTTGGTACATCACGTCCACTCCGAGGTTTCTCTGTGTTTGGTACATCACGTCCACTCCGAGGTTTCTCTGTGTTTGGTACATCACGTCCACTCTGATGTTTCTCTGTGTTTGGTACATCACGTCCACTCCGAGGTTTCTCTGTGTTTGGTACATCACGTCCACTCCGATGTTTCTCTGTGTTTGGTACATCACGTCCACTCCGAGGTTTCTCTGTGTTTGGTACATCACGTCCACTCCGATGTTTCTCTGTGTTTGGTACATCACGTCCACTCTGAGGTTTCTCTGTGTTTGTTACATCACGTCCACTCCGAGGTTTCTCTGTGTTTGGTACATCACGTCCACTCCGAGGTTTCTCTGTGTTTGAAACTAACAATAGTGTTTGCGCCCCCTTTCTCTGCTAACTAAACAATTTTCCATACATTTTGTGACAATAATTTACACACCACTATAATTTTTTTCCTAAACCATAAATTTACTTCTGCACTGCTATTGTTTATATCATTGGACCTTAATTAGTTTGATACATCCTGGGGGGGTCTAAGCCAATAGGAAAGATTTAACAAAAGGATTATTAGTTGAATCATTTGTATGAAACCAGATCAGGAAAGAAAAATGATGCTGACTTGCAGAAACAAGTGTAACTCACGTATAGATAAATGCGAAGTCTGCTAAAAGAAAAGTGAGTTTTCATGTCTGTATCCTTATGATGTTGACAAATTTTTCAAAATGTACATGGAAAATGCCATAAAATACAGTACAGACAGAAGAGAACTATTTGAAAATTATCAGTTTGTGTCAGTCTGCCTTACTTTGAGGAGGTTTCTAATGATTCTCACGGGGCGACTGAAAAGTATCCATTCAGAATGGTTACCATTCTGGAAATATTGCATCCATACTTGCGCAGAAAAATCCACAATGGTAACCATTAACATTTTATTAGCAAAGTATTACGTTACTGAATCCTGAAAAGTATCCATTGTAGGAATGGTTACCACTCCGGATTTTTGTACCAACATTCACATCCCAAATACCCTGAAAAGTGCCCACAGTCGGAATATTTACAATTCTGGTAGGAGTGTTTTTTAGTTGTCATCCACAAAAGCCTGAAAATAGTCCAATGCCTGAGTGGTAACCATTCAGGACGTGAAAATATGTTGACAATATTACAACAGTAATATAGGCTACATACGACAATCGTTTGTGGGGAAACTGCAAGCTTCGCTGATGCGTGACACTTTGCGTCACCACCTAAAAAAAATTGCATGCATGCCTTGAATCAGTGATTTGGGGGATTTACTCCCCTGCTGGCGCTGGGATTCTGGTTCGTTGCATAATGTTTTGCTACGCTTGTAAGGTATTTTTAAATGCGAGGGGGCTATGCTTGAAAATAATTTGTGGGGAAACTCCAAGCTTCGCTGACAGCTAAAAAACACACATACTGGAATTGTAAACATTTTGACTGTGGACGCTTTTCAGGATATTTGGGATGTGAATGTTGGTACAAAAATCCGGAGTGGTAACCATTCCTACAATGGATACTTTTGAGGATTCAGTAACGTAATGCTTTGCTAATAAAATGTTAATGGTTACCATGCCGGATTTTTCTGCGCAAGTATGGATGCAAAATTTCCGGGATGGTAACCATTCTGAATGGATACTTTTCACCCCCCACCCCAATTCCCACACAAGATATGAACTATAAAGCACTGTCATGGTATTGTGTGGGTAAAAAACAGTATTTGTGTAGTATTTGCTGTTGTAAACAATGAGTGCAGTACCAATATTATTACACATTTTGGGAATGATTCAGATAAATGTCAGGTTATTTCATTGTATTCATATAAATGTTAGATTATTTCATTGTATTCAGCTAAATATGTATTTTTTTATGGCTAAATGGACAGCCGAAGGCTATTATAAAAGGGGAAGTAGAGTGAAGTAGAAGTGAGGCAGTTGTGGTTGGCAGCAGTGGTGTGTGTGTCATAGTGCGTGGCGTGGTACGGAGCGTCTGCCCTGATGTCGGTGCCAGCCAGCCTGACACTGGCGGAGTTGCAGCCGTTCGCAGCGGGAGAGGACCGTCATTACGAGGTGTCCTCAGGGAACCTGGTAGCTCTGCACTGCGACGCTCCGTATAGTCAGCCCCTCGCCATCGTGCAGTACCTCAAGGATGGCCACAAGCTGCCAGGTACCATTGCAGCCCCATATTTGTGATACGAGAACTGCTCACCACATGCTACTGTAATATTTTACCATTTATTCAGTGGTCATGTAATTAACCCCTCAGTAACCATGTCTTAAGTACAGGATATAGTACAGGAAGTATTTTTGATTATCTGCACTGGTGCTATTCAATTAGCAGACTGTGGGCCACAGGGGGGCCGCCAAACTCGCAAGCCTAGCCCGCTGACTAAATATTTTATCAGTAATGTTTTTAAATATGTACTTCTGAATACAGTTACCCAATTTTATGTTGACTGCAACTATCACTAATCTAAAATGTGTAATAAACATATAAATTATTTCATTCATAGAATCTTCATGTAAATAAAGTTATTATGCGTGGGTGAGTGTGGTCCATTAGGCATTGTATAAGTTACTTAGTGGATAAACAAATAAAATATCCCTGAGCGACACTGCACATAGCAGAAAAAAGTGATCAGTAAGGGAAATCATAAATGAGTGACAGTTGTCATTTGTTGTTGAGCTATATTACGTTGTACCATAACAGTCGCCGATACAAGCACAGTAACATTTTTATTGGTTGTAATATTTGCCAGCATTGTAATGACACTTGTACAAAATATTGTTATCCATTGCCACCTAAAATTATGTGTTTATCTCTGACTGAGAGGGTTGATGGGCCAACGTTCCTGTGAACTAGGGGCCATAGTGGCAGAGTGGTTAGTTTGCTGTGGGTAATATGGCAGGTGTGGCTGGTAGCTGGCAGATTTTCTGGACAGTCGCTGCCCAATCCTAGGGTTCCATTCCACGTCCCGTTTCGGAGATGAGAGTGCCTACAGGCCTGCCTCAGAAGCAGTCTGTCCGTATGTGCCAATTTTGCTCTAGATTGAACACCCTACAAAAATTCCATATATTTATTCCTTGTTGCTCAATCTGTTACGTAGAAGTAGACTTGTCTGCAGTGAAGCACTGTGCCAGACTTTTCTTTCATATGCCACATAAATTGTACTACTTGATAGTGAGTTCTGCATGTTGAACAAATTGTATATTTTGTTTTGTAACACAAAAAAAATTTTGCTAATTATTTTTTTAATGTTTTGAAAATGGTTTTAGGATCCAGTGTTTAATGAAAACTGCCATAGTTGGTTTTTTAACACTTGTGAAATTGTAGGTGACGTGGACTGGAAACCTTTGTTGGTCATCGTTGCTGTAGAGTGATGTGGACTGAGACCCGTAAGATTCTTATCGTTGTTGAAGGGTGAATTGAACTGGTACCCATTGGTAGAATGGTTTGGCCAAGTCGTAGACAAAGGATTCAGGAGTAGGAGCCAGATGCCAGCTGGCCGCCATGTTGTGGTGTCACCCAACCGCTATATTGGATCCATGTGACCTTGACCCAGTGCCTGCGACCTTGAATGACCTTTAACCAAAAAAATCTTTAAAAATGTAGAAAAATTATAAAATCCCAAAAATGTATACAATTTTAAAAATAAAAAAGTTATTTAAAGATGTACATGTAGGAGGTCCAGGGTTCGATGGCAGGTAGATCCACTAGGCTCGTGATACTACTGGCCCTCGACAAGTCAGGCAGTGTCCATCTTGTCAGCCATGTTAGATGTTTTTGACCTTGACCTTCGACCTAGACCTTGGATGACCTTGAAGCCAAAAAATTCTACAAAATCCCAAAAATTGCAACAAATTCCCAAAAAACCCTTGACACTTGACTCAAGACCCTTGACCCAAGACTCAAGACCCTTGAACCAAGACTCAAAACCCTTCTTGACCGTTAACCTTAAACCCAAAAAATATAAAAATCTGAAAAATTATAAAAATTAAAAATTAAAAACAAAAAAAAATCCGAAATATCCCAAAAAATAAAATTAAATTAAAAACAGAAATTAAAACATAAAAAAAAATAAAATTAGGTATGTTTAGACATAGCGGGGTCCAGAGCCGAAGCCGACATGCTCTGTCAGCCCGGTTTTTCTGCTGCCATGTTATGACGTCACCCAAACACCATATTAAATCCAACTGACCTTGAACTTGATCTTGACCCAGTGACATTGTAAGACTTTGAACCCAAAGAATCACAAAATACTCGAAAAAAAAAATTCCAAAAATTAATAAGAATTATTTAAAAAAATTATTTGAAATCTTTTTAAAAACTTACATTTCCAGAGGTGGTTTCCACAGCACAGCGTCCAGCAGATAGTTGAACCCTCCCCCCTTCAATCAATCACATTGTATTAACATTCCCTTCTCCTACCCCCTCACCATTGCTCAGTATGTCGAATACATTCCAACTGCCATTTTGGCTTTTTGTTTGTTATTTGTTTACATTTCCAACATCTAGGTGGCACTGATGACTCCAACCACTATGCTAGATCTGAGTGACCTTCACCTTGACCTCACATCTGTGACTTTGGCCTATGCCCATGACCTTGGATAACCTTGGACCCAAAAATAAATTCTAATTTTTTTTTATAAAAATCCAAAAAAATTCGAAAAAAATTAAAAAATCTGAAAAAAATGATTCTTGTGTTTTTTCATCAGACTTTCGATTAATCTTACAATTTTTCCATCTATCAACATTGCAATCAGCAGTCCACATCAATCCACACCAATCAACATGATACACCAATGCACACATGAATTCACACACCAATGCACAAACCAATGCACACCAATTCATGCCAATCCATACCAATCCTTCGCAATCCTCCTCCTCAATCCACAGCAATCCACGATAATCCTTCACAATCCTAATCATTTGATCAATCCCAATCCTTTTGTCAATCCTAATCCTTAGCAATCATCCTCTGCAATCCTGCCAATCCTTTGATCAATCCCAATCCTTAGATTAATCCCAATGCTTAGATTGATCCTTTGATCAATCCTTTGGTTTGTCCCCCACCCATTTGAATATAAATTACTTAATTCGCCAACTGTCTCCAAATTTGTACATATCGACAGAATTAATGTTTTGTATGCAGTCAGTTGCAGTATGCAGTTTTGTATCCATGGATTTTTATACTTAAGTCTTTATTATCATTTTATATGGAGATCTTTCAGTTAATAGTCGACTGCTCATAGCACCACTTTAAAGTTGTGAGGGAAAATAGGATACAACACATAAAAAAAAAGTAAAATCAATTATTTTTTTTAAATAATTAATTTTTTAAATTACAGTTTCAGAAGAAAGCAGTTCATCACATAATTCTATATATCCCCAATCCTTCAGTTTACTAATGTTTGAAGATATCTAATTAATGTGCAAGAGATCCCCACATTTTTGAAGGTCAATCAAGTATCTGAGTCTATCAACAAGTCCATTAGGGTCTTCGGGAAATAGATAGCCGGTGTTCTCTGCCTCTTCTGACTCTTTAATGTCACTTGTTGCAACAAATGTGTTGGAGAGGTGTGACATTGCATCGAGAAAATAGCCATCATTGTCTTCAGCTCTAGCACTGTCCTCGTGTTCATTTTGATCAATGCTTTCTTCATGGTAATCTTCACCTCTTATTTTGTATTCTGTATTAATTTTGCTTTTCTTTGTAGCAGGAGTTGTTTGCTCATTATTATTTCGAGCCGACGATAGTTTATTTTGAAGTTCGTCGACTTCACGTGAAAGTATTGCAAGTGTACATTCCACCCAAACCAACTCTATACTGCACTCATTCCATCTTTAACATTAACTGTCTCGTCATAATCGCATATTGAATCAGTACCCATCAATGCAGCATACGGTATTGCCAGTGACACTTGCTGACTCCCAGTAGATGAATCCTTGTAGATCTCGGTAAGTTCTTTCAATGTACTAACTGCATAGGACCAATGTCGTAATGCTTCAACATGCAAAAAGAACTCTTCGTACAGGCCATTTTCTCATGCCGACAAGTATTTTGACTGCAGAATCGGCAGTGATGACAACCAGTTAGCGATTATGCAGATTGCTGCTCCATGGGAATAATTGCACCGTACACTAATTACAAAACTACATAAACCCTCAAATGATACATGAAACAAGATGGGACACAAGATGAATATTCACAATAAACACACACATGTGTGAAAACAAGCTTAGATGGCGCGGATGCCGCTGGATGAAGTTCGTAGCGGACCACGTGGTGCAGGTGAAATTGCAATAGTTCTGCGTGGAAACAGCAAATTAAATTCATACAAAAAATTATTCTTGCTGAGAAAATTATTCTCTTTACGATTGCAGTGGTTACAAACTTGTAACATGTCTGATTGTGGTGAAATCAAACATTAGTGTGACCACGTGGTCAAGTACAAAAGCATCAATTTACGTGAAAAATATATTGAACCCTGAATAAAGTTGACATAGAACCCTGAAATAAATATTGCACATACAATGTTGTATAAATAACCTCTCAAACGCAATGATGGCGTATACAAATACTTGGTGTCTGTCGGCCACGTGGTTATATGTCATGTTGCCGTAAAATATTCAAACATGAAAAATTGCCCTCAAATACATACATAAAAATAAAGCTTTTAAAATTGTGTGTAGCAATAACACAGAAGTTACAATGAAACGCCATAAACATAGGCGGATGGCGCCTGATTCAAGTTGCGCGGTCGCGTGACCTTTCCGACATCTTTCTCCTCCTTCTCGATTAAGTTAAAAATACCACAGGGACACAATAAATTAATGAAGCAGAAGCATATTGCTGGGGAAAATGTCTGGCAAAAATGTATGCAAGCAAAATTTAACCGGTAAACTAAGACTATGGAAACCTAAATCAGTGAACAAAAGTTGTAGTGCGTACATGACAGTGTCTTACCTCGTCAGCGCTCCTCGACAGACTGTCCAGAGACAAGCGTCGCATGGACCTACCGTGGCAGCCTACGGGTTCACATAAGCGGAAGTGCTAAGCACACTGAGTAAAATATTTTGTTATTGAAAATAAAATGGCACAAATAAAATAAAATATTGTTTTACGTTTCTATAATTTTCTTATGAATATCAATATTATTTTAGTGTCTCTTTATGACGGCGTTCACGCTGGAATATTAGGTGTTCTTAATCTTGGCGCCGCGGGCACTTTGAATTTTATAACCAAACAATTTAAAAATGGTAACAAACACTTTAAAACATTTTAAGACATATTAAACCGTGCAAATACAATAGAACACATTTACACTGAAAAGTAACATTTATATTAAAGTTCAAAATTATTGGCCTCTTTGCGCACGTGCGGGACACGTGACATGTGCATGGTGAGTGCCGTCATGGGCTCTAGCGCTGCTGGCTGTTAGCTGGGAGTGATATATATATATATATATATATATATATATATATATATATATATAGACACACACACACACACACACACACACATATTCAAATAACATAGTTTTCTCGTTTCATTGAATGCTACATTATTATAATAAAATATGATTTAAATGCATTACTCTATATTATTCTACACTATCAAAATGTTTGTGCCAACAACAAGCAAACTAATACCTGTTTTGCAAAACAAAATTGTTTTCATTGGAGTGAGAGATCACACGGAAGAATCCTACATGAAATGGGGTTTGTGTGGAAGAAGTGTACAAAGAAACGTGTGCTGCTTATTGAGCGCAATGACATTGTAATGTGGCATTCCAAGAATCTTACAGGAAACTAAGCCAAGGGCACCAATTATTTTATTTGAATGAATCGTGGATGTACACAATCTTAACAGTGAGTATGTGCTGACAGAAGAAAGACTTTGTGAATGGTATTTTGTGGAGCTGGGTGGGATCCTGACTTTTCCAGAAAAATTTGGGAAATTTATTTTTCGAGAAAGTCAGACGGGAAATAATTTTCCCGTAAATTTTTCGGGATTAAAATTATTTATGTTATTTTGCTATTATTTCTGTGTTCTACAACATACATGTAAGTAAGAGTGGGCATTCATGGCCCTAATCTTGCCAGCATTAGTAAATAATAAATAAATCATGTCAACGTACCTTTGAGTAGTAAAGTTTGCTGCGGCCATCGACCGTATGTAAACAGACTTCGGTGTTGTGCCTTCCTAATATAAATAACTGCTCATTCCGCATAATAAATGGTATTTCTGTTTTGCAAATAGTATTTTTTTGCCGTCCATTGCTTTATAAGTAAAATACTTGTTATAGAAATGTTTAAGTAGGCCCTATATATTTTTAAATAGTAATTTTTATCAATATAATGGCGTTCAGTGGTGCGTGAATGAACACTTTCCTATACGCGTATTTTAGCAGCTGAATTAATGCACACTGCTCACAAGCATTAAGAAAGTAACATTTGAATTTTAAGCCCGTATTGTCTAAGAATAGAGATGGTTATGAAATCAGTCTTTTACTTTTCATGCACTCGTAACTTTCTTTAATTTTGCAAAGTCTTATAAACGCTACCAAATAATTCCAGCGCGGGTCGAAAGGCATATCGAACGCATACATGCAAAATCACATTTAAATTGGTGTGAATGCAATTGCATTTCCACGTACTAAGCTCATACAAATCGGAAAGATAGTGCATTTTTATGGCCACATGCTTCTAGTTAGGTTACAGGGCAGAACAGTTGCAGAATGACACATCTTCATCTAAAGTGGTATGTTATTGGCCAGAACATCACGTGATGTAGAATGTCACCCAATGATAGTCGTTGTTAGGAACAGTACTCATCGTGTTTTTATTTTGCTAATCACCCGTACATATGATTGCATGATGTAACATAATTAAATTTTCATTCAGAGATTTTGTTTATTAATAAACTTGTAGTTTTGAATGAAAGTTTTAATATTGTGGGATTTGTAGTGTGGTAACCTATACCTATGGCTCGTTAATTTGATACAAAACATTATTTATGCATTTTTTTAAATGTATGATTTACTCACTCTACAGTTTGTTTATGTAGTTTGTTAGAAGCAATTTGGATATAAAAAATAATGGTGAGAAATTCAAAGTGCCTATTTGGCATTTTTAAGAAAAAAATGCCAGACAGTGTGTCAGCAAAATTCAAGGCTTGCTCTAAAGTATTGAAAAAATACTTAGGTATTACATTAATCTTAAGTTTTTATTTGTATATTTTGTTAATTTTCTAATGTACCGACAAATTCCCGATCTCGTCCCGTTCCCCTGGGGAAATTATTTTTCAGAGTCCAAATTATCTGTCCCACCCAGCTCTAGTATTTTGACTTGGGGAAGTGTGTCTAATGGATTGGTCACTGTGCGCATGGGATCCACAAATGGTTTCCTGGATAATGCTATGTTAGTTTTCAAAGCTGGTGCAGCAAGTGGTGATTACCATGGGCAAATTAATGCCGAAAACTACGAAAAATGGTTGGTAAAAAAAGTTTTCCCTAATTTGACCCCTGCATCCGTAATTTTCATGGACAATGCACCGTACCATTCTCAACAGAAAGACAAATGCCCATCAAAATATCTGACAAAAAATGTAATTATTGAGTGTGGTTGAGCCGGAAAGGTGTGACTTGTGATGCAAACGTGAGAAAAGTTATGCTTCTTGACTTGTTGGTACAACATAGGCCAAAAGTAAAGGTATTTAGGGTGGACAAACTTCTACAACAACACAGCCACAGAGTTTTTCTTTTGTCTCCTTACATGTGCAACCTCAATGCAATTGATCTGGCCTGGACTAAAATAAATTAGTACGTTTGTGAGTGTTATATGTGCAAGCTCTTCTGAAGTCAACAAGAGAAGCAGTAGAAAGTGTGACAAAAGATGATTGGAAAGGGTACGTGAAACACGTCATGGAAATAGAAGAAGAATATTGGAGTAAATACTGTATAATGGAAATTGCACTTGATGAATTTGCGATGAACTTGGGTGAAGAAAGCAGCGATAATGACTTATTCATAGAGGAAAATGATAGTGACGATAGTTATTGTAACTATTCGCCATTAGTAAAACCCCTGTGAAAATATTTGCAGAGTTAAAATTTTGACTTATTTGATTTGAGAAAATGTATAAATGTTCTATAAATGTTTGGTAATGTGATCACTATGTAAGGCATTTCTCAATTTTACTTTTCAGCCAATGTTTGTCTTTCCGTTTCTTGTTGGTATAAAAATGGTAATGTGACTAATAAATACAGTGTATACATTTCACCACTTTCAAAAGTTAACATCCGAGGCTACAATAAAATAAATTTATTAGCTATTATTCCTGTTGCGAGACCCTTAAAAAGTGCTCACTTTACAGTGAACGGCCTATATACTAATATTCATATGCAGACCTGTAATATTTTGAACAAATCTTAACTATTACCCTTGATGCATGTACATTTTTTATTTTTTTACAAGAAACTGATATACGTAACACCAGCATTTCTATAGACGTAGGTGTAAAATCATTTGTAAGATAAAATTTATAATTAAGTCTTATTTAGTAACTATGGCGTATACTAAATTATCATATAGTGATTCATCATAACATCAACTGGAAAGATTGTTTCAAAAATATTTCTAATTTTTGGTGTGAAACTTTTGGTACACCGTGTGTTATGTTTGTGTCCTTTTAGTATTCATATTTAATTAGTTGATTTATTTATTTGGTAGTGTGCAGTAAATTCTCTGTCCTTCGTTTCTCTGGGTACTGACAAAAAATTTCAATACATATGTACTTTCGATGAATGTGGTGTTGAAATGCAGATAAATAAAAAATGGGACCACAGAATATGTTCCATGGATGCGGGATTTCAATCCATCTGAGTTCAATACATAGAGGTTCCACTGTATTACATATTATTTATTTGCTCATTATTACTGCAGTCTATGTTAATGGTAAATTTTCTATGACAAGTGCGGAAATATCTATGACAGTAATTTGTACCTGCACATTTTTATGTATTACAGTAAATATTGAATATGTGGTTTTAGATACTCATCTGTGACTATTAACGGTACATTATCAATATTATTCATGCAAAGTGAAAATTATATACAGGCTTATGTAGCAATTCTTCAAAACTGTAATTACAAATTTTAATGTCTTTTTAAATTTTACATTTTACTCTAAGGTATTAGGTAACTGTGACACATTGCAGTATGTTGTTATTCTTCTAATGAGTCTTGTTTCAACATTTTCATTATTTGTCTTAAATTTTTTTTTAGTAATTGTATGAGTTCTAGCAAAACAAAAAACTAACTTTTATTTAGTTTTGCAAACTGTCATTTCATTATTTCATGGTACAGCTTTTCCAATCTCTTATTAATTAAGTGCTGGCCGGATTTTGAAAGAGGAAAAATAAATCTGTTGATGCATTAAACTACAGAAAATATTCCACCACCTAACGTGATTTTAATTTGATACTTTTGAATATACTGTGAAACCCTGTTAAGAATTTTCAGAAAAATATTGGAAAATGTGTGCTTATTAAGCAGTAAAACTTCTTAAAAGGGTAAAATTATGTATTTGTAATAGACAAAGTGCAAACTTTTTAAAGCTTTTTAAGCAGGTAAACTTGTTAACAGAAACTTCTTATGAGGGTTTTACTGTATTAACAGAAAATTTGCACTCAATAACAGAAAAGAAACTGACTTCTGTCGAACAGCACACGCAGAAGGTAAAGTAATTATCCAGCATACACTGTCACAAGAGCACTCCTATCTGTTGTCTGCAGGAAAATAGTTTCAGTGTCCAATTTTGCATTTGCTGTTACTCAAAACAAAACACAGAATGTTTTTATGTCCGTGTATATACTGCAAAGCTGCTGTCTTGCCGCGCCGCTACCGACTGGTCCGTGCCGAGCCGCAGTCTAGGGAGTAGGAGGGGACTGGCATGCGCAGATGTCTGCCAGTAACAGTACTACGTATCCCTTGTCCCCGGCTTGGCCAAACCATTCTACTCAAATTGTATCATGCCATTAGGAATAAAAAATTATCTTGCCAGTTTCATACTTTTGCTAGACAGTTTGCTTGTTTGAAACAATCACTATATTAAAAAAGGTTTAAAGTTGTGTAGACTATTTTCACATGTACATACAGTGGCTGTTGCGAAACAGATTAGAGTGTCGTGTCGCAGTGCTCGTGATGGGGTAGGACATGTTACAGCTCAGCCGGCTGCATGGCCGGGTGCACTGGTGCTGCAGAATGTGAGTGCGGCAGACTCTGGGCAGTACGGTTGTGTGGCCACCAACTACCTGACGGGGCAGGCTGAGCAATTGCCCTACGTGATGTCTCTGCACATCGCCAGCCATGGGCAGGAGCCTCCTCGCTTCCTGGTCATGCCACCTGCCAACTACACCGTCCAGCCAGGTCTGATGCTTCTCTCCTCTTCCATGGCTCATGCCACTCCACTAGTAGTAAATAAATGTTCTCACAGGCCATTAGATATATGAGCCAATATTCATAAAAATCCTTATACTCTCCATAGAAAGAAATGCCTCTAAAAACACAATTAAAAATATAATGCATGAAATCACTTTATGTTAATTAAAGCCTGCATGATGTGGCAGTCGAGTGAGGCCCTCCAAAGCACGACGTGCTTAAACGACATGTAAAAACAAACATTTTAAAATGTCTACTAAAAATGAATAAGGCAGCTTGGTGACAAATTATTAAATACTAATAAATCAATGTTCTACCAAAGCGAGCTGTTATTAAAAATTATACGACACACATGAATGTAAAACTTTACAAATGACCAAGTCATGGCGGAGGTGTTGCAACGTAACAAAACATCAGCTGGCCGGGCAACAGCCAAATAGGGCAGCAGTTCAACACAGTTACAACTTAAGGTATCAAACCAACCAACACATCATCGTAAAATCTTAACAAACTAATACTAAAAACCATTTTAGAAGGTGCCACAAAAAATTGAATTTGGAATAAGGAATTAATGCAAACTGCTAGCCCGTAAAACTTAAGCGCACACACTGAGACAAAAATATGATTTACAGTCCTAATTGCACTTTAATTATCAAAAACACATATGTCCATGACTTACTTGTTTTTTGCTTCCTCCCGGCAATGCACCACATAATTTTCTACAAAAACATTCTAACATCACTGACGATTGGTGCTATCCCGTGGTGCAGAAGTGCCTCTATTAAATATCAATGACGTCTAGTGCCATGCTGTTCGCCGAAGTACAAGGTATGTCTGCTCGACGTGAAGGAAGAAAGAGAAGTGAAGTGGCGGGGTAACAAGGGCAGCCGAATCATAATCGGCCCCCACCAATTTGAAAAATGCCACATGACCAGGAGGGATAAAGGTGGGGAAAAGAAAGAAAGTAGGAAGGGGTTTCAAAACTGCTCCAAAGAGCTGGCAAGTTGGCGCTGCGGGAAGGCGAACGTTATAGATAATAACAAAGACAGTGTCACAACTTTCCGATGTGTTACCTGTGTGCTGCGAGGCAGCGAAACCCTTCTCCTCTCTGGATGGCTTGCTTGGGCGACCGGCAGTTGAACAGTGGCTGACTCTGTTTGCGGCGGAGGAGTGCTCAAACTGCTCCAAAGAGCTGTCAAGTTGGCGCTGCGGGAAGGCGAACGTTATAGATAATAACGAAGACAGTGTCACAACTTTCCGATGTGTTACCTGTGTGCTGCGAGGCAGCGAAACCCTTCTCCTCTCTGGATGGCTTGCTTGGGCGACCGGCGGTTGAACAGTGGCTGACTCTGTTTGCGGCGGAGGAGTGCTCAAACTGCTCCAAAGAGCTGTCAAGTTGGCGCTGCGGGAAGGCGAACGTTATAGATAATAACAAAGACAGTGTCACAACTTTCCGATGTGTTACCTGTGTGCTGCGAGGCAGCGAAACCCTTCTCCTCTCTGGATGGCTTGCTTGGGCGACCGGCGGTTGAACAGTGGCTGACTCTGTTTGCGGCGGAGGAGTGCTCAAACTGCTCGTAGATGTCTGGAGTATGTGTGGAGGTGTGAGATTCTGGTAAAAGAGTGGGATCGAATCCCAGGACGATGATGTTGAAATGCACCACCAGTAAGTGTTCCACTGGTCTGTAGGAGGTGTGAATAGTGGGTTATCCTCTAATACTGCTGGAGTAGGCTAATTTATTATTTATGCCTCAAATTGTTTGAGTACTTGTTTTAGTTTATGTTTTTACCAACCGAATAAAAAAAAGTAGAATAAATAAAAAGAAACCCTAAGGCGAAGCTGGGTAAAGACAACAGCCCTATCGTGTACTTCTAATAGTACTGGCTTTGTCTCATAAAATCCACCCTGTAGCTCCACGTCCGGCCATTCTCCAGCTATAGATGAAACTACAGAGAGCTGGATCTATTACGTTGACAGCCAGTAACTCCTAGGTAAGTTTTTCCACTGAGGGTTAAGTAGATCAAATATTTCCCTCACTCTGGCCTGGCCGTTCTCCAGCAGGCTGAGAAGAAGTTAACTGAAATACTTGATTCCACAAATGGGAAAGGAGTACCTAATGCATTTGGTGGCTCTCGAAGCTCTACTGGCGTGATACACTGCATCTCGGTTTGCCTATTAATGGTATGTGTAATTGTTGTAAGGCGATTTTTGCACGTTATTCGGCTTTACCTTAAAGTGAGCAATGCAAACTTCAATTATACTAATACCTTAAGCGTCAACAAGGGATTTAATAAAAGCTAAGAATGAAAAACACTAACATTAATAGTAACATAAATACGTTTATTGAAATATGTACATTTAAAAGATTGTCAAAGCTGGGTCCATACTCTTCTAAATTAAATCAATAAAAATATAAAAATATTTAAAATTACTTTAGCGGAAGTTTCTTACATTAATACCAGTGAAGGCAACCTGGATAAAAAATAATGCGAGGTGTTGTATGACGTTGAAAGTGTGAAATTAATTAAACAATAAAAATAGCCAATTATAATTCCCTGATTTATTTAAGGAGTAATGTCTTGAAGAGACCTAGCCATTTAATTAAACAGGAAGTTCTTTACCCAAGTGGTGAAGAGATGGTTTTGCTAGAACTGTACGGGGTGTCCAGAGGGGACGTCGTCGCAGTGACCTACAATACCTGGGTGGTAGTGAAGCTAGAAGAAGTTGAGGAAAGGGTGGAGACGACGTCTGCTGGACCCTCTGGTAGCTGTTGACGGTCTTCAGCAGCTGCTGGCGGAGGCTGAAGGAGTGAAAGACATCTGGAAGGCGGCGGTCTTTCTGGACGCTGTTGGCTGTTGTCGAAGAAGTGGAAGGCCTTCGGAAGGTGCTGGTTCTCTGGAGCTGTTGGTGTCGTCAACTGCCACTGGTTATTCCGTGGTCACTGGCGCGGGTGAGGGACTTGGCCCTTAGCTAACACCCTCGCACCTTCTCAGCGATGAGGGGTGTAACAGACTGCCCTGTGGCCTGCGTTGGAAATCCTTTTATCCTAATTACCCAGCTTGGTGGCTTTCAGAAGGGTACGGGGGAATTAACCCCGTCTCTTGGAGGTGAAGCTTCTGACGTCATGCATAGGTTTCTGGATCCTTATCTGTAGAGGTGCTCGGCATGAGGTACTGACATATCTTGCCCTCATGCGCTCGTGGAGGCTGTGACTTTCTGCTCGGCGGCCTGCTACCCCCACAGTGGAGCAAAGTTTGAATTGTGCGTTGTCTCTCAAGTGGGAGTGGCAATTGGAAAACTGTTTTTTTTTCCAGGGAGGTGCATTGGCAATGGCTTCTTGTAGAGACGTGTCGAACAGTAAAAGCTGATATCACGTGGTAAGAGGTTACGTTGAGGCTCTGTAAACTTCGGTGGACCACGTTTCCTACCTCTATTACTGTTTTGAATTGGAGGTTACTTGCCCATTGGGTGATTGCTACTTAAGATGGGGCAAAGCCATTCATGTAGAGAGCACTTCTCTGAAGCGCAGGTACGCATCATGCGTCAGACATTTTTGATTTATGTTGTTTGTAATGCTGGTTGGTAATGTAGAAATTTTCTATCCACATATACAGGTGTTACATACAATACAATACAGTAATATTCTAGACAAACACGATTATTAAATTGAGCATGATTCTTACCACTGTTATGTAAACTTAAATATACAGAAAACTTATTTGTGGCTCTGTTGTTTTTTTTTATATTTTATAGTAATTGTAATTATCAGATTTCATTTTCACTGTGTAGTTTGATCACAAGATGCATTGAAATGCAATTTCTTATTTGCTGTGTGTGCATGATTTGGCTTTCTATTGTCCCCACCAAAAATGTGATGTGTATTTTACCATTAGATGAGACAGGGTACTTACTGTTTCTTAAAGTAAGTTTGGCTCAGGTATTTTACAATTGTATTTTTATGTTTATAACAATATTTAACACGTGTACTTTTTCTATTTGTGCAATCTAATGAACTATATCCAGAAACAAAAGCATGTAATAGTTAATGGTATAAACACAGTTTCTCCAAAATTTTGGTTATAGTTGTAACATTTCAATTAAATCAGAAGGTTGAAATTTGCAGCTTCTCAATTTTTTATTTCCTCGTTTGTTGTTTCAAACAAATTAACAAATAACTCGCCTCTTCTTCTCAAACACAATAAATCTATTTTATTAGTCTTCCATTATTAAGTATTCACCTTTAAAAAATTTAGCAGCAACTATTTCATTAATATTAAAATATATATTATCACATTTTTTTTACGTTAAACCCAATATGCCCATCCTTGGATGTGATTATATGATTTCTGTTAAAGAAAATTACATTTGAATTTACTTTAGCCTTACTTTGGTTGTTACTTGCTCTCTGATTGGCTGTCGTCTTACCATGCCACATCTCTCCTCCAACCAGTAGTGGCTATACGAGAGCCAGCCAGGATAATTTTCTGTCATTCACATGTTTTATAACATTCAATGCTTACCACCCTCTAGGGAATATATTAATAGTAATAATAATAGTTGGAATACTGAATATCCTCTAAAAACAAATTAAATCTAACTTACACATGATCTCTATGTTGATAAATTAGTAAAATAACCAAGGATTATACTGCACTTTGTTTAAATCGTATAATAAATCTTAATTTGGAAGTTATATAAAATTAATATAATATCTAGAACCAAAGTTAATGACACCTGAAAAACCACAATGTTATAAAATTCTTGCAAGAATCAAATTAATCCTGTATTTCAATATGAAAAATGTACTACGTAGTTATGTTGTTCTGAGGACTGTGTGTTGGGTGTGAGTACATCTGGCCGTCCCATGTAGGAGGGGAGAGTTGACGAGAGTCGTACTTGTGTGCGCAGGGTGGAACGTGACATTGCAGTGCAGTGGTGTGGGGGAGCCACCCCCGCACACCTCATGGACAAGGTACGGAGCGGCCCTGCCCACGGAGCACGTCCAGGTAGTGCCGGGAGGGCTGGCCCTCCGCGACGTCAGGAAGGCAGACGAGGGCACTTACCTCTGTCACGTGGGCAACGGCATCGGGAGCAACCTCACCCACAGAGTCACCCTACATGTGCAAGGTGTGTTGTTCACTCTTGTACCCACTAATACATGGCTCGCTCTGGTGCCAGCACTGCATAGCAGACAGACAGTCAGAACACGCCCTCACTTCCCACAAACACCTTGCTGAAATATCGAGCTCACACTGGAAGTTTGGCATGTGGAAAGAGCAGACTTCATTGGTAGTTTCGAAAAGACTGTGTATTCGGATGTTGTATGTCAATAATTACATGAATTATCAAAATTTATGGCTATGTATTATCAGTTTTCCTTTACACATTCGTTATGGTAGTTCTAATGCATTAGAGTATAAAATATTTGTGGAAACATGAAATGAACCAATGTGGTCATAAAATGCTTATCAAAGCAAATACACAACAAAGACTGTCACACAAAATCTGCTTACATATGTTGTGCTTACTTAGCATTTTGCATTGAGGTCGCATAGATATGTATTAATTAGGCAATACACAGTAACAGCAGTCCAAAAGCTGCCCTGGACACTCATCCACTGGGACACTGCTCTTTCATGCCATACAATCATACATTTTGACAGGGTCTTGTGTTGATGGTTTCATGGTGAGCTCAGAACCTTGTTGCTGCCAATTGGGTACTCGTAAATAATAAGTGAGTCATGTAGGGGGTTGGTTGTGACTAACTGGCTGCCATAGCTACAAAAACTCTGAATGTTTCCAAAATAACTAAACACTATGTACAGACACAGCTGAAATAGGTATTGAAGTGGAAATATACAAAGTGACTTATAAACCAGCTAGATTATTATCCAAGATTTCATCCCAGTAAATTAAGTTTATAAATGTCAGGTTTGAAAACTGTTGGAAAAGAAGAGATATTAATCTGCAGTTCTCTGGATAGTGCTGTAGATATTTAAGCTACGAATGAGCTGTTGTTTATATTCTTTTCGTACTGATATTATGTCTTTGCCAATATTTTTGCTTTCAGTCTCTTTTAAAATGTTATTATTAGCCTATCAGCCAGTTTCTGCCTCACCAGATTGAAAAATAAGACAGTCTGATCCCAGCATGTCTCCTTGCCAGTCAACTTGACATTGACAAATTAACGTTAAATTTAAATTCTCTTATCTCTCCCCAAAGGGTAAGAAGAGAATTTTGTACAGTGAGAACTTTTAATTGAAGAGGATTTTATTAATGAACTTTCACTGTAATGCTGTTACATATAAATTTCCTGAAGGGACCAAAGAATTTCTGCTTTACATAACTGAAATTTTTTGATCTTACAGAATAATAACAGTTTTTGGAATGAAGTGAAGGTATGTAAGGGAAATACAAGCAGGAGTTTTACAGCAAGGTTCAGCTGTAGAGAACATGCAGTTTGCAGTGTGTGGTGCGTGTGTGCAGAGGTGCCGGTGATAATGCGAGAGCTGGCGTACACAAAGGTGGAGGAGGGTGGGGATGTCACGCTGGAGTGTGAGGCGAGAGCCAGCCCTGCCCCCCACATCTCCTGGGTCCTCAACGGAGACAGCCTCAAGAACGACTCTCATGCCCACATCTCAGGTACTCTACTCTGGCTCCTCTCTGCTGCTGTCACACTCCACATCAAAAACCTCCTGCACGAGATGTTGCCTGTTTCTTATACCTTAATTCTGCTGCACACTTAACAACATTCATGTGTCGTTTCCACCGTCCCACTGTCTGTGACTTAACCTTACGTCACACCAGTCTGCTCCAAAGGACTGGGTTTTGTTAATTTGTAATAGTCTTCCACTAAATATTGTAAAATTTAGTTACAAAGTACTTTCTACTTTATGTGTGTTGTATGTATTCATCTTCAAAAAGAATACTTTCAAGACACTACACACATTACAAACACTCTTTCAGAGCTATTGAACATATATAAAAACAGCCTTTTCACACTGCCTTGTTGCTAAATGGACTAATCAGAAACACACACAACTAGTATAGGGAGATAGACTGAACTTTGCTACAGACTTTGAAACTAATAAAATGATAAGTGTCTCTGCTTCAAGTCCCGTAGTTCCATCAGTGCAACGGAAACACAGCGTGCCATTTCAGAACCTTGTGTGTATCCACTGGAGCGATTGATATGCTGGTATGTGTTGCTATTCTCATTTCTTCGTTTCTGTGCCTCGAATGGCCAAAATGAGGCCAGGTATGTAGGAGACTGTAAGTATGAAATTGAAACTAGCTTTGTGTACTTTGTGTCAAGATTCTATTATATTCTGTTCATATTGGGCCTGGGTGCGAGTTGGTTATCACACGTGCACAGCAAAATTTCAAGCTAAGTATCATCTCTCAATGACCTATACCAGTGTCCTTTATATTTTGACGCATGACACTTTTTCAACAATGGTGATTTTATGATTTCAGCTAATTCCTACGCATAGCCTTGCATTTGAGTCCTCCAAGTTATATTGCCATTAACCCCGCCTCGTGACATGTTTGTAGTGTTTACCATTTAGAATGAACATTATAGATAGGGCAGATTGTATTATTCACCGGCCCACCTGTAACTACGCAGCTGGAGCAACAAGTGCTTTCGCCCACTGCTAGATAGCAAGACTTGCAGGGTTCTTCATTTGTCTCTGTCTCACTCTCCAGCCGGCCGGTGATGTCACGTCAGGAGATATGCTTTTCACCACCCCATGCTCTGTGACCACCCTTCTCCCAGACGCCAGCCAATCAGTGCCGAGGCAGCAGTCCAGCACTGTATAAGTAGAGGAGTTTTAGCTCGGCTCCAAGCCAGTCTTCAGTCACCCACCGCACACCTCAAGTGCCGGCCACTGACAAGTTTACTGATGCCAGTCGTCAGTCACCCACTGTGCTAGCGCCAGGGAACTGACCAGTCTGCTCACTTACACCCACTGAGCTACCCGCCAGGGTATCTTAGCTTCATTCCTTGCTCATTCCTCCCTTCATTCACTCCACCTTTAGTGCCAGAAGGGAACTCCACTTCTTAAACCCCCAGCTGGGACTTATCCTGCCACGTCTGTTTATAGTCTCTTAAGCACCATGCCAGCGATCTGCCATTACGTTGACGCATGTTGCTTAGACTAGTCAATGTTATTTTTGGTGAGCGCTAGGTCAGGCGTGCTCGGGTACTCAATTACTGTGATTGATAGTGCTGGTCGAGTAGGCTGGCGGCTTTGTACGAAGTCTGCCGTGGGTAGCACCGCAATATTTCTTACTACCACCTTAGTCCGTTGAGGCAGGGCTGACTTACCAGGGTACTCACTCACTGGTCTCCTGGGTTCCGGTGTAGAGGCAGGCCGGCTGTAGCCTGGGTGGTGCTAGTTGAAGAGGTGCCGTATGGAGAGGTCGGGTATCTCTGGCTCCGAAGTGAAATGTGTTCGACCTCCGTCGATGACAGCATTTGCCTCTAAGACACACATTCAACTGTAATCCTTAATTAAATTTTGGTTCAGAGGTTTTAACCCTCGATTCCGCCCTTTTTAGAGTTAGCATTGTAACTATCTCTTTCATGTACTTTGATACTGCCTATATTGTACCAAGTGGCTTAAAACGCTTCATATTACAGTGGATGAAATTTATTTTTTGTGTGTATAGTGTGTGTTAATCATTTACATACAGTATTAAGCATACACGAGTCTCAATACTAGACACATTACCTGCCTAGCAGGGTGAAGTTTGTAAACTTGGACTACATCATGCGAGCTGTTTAATAAGTTGGCAAGAATCCACAATTCTTACTCTTTCTTGTGGCATGTTTGCTTGGCCTTTAATAATGGCATTATGTACCCGAATGTGGGTAAGACGGCATTGAAAATTGGACAAGCGTCAAATTTTTAGTTTGGTCTACAAGAAAAATTTATATCCCCACAAGCTATTTGGTTTTGTTATTCTGTAGGATTATTTAATCTTGATACAACACCACAAATACATTAAAACATAAGAAAGTTACACTTTCTTCTTTAATTTCTTTTCTGATTATAACCTTAGTTCATCTAGGGGTTTGTCAGTATATTTGTATATATTTTGTTGTCCCTGTTGTTCATTCACTGTTACTCTTCCTGTGTTTAATGTCACCCTCCGTGTGTTCCTTGATGACATAGCTCTCTAATGGCTTTGTCTGAAGTAATTTTTCATTTAATCACTTATCCCGTAGCAAGTATTGAAGTTAGTGTAAGGCTTGGACAATGTTGGCAGGGATGTGCAGGGAGCAGTGTGATGCATGTGGTTGCAGGAGGGAGGCTGCGGCTGGAGCAGGTGGAGAAGCGACACGCGGGCATCGTGCAATGCTTCGCGAGTAACGCTCTGGGCGCCACGTACAGCGCGGCCTTGCTGCAGGTTGTGCCCAAGCAAGTCACCTCCCAGCCTGGGGCGGACCCCTTCACCGCAGACACTGAGCGTGAGTCGCACCTCCCTGGTCCGGGTTGCAAGTGATGTAGCACAGAACATAGCACAGCCACAAAGAGTATAACTCAAGTGTTAGTGTGGCACTTACCATAATTACACAGAGCACATGCACAGAAAAATAGCAACAGGCAATGCACACAGAAAGTTAGTTATATTCTATAATTAATATGTATGTGTGTGTGCTCTGTGCTATGCATTGTCAATCAGAACGTGGCTATCACCAAGTCCGTGTAGAGATGAAAATTGTTGGAAAAAGTATGAATTTGACAAGTGTGACGCATGCTCGGATAGGCTACTAAACAAGAAAAGATACGATACTTCTAAACTGGTCTAAGAAAGGTGTCTTGAGGAGACAAAGTGAATTCAACGTGTTCGTGGGCATGTTCGCGGGTTTACATTCGTCGACGGTGAAGTAGCCACAGGGGGCGTACTTAATGCTTCGAAGTTCTCTAGAGGTGCAAGCACTAAGCAGTGCTGTGGGAAGTCGCTAGAGAAGAATGAGAATTACTCTCAAGCTCGACGGCATCCTGACTTATATAGTGGAAGCTTGTTGGCTGCCGGCACGGGTTGTGGGGGAGGCATGATGTCCTCCTGCCCTGGTTGGCATGGGAATACTCTGGTCAGCGTTTCTGCTTCGTGCCTGATCGGTGGTGCTCGGCCTTGCCCGAGGTCTAGGCAGATACGCTCATAACTCTCTGCTGCCTGTAGGGTAGGCAACGTGTCACTGACAGCTGTAGTGGTGGAAGAGGTACTTTTGGCGATGAATCATAATCATCTTAGATTAGATGTATAAGCGGCACTCGTCAAGTGTTCGGAAGGAAATAGTGCCATATGTACAGTAATTCCTAGTGATGGGATGTATCGATTATCAATCCCAGCGATTTTTGCCTGACTCAATGAATCAATGAGTTCCTTTTTATTGCATTCAAAAGTTCATTTCGATTCTGTAAAATTTTCTTACTTGTAGCATATTCTGCAAACTTGGTGGTGTTTGTAAACACAATGCAAATAGCTTGTGTGCGTTTGCAGTCGTATTTAATCAGGCATAATAGAGGTTTGATTGTGGTAAATCGTGATAAAACTAAATTACACCAAAATACAATTTAAAACACATAATAACACAAAATACAGACAAATGCGTGATATCTCACAAAATTAGCTTTCTACACAAGAAATGAATACTTCTCCCATGATATATACACTAATTTACTTTGGCACTATTAAAATAAAATGTCTGAAGTTGTGCGAGTTTTAGGCAATATCGAGAAATACTTGAGATAAAAAAAAATTCTAGATTTTGTCTCCGAGACAATTTTCAAATTTTGAAAATCATAGTTCTACATGCAACATACACACGTAATTATGTTAAGTTTATTATTCTTGCATAAGAAAAAGTAAACAAACATATCCCAAAGATTACACAATCTGTAAAATGTGCTCTTCGAAATAAGTTACAGCAGTTTGACAACCAACTGCCTCCAAGTGCTACTAACATTTGTGAGAAGTGAACACAATGGTGTGAAATGAACACTCGCAACTAGAAAGTCTGCAGTATTCTATGGCCGCAGCGTTGGGTCAAATGTTTCTATACATTGACAGTTCGCATAAAATTTTGTGAAATGGAAGTGCGATATGTAAATAGCTACATTAAATGGACTGTTTTCATTAATTATCTAGTCCCATAAATTATGGAAGATGCTGCAGTCGATGTAAAAGACTGTAAAATGTTGTATCAGTTTGGACATTTTGTCCATGCTAATGTACGTATTTAACCTCCAACGCGTGGTGATTGATTTGTTTTGTTTACATTCAGCGGTTTTACAAAACGTTCCTAGCCACGACAAAATCAAAGCTAAAAATGTCACACCTCAAATTTTATGAAAAGAATATACATAAGCATGACTTTCCTTAATGCTTACTGTATATCCTTAAAATTATATTATTTTGGGAAATGTGCATTATTCTTGAAATCACATGATGTTGACACATTAGTTTTATCTAGCAGAGTCATTTCTACGTGACAAAACTATAAATTTCTTCCACAGAGTAGTGAATGAAATAGTTAATGCCACTAGATTAGCTAATTCAACTAAGAAAAATTATTTCCTCTCACTCTCGTAATTGTAGTCCTCACTGTAAGTCGTGTGAACTGTACAAATGTATACAAAATGTTGCAATGTATTTAACATTTGTTGATAATCATATTGAGTCCAGAATACAGATTCAAAACATAAATTTTGGAATCAAATCGAGAATCGGAATCGCCAAATACCTTAGATCGTCCCATCACTAGTAATTTCTTTTGATTGAATATTGCCGGCCATTGTGGTTTAACAGACTTTCAGAATTTCGTCCATTTTGATACTTAGCATACAAAAATAATAACCTCGTTAATAACAAAATTAATATTAATTTCAAGTTCTGTCAACACATGTAAACAGATTACACCCAAGGTTATATGCTGTACATGTCAAGACTACATCCTAAACTTTTGCGGATGTGCAGCATCGATTGTAGCTTTACAATTTGTCTGCCTATATTTCGTGAGTTCAAGTGTGTGCTGTCTGTGTGCTAAATCAGTTGTAGCCCTTCCTTAACCTTTTAGTTATTAACCCTTCATATTTTGCTCTACAGAATGTCTCACACTTGCATTATGGCTGTCATACAGATAATACTGTGAGATTACCAGGTAAATAACAAAGTTACAACAACCTGTTCAAGGCTGTAGTGTTGTAGTGGTCCGAATATTCGCGTCCCGAAAATGGGAACCGGTTTTGAGTCCCACCTATACTCTTGATTTTCATGTGTTGAAAATGTGTTGGCGGGTTTCTTTAGGGAACTAACTTTCAATTCCCTCATCATTGCATTCCATCCCATTCCATTCCATCAGTGCTCCATCTCCACCTCCATCTCACCACCTCCATGCTATTGTGCACACACGAGCTCAACCTCACAATGCAAAGTAGCTTGTACAGGGAACCATTTTTATTTGATTGACTCCAAAACTGCTTTCAGACAGAGAGATTGACTTGCAAGTACCCAACTGTGACTGATGTGCTCAAGAGGTAATGGTGAATTGTCAGTACCTGTTAGTGAGAGTGCGTCTCCACTGATGAGTTGCCGTACGTACCTGGTCATGTAGCATTCCAGCAGGATCCTCGGAATGCAAAAAAAAAGAACATGTATGTAGGAAAACTTGTCAGTGGAGTGATTTAAGAGTGCTGTAGATGAATAAGCACGCAGGCATGGAACATACATGTGTGATGTCTTGTGCCTCACCAAGGACAGTATGCCACCTCGCTTACCTGTGAGGGGCCCAGTCCTGGGTGCCAATTGACCATTCATCCACTGGAGGATAGACCCCAGACAGGAATTTCGTGGTGAATAAATTAATGCTGTATGGTAATGGACAAGATGTGCAGCCAAAGTGGGCATTGGCTGGACTGTTTTAAACACAAGAACTTGGGTTCGGCTTATTTAGACCTGGTCGTGCTTTGGGAAAACTTACAAGAAGTATCGATGAAAATGAAGGAAGAGCACAGGTTTCCCTGTGGTTCGCTCAGGACAAGTTTGGCCTTAGTAGATATGGCCAGGGGATGGACACTCCATGTCATCCTCTTGGCACTGGTCCAGTTCAGTAGCGTGGTAAGACCTATTACTGGTGAGAACACATGGACACATAGTACAAGGAAAGTAAAATAACAATGGCTATGTCCAGAAGAGGAGAAAACGATCATTGTTATACCGTATTTACTAGTGTATAGTGTGCCCTCGTGTATAGTGCGCACCATCAGTTTTGCTGTAGCAAATTATTCTATATTGTCATTAATGTATGGTGGTGATTGTGATATGTTTGGTAAATTACTTGAATTAAATAACTTGCAATGCTGAAAGCCAAAACATTGTGGAGTGTTGTATGATCACTTCACTCTATTGTAATTAAAACATTGTGGAGTGTTGTATGATCACTTCACTCTATTGTAATTAAAACATTGTGGAGTGTTGTATGATCACTTCACTCTATTGTCATTAAAACATTGTGGAGTGTTGTATGATCACTTCACTCTATTGTAATTAAAAGAAGAAAAACGTCAACTGTGGTGGGCGGCCAGCTTCCTTTTATATTTTTGCTTTTTTTATGCAGTGACAAGCTGTCTGGTGGGGTGTTTTTTTTTTTTTTTTTTTTTTTTTTTGCTGGAATGAAACTACCCTTTCAAAAAAATATGTTACCTCCTCCCTTCTTCCCCTCTACGCAGCCTTCCTTAATTTTTTTTTCGTGGATAGTACGCACCCAAGAAATGTTTTCCTTTGTTTTGGGAAAAAACGAGCACGCTATACAGGAGTAAATACAATATTTACTGTATTCTGTTGAGAGCTAATCCATCACACAACTATGTACATACATGGCCTTAAAAATAGTGTTATTTTAGGAATTGGAGAGGCCGTGAATTAGTGGGAGAGGCCGTGAATTAGTACCGGGACTGATGAGACAGTGACATGTGGTAACCAGTGCCGTGTGTGCTATGTTGCAGTGGATGTGGTGCCGTCAACTCCCACGCTGTCCGGAAGCAAGGGCTCCAGCAGGCATGATTCCCCACATAAGGGCAGGGGCCACAGGAAACACAAGGGCAATGGTGAGTTTCTACTGCTTTTGTCATCTTGCACGTGTGCTTAGTGAATGTATGTGTGACTCTCCTGCGAATAAAGTGCCTTCTTTGTTCTGCTGTGGGATTCAAACAGACTTTTTGCAACTTGATACACCATACCATGGAACTTAATCAGTTTGAAATATCTTTAACTTGGAATGTTTTAATTTTGGTTAGACCTTGAGGGTGGGAGGGGAGGCAGCAATTCTCTAAACACCCTTTTTTCTGTATCTGTGTACAGTATATATCATGTATTAGAAGACTCTGTGGATGTGTGCATGTGTATGTGCAATGGAAACACTAGACTGTGTGACTCAGCTTCAATCGCCTGCACCTAC
Source organism: Dryococelus australis (assembly GCA_029891345.1). NCBI lineage: Eukaryota > Metazoa > Arthropoda > Insecta > Phasmatodea > Phasmatidae > Dryococelus > Dryococelus australis. The sequence goes on along the minus strand of CM056995.1, from coordinate 10,366,188 downwards.
AACAATCATAGTGACATTGGCATCTCCAAGTGGAAGAAAACAGCAGTAGTATACAAGATGGCGGGCCGATAAGTTGTGCTATGGTGCACCAGTTTGTTGGAAATATTCAGTCCACAAGCGTATCGGGGGCTCATATTTTGGTCCTCAGGGACTGGATAGTTCCGGTAGTTGTTAGTTTCCTTGTTTTTGGTATTGATAAGTGCATGGTATAGTGGTGTCATGAATGAATCAATGAGTGTAGGATGGAATCGGTGTTTCAAGATTGATTTTGAGGAAAGTAATAGTATTTGTGTCCTAGTGGGTGTTTTTGGATGCCAGCATATGATATTCACACCACATCCCTGAAGAAATCAATATGTGATGGAAACGTAATTAAATAGATGCATATAATCAACAATGAACTTAATTTCAAAAATGTTATTATTTTGTAATAATTGTAATTAAAAAAGTACACAATTTGTGAGTGATAATTATTTATCTACTGGCATGTTGAAATGTTACAAAAATCAACTGATGAGTAGCTATGTATGGCAATATAGATTTGTGGGCTCTTAAAGTGAAAATTAAAAATTTTTGTTATTAGACATTTGATTTGATTATTTAATTGCCTATTTTATTTTATTTTTTTCTTTTGAAGTTGATAACCAACTTTTTTGATTCCAAAAAATCTATTTGGTCTGGGGGTCAAATACTCATAGAATTGAATTGGAATTGGCCTTTCCGAGTATGCACCCACCCCTAAACAGCAAACTAAAGTAACAAACATTTTCATACCATCTTGGGTTGATTTATTCACTGGTTTTTCTGTTACCACACAGATCATGTAGCAGTATCATTGAGAGAGTGAGAAAGGTGCAAGGTATGAAGGTTGGAAGTTTGTAAGAGTTCACAGCAAAATTTGGGGTGAGTTGCAGCTGTGATGATCCCACCGTCACGCCCCAACATCACACGGCTGACGGACACCTCAGTGATGGTACACTGGAGTGTACCCCCCAACAAAGGGCTGCCCATCCAGTTCTTTAAGGTACAGCACCGCGAGATCACACGCCACCGTGGCCGCAACCACACGAAAGGCAAGAACTCGCGCTGGAAGACCAGTAACGAGGACATTGCTCCGCACGTCTGTAGCTACGAGGTGGATGGCCTCGAGCCCGACCGCACCTACAGGTACACTCCCCATGATCCCCGTGGAGCCTCCTACTGTACTGACCTCTGTACATGTATCTATATGCTAACTTAGTGCTCCAGTCCTAAGTCATATCCTTAGTGGCTGAGATCAGTGATGTAGGTATTAAAATCACGACTTAAGATGTTTTTGTGGCTAGAATTAGTTATAAAGCACTCGAAGCAACGTTCAGTTTGACATCAACTATCTGATTGGTAGAGGCTGATGTTTATCCCCCCTGATGGCTGCCAGTGGAGATGTGGGCTTGAGAGTAGGCCAGGTAGGGCATCTTATTGGCACAAAATCTCCCATGGGTGTGCAGGCTGGGTGCTGAGCCGCAGGGCGCAAGGGACCAAGTTTAAGTCTTTGTACTACAGATGTAACAGGCAGGAGATCCTTAGGCAGTGATCTGCTGGTGTTTTGGTGGAGTCGGTGACAGTGTTGACGATCTCCTGGATACTGTCAGGAAGACTGCCGGAGGTTGTCTTTACAAAGGGGCAGACGTGCATGATGTTGATCTGTGTAGCACTGCCTCTTCTCTCTCTGTATGATAAGACTCTTGAGGTGTTAGGCTCTTGCCCATAATATTCATAGGAGAATCTCTCATTGCTAAATAATAGTCGATTGCTCGATAAATGTATGTATATTAGCCATGACATTACTATAAAAGCTGTATATAACTTTCAGTTTGTATAAATGTGTACCAAGTTAGAGGATAATAAGTCACGTGACAGAGAATCGTTCATCACTTACATTATCTGAACTCCACTCCATCTTTTACAAACTACAAAGTATTAAGTATTCTTGAACACAGTATGTTTTGCTACGTTTCCTCTCTGTAAGGCTTTTGGTGTATGATTTGCATCAACATGTATGTTTGAAATACAGGTGGTCACATCAACAGTGTATAAAGTTCGATACAAAATCTGCCTGATACAAGAAATTCTTGTATAAAATTGAATGCAACATCAGCATATTGTTCATGTTTTGCATGTTTCTTTATTGTGCAAAGCTGTTTTATAATTCGCTTTGTAGTAATTTATTTATGGTTCTAAAAATTCCCAAAGGCCATTTTTGATCAATGCACAGCTGCTATTTGTTAGGTCTAGTGTAATGTGCATGTTTACATACAAGATAATTGTATCCGACTCTAAAGCTGAGCTTGAGAAATGCCCAATTGACTAATAGTACCATGTAGCTGTCATGACTACTTAAGGACTTTGATGTACTCTTGAATATTTCTTGTGGTCAGAAAGTTAATAAAAAACTTAATAGAAACAATTTTCCGTTCTTTGCAAAGTGTGTTACAATTATTCAGTTACAAACTTTCGTACAGCTAGTGTAGAAATAATCTCGTGTAGTACATCTTTAACTTTTAGTGAATATCTTAGATAGACAGATCCACACACCTATTTTAAATAGGAAACTATCATAATTACAGGTTTTCCACACATAAAGTAGAAATTTTTTAGTTCCTTCAAGTGTGATACTGTATAGAATAGTGTGTTAGTGGAGAGGTACTGGGCAGCAGGAGATGGTGAGAGGCACATGACTATGGTGTTGCAGGTTCCGCATAGCAGCCGTCTACTCCAACAATGACAACAAGGCAGGGCAGAACTCTGCAAGGTTCCACCTACACCGCGGATTCCACCTCAAGACGGCCCCCAAACTGGTCAGGACGCAGGCCGTCAGCCCCACCATCATACAGATCTTCTGGGATGTGAGTTACATATACAAGGCCTGACAGTTCGTCCTTCTTTCCAACTGCTATCTCCCCTTGCCCTTCTACCTTCTATCCCTTTTTTCTCAATCTCTCATCCCTCTCCTCTTCCCCGCATCTCCTTTCTCATTGATATTTATCTCATTTCTCTCCATGCCACTTTACGTCTGTGTCATTTCTGCTGCAGGATTTAGCATTTCATAATGTTTGTCTCATTCCTGATAGTTTTGCAGTACATTACATAATTATGAAACTGCTCAAGCTAGCACAGTACAGTAAACTGATTGTTTTGTTATAAGGAAGCTATGAAACAAATATAGAAAAAATAGATGCATGCCCAGTCTAGGGAGATTTATATTTTAGGGCTATTCATGTGAAACTTTGACCAATGACGTTTGAGGTAAAGAGGTTTTCATCGTGGTCAATTTTACAGTTTTAGTTTTGATGCTAGGATCACAATGTAACTGTCTTCTGCTGGTCTCACAGGGGTATTTATACCAATCTCTTCTTGGACCGGGATGAGGGAAGGAGATAAGCTCCTTCCCCTGAGCTCGGCAGTTGTCTGCTGGGCAGCATTATCGCTGACGCGGTGGGTTTCAACCCTTATCTCGGCCGCAGGGTGCTTTCAGAATCCGTGCTGCGCTCCTTCTGCTCACTGTAGGTCTATGTGGTCGAGATTGGCATGCTCTGTGTCTCGGTCTGGCGGTACAAACTCACTTCAGGAGGCGACACCGTGACTTCTGGCTTGGAGATCTGGGTGAACAGGCAGCACAAGCAGGACTCACATGTCTGTAATAGCTGGGGATGTGAGTATTCTGCAATTCCGCGATCGCGGAATTTACTGCTCAATTACAAAAGTTCCGCATAATCACTGAATCACACATTGTTACAAATACATTTAAAAAAAGACCCAGTTCCAAATGCTCCCACTACTAAGAACTTGTGAAATATGCGCGTCAAATTTAACATGGGAATGCCAGTTCCACTGCAACGCTCCATAACATTAAGCGTTCCCATGTTAAATTTGACGTAAAAAATGATAAATTCTTAGTAGTGGGAGCATTTGGATCCAGGTCATTTTTTTTTCCCCGTATTGTGATGTACTTCGGGTAAGGGTTATATAAGCAGGTTCCGGGTACGGTTTTATTCACTTGGCTCCGTGTCATTAGAGAAGACACATCACAACGTTGCAGAGGTATTCATGTCCGTGTTATTATCCTAGAAATGTTTACGGTAATATTTTGTAATTTCCAATGAATGTTGATACAGAAGACAAGTCTTGGACTGTTAAAATTGTTGATATAGGAGCAAGTTATATTTTGTTGTCATTTTTGTATCTTTTGGTCTTTAAGGAATTACAGGTATAGGCGGTTCACGGTAAAGTGAGCATTTTTTTTTTTTTAAGGCCCTTCCAACAGGCATTAACCACAAATAAATATATCGTATTGCAACCTCAGGCATTAAACTTTGAGGGCAGTGAAAAGTATAGACTGTATTTATTGATTACATTGCAATGTTTATATTAAAAAGCAGCAGGAAGATGAAAATTGGATGAAAGGAAAAATTAGGAAGGGCCTTAAAAAGTGCTCACTTTACCGTGAACAGCCTATAGTGGTTTGTTGGAAATGTGTTTCTTCAGAAAGCCGCAGCATGAAAAGGATCCTGCTCGTAAGGAAATTAGTGACATTGACACTCACTATATAAAATGTTAGAAGACTTTTCCAGGTCATGAAGGGAAGATGGATAGTACTGTTGTCGTTACATTTCCTATCGCAGAATTTTGGTATGTGGTGTGCAGAAAATTCCTATCCCTAGTAATAGAATCCAACCTTGCACAGGAGCATCCTCTAGCTATGTATCCAGCCTCTACAGTAATGTTGTTTTACATGACTTGCCCAGTTGGGTGAACATTGTATCCAGCCTCTACAGTACTGTTGGTTTACATGACTTGCCCAGTGAGGTGAACATTGTATCCAGCCTCTACAGTACTGTTGGTTTACATGACTTGCCCTGTGAGGTGAACATTGCATCCAGCCTCTACAGTACTGTTTGTTTACATGACTTGCCCAGTGAGGTGAACATTGTATCCAGCCTCTACAGTACTGTTGGTTTACATGACTTGCCCAGTGAGGTGAACATTGCATCCAGCCTCTACAGTACTGTTGGTTTACATGACTTGCCCTGTGAGGTGAACATTGCATCCAGCCTCTACAGTACTGTTTGTTTACATGACTTGCCCAGTGAGGTGAACATTGCATCCAGCCTCTACAGTACTGTTGGTTTACATGACTTGCCCTGTGAGGTGAACATTGCATCCAGCCTCTACAGTACTGTTAGTTTACATGACTTGCCCAGTGAGGTGAACATTGTATCCAGCTTCTACAGTACTGTTGGTTTACATGACTTGCCCAGTGAGGTGAACATTGCATCCAGCCTCTACAGTATTGTTGGTTTACATGACTTGTCCAGTGAGGTGAACATTGCATCCAGCCTCTACAGTACTGTTTGTTTACATGACTTGCCCTGTGAGGTGAACATTGTATCCAGCCTCTACAGTACTGTTTGTTTACATGACTTGCCCTGTGAGGTGAACATTGTATCCAGCCTCTACAGTACTGTTGGTTTACATGACTTGCCCTGTGAGGTGAACATTGCATCCAGCCTCTACAGTACTGTTTGTTTACATGACTTGCCCAGTGAGGTGAACATTGCATCCAGATTGGGGCGAAGTCAAAGCTGCGCAGAGCATCACACATCAAAGTTTAGAGTATTTTGAGTGTTTACAACCTTGCACTAATCTTGTAACACTCCAATTATTAGTGATATATTTTTTGCGAGAGTGGGTGAAGAATGGTGATATGAGTTGGCAACCCTTGAGAAGATGGTTTTTGTATGTACACTTACCTATTGCTGGATACAGTGAACTGGATTTTGTGAAGTTACATGTTACATGCCATTTGACTTCACAAGGTTGACATTGTTATTGACACAGTGAGCTCTCTTGTTTCAGTTCATGAAAGTAATTAGACTTCTTGTTGTGTTCAATTTTGAAAAAACTACATAGGTGAATTCCAACTGTAAACACATTTTGAATATGTACAAACTTGGTTGTAAGTGAAGCTATAGATAAAGTAATAAATATTACTGTACAAACATAGTAATCACTTAGAATATTGCTGAAAACATCTGATCTTCTCTATGATACTGTAGTAGTTATACTTAGTGTGTTTGTTGTTTGAAACTGTAGACTGGTGAGTCAGTAATGAGTAGTTTTGTATTCCAGCTAGTGTGTAGTGGTAACTGAAGTTGTAAATTGGCAAACAAGGAAGCAGTCAACACTTGTCTCCCAGTTCAGTGAACATCTTGTGGGAAATTTTCACTCATAACAGACTAACTAGCATGTTTGTTGCCATGAGTCTTACATTTATCTTTCTACATTTTTCCTGCTATTAATATGTCAGTAGAACAGCCATTGTTTGGTACTGTGTGTATAGATGTCCTGCCATTGCCATCAGTGGCACGCTCGTAGTGCTTCTAAGAACTAGTATATTTAGACAGTCAGTTGTTCGCAATTCGTTCGGGAGAAATGGTGTTTGGTAGTGCCCACCAGTTCTCATATCAACAAACTTTCTTGTAATACAGTCCATCAAGATGTTCGATGCAACAGCTATGATGAAATTTGCATGGGTGTAACATAGGGTTAACAAAATGTTCATGTTCCATGTTGACAATTACGTACTAATTTGTTTAAACAGAAAAAGAATATTTCTAACTGATTTATTTAAAGGAAAAAGGATATTTATGACCAAAGTGTGCATACTTGTATGCACACCTTTCGTAAATGATTCAATTGTATAAAATTAAATATAATGTAATAATATAATATAATAATGAAATGAAATAATCTAATAAAATTCAGCGACTGCATGAGAATTTTTTTTGGAAGGAGTGTTTTAATCATTTGTAAATTATAACAGGAAATCACGAAATTGTTTTAGAAACCAACATAGAAAAAAAATTTAAAGACCTGAATGTGGTGTAAAGTGTTCACGGTAGTTTCAGAGGCTGTGAGAGTTTAATTGCATGGTGTGGTTGCAGTACCCAGCATCGTCGGGTGCGGTAGATGGGTTCTATGTGTACTACCGTGCAACGAGCAGTGCAGGGCACTACATCAAGGCCACGGTGGAAGGGCAGGGGGCACGCTCCTTCAACATCACCCACCTCCTGCCCGACACTGCCTACGACATCAAGATACAGAGCTTCACAATCGGCGGGGCATCCGACTTCAGTGCCATCCTCACTCACAAGACCCTCAGTGAGTACACTCTCACACTTGCTCACATTCGCTTCAAATAAAATTATGTGATAAAGTTTTTAATCTGTAAGCTTTTTGTGTAATTTTGGTCCTCAGTTTGTCATAATCATTATTTTTAATGTATGTGTCTGGGCCTAGTTTACGAAACAGTAAACTGTATAACATTCACCTGAACACAGAGGCACCTTGAATGCTATGTAACACTGTAAATCCTTGTTAACAACTGCTGAGTTGAAACGTGGTACCAGCTTAAGCACCACTAAAGCTCCAACGTGAAAGGTGGGAAATTTTAACTCTGGACAGTGTTGAAATGTCACAAATGTAATTAAGTCAAACAAATAATTTGAAGTTGGGTACTTCCAGATGCGAGTCTGAAAGTTAGTCAAAGCGCCAACTTACTTGGTTGCATTAGAGATGTTATATACCGTATTTGCTCGTATATAGTGCACCCTTTTTGCCCATAATAAAGGAAAAAATATTAGGGGTGGGCGCTATACACTGAAAAAAAGAGGAATAGAGAGTGGTGAACATAAATTGTCCAGGGATGTTGAGGGAAGTGGCGGGATTGTGTTGTCTCATCTCTCGCGCTCACATCACTCCTCTCCCTTCTCTCTCAACGACCCTTCAGGTATGTGTAGGTAGCAACCCGGGTTCCCCTGCCCCCCCCTAAACTAATGACATCTTGTTCTGCCCCCAAACCAAAGCTGCTACAAGCCCCCCCCCCCCCCCCCCCTTGTAATAACACCCAGATGTTGCCAGGTCGATAATTCTGCCATCCTACTTTGTTTCCATGGCAGAGGCTAGCGAGCAATGATCGGGGAGGGGGGAAGTGACAAGGAGACTTTTTTTTAAAGTAAGGGTCATGTGACATTCTAGCAAGGCAAAAAAAAAAAAAAAAGAGCCGGTCACTGCTAAAAGGAAAAAGGGGAATAAAGGAAAACGAAGCCGGGAAATGTTGAGTAGTAGGAGAATGTGGTTTTCAGAATTTTTTTTATTTAGGCTTTTGGCACCCAAGTTATTTAATTAAAGTATTTTCCAAACATATCACAATCACCACACATTAATGTAAAAAATAATAATTTGTTCCATACTTAGTAACAGGGCGCCACAAATTTTTGGTGCAATTTTATTTTGAAAAAAATTTTCCCTGGAACTTGTTGCAAAAATCATGGTGTGCATTATACACTAGTAAATACAGTATAGTGGACAAGGTGATGGAAAGTGTGAAGCATGAGATACATGTATGTGTACAGGCAGCCCAACGGAGCGGCCAGAGGTGGTAGTGGTGGGAGCTGCGGGCAGTGCGGAGCCCCAGGCCTCGAATGGTCAGCTGCTGGTGGTGGTGGGGGCTGCGTGTGGCGGGCTGCTGTTGCTCACTACACTGCTACTCCTTGCTGTGTTCCTGCGCCGCCACTGCAGGCCTGTGAGCTCAAGCCAGTCTGCAGGTACCCTCACACTCTAGTCAACAAACGTTCTCTTTTAAGAATTTTCCTTGTTCATGAGCATCAACGTAAAATCACACTTTTAAGAAGTTGTTCTGTCTGCAGAAGCATGTCCATGGGCCTAGGGGGATGAAATTCTAATAGGCAGAATGAGTCCTTTTTGATCTCAAGAAGTTTCTGTTTTATGATTTTAGGCAGGTTATTTAGAAGTATATACATATGCACATATTGTAAAAAAATATTGAACAATTCTAATATTTTAGTGAATATAATTAACAATGAATATACTTGCAGCAAAATAAACTATATAGTGTATGTTTATTACTTTACCATATACCAGGTGTAGTCCTTTTGTCGAGTCTGTGTTCTGCCACATGTCCACCAAACTGTCGCCAAGGCTCTTGTGCTGTTGTACAATGTGCAATATACTTTTGACAATGTATGTTGACGTGTGACGCATTTTTGACATTTATGCAGATGACTTTGCCTCATCTGTGTGTACTTCTTGTCGCCCAAGCACGGTCCAAACTATTACTACAGCTACCAGGGTGCCTACAGGTTACGCCCTTTGTTGCCGCTGCTAATACAGACATATACGTCAGTTGTACTGCTTGCCCACGTCTGAAAGCACGCCAACACACCACCTCTTCCCCAACCTAGAAGAGTGAATGAGCCACCAGCCGAGCGGCCGAGAGCATCCTCTGCGGTCAAGTAGTTTCAGAGTGCGCCGAGGGATGGAACCCCTACCGCTCTAGCCACCAGCAGACGCCGCTAGTAGACAACTTGACTGCCCGCACCCCAGACGATAGTGAGCTGACAGAATATATACTTGCGTGCGTCCCATAAATGCCAGTTGTTCACTGGCTCTTCTTAGAGCCAGTTGTTTGCCTGCTCTTCTGAGAGCGGTACTTCTCTGACAACTTGCTCCACCACCCTGTGTGCTGGAGCTCTCTGCCAACCTCAACGCCTTCTAGCTCTACTAGAAGCTCTGATGAGAGCATAATTAAAAAAATCATTAATTCACAACTGAGCAGTAAAATGAACTATGAGAAAACAAAAGTCTGCTGGAGTTCTGTGTAAAGGCAATGTCACCATCAGACCTACCATAAAAAAAATTACATTTAGTCATTGAACAAACACAATAAGAGTTAGGCCTGTAAAATCATACGTAGAAATAGTTAATTAGAACTGTAAAAGTCTTCTACAATCAGTAATTATGGAATCTATTTGTAGCAATCACAATAAAATAAGCATGTACAAAAACATTCCTCACAAATGGTGAAGCTACCAGCCCGTATTATATACTGGACGCGTTCCAGTACCACGTAAGGACTAAAGTCAGAGCCCCCCCCCGCCCTGGGTGCGTCTGCTCTCACACCCACCAACAGCACTAGACGTGGTGACGTTCCTCACTCTCTAACCACAGGGCTTCCCACGTCAACTTGTATACCACAAACATATAACATTGTGGTTAACTTTAAAATACTGTTTTCTTGTATAAATGAAACCTTAACTTAGTATCTTCTATAACTTGTAATATTTATTTTGTTTCTCAATATGAATTAAAAGCAGTGATAGCAGCGATGTGTTGGCAACGGCTAGTATGAAATAATTCAGTTAAAATTTTGTTTTAACCTAGTTTTTTGATATGTTATTTGTAAAGTAAATGTTGCCTATTGATATAAATATTTCAATTTTTTGGTAGCACTGAAGGAAACATATTTCATTGCTATAGGTAAAAATATCAACGCAAATTATCGTGCATAGGCCCTAGTGACATGGTGTTTTTTTGTCCTAGAAAAAACTCGCAGAGTGGAGCTTGTCACTCTTTCTTTCTTTCTTTCTCTGTGTCGGGAAGTTTCACACCGCCTGTAGTAACAGGAAATTATACATGTTTTCAGTTTTAGCATATTTCATATTAATTACAGGAAAAGTATTGATTTTTGAACTTTTAATTTGTAACTGAAATTTTTTTTATTGTTTAAATACTTATTATAATATATTTAGATGTGATGGCAGGACGGTAACAAATTGTTGGCAGAAGTGGTGTCTGACGACGTGGACAACATGACATGTCGTGTTTCTGAATGAAGTGTCAAGTTCGTACTCGTGTTTTTAAAACCTACCTAGGCAAGTTACGATGTGATGAATCTGGTTTTCCATGGAAGGAATAAATATACTTTCAAGTGGATTGTGACAACTGTGCTTGTTGACGCAGGACAGCCCGGCTGTCTGAATAACACTACGTTAATCAGCAATGGTTTTCGTAGGACGCTAGGCCAGGTGCATCCTTCTCCGGTTAGCTCAGGGTGAGTCTAGTCCTTTCCGGAAACTGGAGCCCATCCAATGTACAGGACTGGCCGGGTAGCTTTGCGGCAGGCACAAAGCCAAGCTCGGGCATTGATTTTTTACTTTTCAAACTTTGTGACACTGCAGGTTTTCCTCGACATTGTGACACGGCTGAGCTTGCAGGTGGCAGAGGCTTAGCGCTGATGCGTGTCGGAGCGGCAGGTACTTGCAGGGGCTGCGGATAATGAATATGACGTGGTGTCTGGGGCAGAGCAACAACATTGATATGTATGTATGCGACGGGTATTGTTGACGGCTGTTCTGGCTGACTGAGGAACTCTTGGATCCAGGGATAAACTTCTCCGTTGCCTTGAACTGGAGCTGTAAACAAATCCCTTGGTGTGGCTGGAGGTACAGGTACTGATAAATGACGAAAGGCTTGCGTTTGCTCTCGCGGTGCGAGGCTATTGAAAAAGGCTACTAAGGAGCGTGACAGCTCTTGCAGGCACCCGGAGGAATTCAGCATCTGCATTACTTTCTCTCTTGTACCACTGCGGAGAAAAGGCATCTGGATACACCCAAAAGACACTCTTACGTCCGTGAGAGGAAAAGCAGGGAGTGTGTTGCTACGAAGTGTATCTGCCACCGCCGAATATTCCCAATCTAGGGAACGACCCGTCCGGCAATGAAAGTGCGATGGAGAAGGAAGGTAAGCTGGAAGGCGTGGCGCGAAATGTTAGAGATGACCAGGCAGGTCAGTTCCTCGGCACTAACGTGTGCGGTGGAGAAATGAAGACTGCTTTGTAGTCGCTGCTCGTACTTCCTTTTATACTAAACTGAGCGGCTGCTTCAGCGCCCATTGGCTGACCGGCTTGAGTGGCAAGCCACACTGGCAGCGCTATCTAACGGCATAGCTTTGGTGGGTCTGTGAAAAATAAAATACAGTTGAGTTGGAACATTCATTCTTACTAGGGTAACCTGTACAAGCTGGGGTCACGTGCTGTCGAAGCAGCAATGTGTGCTGACTGATGAGCTTTAGTCGAAAATGCCCATTGTTGCCAACGCGTCATACGTGAATTTGCCCCCTCTTCGCTGCGACTGAAGCTCATCCTTGACGGAGATGAGAGCCTATTCCTGCTAAGAAGGACTTACGGGTGCCTCTGCAGAAGCAATCTATCTCTCTCTCTCTCTCTACTAGCCCCATCTGAAAAAGATGAGATTAGAACTCATCTTTGAGGAAAGATAGAAACAAATTGCTCCTGGGGAGGACTTTTGAGTGTCCCCGCAGGAGTAATCGGTCTTCCTCTCAGCTGGTTTACTCAGAGGTATGGTATGGAATGGATATTTATTCTTGAAAGGTGCCAGAATCCAGTTCTCCCTGGGAAGGATGTGGGAGTGTTCTCGCAGGAATAATCAGACTTCCTCTCACCCGAGCCCATCTCAGAGGGATGTTATTAGACAACCCATCATCCTTGAGGAAAGAGCGAGAACAAAGTCTCCCCGGGACGGGCATGTGAAAGTAAACACACCCCTCCCCCCCATCACCCAACTGCAGACAACCTGATTCTCATTCGCTAAGTTCAATCAGAGGGATAGTTTCAGTGGAGAAAGAAATTCCTTTGAGAGAATGTAGAACTGTCCTATCAACAGCAATTATTTTCTCTCCTGGTTGCGGTTCTGTAGCGCTTATTGCTCTGTGCGTTCCTACTCTGCACTTGACAACCCCATCCCTGCTGAACTTAACCTTGTACATGCCTGAGTACATCTCTGACACACCCGCGCATCTTTTAATTCTACTACTGGCCCAGTCAGACCTCCTGCTGCACGTCGCCCAAGTATCATTCACAAACAAACGGCACCTAGATGCAAGATTACGCTACCTAATCCTGACTTTATGCCCTGCAGCAAAGCAACCAGGCTGGTTCTGGACAACCGGAAAGTACCAGTGCTCCATCAGGATTGAACCCCCTCTCTATATAGGAGTGCCTAGCCTAGCCAAAAAGGATCAGCTCTTACTGCTGTCAGACAAGTGAGTATTAATTCCCATCTACGTCATGCATCACGTTTTAACAGTGAACGTTTTTTAAGAAGAAATTAATAGTTTGAAAGTCACGTATTTTATCACAACATTGTAACATTGCCCTAGGAGTTTGAAACACAATTATGTAACATGGTTACTTTTCTACGATTTTATTATTTGCCACAACCCCAACAAAATACTAAGCCCAGCCAGATAGATTTAAATAAATAATGAAAAATACCTAGAAAATAGTAAGGACATTTTCATAGAAATAAGAGTGGAATAAAAGTTAAGGTAGTTCTATTTGTATGCATGTTCATCACTACCTTTTTAAATTTGTCGTTGCTACATACAAAAAATAAGTGGCAAAATATTAACTTGTGTTATGTGTAATGTGCTGTGTCATGTAAAATAATAACTGTAAGAACTATCGTCAATATAGACATTGTTAAAAAGTCATGAAGCTAACCTAAATATTGTTATAGGCCTAAATTGTGAACATTCGTTTGAAATGGTTTTTGAAATATAACTAACTTCTTTGAACAGCTGAAAACAGAAAACAAGCATTTGACTGTTAAATGATAGTCACATCACAGTGTTTATGTTTACATGTAATCAGCAACAAAAAGTAGACTTAGCAGGTCTTCAGAAAAGTGTGAAAAGTAACCGTGAATGGATTTTAGTTACTGCCGGCCTAGGTAACGGAAGGGTTAGCGCCGGCAGTCCTCTTAGCTATTTGTCACACGTAACTGCTACATGCCGTGCGACACGTTAGGAAGGTTTCAGGCAGAGCCACTTTTTCTCGCCCTCAGCACAACGGCAGGGGTGAGGAAAGAGATAAGTTCCTCCCCCTGTGTCGTCTGCTGCGGCAAAATTGCAGATGCAGCAGACTTAATTCCCTATCTCATCCGCAGGGTGCTTCAATGATGTGTGCTGCCCTCCCTTGGCTTGCCGTGGAAACTACGAGGTTGAGTTTGGCAGGCTCGGTGTCTCAGTCTAACAGTACAGTCTCATTTCGGGGGGTGTCACCATGATGTCTGGCTTCTAGAGATATGGGTGAACAGTACAAGCTTGGATGGCAGTGTCTGTAATAGCATCCAGCCTTGCACAGGAGTATCCTTTAGCCACGTGTCCAGCTTCTTCAAGTACTTTTGTTTAATGATTTGCCCAAAGGGTTAACATTGCGTCCAGATGGGGTGAAGTTAAGTGTATATTAAAGATGCGCAGAGCGTCATGTTTCAGCTACTAATGACAAAGCTTACAATAAGACCCATACATGACTTGATGCTGTCATCACAATATTGTAATGTCATACCTATGTATCTGAATGAGTGCAGGATTGGTAGAATTGTGTACTTGTTTTTGCAGAGCACGACAGCCAACACGACAAACTTGGTGAGTCAGCTTCAGCTATAACCTCACCTAACGCATACACCACAATTTTGCTAAATGGCTCAGTGCCTGTTAATGGCTATCAGCAGAGTAACAAAATGAACATCACCACTAACCCGCTCGCTGATGCGGATCATGACAAGGTATGATATGCATGAATCGCTTCTTAGCTTTGCTTTGCCTTTAAATAATTGCATGCTTACTGTTATCATCATTTTACAATGTGTAATAATAACTCTTTTTATTTTAATAATAAGGAAATGAATATGTGTTTCATATATTACTCGTAAGTATGATGCATTGGGGGTGTATATTAATTTTTATTATTGTCCATTTCATATAAGTGGGGTAGAATCTGACAAACTGACCAATGTACACACTATATAAACAGTAAATGCTCTCGTTTGTAAAGTGTTGTATCAGCTGAAGAATTGTTGCGAGTTGCATGTTGTGAAGTTGGCGATTTTGATGATGGCTTTGGAAGAAAATAGTACTCAGAACTAAAAGTTGTAATAAAAAATTTTAATTATACTTAAAACATTTATGGCTTATTAAATTATGTTTTTAGGGCAGTATGAAATTTTTTTGGCTTTTATTGAATGAACTTTAAAAACATATTTAACAATTATGACAGAGAAAGCCGACATGTACTGACACGTGACATACCAAGAATACTGTATATATAGTAGAGTCCCGTTATAGCAAGATGTCACAGTTCCAGGTTCGATCCTCGCTATAAGAGCGTCCTTGCTGTCCCTGAATTAGGCCGATTTTGATCCCCAGTACTACTTAAAAATCGCCCTAAAATTGCTTTTAAATTGTGTTAAAACCACCATAGCAAAAAAATATCCTGTTATATGAAAATTAATTGCATGAAAATGAGCGGAAAATCTGACAGCGCCACATAAGTATAGCCTCTCTGCCTGCAATCAGTTGCTCGGCCTAAGCAGCATTGCCCCGCAATCAGTTGCCCGGCCTACGCAGTATTTCCCGCTGTCACTTACTCGGCCACCAAAGCACTGCCCTGCAATCGATAACTCGCCCATCACAGCTCCACTAGACCGCCTCAAACCAAATACCCATATTTACTGGCATAATTCTCGCACCTATTTTACAGGATTTTAGTGCAAAACGTTAGGGTGCGTGAATTATGCAAGGAATCACCAAGACACGTGCATGTGAACATTAAAATGGGGTCTACCATAGATAATCCCTTGTCAACTTCAGGGGTTTCCGTTTTTTAAAACACAGCACTTCATTTATTGATAATATATATGAAGATACATACTTAAAATTAAATCACTCGTGTGCTGGGGCTAGCAGCGAAAACATTGCAGTGTGCATGTAGCTGGACGTCGGGCGAGTGCCTAGATCTTCTGTAGCGCGGCCAGGCAAGTGTCTAGATCCTCAAGAGCGCGGCTGGGCGCTGCAGCTTGTCACTGTCGCTTTGCTCGACCCTAGATAGATCCTCGGGCGGGCAGCTGTCGATCGGTCGCTACACGATTACTTTGGCGGGTGGCGGCCGTATGCCTCCCGCCACTGCCGTTGTTACAGGTCCAGTCAGTCAGGTTAATTTCCTAAAGCGGCCCGGTATTGGGAAAACGTGACATTCACGTTAAACTCAGTAACAATGAATTTTTGGCCTGCTTCTCTATTGCTGTGTTCCTCTGCATATGCAATTACCTGAAGTTTAAATGCAGCAGTTTGACTGGCATATTTACCCATTATGCATTCATAGTAAACAAAAATTAATATAAATGTAAACTATTCCCTTTGCATTAAAAAAACACCCACATACAAATAAACTCCGTGACTGATTTTGTTTACATGTTTCGCGGCAGCCAGAAATCGATAAGGGGACCAGCGACCTCGAAGTGTCAACAACCTGGTGCGATCGAACAAAGCGTGCACCACGGTCCCGTTAGCATTACATGCCTCGTTGAGAGAAATATGCTGCGTGAAATATGAAAGGAAAAGTTTTTACGTAATTCGGCACCATAAAAACGGGGGCGTGAATTGTTCCAGTGCGAGAATTTTACCAATAAATACGGTAGTTACTGGAAAATTATACGTTTTCAACTAACAAAACCAGCATGGTGTGAGACTTACTCAAAACCAGCAAAAATTCAAGAAAACTTTATAAAAATGAATTAAAATTAAGTTTGTTCTAGCACAGTAATAAAATGTAGTAGTAGTTGTGTCCCTATCTTTAATTGGTATGCCGAATTTTCACATGTGGGAATCGTGCTGGACAATGCCGCTTGCCGGCGGGTTTTCTCGGGGTACTCCAGTTTCTCCCGCCCTTGCATTCCAGTGCCGCTCCATCATAGGGTCTCATTCCATTTCATGGTCAGAGATGACGGGCACCTACTGGTCCCATATGAAAAGCCAGTCAATCGTCCTGGGTCCACCCCCAATTCGCGCTTATATATAATTGGTATGCCACAGTATGGAAAAAAAACCTGCGAAAATCTGTTAATATGTAGCTGTATTTGATTCCAGCTATTGCTTGGACTGTTATGTTTAAATGGAATTTGTTTTCATTTAACAATAACGTTTGACCTATATACACCAAATTGTTTGACACCAGATATAGTTGACAGTACAATGACCGTGAACGACTATGGAAAAACAGAACTGGTTCATGAAAACATGGTCAAGGTAGAAAGGGCGGTATTCTATTTATAGAACAATGTGCTTGGGGAGGGCGGCACATGGTAATTATGGAAATGAGGTGTTGGGCGAGGGAGTGGAGTTACAGAATACAGATAACAAAAGTGCACTTCACATGGTTACGAGTCCCGCTGCAAGCCTGCTTCACACGATCTCGCCGCACAGTTTCAACTCTCAAAATATCCTTGTTTCATACGAGTACTCGTAGTAAACAAATATATGCATTAAAATAAAATTCGAAGAAACTAACGTCATAAGTTACTAGAAGGGCGGGAGTTGTATTACGGTGTACCTTGGCTGATATCTCTGGTATTAAGAACTACACTACACAAGTAGGACAATAGGTCTGTGTTAATTGCTTTGCGAGTTATTTGTGAGTTCTGGATTCCACAATTTCCACATGGCACCACAAAACATGGCAAAAAAAAATGGCCGGCCGCAATGAACGAGTAAACAGCATAACCATCCACCCATCTCTTTTGATATTTTTATATGTGCATGCACTGTTTACGGCCGTGTTACAATTCACAGTTTCAGTTAACTAGGTGGTTACATAGGAGACTTTGCGATGGCTTACCTTGATGATGTACTTGTATGGTCGAACAGTTGGGAGGAACAACTACACCACCTGAGCCTTGTGTGCGAGAGGCTCGAACGCAAGAAACTCACCTGTTAGGTTGACAAGTGTAAGTTGGGGATGAGTAGAATGGAGTTTTTGGGACACTATGTAACAGGAAATGGACGCGAACCAGAACAACAGCATGTACAGGAAATACAAAACAAACCCACACTCAGATCACGCAAACAGGTTAAAAAAATTTTTGGCTTGACAAATTGGTTAAGGGAATTCGTTCCTAATTTTCTGTGATAACTGCACCCTTGACTGAATTGCTATGTGAAAAACGTAAATTTGTGTGGACACCTCAAGCCAACCAAGCATTTAAAGAAATCAAACTTGCTTTCCGAAATTGTTAGCCGTTAGACAGGTTTAGCCTGGAGTTACCTATTGTACAGACAGATGTGAGTCAAGAGGGCATCGGGGCAGTGTTATACAAGGTGGGAGAACACGGAGAGAAGCACATCATTAACTACCACAGTGCAAAGTTCGTGAACGAGCAAGAGTGTTTAGCAATTGTGCACGCGCTGAGAAAGTACCGGCCGTATCTGTTAGGGAGACAGTTTACGTTGAAAACAGATAACCACTGTCTAGTTTAGTTGGGAGGAATGCATAACAGGAAAAGTAAACTCGCCCGCTGGGCCTTACTGCTTCAGGAGTTCGATTCCAAAGTAGAACACGTGGTGGGGAAACAAACGAGCTCCTCGATGCACTGTCCAGAAACCCCTGTCCGAACTTAACAGTAAAAGATGACGCTGAGTGGGAAGAGGCGCTACCACACCCTGCCGGGCCACACAGATAACGGACACGCCAGCTTTTGTTTTGCAAAACAGTGTTGCCACACCACCCGGTGAACTTGTTTCATTAAAGTCCGTGACGTATTAAGAGAGGTAAGAAAATTCCCAAGATTCTGCGCAATGCAGACAAGACTGTGCCACGAGGTACTTAGAACATTGGAGAGTAGTGGACCGGTAAATTCAAACCAAACATCAACACCAGTCTCGCAAACACGCACCAGGGGAAAGTAAGCAATAACACTGGGAACACTACGTCATTTAGGGGCTTCGCGCCATCAGAGCACTCCACACCAAACAGGGAGGGAGAAGGCAGTGAAAGTGGTCACACACAAGTGAGAGAGGAGAGTAGTAGTGAAACACAATTTCTGGCCTTTCCCGTGAAAGAAAGTAATAGTATCACGAATCAAAGCAGCCTCAGAGGTTTCGCATGTGTAAATGAGGGAAGTGGTAACCACAGTGTATACGTAAATCACAACACAACTAGTGCCTGACGTAAGTTTTAAGGGGTTTCCCCAATGCACCAATATCAATGGTTGTAACCAAAGTGAAAATGTTAATCAGAATACCACAAGTGTTAGTGTAATGCCATTCAGAGGTTTTTCGGCCCCCACTGGGGATAGCCTAGTAGGACAAGAGAGTTTCAAAGGGTTTGGGGAATGTAGTAGTGCGGTGAGTGTGACGTCACATGAAAACAAGCAACAGCACAGCACTTGCAAGTGGCGAGGCGAGTCACCACTGTGTCCCCACCCCCTGCAAACGCAGCAGAATCAGGAGACTCCAGAGGCCATGCTTCTTGTGTCCTCAACCGGTGGTCCCGGTTCAGAGCCGGGCAAAGTTGAGTTGCTCGCACCGTTTTGGCCTTCGAGGGAGGGGTCGTTTGATGCCGGCTAACAGCCAGGTGCATTAAGACCATGATGGCGCTCACCACTCACGTGACACGTGGACCTGCACGTGCGCAAATAGGCTGTAACCTGAACTTCCCAATAACGGAATATTTATTTGAATTGTAAAATTATGTCTCTTGTTTATTTTCAGGTTTTTCAAGTGTTTAAATGTCTAAGATGTATGTTTGATAATATTGCACAATGTTTGGTTATGAATTCAAAATTTGCGCTGCACGAAGATGAAAAACATTATTATTCTGGTGTGAACGCCGTCATAAAAGACATTTAAAGAATACAGAAAATTCGCAATTTAAATGTAAAGTGTAAATCAATATTTAAATTATTTATGTGCCATTTATTTTCAAGTATCAAAGTTTTACTCGGCGTGCATAGCACTTCCGCTTGTGTGAACCCCGTAGGCAGCCATGGTAGGTCCGCGCGACCCTTGTCTCTAGGCAGTCTATCGAGGAGAGCTGACGAGGTAAGACGCTGTCATGTACGTACTACAAACTTTTTGCACTGATGTAAATTACAATAGTTTCACTTTAGTATACTGGTTAACCTTTGCTTTGCGTATGTTTTGCCAGACATTCCCCAGCATTATGCTTCCACTTAACTTAGTAATTTGTGCCCTTGTGGCTTTTTCAATGTAAACAAGGAGGAGGAGAAAGATGTCGGCCCACGAAAATTTGAATCAGGCACCTTCCGCCAATGTTAAAGGCATTTCAGTGTAATTTCTGTTTAATTGCTGCATGCAATTTTAAGGGCTTTATTATCAAGTATTTATTTCAGGGTAATTTTCATGTTTAATTGTTTTGCGGCCATATCACTTGCGACTACGTGGTTAGTAGCCGTCAAGTTAATATCTGCACCATCCATGCGCTGTGAGGGTTTATTTGTGTAAAATCATGTGCACCGTAATTTATATCAGGGTTTTATGTATTGTTTCATTCAGGATTCCATGAAATTTTCATTAAATTGATACTTTGTATGTATGACCACGTTGTCTATTCTAAAAATTGAATTTCCTGCCATCTGGCGTGCTAAAAGCCTATCAACGTCACAATCTGCAGGAGAAAATTTATTCCTTTCAATAATAATAATTTGTCTGAACAGAATTTGCAGTTTCTACGGAGAAATATTAAAATTTCATCTGCACCACGTGATCTGCTGCGAATCCTATCCAGTGGCATCTGCACCATCTAAGCTTGCTTTCACGCATCTGCGTGTTTATTGTGACCATTCATGTCGTGCCCCATCTAGTTTCATATGTATTTGTGTCATTTATGTAATAATTTGTATGGTGACATTATTTCCGTCCTAGCCGGCTATGTGTATAGGTCGTCATCTTGCTAACCACGTGCGGCAAGACGAGCTCCTACAAGTTCACGTTAGTGATGCCAAATAATCACTAGTGTTTGTTCATTTCATAATTCTCTGCATCCTGTCTTCAGGAAAAATCGGCAGTTCACCCTAGCGGCTGTCGACCCCTTTTCTTGTGAAGATTGTGACACCACAGATAAGTCATCCATCTAGGAGTGCGCTAGATTAATTGCAGGCTGGGGAGCACCTGAACAGAGTTAGCGAGACATGTCCGAGTTCATGCATAAAGTTAACCTTGGCACAATTTGTATGAGTAACAGAATAAAAAGCAAGTATCACAGTGCTTAAAGTCTTTCTTTGTAGTGATAGCAACATCTCGCCAATCTTCAGTGATAAATGTTTAGTAATGCAAAGTGTTTCGTTGGTACGCTCAGGTGAGATGGACACACAGAACCCACAGCATCCCTGAGTCTCAACATGCGGTGAATGGGAAACACCGCTGGTGCCCATCTACCTTAAGTTTATTGTGTCACTGTTCGTCTTGTGTCTCACCCGACAGCGTCATACTTGTCTGGAACTGTCAAAATTTACCCCACTTACATGAAATGGACAATATCTGTAATCACCAAAGCATAATTAAGTTTAACAAAGAAGGTAATGCAGGTTCTCTCTGCTGTTTGGGGCTGAGTGGAAGTTGTAAATATGAATGATGCCAAACTTGTGCCTTATTTTCTACAAGATTAAGAATCAACGTAAGTTTAGTATTTTCATGCAAGGCAATGCAAATACAGTAAAACCTTGTTAATTCAAAGTCGATTAATTGGAAATCATATATAATTTGAAGTGTGTATTCGCCCCCAAATGGAAGAATAGGATTTTGTATGGTAATAAGTTTGGTTGGTTCAAAATTCACCTATTATGTAATTTGAAGTTGGATTTCATCAAAAAGTTTATGTGAAGTTCAGATTAATTAATAGCTAGATTAATTATGATAATAAACGTGCATCGCTATATTAATTATGATAATAAACGTGCATCGCTACATTAATTATGATAATAAACGTGGAAGATGGAAAAGGAGGAAGGAAGCGAAGCGGTATGGGCGGCTTGGCTAAGGAGAAGGATGATGGACAGCCGGTTTGGGGGGGAAGACAGAAAGAGGGAGTGGGGGCAAAGAAGAAGGGAGCGAGCTACCTTTTCAGAGGCCAGACCTAGCTTAGTGAGGGGCTACTTGACACGAAAACAACATGGTAGCGCTCGGCTGGCCAACCAGGCAGTGTAGGATTGAGACAACATTTGCCGGAAGTGTTTTCATAGTAAAGGGAGCGAAAGGATCTGGCTACCTTGGCTGCAGTTTTAAATTTAACTGCACCATTTTTAAAAAATATATTTTGGCATAGCATTTAAAAGCAATAATTACATTACCTATATTTTGTTGTACGTGAAAATATAATTAATGACCAAGATAAGTGCAACACACTTTATTTTTTGGGCTATTTCCTTCAAATTTTTGCATTTTTAAACCAAAAATGTTATAATTCCCCAAAACAGGGTTGTAACTTTGAGAGGGTAGTTATTCCCGGGGCCGTAGTAGTGTTTAATTTGGAAAGGGAAAAATGTGCATTTCTTTAATACACATGAACAAACTTTTTTTTAAATTGGATAATTCAAAATGATGTAATTCGAGGTCGAAAAATTAGGCCCCGAGCACTTTGAATTAACGAGGTTTTACTGTAGCAGGAAATGGGCTGTGCTATTGGTGCTTCCAAATCGGTTATAAGATGTGCCACCGATATCAAAATATAGGAGTTCTGTGAAACAGAAACTGATGTACGTCCCCAAACAATATATCATGTATAGTCCAACCCTCTTCATCTTTCTCTTTCTCTCTATCTGTCCTCACTCTTTATCTCTCCCCTCTCTGCATCACTCTTAATTATTTTTGCACAGTGATGTCTGTGCATCGTGCTGCCACTGAGGCTAGTTGCATTGTAAACCTGCTTACTGAGCCGCTCAGCTCATGCCAGAGGGGAGTGTTCCACGCAACACACTGGGCCGAGACCATTGCACAATACTAGCTTTCATAAATTGCTTTCCACAAAGATTCATTTGCTGGGTAGTTTCTTAATCAGAACTGATTTTGTACAGAATGTGACATTCTTGCTTCACAGTTTGTTTTCCAGGTGTTATGTGAATAGCGCCTTGCACTGTGTCAAGTCAGCTTTGTTGTGTAATACAGCTGTTTATGGGATATGCGTGTGTGATATATTAAATGAAAGTTTATTTGCATGTACATGCTTAATAATGTATGGCTTGTGAGTCTTGTAGTTAACAGTGAGTTGTTTATCTGGTAAGTAACGAGGCTGTTGCAGCAGAACAAAATTTTATTCGACAAAATTTTTTGTGGAAGAATAAATTTTTGAAGTCAACAATGTCTAGTAAATTAAGAACCAAAGTAATATTATATCTGAGGATTTCTTGCAACATTTCAACCAGCTTTATTCAAAATCTGTGCAACCATTTTGTTTTAAAAAGAATTGACCATATTTGCAAGTCATGAGGGTAACTTTATAATAGTGCAATGCAAATAAAAAGTAAACCTAATAAATACAATTTACTGTGGTACAAAAGGAAGAAGTGAATGTTTAACATGGAAGTGACTTGCCAGGCAGTTTTTCCAATTCACCCTCACAGGGGATGCATGTATCTAGCCCTCACCATATTACGGTTGACTTTGGGAGTGACGCAATATAGCTGCTTAATCAATAGTCATGAGTATGGAAGTTTTGTTGAATAATTGTATGGAAATACCATTTGTCACAGCAATCTTACATGGTAATTCACTTACATGCCTGCCAAGTTTTAAATGTCAAAAAGATGAAGTTTTTTTTCTTTAGCACTAAATGTCTTGAAATTTGCTATGCGAGACCACATAACTACAATAATTTGCTAACCAAATGTACATTTCTTTGCTAATAACAAGTGTATATATTATCTGCACTAAACAAAATACAACTAACTGGTGGAATTTCAAGATATTTAAAAGAATTAAAAATCATTGCTGCAATATTTGCACCAGTAGCATCTCCTGACAAGGTAGACAAAGAAAGTACATAAATTTCAACCGTTGAAGTCACATTGTTAAAAAATGTAACCAGGGAGTACAATTTTGAGTCACTATCATGTCAACCATTAATAGACAGTGAAAAATGACTGTTGAAGAGTTTTTCACCAGCTGCTGTTCTTCATGTTTTGCTGATTCACTGGCTGTTGCTGATTTTGTATGAGCATAACAGTATTTTTTTTTTTACGCTATTTCACTGTCCAGAAACATTTTTTTTTTTTTTTTTTTTTAGAGTAGCTGAGCATGGTGAGAACAACTGAATGGCACATTGTGTTCTAAATAAATATTGTCAACAAGCACTCAGCATATATGATTTGTTCATCCATTTGTTTCTACTTACCAGCAAAGAAGTTCAGCTGTTTGCTGTTTTCAGTGCAGTGGAGTGGGCACTGTTCACTAAGTGTTTTCTTGAATACATTCAAATACTTCATTGCTTTAGAATCCAACATGCTAACCTATGGTGTAAATAGAAATAGAAATATAATTGAAAACACGCAGGCACAATGCATTTTAGTGTAACATTTCAGCACTAACACAAACAACTTAACATATTGCGTGAGAAACCTCCACCATACTGTGCACCTTAGAGTGAACAACGCACATCATAGGTGCAGGACTCAGCACTGCCAAGACATGTGCTTAATTTGACGCCGTCGGGTGAGACACGAGACGAACAATGACACAAATACTTACTGGTAATTTGGGTGCCAGCGGTGCTTCCCAATCACTGCACTATTGAGACTCAGGGTTCTCAGGGATGCTGTGGGTTCTGTGTGTCTGTCTCACCCATGCGTACTTACAAACATGTTGGCAATACTAAACTTTTTACTGAACATCACTTGAAATAAAATATATGTGGCTAGGACACTGTCACTACTGAATAGAAGAGGTAAGTTCACTGTAGACTTGTTTTTATTGTTATTATGCATACACATCAACGTGCCAATGAAATGATTATCTCAGTTGTGGCTAGCCAATTCCTCTTGGATGCTCCCCAGCCCATAATTAATCTAGTGCACGCCTAGATGGATGATCTCACCGAGGTGCATGAAAGCACAGCCTGCACAAGGGAAGAGGGCCGACAGTCGCAATGGTGTACTGACAGTTTTTCCCTGAAGACATGACACGGTGAATTACAAATGAAAACACTTGATGTAATATATTAACACATGTGGCTACTTGGCATCACTAATGCAAACTCGTCGGGGTTCGCCCTCCAGCACGTGGGTAGTGTGGTGACGGCCTATACACAGAGCCGGCTAGGGCGGGAATAATTGCATTGTGCACTAAGTACAAAATTACATAATCCCTTAAATGGTACATGAAACAAGATGGGACACGAGATGAATATTCACAATAAACACAAACATGTGTAAAAACAAGCTTAGATAGCGCAGATGCCGCTGGATGAAGTTCGTAGCAGACCACGTGATGCAGGTGAAATTGTAATATTTCTGCGTGGAAACTGCAAATTAAATTCAGACAAAAGGTTATTCTTGCTGAGAAAATTATTCTCTTTACGATTGCAGTGGTCACAAGCGTGTAACGTGCCTGATGTCTGTAAAATCAATCATTTATGTGACCGCATGGTCAAGTACAAAAGCATCAATTTACATGAAAAATACATTGAACCCTGAATAACATTGACATAGAACCTTGAAATAAATTATTGCACATACGATGTTACATAAATAAACTCTCAAATGCAATGATGGCGTATACAAACAATTTGCGTCGGTCGGCCACGTGGTTATACGTGATGTTGCCGTAAACTATTCAAACACAAAAATTGCCCTCAAATACATACATAAAAATAAAGCTCTTAAAATTGGGTGTAGCAATAACACAGAAGCGATAATGAATTGCCATAAACATAGACGGATGGCGTCTGATTCAAGTTGTGCGGGTCACATGATCTCTCCAACATCTCCTCCTCCCTTCTCCTCAATTAAGTTAAAAATACAGCAAGGGTGCAAGAAATTAATAAAGCGGAATCATACTGCTGGGGAAATTGCCTGGCAAAAACGTACACAAGCAAAGGTTAACTAGTAAATTAAATTAATTATGGAAACCTAAATCAGTGAACAAAAGTTGTAGTGCGTATGTGACAGTGTCTTACCTCACCAGCTCTCCTCGACAGACTGTCCAGATACAAGCATCGCGTGGACTTACCATGGCCACCTACGAGGTTCACATAAGCGGAAGTGCTATGCACGCCGAGTAAAATATTTAAGTATTGAAAACAAAGTGGCACAAATTAAATTAAGTATTGTTTTACATTTCTATAATTTTCTTATGATTTTCAATATTATTTTAGTGTCTCTTTATGATGGCGTTCGTGCCGGAATATTAAGTGTTCTTAATCTCTGTGCTGCGGGCACTTGGAATTTTATAACTAAACAATTTAAAATTAGTACAAACACTTGAACCCATTTTAAGACATATTAAACACTGCAAAGACAATATAACACATTTGACACTGAAAATAACATTTATACGAAAGTTCAGAATTATTGACCTCTTTGCCCATGTGCGGGACACGTGACACGTGCGTAGTGAGCGCACCGCTGGCTGTTATCTCTAGCACCGCTCGCTGTTATCCGGCGTCAAATTGTGTAAGTGAGACCACCCCTATGCAAGGCTGGATGCACCTTTGTTACCTGACTTGTCCACTTGCTCTCTGCACTGAGAGTAGGGTCGAGGTGGCCAGGTTGTCCACCATCAGTCAACAAACTAACACAGCAACTCACAGTGGGCCTAAGGGGAGCGCCAGAGGTGGAGATGGTGTATGGACAAACAACCACCTGTGGTGTGCGTCAAACTGGACATTGAAGCTGGCATTTTCTGTGGGTTTAAAGTGGTTACTTACATAGAAATATTATTACAGAATCATTTTAGAAATTTGACAATTTACTGTTACTCAAGCAAAAATTATTGACTAAATTTCTTCATTGTCAAAAAATGACTGTTTTACTATACAAAAAGTAAAATGTGAATATAAAGAAAACTGTGTAAAAACTTTTGTTAGTTAAAATGAATACATATGTTAAATTAAAAAAAAAAAATAGGAACCCCAGAAAATGGTAAAATAGAATGCTTGAGTTGGGGGCAAAAAATAGTGAAAATCTGTGTTAAATTTCAGTGTTTAAAGATGCAAGCGGTGTTAAATTTCTGTATTTAAAAATTAAAACTGTGTTAAATTTCAGTATTTAAAAATGAAAGCAGTGTGAATTTTTGTGTTTAAAATGAAAGCGATGCTAAATTTCTGTAAATAGCTTAACAATAAAATCAATAATGAATTTCTCTGTCTGGAAATTAAAAAATGTTGTAAATTAGAATGTTTTGAAAGAAAATTGATGTACATATGTACATGTTCAGTGTCTGAATAAGAAATAGAAAAATAATTATTAAATACAAGAAACAGCAGTATTACAGTCCATTAATTTAACAAATGTGGTGTAAATTTTGACAGTTCTATAAAAGTAGCACGTTCACAATGTATCCTTTCACAACAACTGTTTTGTCACTGAAGGAAAAAAACATTTGTAAACAAATGTTTTGAGTCCAATGTATACTTGCATTTTCCTCTTTTCTTGTGTTCCCTGTCATGGCAGGCACTGATAGTCTGACGTTGGCTAACTTCCATCTAGTAATTAATGTAGGATATTACAGTTAGGTTGGCATTCCAACCTGTCTAATTTTTGTAATTTGTTGGGGTTCTGTTTATTTAATTTCAAGGGAAAAAAGGAAACGGGGGGAAGGGGGGGTGGTCTTTAGTTTAACGTGTTTCGTAAGAGACCATTGTTTTGAGGTTCTTACGCATGTGTTGCCTTTTTGAGTTTCATATTGTTTTGATGGAACAGTGGAAAATATTGCTTGTACAGAAAAAAATTTCAATTATTGTAACTTCAAAAATTTTAACTTTAATGAAAAAACAAAGCGCAATTTATTCGTACAGATGCAGCAATACACACAAACATTTTGGCTGAAGTTAACCTTACACTCGAATTTACTATGTAGACAAATAAACAAATAGTAACACTGCTTAAGTGTTTAAAATGCAGCTTTTTCAGGCCACATGCCTTTAAATAATTATAGCAAAGGTTTACTAACACTCAAACTTACAGTTTCTAAAATGTGCACCTCATGAACATGTGCTTCTCCATTGTAAGCCTTGCAAGTTTATGTCACTAAAATCACGCTTGTTCGTCACTAGCATTAAATAATTTATTTGCAGAATCATTCAATAAAATCAACACTGTACTTTTCCTGAAACCAACAAAATTTAATTTGTTACAAAAATTATATTTGTGTCACTTTATTGTGAACGGGGTTAAGGAAAATGGCGGAACGAGCAGTTTTACGAAGCTGCAAACGCGTACCAATTACATTACGTGTCACTTCTTTGTTTCCACCTAATCCACCTAACCTCAAAAACTAGAACAGCCAAGTACTTTTTCACAACTCAAGACTGGCCTACAATTGATTTAGCACTTTTTACAGCACGTGCAATTAGCACATGCACAGAAATGATGGATGTTTAAACAAAACAGACATGTGTTGGTCACATTGGAATGAAACAAAATAGTGTCGACAGCTATTGACTTTACTGCTTGTGTCTTAATTTGTTAAAAATATTATACATTATACTGTTGATCTCAACAAACATCACTTGTATAGTAACAGTTTCAATCAAAACAAACCACTGTTTAATTGGTGCCAAACTCTCCAAGAACTAGTCAAATTCATTCCTTTGCAGCCATTTTGATAGTTGCATGAACTCGGTGGTATCAACGTAGTAATTGGTCACACACGGCGCACACGCACAGGAATTATAGGATAATGGCCAAATTTCTGTGCGTGTGCTATGCGTGATTGTAGGCAGCGCCATTCTAATACTTGCGTTCTACTTTCTGCGATAAGTCAATTGTAGACTGGCCTTCAGTTGGCACTCATTTGACAGAATTTGCACATAATTATTTTATTCTCAATGTCAAAAATTGTGAAACCTTCATGCTTCATTACACATTTGCGATCAAAAATTGTATCTATTTTCGGCACGTCAGTATAAAAATAATTATTACAAAATACTACGAAGAACGGCAAAGTAGATAAACACATTTGTCGTGTTGGCAGTATAATCATTTGTCAACTCACAATTGATTGTCAACTCGCAATTAATTGTAAATGCGCAATCAATTATCAACTCGTAATCAATTGTAAAATATTATTTACCATTTCTGAAGAATGCAAATATTTGTGTTAACGCGTTTCTTCTTGCAAAATTTTACGTAAAAAAAAAAAATGAAATAATGTCCAGTTTCTCTGTATTTTGAATACATATATAAAATTTGGTGTAATACTTTCTTAATTGGTTAGTATTAGTTTGTTTTTGTTGTATAATAAAACTTATGAGCTGTTGGGTTTTTGTACATGTCCATATCAAAATGAATCACGTATTGCTAACATGAGAATTAAGATAACCTAGGCAGGTAGTCTTGTAGGTTTTTATAAAACTGTATGCTCCTGTAGGGAATCTGCCCCTTTGACCACCAAGTTGGTTGTAGAACATAAACTTGAACTTTGAAAAAGATAGCAGAATTCTCATCAGTAAGTGTTAGTGGAGTACTAGAGGTATCTGTTGTGGGTAAAGTGGTGTGTGTGTTGTGCTAGATCCAGAACGTAATGGAGATGTCGTTCCTGTCGAGTCGGAACAATAACTGCTCATCAGCAAGCGAGGCGAGCAGTGGAGCTGGCACTGATGCTACCTCGGAGGACGAGGGCTCACAAGCAAAGCACACTGCGGGGGAAGAGAATTTTGTGTGACGGAGCCGCATCATGTGGCACCTCGCCCACTACCCAGTATTACTTACGTGCCGACTGCGGCACATGCACGTGTGTTCACTAATCTCATTGTGTTCCTGGATCACTAGTGCTCAGTCCACTGACCACACTTCATTGCAAATTTTATCTGCCTTTCGTATTATTATTGTATACATTTATAAACAAATACCAAATATCCCAGTACTATCTATACTGTCAAGTTAGCTTGTTTTTGCAGGAAACTGTTAGTATTACATTCCTACTGTCCAGCAGAATGTTGTCTGTACTTTCAAGGTTATTAGCCACCTAGTTTTTTTTCTGTGAATAGTGAAATCTTAGTTTTCGGCAAAATAATTATTTTTGGGGGGAAAAATTACATACTGATATTTAGGTCGGGTTTTTTTTTACATAAAACAATGCAGCAAGAAACTTAATGAGGATTTTTTTGGAAAAAAAAAGGGTGGGGGGAAGAAGAAGGTATTATGACCGGTCCATTATGTACTTCCTCAGTACTAATCTGTGGCTGTATAGTCCATGACCTGTTTGTCTCTTCCTAGGGGCTACGACCACATTATTGACTGCTGTGGTGAGAATGAGCGACTGCTGGGCCCAGGAATCCCATGGTAATGGATAAAGGTAGGTAGACAGTGTGTGATGTGCCGTGAGGGAGGGGGGGTAACGAAATAGAAAAGGAAGACTCAATGACAGGACTTCAGAAATATGCAGACTATTTATTTTATTAGAAATGACTTGATATTAACAAATTTTGCAGGACTTTTTTGAACTGCCTTTGTTGCCAACATTTTCTTGGACATCAAAATGACAAAATTAATTTCTAGGAAGCCAACACCACATATTTATTCATGGATTACCTGAATGGTCCATAAACAGTAATAAATGTGTGACTCTGTGCAGTGTTCACGGAGAACTTGTACAAGATGATTACAGGAATAAATCAAGTATTTGGTTGTACGTTTGAAATTGTTCTCATATTGGGTACTCCTTTATAATTATTTTATTGGCGCAGTATTTGGACGGAAAGTTTTATAAATATTTTAGTGAGCATGGTTTCCAGACTTTGCTGTGCTTAACAGACATTGTGTCCCATACTAGGATGTAAGATACATACAATATTTACCACTATATCACTTGCCCCATGTAAGTCCAGCACTCCATATTTTGAACGGAAATATTTTTATAGAGGTAGGCACAAAAAGAATGCAGAATGCATGTTATTGAAATGGGCAGTATTTGGGATATATCAGTATTATTATACACACAATGATAGTAACATCAAAACAGTGTGTAGCACAATTCAGTACACCATTAATTTAAGAGAGACTAGTGAACTACGACTGTTACATTCATCACTTAATTACGGAGAATGATGTTAGACAGATGACATCCGTATTGTCGTGCACACATTCGGAGTCGCTCCTCACCATTCTGCATTACACGTAACATGTCCTGTGGCACAGACGCACTCTCTTTGCGAATGGTAACTGTCAACTCGTGTAGTGTCACGGTTTTCGAACATAGATATTCAACTTCAGGAAACCGGAAAGAAAGAAAGAAATTGCAAAAAGACAAGTCGAGTGAGGGAGGGGGCCAAGGGACATTGCCAAAACGTGAGATTGTGTGTTGAGGAAACATGCCCTTGCAATGTGGGATGTGGTTCCATCTTGTTGGAACCACATGTTTGACATGGTGACCCCTAAATATTGAAGTACGGGATGTAAAAAGTCTGTAGCATGGTGACAGTGTTACTGTAGCCTCATCTCTTCTTCAAGAAAGTAAGGTCCAACAATCCCCATGGTCGACAAGCCACACCTAACTGTAACCTTTGCATTGTGGAGAGGTCTCTGGTGTAATTCACGTGGGTTCTCCAATGCCCAAAATAGGCAATTTTACTTATTGACATAACCATCCACATGAGTATTGCATTTGTTGCAACAATTGAAAACATTCACAAAAGTCTGCATTGCATGTAATCTCACCTTGCCATGTAGGATACGCTGTAGTGAGTGACGAGACAGGCCCAAGGTTGGTGCACGATGCCTCATGGAATGCTTCATACTGTGAGTAGTTGACCTTCTCTCACTATCTACATTTTCTGGTGTCCATGCCGTGCGGGGACAGCCTGTTGATTTCCTCTTCAATACCAATCCTGTTGTGTAAAATGATTCAACCCATCGGAGTAGTGTGTGACAATCGGGGATTGCCCCATCATGCGCCACATTGAACTGTGACGTTGGACAGTAATGGATGAATCATTATTTCGGAAGAGTTGCTCGAATGCAAACATGCGATGATGCTTCACGTTCCACTGCACCATAGCTACTAACACTGGCCTGTATGATCTACCCGCAGGCCGTGTGCGACTGTTGCTGACCTGTCCCCTCCTATATGTTTCCATTGCACGGCTGAGGTACACATCTGTTACACTAACAAAGTATGACATACACCTGTGCATTTTGTATTTACGCAAAGTAAATTGCACTATTTGTTGTTAAAATTGACACCATGGTGGGCATTTTACTACAGTTGTTTCTTGGGCCATTTAAAGCTTCCCAACGAACCACGGTGTTGCTCGCTGGAGCTACAGGAGTGGAATCGGTCAACATCAGCCTGTATCGTCTGAATGCAACATGAAAAGATACAACCAGAACGGGTATTAAAAAAGATGAAGACCCTGCACCTTATGGCACATTATATCTTTAGTGTAAATATGCATAGAGATGGTGAATACGTCATTATTTTTTTTAGGTGCAATTACTGTTTATGACTTTTCAAATTTGTTTGGGAAAACATTTGCAGGTGGTGCATAGTTAAATACAGTTTGGTCTCTATGTGTAGGCATCCAAACACTCGTCAGTTGACAGGCTGGTGCTCCAGGGATACAGATTTCATGGTTGTGTTAAATTTACTACCTACCTGACTGTAATAATTTTGTGGCAAGCAAGTGCCATTTTAATGTTCACTAATTGTAGTTGTTGTACATTTGTATCTGTAAAAATGTGAGAATTGTGTATGGTGTGTAGCTGCAGCTTTAGAGGTGATTAGTGCAATACAAAACAGATGTGAAGTTTTCAACTGGTACAGTCTACTTTGTGAAGTACTGCTTTTTATAGTGTCTCAGTTCTGAATTCACTTGAAAGTCATTTTCCGCATTGTCCTTTTAAATTTTTAATGGATATAAAAGAAGGTTGAACTCATGAGCTAAAAGTTTTAGCAAGCATTCATATGAATGGAACTATGAAACCATTATTGTGGTTAAGTCTGGTTAAAACTAAGTAGATATTGATTTCACTTTTTTGCTAGAGATGGTACTGGTTGGAATGTGATGTACCTTCAGTGAGTTGTATCATTAACACTTAAAATAGTGTAAACAGTGTGACATAATTTTAAAACTAGCAATAAAATTAATAGAATTCATTTGCATGTGGGGCAGATTAAGGTAGGCTATGCGTGACAACTGAAACTGCATCAGTTAAGTTTTCTCATCCTATAACCTAACATGGCATATTTCCTTTACAAAATGTGGGTTAATTTACAGTTAACTTGAGGAAATGTACTTGTGAATTGTGGTATTACATTCCTACATATTTCAAAGCAACTTTTCAATAATCTTCTGCTTACAGAGTATCTTATCTGCAGCAAGTTTCTGGGTGTCTTGGGAAGTTCAATAAGATTTTCTATAGTCACTATAGTAGTGCACCCAACGTTAACATTAAGGCAATAAACGCCTTCATGGACAGACTTGCAGACTTTCACCCTTTTGTTCCACAAGTCACAAAATGTTTTGCAGCTGTCCTATGTGATATATAATGTACATTTGTAACAAAATGTCGACTTAGTTTTGTACCTAATAAGTAGGTATATAGCACAGCACAAGTCTCAAGTTAAAACAGGCTTAACGACTGAAAGAGCTGAGCGTAACAGTAACTATTAGCTTTAAATCTTGCCTTAGGTTAGAAGTACTTTAGTACTTAATGTAGATTAACATCACTGGTAATACCATTAATGTTAATAATGTGTTTTATATGGAAGAGTATTTGTAACCATAATTTTATAAGTTGAGAAGCAATTGCAGTATTTTCAGACAGTGTTTGTTGTTGATTTAATGAAGAGGTTCATGTAATCAAGTATTTTTTGTCATATTTATAGGTGTACATTTGTAAGTAAGAGATGCAACAAAAAAATTATTTCAGGAGAATTACGTAACTACTGTGCGATTGTTACAGCAGTTATCACAGAATTGGGTGACTAAGCGAGTGTAAAACGTATGTCTGTTAAAAATTTATATCCATGTTTGTTATTAATGTTAAAAGTTAAAATTCTCTTGTGGAAGACAAAAATTTCTTTCCTTATTAATGCACGTATATTTTTTGTAATCTAACATAGATGTAAGTGTCAAAGTTTACTTGATGCTGCCCAAGAATGAAATATGTAGAGGGTGGTGTGCCAACATGCTCGCGCGAGAGATGAGACAGTTGACTGTGTGGTGTGTTGTGGTAGTACTGCAGCAACAGGTGCCTAGTGCTCAGGGAACCACAGTTCCATTCTTGCGGTTTGGCAGGCATGTGCCTGCAACTCTCCACTAAGACTTGCCGTATAAATTAATATGTAAATATGTATTCACTTTTGTAACATTTTTTATATCAATTTTTAAGATAAAAGATATATTTATTATTTTTCTTACTCTAGTTGTTTTATTTCATTTTTTTGTGACATGCACAGATACCATTATTCCGCTCCACATGTCACGTGGCAGTAACGGTCAGCATCTCTCTCAGAGGTGGGTCCTTAACTGTTTATTGTTTTGAACCAAATACAGTTGACGCCCGATCTATCGTTATTCAGGGGTCTGCCAAAAAAAAAAAAGTCCATGTATGCAGGAATTCAGTAGACGAGTTTTTTTTACATTTACATCAACAATTTCTAACCTTGAGTGTAGTAAGAGCTGTACATTATCTGTGAATAAAATTTACATAATAAACATAGTAAAAATTGGAATTTTAGAAAAAATATTATTGTGAATAATACATTAAAAATCATTTCACCTAAACTCATTTAAATAAAGAAAATAATGTATACAATTGCTGACGTAAAACTTTCAAACCCTCTGAAAATTAAAATATGACACTGAATGCATGTCAAATTTTGAATATACGGTGAGGGCTCTATCAGCTGAGAGCGTGCTGAGAAGCTATCGATTGGGCAGTGTGTCCACGGTGGCTGGGAGGGAGGAGTAGCGGCGGGAGGAATACCCCTCCATGCCGCTACATGTTGCTGATAACTTGCGCGTGTGCAAATGTCTTTTCTTTTAAAGTAATTACAGTTATTATATTTTACTGCAAAGTAAATTCATAATTTCTAGACAAATGAATAAATCAGGTGATTACAATTGATTTCTTCACTGTCTTTAATAATTAATTAATCATTCAAAATCACATCCTCTAATTTTCCCGGTCACGAATTACACTGCACTCGGCTTGGTGCTTTCCTACCCATTATCAGACAGCAGAAGTTGTCAAATAAGCCTCCACATTTTATCGGGTTATTCAAAAGACGCGTGTATTGAAATAAATTAATATAAATCCTCCAGTTTCCCCGCAAGAAGTTACTGAAAATGAACTTTGCGCTTGGTAATAGAAGTCGCTCGATGTTCAAACAATTTTTGGTGACGTGAGGTCAAGTATATGCTTCTGGGCATATAATTTTATTCGCGAGAATGCTACCCCTTGAGTTAAATATTACGTTTTAAATTATGTTAATTTTACGCCAGATACAATGAAATGCCAACCTTGCAGGAAAAAACAACTTGATTACAAAAGAAAACATCTTTGTAAATAATAATTCCTCAAAATGTTTTGCGTAACATTTTCAGGTGAAACCATTTGCTTTG
The DNA here is from genome assembly GCA_029891345.1 of Dryococelus australis. Taxonomy (NCBI): domain Eukaryota; kingdom Metazoa; phylum Arthropoda; class Insecta; order Phasmatodea; family Phasmatidae; genus Dryococelus; species Dryococelus australis. The sequence continues at coordinate 10,330,697 of CM056995.1, read as the reverse complement.
AAATACAAGTGACAGACAACAGTGCAACTATTTTATGTGAGGGGAGGAAGGAAGTTGCGCTGCTGAGAGAGATAGAAAGGTGGGAAGGGGAGAGGATGCTAGGTCGCCACGCTCGTTGCTATAGGTAAACACTTCCCCTGTTGAAAGGCGTGTTGGGGAAGTAGCAACGTAGACTCGCTCGTCACACCACACCGCAGTGTCGACAGATGAGTGTGCGGCAGAGCAGTTATAAACGGCAGCACGCATGACATATTTCACATCCAGTTTCTAGACGTTTGCATAAACAACCACCATAAAAATTGAAATATTAGGTGAAGGGACCCAAAATATACTTTTTATCGGCGCAACATGCAATAAACGATACACGCGGTTTATGTTAACACTATTTACATGGGGATTTTGCCGGGACCACAAAAAATTGTTGGTGGATGCGGTGTATCGATACATGTGATAACGATACATCAAGAGTTGACTGTATTTTGAAAGTTTTTTTTGACTCCATTAGAATACATACAACATACAGGCATACTTGCAACCTGCCAGATAAAATTATATAAATTGTTACAGATTTGGTAATAAAGATGAAACCAGCAACTCGATGCAAGCCCCGTCCTCTCCCTTAGTGCTTGCTTGTTCTACCACCACCTGCGTTGTGTTATGCAGCCTTGACTGGGGTACGCCATGCCTCAAACAGTAGGCAGTTGCTCATGGACTCTGTAGCCAGCGCAGAGTGCACATAATGTAAACAATTGTGTGTGAGCGCAGTGTTTGTCATATGTTTATCTAATGTCAGAGACAGTAATCCATACTAGTCTAACAAGGGGAACATTTAAAATCATTGTTTTTAAGCAATTTGACCAACTTTGACTTACACAATGACTAAGGCACGAACACATCGCAATTGTACTAAAGCTCTATTTTATATTCTCTTTAACATAATTAAGTGAAGAATTCACATGTTTCTTTAATAATTTTGCAAGAGACTGGGAAGGATAGCCTTCCCCATAAACATTTTACATCAGTGTATTTATTCAGTATGTATCTTCAGTGTGTATCTTCTCAAGTATAAAATTGTTAGTGGTCTGTGTAATTATGTTTTGAATTTTTAGTGTTCTGTGTCTTTGCCTCCAAAGTTGTGTGACGCCACTATACACAACTGTTAGTCCCATCCTAAGTCACCGCTAGTTGGTCTGACACCATGATGTAGTTTTGTTAAAATACATCAAATTGATCCCCCCGCTAGCAAGAACAATAGTATATTCTGACTTACATCTGAAGCGACTTTGTACTGATGTATACCGCACTCCTGCGCATTGAACGTGCGCCTTCTACATTTTTGACTTTGCCCCATCATCTGGCAAATAATCTTTTGGGGGGAAGTCACATGCCGGCAGACAATGAATCTCGTGCCTACAGGGTTGATCCCAGCTCAACGGACAATTACAGACACATGGGTAAATTATTAAATTTATACTGCCCACTTAAAAGCCGACATGTGGTCGTCCTCTCACGCCTGATAAATTTTGTCATCCATCTAACCACCTACACGCCAGAGCAAGAGAAGCTAGTTGGAACAGATGCTGCAGAAGGGCAGCACCCTTCAGACAATGTCATCACTACTGCCCAAGCCTCGTTGAGAGGCGATACATTGTCAACAGCCTCTAGACAGGTAGATAAGAAATGGTGTCGCGATCCACAACCCCTGTAAAACGCAGCTAGCTACCCCTGCACCCCTCACGTAGCCTAAAAGCATAAGATTTCTGAATATAAGGAGGTATCATGATACAGTGGAGATGGCCTCCAAGGTGCCTTGTGACCAGGCTGGGCCAGGGCACGAGAGGTGCAGGGTGGCTGGATTTGGTGACGGGTTCCACTTATCTCTGTCGTCAGGCTGCTGCTATGCTGACCGGGGCTCAGCATGAGGCGGGTTGAAGCTGTGCCCTAGAGATACGTACAAGAGGCGCCGGGTCCGGAGTTGTCGACAGCTGGGCCATTTCCTTGATCCGGGAGAGCTGGGAGACGAGTGACTGCATGACAGCCCCATCTGCTGACGACTGGATGGAGTGGGCTGTGACTCTCTCATGGCAGGGCTCTGCAGGTGCCAGGGCAAACTGGTCCGGTGCTGTCATTACTGGGTCACATACATGGTGGCAGTTTATGACGGCGGCTGCTGTCTTCGCTCCTCCCTTGGACTGGATCAGGCTTGGCATTGCAGGTGCGGCTCAGGCAGGTCTGCCGTCGCTGGCTGGCTCAAGCACCGGAGTCTCGACATTGTTGTGGAGTGATCTGGGGGAAGAAAACACACAATACACTGGGCTAACTACAGAAAGAGTATTGAAAAACTCTGAGGGGTGAGCTTCAGGTGGTTCTTGTCTATCCTTCCCGCGTTGGGTTTCCGAAACGGCCTTGATGCAAGGGAGCAATGGGTACTCAAAGACCTCGGCCTCCGTGTTGAGCTACGACTGGGTGGCCAGGGTATAGCCACATGCTACGTGTCGTCTGCGGTTGCCAGGATGAGCTGCGCTGCGGCTTGGGCAGCATCCTTGGGGAATCTGGCAGCTCAGCTGGTGGTAGCCTCCGTAGGAGAAGGCTGGGCCTCGGCGTGGGAGGCGGCTGCGACATCCGTTGTGGCGACTCTGGAGGAGCCACCGACCTGATGATGATGCTGACAGGTGAGGTTCTCTTGGTACTGGTAGAGATAGGGTGGCGTGGACCGTTCGGTGCTCAATCTGCAGGACTCCTCCAAGAGATCTCTGTGTTATTCGGGGTCCACCGTCCTTGGTGCTGGGTGAACTTCCAAGTGAATGTCGACAGTGTGGCTAGTACAGTCCATTCAGAGGTTCGAACTACTCGTGGCAGTGGAAACTTCACTCCAACAGGTTGTTAGTAGACACTAGGTGCTGCAGCCTGCTTACTCTTGTCAAGGCTGGCAGGGGACGTCGCCCGTATGTCCTATTTCCTGAGGATTTCGCCTGGTTTTCCCTCATCCAGCATGTTGACTGGCGGCGGTGGCTTGGGGTGTGAGGTGGTTGCCAGGGCGGATTCCAGGTAGGGGCGCATCTGGCCTCATGTCGTTTTTCTAATTCTCCCTCAGCTGTCTTACATCGAATAGACATTTTCCTGTCATCCAATGACCTCATAGGGGCCTTCCCACGTACATGCCAGTCCCGCACTGCCTTGGTTACCCCCTTTACTCAGTGGATGACTTCGAAGTAGGACAGTCTCTTCTATGTCGAATATTTAGACTACAGTTCAGGGTGGAGGGTACTTTCGGATGATGTACACTTTCTGGTGTTCTCTTGCTTACTCGTAGCGACTTTGAGCGGCCTGGCGGATGGCTTCTGGCTGGGGCATCTCTGTCGGATGGTGTTCCCATTGCCAATTGCCCGGTCATCATAGAATGTGTTCTAACAAGAGCTGGCCGTGGCTGGGGGTTTGTCACCTCATTGGTTCTTCTCAGAGAAAATAAGATGCGGGGTAGCTGATGGTCCCAATAGTGTTGGTCTTGCTCGATACTGAGGTGTAGGCACTTCTTAAGTTCCTGGTTTCACCTTTCAGTGGGGTTTGCCTGGGGATGGCATGACAGAGGCATCCAGGTCTAGACTCCCCATCCTTGGCATTTTGAGAGCCATTGCCGGCTGGCACATTGGTCGCTGTTATCAGTTCAAATGCTCTGGGGGTAGCCACCAACTTGGGAAGATCTCCTGATAAAACTTTTGAGGCAACGTGGCGCATCTCTTGAGTGGTTAGTGGAAATTCCTCAGTCCATGTTGAGGACATGTCCGTCACAACCAACAAAGTTCCTGGTGAAACCGGCGCTGGCCTCACCAAACCTCCCCTACGGGTGGCCGATACCTATTAAAAGGTCATACCTGGAGCGCTACTTTCTAACCAAGCTACTTAGCCCCCACAAACAAAAAGCTAAATTGGCTCTTTTGATCTCAGATAACCACAGGGAACTTTGCAATTTTGAAATCGCCATGCTGTCCGAAATGTAAAAAGAAAACGACAGTAAACTACTCACACAAACGAACTACTTTCCGCGACTGCGCATATCCTTACTCGTTTGAAATTAAGCATGACTGTATTCTCATAACTACCTTCTCGGCTCAGTGCACCTGGTTTGTGCAGGGCTTAGTTTTGGGGGATATCCGGTAACCAGTAACATCCCCCTCCACCTCGCCCCGAGATGCAAGGAGCTTGTTTCTATACTCAAAACTACTTTACGTAACACTTGTGCACACACAGACACATACAGATCCATCGCTGCGCACATTTCACTTTGCAATTGTCCAACATAATAAATCAAGCAGGTACATACAACTTTGTCTTGATCGGTAAAATAATGCCACAGCCTTGCTCTGTGGCATCACGTCTTTGCAGGGATAGACTTAATCGGTATTTTTTCTGGCTAGGTGGTTGGAAGTTCGATGGGTAAGAATCTGGTTTCCAATTCCTTATCTGCTCCATCCCAGATCGAGAGTTTCTAAACTGTCTGATCGTTCCTCCCAGATCCTCTCTCCACCCGGCCAGGGCCCTCCTAGGGGAGGGGCATGTCACATTTATGTGGCGTGTCCAAACTGTTGGTAGTATGCCTTCCGAGGTGAAGGACTAGTACTTGACCACAATGTACCCATTGAAGGGCTTACTGTAATCAAATGTACGCCTCCCGTATGTACGGATGGCATCCTGAGGGACGTCAGATTCATAGAGTCTTTCGCCCCTACGCCAATAACATTCCTTGATCAGAGTGACCAACTCTGCTGGTTTGGTTGGCAGGCCTGCCTGGGCAACGACAAGCCTGTCCACAGTCTCCATCTTTGGGAGTAGGACCCTGTCCCCCCTTCCATATTCCTTATTACAAGGGCAAGAGCAGATGTCAACATCGCTCCCCTGATTAGCTCGTTATACAGCCATTGTGGGTCTTTTGGATCCGACTGTACAGGTCATGCCTGTACTGTGGCATCTACCATGTTCTTGTCATCCGGCCAGTCAATATCAATAGTTTTCACTTCCTCAGGTCACAACCAACAGATACCGGGGCCCTTTGGTACTCCTTGGATCGGATACCATCAAGTCTGCCACGACCTGGCTCCAAGGCATTGTCGGGTGCCGTGGCTTTGTGATGGTGTCTCTTATGGGTTATACCTTGTGCTGGCAACACTTGGGGCAGTTGCTGATGTGTTGTCGTACATCACGGCTTATGCCGTGTCAAATGTAGTGGACACTTATGTTGGTAAGGGTTTCTTTCCCTGGTCCCTGGGTGTCTGGCATCTGGGTGGTCATGGTAATGGAGGCAGACATCTTGACATGGCCCGAGGTATCCAGATTCTGCACTTCATGTCCGTTTGGCAGTGATGAGACCACACAATATCGCACATTTTGTATCTTTGCAAGCATTTCAGCAGTAGCTCATTAATTTCAGGGTCCTGTTGCTAGCGTTGTTCAATCTGTCTGCAGTTAGTTTGAAGCTTCAGTAATCTCAGCTGCTCTTCGGGTGGCAAGGTGGGTAGTTCAGGAGGTAGCATTCATTGCATCTCCAAGTTCATCAGGCTGTCGGGACAAGGCATCTGGCTAGTCGTTTTCTTTGCTGTGCCAGTGTTGGAATTTAAAGTCAAACTATGAAAGGAGCAAGTCCCAATATCCTGGAGGAGCCACTTGAGTGCTTTGCTGTCGGTGCAGAGGATGAAATGCTTCCCTTCCAGCTGATAGCGGAACTTGCGTGTTGCCCAAATCACGGCCCCGTATAGAGTGGTGCATACAGTATAGGTCGGCCTGACTGACTAGCCACCTGGTGGAGGTCTTGCTAATGGTTGGGGCTCGACCGTACTATACCCGGGGTACAGCATGGGTGGCCTTCTAGTGGGGGTGTGTGTATACTGGCTTTGGTGAGCGTGGTCTACCAGCTTCACTCTAGAGGGCAGGTTTCTACATAGGATTACAACAGTTACACCAAGAAATAGTACTCGGAAGTAATTTAAGAACACGTATATATTCAGAGAAAATATACACGGTGGTCTGTACTACCTCTTAAACTAACCTCCAATTGAAACAGAAGTTAATCTACGCACAGCCAGATGGAGACCTGGTTCTAACCTGATTTAAGGCAATGAACTGTTAGGTAGTTATTGACAACTTTCCGTAACTATCTATCCCGGTTTTTTCTGAAGGGACCATTGGTGATCCCTTCCAGACAGGAAAGTGGTAAATATTTCAGTTACCTTCCGGTACGGCGGATGCAAGATGTCTGGAACGCACCGTCGACACCTGTTACCGAGGGGAGGTAAGAAGAATGTTGCACAAGTCTTCAGGAGCTGGAGGTATAGAGTCTTCCAGAAGATCTAGCGAGGGTTGCCACAGGTGAAGAAGAAACTTCTGGTGGAGCAGGCTGCAATAGTATGCTTCATCCAGCCCAAGAGTGAGCAGCGTAATCAGCAAGACGTACTGGAGACTGTACTGGTGGGTTCCTCTGGCCCTGTCCAGAGTGATGGAGGAAACACACATTGATCTCTGCAGGTTTCGCAGGCCTTATATACTGGTTGACCACTGTATAGGAAGCGAGTGGTGGAGGGGTGAGAGGATGTGACAAGATCCACCCCTCGAGTCATCTCCTGGTGGCGCCTAGTAGCGTCTTCTGCTGCAATGAGAATCGCTGATGCTACGGGCTTCATCCCTTATCACTTCTTAGTACTGGTGGTGCCCTCCCTTGGCACGCTGTAGAACTACGTGACTTTGGGTGATGTGTTCGGTGGCTCGGACGAGAGTGCAGTTTCCTTTAGGAGGGATTGACGTGATGTCTACTTAAAGTGGAAAGTGAACAGTACAAGTCGAACTGAAGTGTGTGCATTATCATTTCTCATTGCAAGGAAGTATCTTGTAGGCATGTGACCAACCTCTTCTAATACTATTAAAGACTTGCCTGGCGAAATGAAACTACATTCAGACGAGGTAAAAGTCTAGTGCAGATTATAGTTGCACAGTGGATCACATGTCAAAGTGATTAAGTTCACTGATCAAGAAACAAATGTAATACACTCTAATATCATGTAAAACACTTTAATTATTGCAGAGATATTTGTAGCATATTTTGTAGTTCCTGTTGAATAGTTGTGGCGACAGCACGAGTTTGGATTCTTAGTCAACAGATGTCGCGTAGGTATTTACTTTTCTCACCAACAGATGTCGTGCATGGTGAGCAGTAAGTTTATATACAACAAATATAAATACTTAAAACATTGTCGTGCATGTTATTTATAGTGCCTTTTTTTTTTTTTCAATTCAATTTTTTATGTTATGTGTATGTTTACGCCTGCCTGAACTTTAATACTAAATAAGATTTATATAACTTAACGTGGCTTGGCATCTTACGAGACGTGAGGGATGCCTGGTTTGAGAGAAACCTAGATGCATTGCTAGTTACCACAGAAAAGTTGCAAGTTCCGGTAGAGAGCCAGCTCATCTGTATCACGGGTGCGCATGTGGACTATGGCATTCAGGGCGGTAGTAGGTCAACAGCCACGTGGCATATCCCTCGCACAGCTCACGTTTACGAATAAAGTATATAAAAAGTTACTGAAGACGACAGACACTAATTACATTCAGCGATTGAAAGAGAAACATACAATCAACTACACAGAATCCCTAGAATGAAGCGGGCATGGTGTACAAGGCCCGCCATCGGCCGACACTGCGGAAAGCACTCCTTAGCGCATGAACGGATTAGGCAGTAAAATCTCTGGAGCAGAGAGCTTACGGAGATGAGAGTGCGGCGCGGGGAAGAAAAGGAAGAAATCAAATGTTCCGGTATAAAAATCACTTACTATTGTTGTTCCCCCGCGATGCGGAACGCGTGCACTCTTCTAGGCGTGTCGAGATCCTGTTACCAAGCAGAGATCTCCCGCCAGCTCCATGAGGGAAAAAGTTGCACATATCTTACAAACAAGTACAGTAAACTCCCAATTAACCATGTTGAATAAGCAAATTTGTATTAAAAAACCAGGATAATTGAATTTACACATTTTTACTATTAATGAAACCACGACATTGGCTCCGAAAATCGCGATAAAACAAAGTATCTATTATACATTTCAAAGCAAACACAAAACACTAACTGTATGTGCAGGATTTAAAGTACACAATACTTTAACTGATATTTATGTTGCATTGAGTATATGTAAATCACGGCGCATAGAGTATACAGAGCCTGCGCTGGTACCGACGGGCGACAAACGGCATATAGTTGTGTTGTGTCGCTTTCTCAATGCGCATCATTCAGACATGTCCTTTACGTGGCACAGTTAGTTGAATGCAATGCAATAAAGACTATAACGGGACTTCAAATAAGGCAACCTGGCATTTAAACAATACAGTGCAATCTCTATTACACATGATATGAAAGATGTAAGAAAAGTTAAACTGTTTTGTTGAGATACCATGATCAAAATTTTTTTTCTAACTTATCTGTGATAGTTTAAAATGCCCTTTCATGCTTTATTGATGTTGGGAATACAACACTACAAGATTAACAATGACCCAGGCCGGTAGTCGTTAAACTGGCAAGACGTGTTGTAGGAATTTGAAGAGAGTTTGGGGGCAGGGGCGGAGCCGTGTCCGAAATGAAACTTATTTCGTAAGTTTCACTTTGGACGTTGTCGACAGAGTCTTGTTTCGCACTCGCTGCAACTTTTCTTGCTTTTTAAAACATGCCTAGTGTATTTTATTAATTATTTGTTTTAAAAAACAATTTATTTACACATTTGCGCATGTGTTTTGAAGGTAAAAAAATGTGGCGCTTTTGTCATTTTGTATATTGCTAACATCCGCAAGATACAAAATACGAAAATACATAATACGCCACAATTTTTAATACAAAATCGGGTCATGTGATTGTTTTGTCAACAAAATTGACCATTTTGACACGCCTCCAGGCAGTCAGATATGCGCTTCACAATGGGCGGAAATGGATGACTCGTGCAGGTCTCAGTGACAGACTGACAGTTTAAAGAGATACACATCGGCTCACGTGGCACAGCAAAACACGTAACTTATCACTGCTTGTTAAACGACACATGTTACAGCATTGCCTTGCCGCAGAAGTTAGAGTAGACTTTGAGAGAAGTCAAAAAGCCACAAGGATAAGCCGAGAGCCAGCTAAGCGAAGCACGAATAAGCAGGAATGTACTGTACATGTAGAACTGAATACAACATAGCAAAACACTTGGAGGAATTAAGGTGTTAATTCCAACATGTTATTACTTCTTTTAATTGTTCAGTGTCTTTGTTGCTAAGCATGTCAGGGAAAATTTAACATCACTTGGTAAAGCCTGAACGGGCTTGCAAAAGAAATGTAAAATCATCATACAAAAACTACACAAGACATTTTACGTACAAAAGACCCTTCAAAACACTTCAGTAAATTAAAACATTAATTCAGTAAAAGCTCTAGGAATTTACGTTTGGGCGCTTGGCAATGGTGGCTGCCTGAACTATTAAGATCAACTTACTGTTCACGTTAATGAAAACTGAAAATATAAATACACCCTTTAAAATTAAGAGAAACACAGCATCAACTCTAAAAAATTATGCATTTAATTTAGAACTTCTCCAAATGTACATCTCTCTGGGCACTCTTTAATTAATTACAGAGCAATGGGAGGAAGTAAACAGGAGATAACAATACCCCATATTCACCTTAGACTCTGCTTTCAGGAGATTACAACATTTGTCCGATTAAATCACACACACACTTGATCTCTCTTGGTGAGAGGGTCATTTGGATTGCTAAACGGGTCGCAGGACCCTATCGTGCATAAACAGCACAGTGAACCATGCACGGCCTAGCGTGGCTGGCGAGCAGCATTGGTCTGTCTCCCGAGCAGGGCAGTGAGTGCTATGTCAAACTATTTTCAGCGTATTTGTTTGTTCTGTGACATCCCAGAATTTCAATATGCTGGAGGTTTAATGTAACGCATACCACAGAGCAGTTCGTAATCACTTTGTGTTTCATGATGTGTGAGGAGGAAACATTGCTGTCAGAGAGTTTGCGTTCAGCCCGCAGGCCATTCTACCTCTATGTCTGTTGTGAAGCCAAGCTCTTACAGGTTTTTGTAGGATCTAGAGAACGCTGTGAATACTACAACTGCGAGATGGTACATGTCAACCCAAGTCTGGGTCACACAGTACGTCTCTTACAACTGCGAGATGGTACATGTCAGCCCAAGTCTGGGTCACACAGCACGTCTCTTACAACTGCGAGATGGTACATGTCAACCCAAGTCTGGGTCACACAGCACGTCTCTTACAACTGCGAGATGGTACATGTCAACCCAAGTCTGGGTCACACAGCACGTCTCTTACAACTGCGAGATGGTACATGTCAGCCCAAGTCTGGGTCACACAGCACGTCTCTTACAACTGCGAGATGGTACATGTCATCCCAAGTCTGGGTCACACAGCACGTCTCTTACAACTGCGAGATGGTACATGTCAACCCAAGTCTGGGTCACACAGCACGTCTCTTACAACTGCGAGATGGTACATGTCAACCCAAGTCTGGGTCACACAGTACGTCTCTTACAACTGCGAGATGGTACATGTCAACCCAAGTCTGGGTCACACAGCACGTCTCTTACAACTGCGAGATGGTACATGTCAACCCAAGTCTGGGTCACACAGCACGTCTCTTACAACTGCGAGATGGTACATGTCAACCCAAGTCTGGGTCACACAGCACGTCTCCGTTTTACCTGGTGTCTAATGTACCATCAATCTTGCCAATGGTTACCTTGCAAAGGTGGTTTACAGGACTCAGGATGCAGGTGAAAGAGAGCGCAGGTAGAGGTACAGGGGGAGTGAAAAGGGCTTGATGGGAAATCCTTTGATAAGTGGGTCAGGAGCAAACTGATCACTGGGACAAAGAAACAGAAGGGGTTAGTTTCTTTCCCTGGTGATGGACACAGGCCGTGGACATACAATCAGAATCTACTGTACAGCCATGGCTTACAGACATCTTGGCATGTACAGACTGCTTGCAGTAAACTGTCCTGCTTAAGATCTATTTGTGTGAACGTAGTTCACCCTTCCGCCACATGTAAAATTAACATGGTCATGGTCCTCATCTCTTTTCACACATCTGTCAAATGAAACTATTGAATTACTACAAAAGTAATTTGTAAAACCCCCGTAAGAAGTTTTCCTGCTTACTAAGCTTTACAAAGTTTGCACTTGGTCTATTACAAATACACAATTTTACCCTTTTAAGAAATTTTTCTGCTAAATAAGCATACGTTTTTAAGTATTTCTCTGAAACTTCTTAACACTGTTTCGCTAATTCTTAAACTTATATGTATTTCAAAAGCAGAAAAAAAAAAAAAAAAAAAAAAAATCATTTTATTTTTGCCAAGTGTTTACCTGCAAGTAGAGGCAGAGACATTTTTCAAAAGTGTCCCGTTCAGAAGAAGCAGCCTGTGGTACAGTTTACATCAGCAGTAGGAGCATGTCTTCAGCCACATCATAACCAACTATGACTACTAGAATTGAGTGCTCAGTGAACAATTGGCAAATGTTTCACTGCACTGGATGATGGTAAATTTCATATCTTTCCTACACAGTTTCTTAAACAAGTACACTAGTAACCATCCCGTACATTTTAATTTGGAGAGGAACGAATATTTAAAAAAAACCTCCAGGTTTGACTTTCACTTTTATCATAATACAATACATATTTACAAAGGGCAAGTGCAGCTTCAACAGTATTTCACAATTTGGTACACATTGTTATAGTCGAATATTGCACATCACAAAAACCTACACCACCTTCTGATAAAAGAATAAAAAATATAAAACAATAAAAAACAGTTTTATAATTATTGTTCTACAACTTCAACAATTTTGATAAGATGTCTTTGGACAAACATGCCACACAAGCTTGTTAAACTGAGCTGAGTTGTTTGAAGGAAAAATGGAAAAAATTAGTATAGTAAAGGAATGAAGTACGAGAATCTTGCCAGCGCACAGAGCCTAGCAGTCGATCCTCCAGACGTTCTCTCTCCCCGCACTGTCCGTGGCGACTGTCTGCCATGTTCAAGATCGCGAGAGAGACAGTGGCATACTGAACAGACAGCGTGTATCATAAAGGCACTAACCAGATTTTGGAAGATATAAAATGACGATCCAAGCAGCAATGACACTGTTGGAGATGTATCAAAATATATCTCGCTTAATAAGGATGCAACCTTTACATATGCATCCTGCCGACTGGATCTTTGAATTGCAGTTCTGGACACGTGTGCAGACCTTATTCCTGTATTCAACGTGTTAATTCAGCAAACTGTACTGCTATGAAAACACCTCTCTGTCACAAAGACAAAATATTTTACAATCCATCACGAAGATGAGTAATACTGTACGTCATTAATATACAGTGAAAAATATTTATCTGTAAGATTTGTTCTGAAACACACATCTATCTTGGGGCCCAACATGTTTCGAGTTAAATATAAAATAGTTTCGTTGGCAATTGAAACAAGTGACATGTGATTTGCCAAAAATGATGCACACAAACTCACATCTAGTAGCTCACTAGTCAGCAGTTCAAAGTAAATCAATATCAAACAAACAGCTCAACTTCCCACAACTTTCCACATCTGTTAACTCAGCGATGAGATTCAAACACAGAAGGCAGTCACTGAACAGCTGTTTATATTGAATCTCAAAATCCTACAGGCTTTGTTAATTTTGTAATACTGAAATAAACATTTACTATAATTTTAATAAAATAAAAGTTACACATAACATATTTTTTTTTAAATCAGGACACTTAGGCCAGAGAAATAAAAATGGCCACCTATTTATAATAGTGTTTGCCACTGTTTGTTACACATGCTTCAAATTCACATTTATGAAATAAAATATATTATGCATTCATTACGTTTCAAACAAGACTATTTAAAGATGCTGATGACTAGAGAATTTGCTTGGGTAAAAAGGGAGTCAACTAATATATTTGTATGAATGGTAGTATAACAATATTACCACCCTACTGAAGTGTGTTTAACAAAGTCTTGAGGGAGAAAAAGTACATGTTAAAATGCGCTGAAGAACCATTGGTTCTATTATATTTTCACAAAAAATATGTCTTGAGTGTTGTAAACACTAAATTTCAACTGCATGTCTCAAATTATAAATCTGACCATGGACTCTGCTGCTATCGTATTCTTTTTAAAAAATTTATTTAGAACTATAATACGCAACAAAAATAATTTATAAGTGACGATGTGATGACAAGCATTCTGTAAACAACCAGAAAAATATAAAACTCTCCAAGCAGATTGTGGATTTAAAAACGGTCACAACACTGTAAAGACTACATTGATAAAGATATGCCTTATAAAATAACACCTGCAGACCATTACTCTTTTAACATTCAATATACAGGTAGCTGTTATAAAAACAGCCAAAGTAACTTACTTTCAAGAATGCTGAATTACAGATTCTAGGCCACCAGATGTGTTTCATGCTATACCAGTAATAATACTTTCCCATAATCATGTCTGTATTAATACTTGAGGACTATTTATTTTAGTGAAAAGATTCTATGACATGCATTAAAATTTTTTTTTAGCCAACACCTAATTTTGTGGCTGAACTAATTTAATTGTTCTAAATCTTTGGTGTCCCTCTGCAAATCAGACTTTTAATACCGATGTACTCTAATTCTGATTAGAACAATCATTTATGAAATAATCACACATACACACGGCCAAAAGCCAAAAGCAACATGAGATCTGTAGCTGCACACACAGTATGTTGAATTCTGCACTGAGCGCAACTCCTCTGGTGAAAAACAGACATTCACATCAATACAAGATTTCAAATATGATGACTGTGTAACATATTGCAAAAAACCAACTCAACTCAAAGGAAAAATTTTCATTTAAACACAGTGTTTCAATCAAAAAACAATCATAAGCTCAATAATCTCCCTTAAAAACTACAACAGGTCGCGAACAACGTTACAGCGAACTTATAAACTAAGCTGCGCATGGAGCAAAGGCAGGAAACAAGAGCGGTGGAGGGAGGGAGGGAGAGAGAGACGTGCGGAGCTGCTACGGCCACGAGGAAGTAGGAAGGTTTCACTTCATGAGGGCATGGACCACAGCCTTCGCGTTTAGACTCTTGAGATCTGTGTATGTCTGGCCAGTGCCCACAAACACTATCGGTTGGCCTGTGATGTAGGTCATGGAAATGGCCGCCCCCACCTGCCGACACACGACACACTACGAGTCACACACACTGCCGTGTCGGCAACAGGGCACGTTTCACCACTAGAAAACCTTTATTATGGATAGTTTAAAATTTTAATAAAATAAAAAATCTGGTAAACATTCTTGCAGTTGTTTGGCCACTGAGATTATGTTTAATTAAAAATGCAAATTTAGTTTAGAAAAACATTTTTATAATATTAAAACTGACAAATAATTAAGAAAGAGTTTGAGAATGTTTATGTCCATTATACTATACAACATTAATTTAGAAACATTGAAGTAAGTTCTGATCGGCTACTAGGCATGGTGGTCGAGGATTTTGTCCACCAGATCAAAAGCGTGGTAGTCTAGAGTAAATAGATGGCGAGAGACAAGGGCTGTTGGCTAGTCCGTACTTATTATTGCTTCTTGGGCCTACGACAAACTGGCGATTCCACAAGTGAGCTTCGTTTGTCCAGAAGTGGACGTTATCCCAGCTGAATCCCGTAGCAGTGCCGGTTAACAATCCTTTCACCACGGGATGGCACGACAGATGAATTTGGATATACAGAGATACAAAGAAGACAGTTACAGGAGCAGTCGATACTAACACGTGCCTGAGTTGGGCGACGCGATCCCGTTCCTCCTGTCGCTCTGGAGTGGGTTAAGGAAGTGCACTAAACTGTCTGGCGGTGTTTCGTTCCCTACGTTTATGACTGTGCCTATGGTTGTAAGGCATTGAGCCTCTGCTCACAGTATACTGGGTACACCTTGACATGAACAAACTAAACACAGTTTATAGTGTCAGTCCAGTTTTGGCTTGCTGACCAGGCACTGTAAAGTCTCCACTGATCCCCCACGCTATGCAGGCTGATCAGAGACGGGGAGCTGTTTGGATCACCAATGCCGCCACTGGAATGTGCATTCACACAGAGATGGATGGCAGGTCTCAAGCTACAAAAATCCCAGCACTAACAATGCTGTGGGATAAGGTAATAACTCGAGGCTGTCGCTTCTCCCTGGGTGAAGGTGTTGCTAGTAGTTGTGACTCCTCAGTTCCTCTCCGCCGGCACTGGTACAGTGCTGTGGCAGTTGGAAAGCAACAGATGGTCGTCTAATGGGTATGTACAAAATATGGCGGACCCCTGCGGGGCGCCGCTACTGAAGTTAATTCGGTTAGATCAAATACCTGGTTCTTGTCAATGGTGTACATAGCAACCTACATACAGCAGGCAAACATATAGATACTCTCAGGAATAAAAGCGGTAAGGTAGGAAACTAAAGTATGTTTATTGATGGTTCAATAAACATGTGACGCGTGCTACATCCTACCAGGCAATTGAGTGCTGAAGGTTACTACACTGGCCAGGTGTAGGCGACCTGGTTCTAATGGAAAAGCAGGAAAGAAATAATACTACTAAACTCTTCTAAAAAAAAGTGTCTTGAGGAGACAAACTGAAGTTAATGTGTTAGTGAGCGTGTTCACTGGTTGACTGTCGTCAATGATGAGGTAGCTGCAGGGGACGTACTCAATGCTTCGACGTTCTCTAGAGGTCCCAGCACAGAGCAGTGTTGTGGGATGTCGCGAGAGAATAAGAATGACTCTCAAGCTCGGCAGCATCTTGACTTATATAGTGGAAGCTTCTAGGCTGCCGGTGCGGGGTGCAGGGCAGGCACGAAGTCCTGCCCTGGTTGGCGTGGGAAAACTCTGGTCAGCGTTTCTTCTTCGTGCCTCGTCGGTGGCGCTCGGCCTTGCCCGAGGTCTGGGCAGCTTGTTGGCTCTCAGAGCGGGGAAGTGGGGGAGGTTACCCGCCATGTTGCGTATCCTTCAGGTGAAGAGAATACACTCATAAATTTCCACAGACTGTAAGGTAGGCAATGTGTCACGTCTGCAGTGGTGGAAGAGTTACTCTTGGCGACGAGTCGTAATCGTATAAGATTAGTTGTATAAACAGCAAACTTTACACATTATTTTCATAAAAATTCATTACGAAAATTTTTAATACTTGTAGTTTGCAAGTCCAGATTCAAGCAGTACAGTGATTTTGTAAATACACCCAAATATCAGTTCTGCAACAACTTTTATACAGGCACCTCAGTTGTAGGCACAAATGTTGGGAAATTACATAAAGAGCCGTTTATAAAGTTTTCTGTATAGAAAAGTCTTCCTCTTAATAAGTGCAACATCTGCAAATGCTACAGAAGCAGGTAGGGTATGACTCCGCACACCTATACGACCCCTCCAAGCGGGAAAGTAAATTATTCACACTTTTCACATAAGATACTCAAAGTTCAAATGCAAATAATTCGTAAACTACTATTCGCAACTATTCAAATTTTCAAATATTCGCACATTCATTACTGGTTTCGGTCAAGGCCAGTTAACAAATATTATTATTATTATTTTTTTTTGTAGGAAATGCACTTCTTTTGAAGAATATAAAACTTTTGGTTCATAATTATAATTTCAAGTCTGTTTTCTTAGGTCCCCTCTTCCTGCACTGAAATTCTAGCATAAAGCACACACCTTGTCATCGATGGTGTCGAACTTTGTGAGCACGATGCCGTCTATGAGGTGGGGGCTGACGGAGGAGGAGTAGTCTGCCAGTGCCTGGTTGAACTTCACTAGCTGGTCGACTGCCTCATTGCCTACCAGCGCTTCGCCCACAAACAGTACCAGGTCCGGCTGGTTCACTTTGATCAGCTGCAACACCAGCACACACACTGTTACTGCTGACTTCTCCCTGGCACATGAAGCAGCTACCCACCCACGTCCGAGACAGCTGCAGCCACGCCTCACACAGAGTGAGGGCAAGTTAGTAGTTTCATTTAATGTTTTGCAGACAGTCATTACTACAGACACATGTTTGTGGTAAAGAATTTTGGAAGATTGTTAATTTTTTTTAATTTTTAGTCAATTTTTAATTCATTTCGTCCAAAATTTTGCTGTAATTTTGCTGAGAAAAAAAATTGTTCTGTAAAGGTACAAAAAGAGAAGTGTATATATTTGGTCAAAAAATGCAAGCACTCGCATATATTTCATATTACAATAACCTATAGTTACTTTAGTGGTAGCTTACACTTAATCGGAAAATGCAAGCACCGTCATTAATTACTACCATGTTACTTGGCTTTTGGTTTGTTCTCTTGTCATGTCATTATATTCCTACAAACTGAGAAACTCTTCTCCATGTCTACATGGAAAATGCAAATATACTGAAAATTTTTATTATGTAATTCTCGTATCGGTACGAATAATAGCATCACATGTGTCGTGATTTGTTCTTTCTGTGACGTTACAACTTTTTAATTATAGTAATTTGAATGTTATTTCCATTCGAGCAAAATTTTCCACTGCATCATCAAAACAATGAGCAGTTCTAATTGCTACTTTCTTGTAGAAAGAGGCATAAAGCAACCTCGTCTCACAAAAGATGGTAAATGTGATAAACAAATGCCCCCCCCCCCCCCTCCATTAACAAATATATTACTTGGTCAAAACAAAAATAAAACAGTGCCAAATACGAGCAGTCTTCACATAACCTGGATAATTTGAAAAATATGCTTACATAAAACGTAACAGAATTTTTTTTTGCTAATACCATAGAAATACAAATCTATGGAGCGTATGGTGTGCCTTCGCTGCATAAACATGCATCCAGCAAGCAGTGGCAATGAAAAATTTTGCTACCTTTTTTGAGGTAAGTGTTTGGTAATTTTTGTATTTATCACAGGTGTATACTACAAATGAGGTTACATTAATTATATGCAAACAAAAGTAATTACAGTAGAACCTCTCTATTACGACCCCTCACTGTTCCCGAGAATAGGGTCGTAATAGAGAGTGGCGATAAGGGGTGGTGGGGGGGGGGGGGTGTCATAATACAAAATTTAGAAAATTTTGGGCCAATTTTGACCCACCCATAATCCCTATGCCACCAAATTTACCATTTTTTGCATGATGTTCATGTTCAATCATCTCCAGTACATAAAAAACCACTATTTAAATTAAATATAAATATGTATGTATATTTTAATAGCTGGATATCTCCTGATTAATTTGATACCCAAGAAAGGAATATTGGACCACCCCTTGTCGTAAACAAGAAGGTCCTTGAAACTGTGTGAAAAGGTTGGACTATGTATTATTAAAATATAAAAGTTATTATTAAAGATCTATTAAGCAGGTCTTGTGAGTCATACATTACTATGAGGCAAGTAGCAATCAAAAAGTTTAGGTCGCATTGAGCAATACGTGTGCGCGCGCGTGCTCTCGCTTTGATCCGGTTGTGTACGTAGCTGGGTGAGGGCCTAGATCCTCCGGCTGGGCTGTGAAGTAGGCAGCCCTGGCACGAGCATCACGCTCATGCCAGGCAGCCCAAATGCCGCTCAGCTGTTGCTCATACCAGGGCCAACTGCCTCGTGCAGCTGTCGATCGATCACTACAAGATTACTTGTGGGCGGCGGCTATCCAGCGCCACTGCCGTTGTTACTGCTGGTGTTGGGAAGACATATTGATAGATGCTATTCACATCAATGTGTTGAATTCTATGAAATTTTGGCAGCGTGTTGGCCTCTGTACTGGTACAATGAGGCCCAGTATTGTTTACAGGAATACAAAAATTTAGCGAGGCCTACTTCAAATATTAATTAACACGAATGGCGTGGCATACTCACGCAGCCAAAATAAATTGCTCACCATAAAATATTATCACCTTACGTAGGTATGGGCGGAGGAGGGTCGACAGAAATGAAAAATGAGTGGGAGGTGCAAGGGAGAGATGGCAGGGTACAGTACAATACACACAATACGTGACTAGACAAAAAATTCTCAACCCAGCCTGCAACCCTCCTCCCCTCCCCCCATATACCACAGTGAGTCCCCTTCTGACTTGAAGTAATTTATTGCTTCACGCTGCTTGGAACAATTGTCAATGTTTTGAGAAATGGGTGACCGCTAACATCAGTAAAGGCCAGTTTTCCATATACTGAAAACTATGGGTAATAGAAACTTATTCAACCCAAACTTTTTACGGTTCCTCGGGATTAGGTCGTAATGGAGAGGTGGTCGTAATAGAAGGGTTTTATGGAGAATATTACTAACTCTTTATTTTTTTATACATTTATTTATGTTTAATTGACCTTATTTTAATGTTATAAGATATAGATACCTCATCCCTTTTTTACTGCAGTTTATTTTAGAAAGTCACGACATTAATTTACTATTTCCGAAACATAGCGATATCCTGTGGTAGTAGATGCTTGTTGGCATATCACTTTGCCGGTGTATATTCGATACATCAATTGTGTTGACCTTCCGATCCCGAGAACATATTGAAACAATTTATTGAATTAGCATCGTAGACATGAGGATTCACAACGGAAATGTATTTTTTTCACATATTTTTTGTGTGTTTTGTTGTTTTTTTTGCAAGGTATGTCATTTTTCGTGAGAAACTGTGTATTTCATGATTTTGTGTGTTGCGAAATACAAGCTTGTCTAGTAATTAATATCCAGAGCATTTACAAGTGATACATTTCACAGCCCAGGCTCACTGCTAACACTAGTGTCATCTGGAAGTTTTTCTCAGGGCCCCAGCTTACCTCATTCCTTCCCCAGACTACAACGTGAAGGGCAGGCAGTTCCACTCGACATCATCACAGACCCTGACAGAGGGCGAGCATAGATCTCCACCTGCACATGGGGTAATACGGGAAACAATCGCCGACAGCTCACCTTGGCTAAAGCTCTCATGAGTGGCTCGTTGTCCTGCATGCGGCCCGCAGTGTCAACAAGCACTACGTTAATGTGCTGGTCACGCGCATAGTTGATGGCTTCCATCGCAATGCCTGCTGCATCCTTCCCTGCCACAACAGTTCCCTGCTCATCTTACTCACCCCACATGAAAAATACACTAGCATAGACATTCATTAATGGTGCTTGCAAAAACTCAAACATGAAATGTATTCAATGCTCCTAGTTGTTGGTTTACCTTCCATTCATAACTTTTCACCACCAATATAACATAAATGAAGTATAAGTAAATATCTTTATAAATACCATATTTCTAATTCACTCCCTTCAATAATTTCACAGTTACATACAGTAATTCCTTTACCATATTTACTAGCATAATTCTCGCCCTGGCATAATTCATGCACCATAATTTTATGGTGCCGAACTACGGAAAAAACTTTTCTTTACATATTTCATGCAACACGCTTCTCTCGATGAAGCAAAATAACACGTGTTTCCTAACCCTACTTTTTTACTAAAACAACTGCCAATATAAACAAGGGCACATGCCAATGAATGATAGCCAGCGGCACACCCGTCTACATCCATCACATTTTCCCCATTGGTTCTAAACCGTTTTCAAATGCTTTACTGCATACTTGCAAAACTATGAAAAATGTCAGTCGAATAATTAATAGTAATAAAAGACACCAAAACCCCTTAAGACTACAGCACTTGTTAGCTTTCTACAGATTTTACGCCTGAAGAAATATGTATTATTTGCGCTAGCGCCGGCAAGTAAAGTGAACAGCCAGAATATTGGATCAGCTTGAGGCGTGCTGTTCAGGTTTCACAAGATGGCCGTTATAATATTGGGGCACTGCCATTTAGTCATAACAGCATCACTGAATCAATACGAACGCAAGCAGATGATTGGTTGAACATACATAGAACAATCTACGGCGAGAGGCTCAGGTTTCATTATCGCTAAAAGTTAAGTAAAGTTTATAAATTACTGGTTTTACTGAATTGTTATGTATGGAGTTAAATTTTCTAATAAGTTTTATATAAACACAGACACATTTATTACCTTTTCATCTTGCAGAATGTTTTGAAATGTACATAGTCTAAATATTTTTGTTTTTCCTACTAAGCCGCCATGTTGAATACCGTTGCATTGCCATTACAGATGTATACACACTCCTTTTTTTTAGATTGGCTGCCCTGTTAAATAAAAACAATGTGCAGTAATACTAACGATTGCCCTTTATTTCTTTAGTTTGTTACTGTAATTATTTCAACTGACGACATAGAGGAAACAACCAGCAATCAGACACAACATATAAGTACAGTAGTCGTCATTTTAATGTTTACATGCGCGTGTTTTGGCGATGCCTTGTATAATTCACGCACCCTAATTTTTTGCACTAAAATCCTGTAAAAAAGGTGTGAGAATTGTGCCAGTAAATAAATATCAGTTACATCACCTTGAACTGTTATGGCAAACTTAACACTACTAAAATTAAATTGTCACTAGTGGAGTGTATAACGAATTCCAGGGACTGGTGGCAGCGGCACACGACTCAACTAAACACCATGGTATCCAACACGAAACTGCTCTTATTCTTCCTATAGCTCAGGACCACAAACCCTTGAGACAGCATTGACAAATGAAGAATGCCCACCAAGCCATTCGCACAGGAAATTTAAAGTGAGTCCCACACAAGTATTAAGGTGGCAGTAAAATACATAAAGTTTTGCTGTGAAATTACTGCTGATCTAAAATTCTATCCAATCCATATTTACAAAGTCACAAGTTCAAAAAACGGCACTTTAGTCAATTCCAAAGAATACACAAGAAAAATATAGATACATAAAAAAACACCAATATTGTACAATATACACAAACTAGAATGATGTGATGTGTCTGGAAGAAGGTAGCCAATACAAGTAGGAGGGGTTTCTCAATAACCTGCTCCACTGGTAGTCCTCAATTTGGTAAGGCTGTGCTGGTGCAGCTTAAAGCTTCAGTGTGACTCCAGCCAAGTACCCCAAACTTTCATTCATTTTTTTAACAGACACGCCATCTTCTACTGCAAAACAAGTAGAATCCTCCTCCTATCCTGGTCAGTCCACTACAGGAAATAGGGACTCTACTACAGGGTTACAATTTCTCTGGAGAACCATCCACATGTCAGGTGGATATGACAAAGGAATAAACTTGACGCGTGACCGATTAGCTGTATAGTCACGACAGTCGAGGATTCTGTCCGCTAGACCAAAAGCGGGGTGAACGCGTATGCACGGAGATTCACAACCGGAGCACTCGATACTGACTCGTGCCTGAGTTGGGCAGCGCTGTCCCATCCTGCCTGCCTTTCCGGTATAGGCTGAGGAAGTGCACTCAACTGTCTGGCAGCAAGGAACGCTGCGTGTCGCTCCCTATGCTTTCGGCCATGTCTCTGGCTGAAAGGCATAAAGTCTCTGCTCATGGGTTACTGGGTACACCTTGATGTGAACAAACTAAATACAAGTTATAGTGTAAGTCTGGTTTTGGCTTGCTGACCAGGCTCTGTAAAGTCTCCACTGATCCCCCAAGCTAGGCGGGCTGATCAGAGACGGGGAGCCGTTTAGGTCACCAATGCCATCACTGGATGTGCGTCTACACAGGAATGGACGGATTATCTCGGTACAGGAAGCAGTGCTATGGAATAAGGCAATAACTCCAAACTGTCGCCCCTCTCTTGGTGAAGGTGTTACTAGTGGTTGTGGCTCCTCTGTTCCTC
The DNA here is from genome assembly GCA_029891345.1 of Dryococelus australis. NCBI lineage: Eukaryota > Metazoa > Arthropoda > Insecta > Phasmatodea > Phasmatidae > Dryococelus > Dryococelus australis. The sequence continues at coordinate 10,307,931 of CM056995.1, read as the reverse complement.
TCCACCGGCAGTGGAAGCAATGCTGTGGCAGTTTGGAAAGCAACAGATGGCCGTCTAATGGATGTGTGAAAATATGACAGACCCCTGAAGGGCGGCCGTGGATGAAGTTAATTCGGTAGTTATAAATTCCCCGGTCCTTGCCAAAGGTATACATAGCAGCCTGTATCTACCAGGCAAACATAGAGATACTCTACAAAATAAAAGCTGAGAAGTAGGAAACAACAGTATGTTTATTGAAGTCTCAATAAACATGTGACACCTGCTACATCCTATCAGGCAATTGAGTGCTGAAGGTTACTACGCTGTCCAGGTGTAGGTGACCTGGTTCTAATGGACAATGAGGAAAAACATCGAAACGAGAAAAGATATAATACTTCTAAACTGTCTAATAAAGATGTCTTGCGGAGACAAAGTGAATTTAACGTGTTGGTAAGCGTGTTCGCTGGCTGACGGGAGAAGTAGCCGCAGGGGCATACTCAATGCTTAGATGATCTCGGGCAGTCCCATCACTGGCAGCAATGCTGTGGGATAACGCAAGAGATGGAACACGAATGACTCTCTGAGCCCAGCAGCATCCTGACTTATATAGTGGAAGCGTGTAGGCTGCCGGCGTGGGGTGCGGGGGAGGCACAAAATCATCCTGCCCTGGTTGACGTGGGAATACTCTGGTCAGCTTGTCGGCTCTCAGCGCAGGGTAGTGGGGGTGGCGTGCCAGCCTGGTTGCGTATCCTCCAGGTGAGAGAGTACCCTTATAGATTCCTGCTGCTCTAGGGTAGGCAACGTGTCACTCATGTCTGTAGTGGTGGAAGAGGTATTCTTGGCGATGAGTCGTAATAGTATTAGATTAGATGTATAAGCGGCAAGCATCATACTGTTCAAAATAAAACAGGGGTAGAACCACAATCATCATGGTAGGAGGCTGATGCACAAGTCATTCAACTGTGCAGAGGAAATGGCATGTAATGCTCAGCAATCAGGCCGGAGGCTCCGCAACATGGACAGGAGAGGATGCAGTGCTCACCATAGCCCTTCTCATAGAGCTGCACCATCTGCTGCCCGGCATGCTGGCTGGCCGGGTGTAGGGCGTTCAGGTGGCGTGTGTGTGTGCGCAGCTGCTCCACCGCGCCCGCACGAAATGTGTCGCACGCTGCTATCAGCACACGCAGGTTGTTTTCTATCAGCCAGAAGCAGATCTGCACACACCACCACACACCTTCCAATAATCCAAATGGTTTTAACTATTTTGTGTATGATGCATTATGAATTAACCTGACACACTTCCTCCACATTAAAATTTTTAGGCTTCAAATTACAAGGCCAGGACATTCAGGTTGTTAAAGAGCAACTATATAAATACCAGAGTAAGGAAAACTTCTTAGATAACAGATTTAACTGCAACCAAGCAGAATTCAGAAGTTTTTTAACTCAAGAAAATATTACCAGTAAAATTTAAATAAGGACAATAACTAAAAGAAATAAAACACATATATTTTCCCTAAAAATTACTGTTGTCTTATGAATATGTAAATATCTAATAACTTTATTTCTGTAACAATATAACTGAATGCACAGTTCAATTATAATATATTGACGCCGTTGGGTGAGACACGAGACGAATGGTGACACAATAACTTACGGTAGATAGACGCCAGTGGTGATTCCCAGTCACTGTTCAGACTCAGGGATGCTGTGGGTTCTGTGTGTCCGTCTCACCCGAGCGTACTTACAAAACACTTTTCATTACTAAACATCTTTACTAAACTTTTATCATTGAAAAATGGCGAGAGGTTGCTGTCACTACAAGGAAAGACTTTGAGCACTCTGATACTTGCTTTTATTCTGTCAACCGTACAAAATCGTGCCAACGTTAACCTTATGAACCTCGGACGTGTCTAACTCCATTCGGGTGCTCCCAAGCCCGCAATTAATCTAGCGCATTCCTAGATGGAAGACTTCTCTGTGGTGCTAGAAAAAACAATCTTCACTAGAAAAGGGGTCTACAATCACTAGGGTTGACTGCGGATGTTTTCCGAAGACCGGGTGAAGAGAATTATGAAACAAACAAACAAGTGCAATTATTTGGCATCACTAACGCGGACTCGTCGGGGCTCGTCTTGCCCTACATGGTTAGCAAGATGACGGCCTATACACATAGCCCGCTAGAACGGAAATACTATCACCGTACACTTTACACGAATGGCACAAATACACTTCAAATATAATGGGACACTACAAGGATAGTCACAACAAACATGCAGGTGCGTGAAAGCAAACTCGGATGGCATGGATGCCGCTGGATATGATTCGTAGCGGATCACGCGATGTAGTTGAAATTTCACTCTTGGGAAAAATATTCTCCTACAAATTGTGACGATAGATTTTTAGCGCGGATGATGACGGGAAAATCAATCTTGAGATAGACTGCGTGGTCATACATATTGATGCGTGCCACTTATACAACTAATCTACTACGATAACAGCTCATCGCCATGAGTACCTCTTCCACCACTACAGATGTGAGCGACACGTTGCCTACCCTACAGGAAGCTGAGAGCCAACAAGCTGCCCAGACCTTGGGCGAGGCCAAGCGCTACAGATAAGGCATGAAGCAGAAACGCTGACCAGAGTAATCCCACGCCAACCAGGGCAGAAGAACGTCACGCCATCCCCGCAGCCCACAAGCTTCCACTATATAAGTCAGGATGCTACCAGGCACGGGCAGTAATTCTCGTTCCATCCCTCGCAACATCCCACACTGCCACAGCACTGCTCCTAGTGCTGGGATCTCCAGAGATATTCGAAGCTTTGAGTATGTCCCCTGCGGCTACTTCACCGTCGACGACCAGTCAACCCGACTACCTGCGAACACCCTTACCAACACGTTTTAAATTCACTTTGTCTCCTCAAGACATCTTTGTTTGAACAGTTAAAAGTATTATATATTTCCTCGTTTAGCTAATTCTTTCCCGTTCTCCATAGAACCAGGTCACCTACACCTGGACAGCGTAGTAACCTTCAGCACTCAATTGCCTGATAGGATGTAGCAGGCGTCACATGTTTATTGAGACTTCAATAAAAATACTGTTGTTTCCTACTTCTCAGCTTTTATTTCTTGGAGTATCTGTCTGTTTCCTGCTAGATACAGGTTGATACATATACCTTTGGCAAGGACTGGGGAATTTATAACTACCAAATTAACTTCAGCCACGGGCACCCTTCAGGGGTCTGTCATATTTTCACACACCCATTAGACGGACATCCATTGCTTTCCAACTACTACAGCATTGCTGCCAATGCTGGTATATATCGTAGCTTGAGACCTGCAGCCCATTCCTGTGTGGACACACATCCTGTGGCGGCATTGATAACCCAAACAGCTCCCCGTCTCTGATCAGCCCGCACAGCGTAGGGGATCAGTGGAGACTTTACAGAACCTGGTCAGCACGCCAAAACCGGACTGACACTGTAAATTGTGTTTACTTTGTTCACGTCAGGGTGTAGCCAGTCTATTGTGAGCTGAGGTTCGATGCCTTACAGAGGCACAACCGAAAACACAGGGAACAAAACGCAGCATTCCTTACTGCCAGGCAGTTGAGTGCACTCGCACCTCCCACGAAGGAAAGGCCGGCGGAACAGCACCATGCCGCTGAACAAGTCACCAAGCAGTCGTGCCTGCTTCGGTTGTAATCTCGAACAGCATCTCCAGCAGTAACCAGGATGACGGTGTATGTCAATCACCCACACCCCTCACCTAACAATGTCTATTCAATCTAAACCACCCCGCTTTAGGTCTAGCAGATAAAATCTTTGACCACCGTGCCTGTTAGTCTAACCGGGAACGCGTCAATACGAAGCATTAATTACGTGAAAAATACACGTAACCCTGAATGAAAAAGTGTATAGAACCCTGAAATAAATTACGGCACACATGATTTTACACAAATAAACATTAAAATTACCCTGAAACACATAAATGAAAATAAAGCCCTTAAAACTGCGCACAGCAATTAAACAGAAATTACACTGAAACGCCTTTAACATTGGCGGATGGCGCCTGAATCAAAATTGGGTGGGCAGCATGGCCTCTCCGACATCTTACTCCTGCTCCTCCTCGTTTATATTCAAAAAGCCACAAGGGCACAAATTATTAGGTTAAGCGGAAGCATAATGCTGGGGAATGTCTGGCATAACATACGCAAAGCAGACGTTTACAGGTATACTAAAGTGAAACTGTTGTAATCTACATCAGTGCAAAACGTTTGTAGTGCGTATGTGACAGCGTCTTACCTCGCCAGCTCTCCTCGACGGACAGCCCAGAGACAAGGGATGCGCAGACCTACCATGGCTGCCTACAGGGTTCACACAAGCGGAAGTGCTATGCACGCTGAGTAAAACTTTTATGTTCTTAAATAAATGGCATATAAGTAATTTGAATATTGATTTACATTTTAGATTTTACTTATGAATGTTCTGTATTCTTTACATGTCTTTTATGACGGTGTTCACGCCGGAATAATAATGTTCTGAATCTTCGCGCAGCGTGCATTTTGAATTCATAACCAAACATTGTACAATATTAGCAAACATACATTTTAAACATTTAAACACTTTGAAAAACCCTGAAAATAAATAAGGGACATAATTTTACACTTCAAAAAAAAAATTCCGTTATGGAAAGTCCAGGTTACGGCCTCTTCATGCACGTGCATGCCATATTATCAACCATATTAACTAGGACTAGAATAAAGAGAGAGGCAGATTTTCACCAATATATACAAGAAGTAAATTCCCCCTCCAAAAAGTTTGACCACTTCGCCTCTGTTAAAGAAGTCCTAAAAACCCTTTTTTTGCAACCTCCCCACGCGAAACCATAACAGTAGCTCCAATGATCCAGCCTTGAACAAGTTTGCACCCCCATCTGTTTGGGACCCTCCACTCTTACCACCATCACAACCACTTGCGCAGTTCATCACATACACCGTCGTCAACATTGCAGACACTGATTGGCAATTTTGCAATCTCATTACCTAACAATAGCAACATAACCTCTTCAGAAAGAAAAGCCATCAAAAACATTCAAAACGACGACGACATAATGATACTGCTGGCCAACAAGGGCACAAGCACAGTTATCCTCAACATAACAGATTACATTACAGGAGCAGAAAACCAACTACAGGACACACACACACCTACACCTACAAACATCTGAGAACAGACCCAACCACCAGAGTCTGCGACAATATTAACAAATTCCTTGGGTCCCAGGGCTTCCTCAAAGACCTATCTGAGGCTTCAATTAAACTGTTCACCCCAAATAAACCCACCACATCAGTTCTCTACCTGCTCCCGAAGATACAAACAGTATGTCCCATTGTGTCAAGGACTGGCAGCCCCACCGAGAGAATCGCAGCATTTGTAGATGCCGACCTTCATCCTTGAGTACAGCAGCTTTCATCCTACATAAAGGACTGTCTGCCATAGAATATTACCTCAAAGACCCCAGACAGCATTTCTTATTGAACTCATTAGGTAAACCAGATTCCAAGACTCACACTACCTTCTGGTTAAAGGCACAACATTTGACCCTATGCTATGCCAATCTGTTTATGAGCCGGTTAGAAGAAAACTTCCTCAGTCACCAACCAACCCAACCATACTGTTGGATATGTTTCATCAACAACAACTTCATGATTTGGACTTCCACTAAAAACTGCCTAACTACCTTTCTAAACAATTTAAACACACACAGTTCACTGAAGTTCATGTGGTCATACTCCAAAATACACACCATATTCTAGACGTTGAACTCTCTCTCCACAATGGCACAATTCAAACTTTCGTACACATCAAACCCACCAACAACTTACATTTTGACAGGTACCACCAATTACAAAAACTTCCTAACCCACAGTCTCGCAAGCCATCTCAAATACCGGACTACATTCCAACTCCGATAATCTCCTGGTGGTCTCATATCATGAAGGCCTACATAAACTCGGAAACATTCTCCACTCTGGATACAAAATTCTGACTTCCTCACCACACCTCACCTCTCCAAACCACCCAGATTGGTCTTCAAAAGGCCACCTAACCTCCGCAACAAACTGGTTTATCCCAAGTTGCAGCCCACCACAAATGCCAACCAAACTATCAACCACAAGAGGATCCCACCCTTGCAAGAACTCACGCTGTGGCTTCAGTACCATCCACCAACGCTCAACTTCTTTCAACAGCAGACTCACTAACCACACATACCCCATCCAAGGCAACTACAACTGTGCAACAGAAAATCTGATTTATCAGCTACAGTGCCAACAATGTAATGCAGAATACATTGGCCTTACCACCAACACACTCAGGCAGAGAATGAATGGCCACAGAGCAGACACAAAACAAACTATAGGTGGTCACATCAATAACATACAGCACATGGAGCATCACACAACAAATATTTAGATTCCTGCAACAGTAGCAGAGTTGTGATAGCCCTACCACCTTCAAGCAATAGCTCAGAACTCAGCCGATGGAAATTAGATCAATTTATAACAAAATCCAGGCACCCCCCAGGCCTCAATGTAAGATAATCACTGCTGCTACCACACTCATCAGCTATACCTGCAATTTTTCAATTTTCCCGCCGCACCCTAGCTCCCCACCCAGTAGCTAGTTTACCACTTACAGCACTCTTCCACCATACTGCAGTGTTCTACAACTCGCTGCCTGATGAAGATAGCTTAGCCAGCAAAACGTCACAATTGTGTAACTATGTGGCAAACTTGAATTCATGCACTTTTATACCATTGTGGTAGCCTAGCAGCCTACGTGCAAACTTAATTTCACTAATAATTAGGGATGTCAATATTGCTTCCCGATATCCTCGATTATTACATGTATTGAATAATCTAGAATCAAACGGTTAATTGTTGAAAATCCTCATCCACTTTCACATAATTTTTTGAGGTTATGATGCACAGCAACAGGTCTTTGGTTTTCCAAATAGGCTGAACCTGTACCGAACTTGCATACATTGACCGAAATGAACCATTCAATAATGGTTCGACTATGAGAGAATTACGATAATACAGTAGAACCTCGATTATCCATGATAATGCAGGGGAAGAGAGAGTAGGATAATCCAAACTAGTAGTTTTTATCTTGATGGCAGCCATGTGCACACTGCTATTATCAGTATTTGGATGCCTCACTTCACTTCGTCACTGTGTGCTGTGTGGCACAGCTTTAATGGGAAAACTGTACTCGTTTTCTTTTATGGGAACTTTCTGTGATCAGCGTTAGTTGATAAGCTGACCAGAACTGGTTTGTAGATAAAAACCCTAGTTAGTGGCAAGTTCTTAGAGTTCCAGGTCGCTGACATGGAACATGCATTAGCTTTTAGTCTGTTGCGCATATTAGTAGCGGGAGCGAAAGGTTCCTGGACCAGGATCCATAATAATACCAGGATTCCTGGTAATATTTTTCGGATTTTTGATTTTGTTTACCTATTATTTAACGGTAAATTAGATAAAGAACAGGTACATTTTTCGTACCATACATATTTCCTGTTTCTGACATTTTCGTTTTTGATGTAGTCAATATTGAAAGCAATTTTTTTTTTTTTTCCATGTGTACCTTTACACAAATATCCATCTCTTTTTTCTAAAAGTAGGTAGTGTTAAAGTTTTCAATGTACTGAGGATATTATTTACATAGACATTAAGAAAATGTCAAACGATGTGTGGAATTGTTCTTCAGTTGACGTAAATAACGCAAATTACTCATTTGCAGTTTGTGTTCTGCAAAAAATTCACGAGATAGGTTAGTTGCACACCTAGTAACATGAGAAAACACTTTAGTAAACACGAGTACAAGAAAATTGCCAATAATTATGATTCAGAAGATCTTTTGGGCAAATATGCGTGTAGCAGCAAGTCGTCCAGTGTCACTGCAACTTAAAATGTCTGGTAGAAGCATTTTCATTTAGCAAAGCTAAATGAAAGGTTACTTGTATTTCAGTTTCATTACTGAATAGCATCAATATTTGCATACATATTGGTTAGTTTCATAAGTTGACCTATCACATTGCATTGAGAAGTTGAGAACTTAACTTTTTTGTATAATGCTGTGTCTATATTCATTTCAAATAAATTATACATTCATTCATAAAAAATACTGATATGAACTTGTTAGGCCTAATTATATAAGTCTGAATGTTACATAAATATAGGAAATTAACTTCACTTGGCAGACCAAAAAGTCTTTCATGTAACTGTCTTCATATTTGTGTCTGTCTAATTTCACCTATAAAACAAAATTTCAAAAGGATACATTGACTGTGGCACATGTTGATAATCACTATATCTTAATTTATGGTATCGGAATCGAGTGAAAGGTTTTGCAGTTGGAATCGAGAATCTGAATAGAGAAAAATTTATATTTCGACATCCCTACTAATAATTTACTGCTATTGGTTACCTGCGACTTAGCAACTACTGCTGTAGTTTTCTGTAATAACAGTCCCAATCCTTGCTACTGTTGGTAAAACTGTGAAACTGAATGCCATTACCCAGGCTTGAGTTGTCAAGCCTTTTCTAAGAGAAGTCCGTTTATAAATACAGAGAGGAGAAAGATTATGTTTTAGCAAATACGAAAACTGTCCAATTACAATGAAACATGGCAATTGTGTATGTTGTAACGTGCACACTGCACAGACAAAATTAATTACCTTGGCAAGGTTGGTGGACTTGCCGACACCGTTTACGCCGCAGAAGGCCATCACGTAGGGGCAGTCCTGCTTGCGTGCCTCCAGGGCATCTCGCAGGATGTCCACCCGTCGACGCGGAGACAGGATCTGCACCAGCGCATCTGTTAGCGTGCTCTTCACTGTGGAGGCCACACTCTCAAATGTACCCAGTACCTGCCACCAACATCATCACAACTATGCACAAACACTTAATGATGAATGTTCGACTCTACACTGTTTGACTTGTTTGATGACAAAATCACCTCCTCACAGTTTCCAGAAATTACATCATTATGAAAAGAAGGTTTCTACAAATTTTTCGGAAATTTTGGACTGATTTTGACTTAACGTCTACATGTCAAATATTTAATTTTTTTTGCACAAAGTCTGCTTTTAATAATCTCTAACATGAAAGTGATATTTTCTTAATTCAATCTAAACATATTTTTAAAATCATCTGTAAAATGAACCTGACAGGTATATATTTAGCCTCCCCCTGTCATCTGCAGTAAAATGATTGACTGTTTATCATATACTACATCATGATATTAGATTAAATTTTATTGTCATTAAACAAATGAAATGCAATAGACATCATAATTATTAATTTTTTCATAACAGTTACCTACAGGCGGAAATGCATGAAGGATATGGAATATATTTTGCCGTAAGTTCGTAACAAACTATCTACCATTATTATAAACCACTACGACTCATCAAGCTATGTATTTTTACGTCACCCGAGGAAGGGTCAAACCAAAGACAGTCAACCATCAGTGCTTACAGGATCGCCCCTTGTTGCAGGGGGGATTACAGATACGTGGAATTGTATGTTGCACAAGCGGTCAGAAAACACGCCAGCATCCCTGAAGTGCCACGAAGGGCTCCGAAGATCGCCAAAGTGAACGCCTGCCACAAAGCGCCCCGAGCAACGACGAGCCAGGTAGCAAAGCGCTGAAGGTGGTTACGCCCACTTGGCTCTGCTCACGAGAGGAAGTCTCACCTCCCACTGCAGTTCAGGCGGTGGACAGGCCCAGAGCACTATAAGTACCAGTGCACGGCCCTAAAACGCCAGCTGTATCATCTCCAGTAGTTTGCTGCACCACCTCACGGGCTGGGGCTCTCTACTGATAGCCAGGCCCTCACGATCCTCTACAAGATCTTCCAGTCTCCGACATTGTCTTTAGGACCTCCAAGAGAATGTGCACTACCAACACAACAAGTTCACCACCAGTAAGCTTGCAGAATTCTGCTACAGCCCTTCTTCGTCTGATACTGCGACCACCTCTGCCCTTCTGGCAGTCGTAACACACCCACTGCCGTGGCACCTCAAGTCACTTCTAGACACCAAGTTAGGATAGTTAGATTGAGTTGTTTTCATAGCTATCTAACAGTTTTTTTACCTTGTGCAGTTTAGAACCAGGTCACCTTCACCTGGAGCACGTAGTTTACTTCTGTTCAACTTTGCTTGGTTAGGAGGTAGTACTCGTCACCAGATTTATTCCTAAAGGTTATTTGTACTGATTCCTAGGGAAACACCAGGAGTAAGCAGGACCACATGTCACCTGCAGTCACTTCACGAAAATGAAGTGTGTGACTTAGTGAAAATGCCCTATTCCTGTCAGAATGGTATCTGAGAGAAAAAAACCGGTGCTAACTGCCTCTGGGAGCTTACCCCCTCCCTCATCACACTACACTAGCGTAGCTTTCCCCCAAGGATCAAGCCCAAGCATTGCGCAGACTCCAGCTTCCAGTTGTACCAGAGATACCACAGGACATCTTCACGGACCCATCCGCCTAAGCAGAGAGACACACCCGTTGTTCACAGTCTTCTTAAATGGCAGGGTGAGTCCTTGGGTATCGCCAACTCATACTACAGGAGAGTAGAACCACTGGAGCCTACACAACTGCCAGTCACAATCTTTGACCCATTGACCGCAAACCAATCCAGTTTACATTATTGTCAGTGTTGTCCAGGTCAAACCACCACTAAAAGTTATGCATCGCGCAGGTGTACCACTGAGAGCTAACCTGTTAAAGCGAAAGATCATTCTAACAGAACCTGATTTTGTGCCCTGCCGCAAAGCTACTAGGCCAGTCCTCTACACTGGACGTGAGTCAGTACTAAGAGAGAACCTGTAATTCCCACCAAAACTGCACCTGGCCTAGCAACCGACAAAACCAACCCCCTTAATGCAGTGACGATCTTGTCGGCCCTTAGGTGTCAAGGGTCAAATACAAAAACTATAACTGTAATTGACATTTCAACTGATTGGCTGTGCTGTTTATTGTTGAATAATGTGATCAAAATGCAATGCTTCATTTACAGCGACACAAAGACGTGTTATTTTGCTTCTTTAAAATAAAATTATTACTTTTGTACAATATAATAGAAATACAGTGGCTAGGAACCTATTTGAAATCGAGCTTGGGTCACTGGAGAGAAGCAGGCCATGGAACTACTTGCTTCCAAAAGCACAATATTCTTTTTGGCAGAATGAAATATATTTGTTTCCATAAAAAAAATATTTATATCGAAGGCATAATCCAAACTACCAAAACAAAATTTCTTAACAAAACAAAATCTCGTACAAAAATAAAATTTCCTACCAAAATAAATCTTGCTACTGAAATAAATTTTTCTTCTGAAATAAATTATTTAACCAAAATTAATTTTTCTACCAAAATAAAATTTCCTACCGAAATGGCCCAACTAGTGGCCTCACATGTAAACTAATAATTGTTTGAAAATTATGTGTGATATCTTTTACGATATTACTAACTAAAACGACTTTGCCACATCAGTACATACCTCCACGTCAACCTAGGAGGTGTCGCAACCACGAAGTACATGAACCAGAGTCCCTACAGGATAGGCCCTCTGCTGCGGGGGCTACTACAGACATGTCATATTGTACTGTTCACCTGCACAGAAAACACGCTCGCCTCCCCGAAGTGTGAATAAACCACCAGCCAAGCGGCCAACACCGCAGCCAGCGGTCAAGAAGTTCCAGAGCGTGCTAAGGGATAGCATCCATATCACTTGACGCATCAGCAAATGACATCACCGCCCGCACCTTCAGGCGAGAGTAAGCCGGCGGTATACATATATTCTTCCACCACTTGTTAATGTAAACCCTGCCACATGAGTAATAAACACAGTTTATACATTCATCAAACCCCAAACCAAAAGTCTGAGGCCACAATGAAATGTATTTATTGGTTATTATGTCTGATGAAACAGCTTCAAAAAGTGCTCACTTTACAGTGAATGGCCTATAAGAATCTTTAGTCAGTCTAGCTCCTTCCACTGCTCTGAACTGTGCCGGCAGTTCGCTCCACCACCTCATGTGCTGGGGTTCTCTGCTAACCCGGTCCTCAAAACCTACCAGAAGCTCTTTAGCAACTTCAACAACGTCTCCCACACCTTCCAGAGGCTCTTCACCAGCTACCCTAAAGAAGTAATTGATGCCCTTTGCCTTGTCTACCCTTCTGGTAACTGCAACCACTCCACTGCCCTTCTGGTACGTGGGCCCTGTAAGTCTCTTCTAGACAATGGGTTTAGGATCGTTAGGTTGAGTTGTTTTCAGAGCCACCTAGCCGTTTCTACCTTGCTCAGGATTGGCCCAGGACCCCTTCACCTGGTGTCCGTTGTATTATTTCCGTTCAACTCTCTGATAGCTAGGAGGTAGTACGAGCCACCGTATTTATTCTAAGCAGAATAAATATGTATTCTTACTCACTTCTGAGTATTTAATTCCCCAGGATAATTGTGTTAATTCCAATACACACATGTCCGTCGGAGTTAAGTTGGACACCACAGATTTGTCTTTATCACTTTACCAACATAGTGTAGGACAGCGGGCTTCCTTCACCGGGATGCACATACATCAGTACAAACACATCAGACGGAAAACCAGTACTGTGCACCTGGTGTACAGTAAGGTAGAGAGACCACCACTCGTAAGAGATCCCATAACGCGGCTAGTCAGCCGTTGAACTGTGCCGGAGGGAGTCCAAGCCTGGTCCTGGAGGTCTGGTCCCTTCTGGACCCACGCCCAACTGTCGATGACGGGCAGCTGGAGGAAACCCAATGCTCTGTATCCACCCTGCTGAACTGTGCCGGATTAAGGTACACCGGGTACGACTCTTCTCTATTCTGATTCAGCTTTTGGAAGTACACCTAGCTTTAGTCCATTCCCCATTGGAAGCAACTTTCTCAGAGCCCTGCTAAATATCTACTTGCAGGCCCGTTTCGTATCCTTCCACCAAATGTAAACAACCATTGCCATGTGACTGCCATGAAGCATCTGTCAAAATCAATGTTTACATGACGTGTGTGTACATGTGTTCATATACTTTCGCTACACCTAAAAATAAGCATTGAAATGTGACTTCTACTTTTATACTTGTCAAATGAGTTGTTTACTGTTTAAACTTTTCAAAGAATTCTGTCTTAGGTCTATTTCAAAAATCATTTTGTACGAATATTCACAGTTTAGATCTGTTAACATTATTTAGGTCAGCTTTATGACGTTTTAAAAATGCCTGAATTAACAATAGTTCTTACAGTTACGTTACATTAACATATTTGTTTTCCACGACATAGCACATTTCACATAATGCACGTTAACATTTTGCAGTGACTGTGTTAAACACTGTTATAACTGCGAGGTAATGAACTGCAGTACTTAACTATTTGTTATTGATATGTTTCTTTAAAAGGACGGCCTCAATTCGAATAATGAAGGAATAGACAGTCCAACAAAAAGCGACATTAAAATCAAGCCCGCAACTCGTGTCGCTCATTTTTTGTTATAGAAACTTAAAATATAGCGATGAACATGCACTTAAATAAGCCAACCGTAACTTTTATTCCACTCATATTTATATGTATTGCTACTTACTGTGTATTAGGTTTATTGGAATTTATTGGGGCTGGGCTTGGTTATTTTGTTGCGATTAGTGGTAAATCACATTACATGACTGTGTTTCAAACCCCCAGGCAAAGATACAACATTGTGATAAATAAACATATTTGGAAATAACTTCGTCATAAAAACAGTTCACATTTACAATGTATAAGCAGTTCACATCAAATATTTGAAATCATGCACACACAGATCCAGCGTAACTATGACAAAACAGCAACGCCACACACAGAGGTTAACGAAACACACTGTAACAGTATATTTATTACTGCCACAGAAACACACATTTATCATAACATCGTAACTTGCGAAGGTAGGTTTAATAAAAGTCTACACACGTGATGTAATTTGAAGTATTTTTCGGAGCAAGTATAATCTACGCTTCATTTGGTAAAAAAGCAACACGCCATGTCATGGCTCGACACGTCTGCCAACTTCATTTTGTTTCTGCCCCGCCATCATATCTAAATATATTAAGATAAGTATTCAAACATTATAATCTCTTTTCAGTTGTAAATTAGAAATTCAAAAATAATTATTTTGCTGTAATAAGTATGAAATAAGCTACAATCGAAAACATGTACAATTTGACTGTGTACTAGCAAAGTGAAACTTCCCGAGCGTGAAAGGGACAAAGACAGAGAGAGAGCGACAAAGCTCGCCAGCAGACAGTTGCTTCAAAATTGCTCTCGCTCGATAAAACAACACCGTACCATTACTGCCTACTCACTATATTTTCCGCTGTTATTTTAAACTGTAAAATTGAGTTATGTTGCCATCGCGGCTACCTAAATATTTAAATATTTCAATAGGCACCGTTTAATTTACAAATAGTATACTAAAAAACTAGGTTGAGATAATATTTTAACTGTTAACTATTTCTTACCCGCCGTTGCCAACATGTCGCTGCTCTCACTGTTGTTAATTCATGTTTAAAAAGAAATAAATATTACAAGTTAAAGAAGATATTAAGGTAAAGTTTCATTTATTCAATAATACAGTACTCTAAAGCTAACCATAGTGTTATATATTTGTGGAATACAGGTTATTGAAAAAACAGGTTGAGATGTTTTGCCTAGAGTGTTTTTTTCAAAGGTTGATTTTCATAAGTCGCTTCCAATCGGGAAAGGACTATAGGAACAAACGTCGCCTGCAACGCCAGTTACAGCAGCCACATCACCGAACAAGCACCAGGTCACAGCATTAGCAGCAGAAGCCATCGACCATCGCTGAAGCTGGGTCAGCAGCCAACCCAGGCAGGTAACCTGTAGCAGTGCGCTCATCCATCCACAGGACTGTGATAGCGACTTGACGCGTGTCTAGTTACAGACTGTATGGCACAACCGTAGAGGTTTATTGCGCTAGACCAAGTGCGCGGATATTGGTAGCTGACGGGAGGTGTTACTTACCCTAACTTACTCTGAAGGTCTTCGATCGGTTACTAACGTGGGTGTGATGGCAGAGCAAAGATGGCGTTACAGTCCGTGGGTTAGATTATGTTGTACTGAGCTGTATCACACCGTACTCCAGTTCCAGGCTGCTGACTCTTGACTCCAGAATCTAGGATTGGCTGGGTCCGTACCTAGCTTCAGTCCTGTATACTAGATCCCTCAGCACAGAATGGTAGTCGGGACTGGTTCGGATGTGCAGTGGGAAATATATATATATTTAACCACATGGACAGTCGAGACTGCCCATAATTTTACTAAGGCAACGCGGTCCCGTTCCAACTGTCTTTCCTGCGTAGGAGGGGCCAAGGTACTACGCTGTTTGGAAGCTAGATGAGCAATCTTTTGTTCCCTACGCCATCAACTGTGCCTTATCTTATAAGTCGTAGAGTTTGGTTCACAGCTGAACAAGATATATCGTGCACTCCGGATGAGAAACTATTCCCTATAATAGTGTATGTCCAGTAGCAGATTCATTCGTGGCACAAGCTCGGTAAGAGTTCCCGCTGATCCCCCACTCTAGCAGGCAGATCAGAGACATTGACCCGTGTGGGCCACCAGTGCTACTACTGGATGTGTTATCCAGCCAAGGCCAGGCCGCAATACCGTCTCCAGCACCCAGGGGCTCTGGTAGGTGATATAACCTAGGCTTGCTGTCTCTCCTTGGTGGAAGGCATTCCTAGGCATTGTGGCTCCTCTGTTCCTTCCCTCCAGCACCTGGGTGCTCGGGGTAGTAGGAAGCAACAGGCGGCGGTCTGATGGGTGTGTTCCAGACTAGAGGTCCCCAGAAGGGGGCCTCAGTCAAGCTAGTTCGGATTTACAAAAGTACCGGTTTCTATTGGTAGTGCACAGTGCAACTTATTCCTGGCGGGCGAATTAGACGTTACTCTAGAAATAGAAGCGTTAGGACAGAGAACAAAGCTGCATTTATTGAGAACTAAATAAACACATTGACTCATGCTATCTCCTACCAAGCAGACTGAGTACTAAAAGTAAACTACGTTAGCCTGGTGTAGGCGACCTGGTCCTAGGCTAGAGGGAAAGTGAACTAGAAAACTGAATTATTTTACTACTTAACTCAAGCTGTCTAATTGTGGATGTCTGGAAGAGACAAAAGAAGTTAAAGTAACAAGGTATATTCGTGTTCGATGATTGCCGAAGATTGTTGTAGCAGGGAGTAGCTGCGACGGCTACTGAAGACTCTAGATTCGCTGGAGGCCCCAGCACTAAGGAGTGGTCGGGGATAACTCTAGAGAAGAAATACGAATGACCGCTGGAGCACGGCCATGCACCGACATATAGTCGAAGTGTAGGCTACCACGGCGGGATGCGGGGAAGGTGTGTGACGTCCTTCTGCCGCAAGGCTGGCATGGGATGCGAGGCCAGCGTTCTTAGTTCATGGATCTTCGACGGCGCTCGGCCGTGCCCGAAGTGGCTGACAGCTGCTGGTTGCGGAACCTTGTAGCCACGTGTTTGGCCGCCCGGTAGATTTAAGCGGTGTGCAACAACCGTGTATTGGTTTGCGCAAACAACTCTCACGTAGGTTGAATTAAGGGTATCCTTCACGTGAACAGCAATGAGTCGTAATCGTAGTTAATAGCAGTATAAGCAGCATGTCTCAGACTATAGACTTTGTACACAGCTGACAGGACACTCGCCCTGTACTTTACACAGGACATGATCTGGTTCACCAGTAGTGAGATAAACTTTATTAATCCTCGTGTTCCTGACTGACATGAAAACAAAACAGAATCAACAGTGATGTGCCCTGCCATTAAAGGACGTCGCACATCAAAATGTAAATTATCGAGTACCAGTAGAGGTACTGAGTATCGAAAAACTAACTTATGGAATTTATCAAGGGATCTGTATCGAGAAAATTTAGGTATTAACCCATCACTAGTGTTTTTTGTAACAATTTTACCATTTTAAGCAAATCAACAGGAATTTACAGTTCTTATGTCAGATCAAAACGAGTTCTTGCAAACTCATCAGACATACATATTTTTTAATACAGTATTTATTTAACCTAATATATTATTCTTTCTCAAACATGAGAAACAAAATTTAATTGATATTACAAAAAAAAAATATATATATAAAAAAAAAACTGATAAAAATATTATTTCCAATACCGTCTTGTTTACAATTCTCAAGTGAAACATTACAAACACACAAATATGGTGAAACTTGGAATTCCACTAGCACTTGCGGTGCAGTAACATTCAACTGTTGCTGCTATCTTGCTTTTCCAACATTCATTGTGTTCTCATTGCAGTCCTGATCATGGCACATTATTTCAAATTGTGTTAGCATGAAGTTTCATAAACTATTACATATTATAATCTCTGGCTTTGGCAACTGTACCTACACTGTTTACGTTTAGCACATGACGTAAAATGCAAGAACAATAAAATTTCTGCATTGTAATTTGCAGGAGAGCAATGCCCTCAATTTATAGCCAAATAAATGGGACCTAAAAAGTGAGTGAAAACAGGAAAACTTTAACACCCTTAACATAAAAATAGGGTTCTACAGTATGTTAAATGAAGACCGTCCACAAATATGACTTGGAGGAAGGGCAGAGTTGCACAGTGGCACGCTACCTTGCCTTCCAGCTTGGCAGCGACAGAGTCACACAGTTTATGTGCAATATCGGCTGCCACGTTCTTGGCTATCAAGTGGTCCCGCAGCTTGTCCAGGACGGGGGCCATATCCTCCTGCGACAAGTTCTTGCTGCCAACCAGCCCTCTGCACACACCCACAGTCGCTCAGTACTGCCAACTGTTTATTTTTTATCTGTACATTAAATATACAAACAATAATGGAGACTTATACATATTCCTGTACAAAAACACATATGGTATTTATGTAAACAAAAAAAATATTTTAACTTAAAAAAAAATTGTAACAAAAAATTTAAAAGAAAAAAATATAGGGATTTTTTGGAAACAATGATGAAATCTTTTCATACTGTAAAGTTGATTTTTCATTGGTGACAATGTCTGAACATATATTTAAAAAATATTTTGGGTATGATTAGCTACGTTAATTTTAATTTTCTCACCCATTTTCACTAGTCTCATTTAATACATCACTTTAGTTATGCATACAAGGTACATATCTGACTATTGCCTTAGTCTAACATATTGATTTTATTTTTCCCCGACCACTTTCTTTCCAGAAGATTAGGGAAACAAGCGAACTAGAAATTTACATTACTTTCAAATAGGGATTGGTCGATACTACATTTTCCTGATACTCGATTCTAGTTTCAATACCAAAACTTTCTTACGATACTCGATACCAAATTAAAATTGTCATGAACACAAAACACGCCCAAGAACATTGCTCATTTGACTAGTGTCACTGACACACACTGAAACTACATAAAAACCCACATTGCACTGGAAACAAATGGTGGACGGGTGTAAACCAAACGTCCTTAACCAATGATAAACCGACAGCCTCCTTTGATTCTATAGAATCAGGTTTCCACAGTAAAAGCTGTACTTTAACTTTGAGGAAAATGATAGCTCAGTACACACTTATTTTGAAGTTTTTAAATTTTATTTTTAGACTTCAAGGGAATTACTGTAACGTTAAATAAATATCGTAATTATTAGTGATGTGTGGGAATGGAATTATGCTACCGAGAAAAATTCGGGTGGGGAAATTAATTTTCCGTGGGAATTCGGGAAAAATATTTTAGGTTAGATAAAGACGTTAGTGGGTTACTAAATCTAGTGAATAACATTCTATCATGACATATTCCATTAAAACAAAACATAAACATAGAATAATGACTGTATGTACTAAAAATTAGATGTATTTTTGACAGTTCACAAACTCAACAATTGAAATCTTAAAACATATACACTCATAATTACATTATCCTGTACTAACCAGACTGGACAATTTCCCTAAACCAGGTGAAAATTCCCTAACTTTGCCCTGTCATATGAAATATCCTGAATTTTCCCAGTTTTCCAGATTTTCCCTGTGGGTGGATACTCTAAGGGAATGTCATGTAAAATGGAAAAGTCAGGGAATTTTCACCGGGTCAGCGAAAATATAAATAAATGTTAGTGTGTTAATACAGAATAATGAAATTATGAGAGTAAATGTTTTAAGATTTCAATTTTTAAGGTTGTGAACTGGCAATAATATATATTTGCCAAGTGACATAAAGCCAATAACAAAATTAAGAATTTGTGTGGTTGTAATGGGCACTCATGTATCGCAATATTCCTATTCCTAAAATTAGGGCAGGGAAAATACTAAGATTCTGCCTGGAAGACGGAAAAGTAAAGGAACCAAAATGTAATTTTATTTAGTGGACATCCTGCCTGGCCTTTTTTCAAGACACTATTCTACCACAGTTCTGCAAAGCACAGGACGTTACCTGAACATGGAGAAGACACTGCGTCCTTTACCAGCGGAGGAGGCGGTGGTGTTGGCGGCATTCCGCTGGTTCACAACCGCTGCTTCCAGCTCGTCCGAGTCAGAGTCCTCCTGCTCAGAATCACTCTCCACCTCCAGGTCCTTGATGCCCCCAACCATGCGGCCAATCATCTGCACAAAACGAGCTCGGTGACTCCACAATAGATGTAAAGTACAAACAAGCACACAGTGGCAATCAGCATCACTAAACCTAAATTATTAAGGGAAGGAGTGTCTGCCAAACAGAACATCATTAGCACATTACTAAGCAAGAGTGACATTTGGGTGGCATTTAACAGCTTGACTCTTCAGAATTCTTGGAGAAGGGGGATTTGTGGTAAAGATGACACAATGGAACTGAACAGAGAAAACTGAGTACTCTGAGGCGAATGGCAACGCCCACCACATTTCCAAAATGTGAAAATTGGGAGTGACCACGCTGAGAATCAAAACCTTTTTCACAATGATGCGTGACGCCCCGTCAAATTAAAGACTTACGTGCAGTGAAACTGGTTTTTGCAGGGATGTGGCATCAGATGCATGTGTTGGGGTTCTTGCATGAACTTAGTCCTGGCAAGGTGCTGGGGCATGCCCGTTGTACAGGACTGGTCTGATAGCTTTGTGGCGAGGCACAAAGTCTTGTTCTAACAGAGTGATCTTGCATCTAGGATTCCCTGCCTTCAAGAGTATACCTGTGCGATGGACATGATTGTTAGGCGGGTTGACAACAGATGCTGGGTAAGACTTGATTTGCTGTAGGCCATGTAACTGGTGCAGTACAGCTGGGATCAGGAAGGTGATGGCTTCAGTAGGCCGTTATCTGGCTGGTTGGAGGTAGGCAACAAGCCAGTTGAGTCTACAGGTACTGGTTCAAGAAATAGATCCTTAGGCACCTCTGGTAAGACCAGGGTCTTGCAAGTGACATAGTGTTTGAGCTTGTTCCTTTGGATTGAGTTTAGCAATTGAAGCTATTAAGGCACAGGTTAGCTCATGCAGATGCCCAGAGGTCAGCAAGGTCAATTTCATGAGCTCCTTCAGACCACGGCGCTTGGAGTAGGTCACTGGAATAAACACAAACCGAGGGTCACTGCATGGGTGTTGTCTCAGCAGAGTCTTCATAGTTTAGGGAACATCCCCTTTCCTGGCACAAGCTGGTCCGAGAGCTGTGTACCTGTGTGGGCTCTAACATTCCACCTACGACATAGATAAAATGGGTGGCCATATTATAAATACGTGTGGGTAGCAACAATGTGTTTTAGCTCTAATGAGTATATTCCCGGGATCACCTGTGTTCCCCTTGCATCCACAAAGTCAACTGGGATAGTGCTAGTCTACAGGAAGTGTGGTACTCAGGATTGCAGCAA
The DNA here is from genome assembly GCA_029891345.1 of Dryococelus australis. NCBI lineage: Eukaryota > Metazoa > Arthropoda > Insecta > Phasmatodea > Phasmatidae > Dryococelus > Dryococelus australis. The sequence goes on along the minus strand of CM056995.1, from coordinate 10,287,002 downwards.
AACACATGTTTTATTTCCTTATAAGAGAAATAACCAGTGATGACGCACTATCTCCTACGTCGGCAAGAACGTCTGCTGGGAAGCTAACTATGTTATGCCAGTAGAGGTGACTGGTGCTAAACTTAACAATGACGATAGGGTAGGCTAGCACTGTGATGATAACTTGTACCTAACTATTGCTGGATCGTATTGTTGGCCAGAAGGGGCCGCTGTGTCTAGTGTGTAGACGATAGAACAGCATAACTGGCACAGTGCTAGGTTGACTAAGCAGAATGTGACAGGAGAACCCTTGGGTAGGGCGTAAAAGGAACTTGAGTATCCTTCTGGCACCAAGGTGCAGTGAAGGAAGGTAGGTAGGTAGGTAGGTAAGCGAGGTAAAGCTAGAGTAACACTGGCTGCTAGCGCGGTGGGTGTAATCAAAGCTAGATGAAAGCGAAGGTTTAAGGCACAGACTGGTCAGTGTCTGAGCATCAGTTGCTAGACGACTGAAGACTGGTCTGGAGGCGAGCAGTGTCTCCCTTTTTATACTAAATCTAGCCACTACTCTACACTGATTGACTGGCATCTCGTAGATGAGGGGTGATCGCAGAGCGAGGGGTGGCGAAAAAGCAGCTCTCTGGCATGACATCACCAGCCGGCAGGAAGGAAACACGCGAGCTACAAAACCATATGAGTAGTGCTATCTAGCAGTGGGCGAAAGTACTCATTGCTCCAGGTGCATAGTTACGGTGAGCCGGTGAATAAAACAATCTACCCTATCTAGACCGACCAATCTAAATGGTAAACAGTACAAAATCTTGTGGTGGGGTTAACTGCAATTCAAACTTCGAGATCTCGAAAAGAAAGACTATGCGTAGGAATGAGCTGAAGTTGTTAAACCACCATTGTTCAAGAAGTGTCATGCTTCAACCATGAAGGGAAGGAAAAGTTCAGACCACGGCATTACCACAGCCCCAGCACCTAGCTGACCTCTCACAGAATCAACTCTCTTAGTGCATAGTTTACAAGATTCTTGTGTGTTAAGAACTAATACATTTCATATAGAACAGCACTTAAGCAATAAAACCAATGCATCTTAGTATCAATGGTGACTTAGACTCAAGTAAATATGGTATACATAAGTGTACTGTCTGGGTACCACAGCATAGTTTGTTGAACCCCATGGTTATGGGTCTTACACAGTGAACACTCCCCTCAAAGACCCCAGCAAGAGAGACATTCTCTGAAGGCAGATTTCTCATCAGTGGCGATGTATTCACTGGTCGACAACAGAAGTAACACACAAACCTACAGCCTCTGAATAAAACCAACAAGCAAGACGAAATAATCCTAAATTTCTGCAACAAGCGCAATCAGCTACTTTATGTGGTATAGGTAAACCCAATGGTGGCATTTGACAGTTGACCGTCTAGCCTAGGAACACCAAGATGATCCAAAAAGGAGGGCCAAGCGCTTGTAATCTTGTAGAACAAGTTTTCCCTTCCTTGAGTCATGCCCAAGTCATCTGGAAAGTATACACATTGAACACATTTACACACAAGATCAACAGCTTACTCCAGTTACACAGAGGTCAAGGCTCTGCTACTACAGGTCTCGAGCTCTGTAAGACTGACTGTGGATTGATTTAGAGCAGACACTGGCCACTAGTTAAGTGACAACTTAGGTTTTGGGTTGGAAACAAACATTGACTTGGATTGCTGAGTCACATTATTGGATTTGTTTCAAAACGTACCTTTGTAAGGAACTTGGGAGTGTTCTTACAGTTACTAACACCACTAATCTATGTCAAAATCCATTCCCTCTAGTTGTAAGAAATCAATCAGATCTGTAGCATTAGGTAGTGTGTCAGAACATGTTTTATGTGAGTTTTCAAACTTGGTGTGCAGTCCTACTTTGAATTTCCATATAAAAACAGTCAACAATTGTAGACTAATGCTTCCAACACCCGAGCATTCTCATTAAAGGTTTACACATGATGCGTTCCTGCGCATTTACAATGCGCACTCTACCCAACGACTTTGCCCCATCTTTGAATGTGATTCATACTGGGGCAGGTTTATTTCTAATAACAGTACTTGGAGTACATGTGCCTACATGGTCCAATTGGTGCACATCAGGAGCGACTACAAATACATGATCCGAGAATGTACTGTTCACCCAGAAACTCCAAGAAGTCATAAAGCCAACCACCACCCCCGACGTAGAATTGTACTGTTGGCTGAGACATTGTGACATTCCTGCAAAGGCCACACTAGTACCACAGCTCACCACTGGAGGGCAGCAACCAGTCAACTCCAGCCTCCAAGCGCCTCTCACACAGGTGATAAAAGATCACGACTCCGGCAAAGGAGACAAGAAATGAACAGCAATGCCTCTGCAATCAGAAGTCTCAGCCCCCCAGATCAAGACTAGCTTCCCCCACACCCTCAAAGTTCCTCGCAGATTATCAGTTTAAAAGGGCTAGCACCCCTTAGCTCCTCAATCTCTGCACCTCCACCGCTCGCATGGGCTAGAGGTAGCCACCGGGGTATGTGACCACTGGGGCATCTGGAGATTCCGCCACTCACAAGGACCGGGGTATCAAGCCAGCTCAAGACATCACCGAGCAAAAGTTCTACACCATCAGCAGCCGCTGACCTGCCTCTGCAGCCACCGCAGATCTTGTAGCTTCTGAGAGCCATACAAGAGGATGCTGAAGACATCTTTCCTCCCCTACCAGCCCCTCCTGGTTAACACCCAGAACCTCTTGGCAGCAAGTCCCTTCTGGACCTCCCCTGCCCACCGGAGGGTGCGGCACCAACAGCAACTACCCTTCTGGTAGTTACTCCCCTTGGCTGTACCTTGAGAACACCCCCTGGGAGTTAGGCGCTGTCAAATGCACTAACTATAGTATATTCGCTTGCCAGTTTTAATTCACCCACATAATATATTTAGCTTTTACCCAGGTTACTTTCACCTAGATTTTAATGTTAGGCTTAACTTCCGAACTTATGCAGAATTTATAGTATTCGGTGCGGAACCACCCTGTTTTCCAATATGTACAATATACACGTATTTTAATGTATCTCTGTGTGTATAATTTCTCTATGTGTTAAGCACCCCATTTTTATTTGCTATCGTTCTATTAAAATAACTCCCCTCAGGAATAGCCAGCAGACCAATAACCACAAAGATAAACACTGACATGTGTCATGATTCTGAGCCCTAGCCGTTCACCATGTCTGGAAGAACCTGCCAAATCATATCACCACCACCCGCCTACACATGAGTGCAGCCAATGCGACGTGTGCACATGAGCATGAATAGAATAGGCGTACTGTATATATGTACCTAGGGTTTTGTATTTATGTTTCTTGTGTTCTGCTTTGTTTTTATTGTGTTTTTTCAGTGTTATAAAGTGTAGAGAATTTTCACGTAATTTTTACAGGCCATTTTCAAAGTCAATATTACGGTTTACTTCATGTGACTACATGGTCTAGAAACGCTGTACCGTGTGCACTAGTGCGACGTCTATGGAATACGTGTCATCGTGTGCCTATCTGTATATCGCCCGTGCAATCCAGCGTTAAGTATATTTTATTTGTTTGAGGATTTTTAATAGTATCTTATGTTTGTTGTGTATTTTTGTGTGCAAATATGTTGACATGCGCAGCTGGCGCTTAAGAAAACAAACCATGCAGCCACACGTTATAACTCTACACACAATGAATATCCTTATAAATATTTTCAGAGTTGTTTTGACGTTTGCGCCGGAGTATATTTTCTTTTTTTTATATTATTCTTAAACGAACAGTATTACGGACAGTACGAATACTGGAGGAAGCCAGTATTGTTCTTACATGGTTTTTGAACGATGGACATAGGTGACTTAACATGATCACGTACCCAGAAAAGACCCACAAGTAGGGGTGTGCGGGAATGGATATTTTGTGTTTGGGAATTATCGGGAGGGAAAAATTTTTTCCCTCTGGAAACGGGACAGGATTGGTAAAAATATCGTGTCAAAATGATAACTAGGTAAATGCCATTCACGGTAAAGTGAGCAGTTTTGAAAGCCCTCTCATTTGGAATAATAGTCAATAAGTATGCTTTACTTTAGCCTTAGATGTTAACTTCCGAGTGCGGTGGAATATACACACTGTGTTTATTACTTACATGGCAATATTTATTTAAAAAGATGTTTAAAGAATAAAAAATGGCTGAAAGGAAAAAGTAACCAGGCTGTCAAACGTGCTCACTTTACACTGAGCAGACTATATATTGACAATTCATAAATTTTTTTTAAAATGCAGGATATTGGTTCAAGTGTCTCAGCAGCTCAGATGTGCTCCCATGCTCACATTTTAACACCTTCCTGCAAGATACACATCTAGCCAATAATTTTCTCTCTGGCAGACGTTCGTAGAATTTCCCCATGCCTAATTTTTTACTGTTTACCGAGTTATTTGAGTGTTCCATTTGCAAACTACTACAATAACAATGTAAAAAAAGAAACTTCAAGTAAAGCTTCTTACACAATAGCAAACTTTAGCATTTGACTTTGTGTTTCCTTTCCACCAATATACAATACAATTGTAAAGTCAGAGTTCAGACAATTGAACATCCGCTCTGCAAGCTTCGTAAAAATGTGTATCTTGTTATGTAAATAATTCAGTTATTCAGGAATTCATTTTATGCATATTTTTAAAAATCTGCTTAAAATTTACATAAAAAGTTTATTTTAGAACAAGAAACTCATTTGTTTACTTTATTAAAATATGTCAATTCATATATTTCCTCTTCACATTATATTTGTTTGCCATTTATTTAATTTAAGATGAGCTTTGTTTAATATACCGATATTAAAATCGCCTTCAATAAAATAACACACTTTCCAAATAACTTCTTTTACATTCCCGGCAAAATCGCTGCTTGACTTTGACTTAAAATTTCAACTTTTCAAAATCATTAAGTCGAGAGTGCTTGACTTTACCTTTGACAGTTCCATTGTGTCAAACTCCATAAGAAACATGTCGGAAAACAAACGTAAAGTCAAATTGTATAGTCAAATGTTACAGTTTTCAATTGTGTAAGGGCCTTAAACAATATACGAGAAAAATATCGTAAATAAATTTCTCGCCATAGATAGGTTAAACAAGTATGCTTTGCATGGAGACAAGTGAAAAAAGTTTGCGCCTCAAAGAGTAAGGATTTCTTTAATTTGTTCTATGGTTTTTCTGGATAACCATAGCTGAAAACGTACGTCACGGGATGCAGTTTAACATCTTTGACTAACCAAAATGTAAATATTGCATTAATGGCATTTATTTTAAGGTTGTATTCAATTTTGATGAGAGCAAAACTAATTTATTTAGCACTGTATTCAATAAATGTGTGTGTAATTGTTTGATAAAGTGGAGAATTCTTCCATATTTTTTATCACTTATATGATCATTCATCGATGTTAAATTATCAATCGTAATACTGACTTTCGGTTAGCGTGATCTTACATAGCATGCGTATGAACAATAAAAAGTGACGTAAAGTTTATAAAAATCAACCTAAAGACAGAAAACAAATAGCATATGTTAACAGTGTTTACAAAAATGTGCAAACGATTTAGAATAAAGATTTTCCAGAAAAAAAGTAAATCTGCAATTAGGGTAAATAATGAGTTTATAAGATAGTAATGGAACGGAAAATACTAATTAAAGTTTCGGAGAATACACACAAGAATTAGTTTAAGCTTGACAGGATGAGAAATATAGTTTTTTTTTTCTGCTCATAGGAAACATCATCATTAGGAATGTGCATTAAACACCATTTTCCCGAAAATTTTGGGAGTCAGTTAATTCTTGCCCGACAGTTCAGGAAAGCCATTTTCCCAACTTTTTCCTCGAAGGATCAGAATCCCACACATCCCTACTCTAAAGTAATAACTGTTCCTGTTATGTTGGAATTCTCATTCCAAGTGTTCTGATCGTGTTCTAATAAAGAAATAGGGGTTATGTATATGAATGTAGAGTAATCTCGGCACGAACAGGGCCGTACACAGGAAAACCATAAGGCACCAATGTGAGGTTAGGGTGTCTTGCGCTGTAAGATTATGTTAAGTTTTTATATATTTTCTTTTTCTTTTGATATTCAAGTGAGCTTTATTGTATAGTATTTTATGTATCACATATTCATCTAGGGCCACGATCACCCACTCCATTTCATTATTTATTTGTGTTTAATGTAATTTGTTGGTCACGTGACACAGCGGCGGGAGTCGGCGCCAGGGAGCAGGTAGCCCGCCTCCATGTTAGACACTAGAGCTTTGCCTGCCATGTGAGACGGACGTACGTCGTGTGTCCTCCCCGGACACTTCACGATTGTACCAGCCATGTAGTTTTTCAATAGTTAAGGTAATTCAGGAACCTTTTTGTTTTTCTGTAGCCCAGGATGTGAGCCGTCTCACAGCCCGGTTCATTTGTATATGACCGTGGCATAAATACTCGTAATTTCCATGTAGGCACTTTTCAGCCTTTTTGCAGTTATACTGAGCACCCTACTTAAACGGGGCAACATGTATACATGCTTCTTTAGAAGGTAACAAAATGAATAAGTATATCACGTGAATTGGCGGATTGTTGTGTGTTTCACAGGCCACCTCATGGTTGTTTAAATGGTAACCGTACTTTTCTTTAAGGTGTAAGGCAGCCTATAACAGCCCCGGGAGTGAGTACGAGCGTATGGAGGTAGCTCCGATAACCTTCACTAGCCCAGGAACTTGGATATATTGAGGATGTATTTTCTGCACTTCACATAAGTCATGACGTCGGACATCGAGGGGGCCACATGTAGGCCATCTGCAACACGACCTCATCTCTACTTGTGCTCTCTGCTGAGAACGCTAGCATTCACCCGGAACAAATATGGTAGTATTCTTTTCCTAGTCTACATAACCTTCTCCCCTCAATGGTCCAGCTACAAGCCACAATGTCAATACACACACCACTTAAGAGGCAAACCAAACTCTGCCAACTGGTAGAACTTCGTCTGTGCCCAAATTCACCTAGGTACTTCTCCGCTAGAATGATAGACCAGACCAGGTATTGCATGCTCTACCACTACTGCTCACGTGGCCAGATTGGAGCTGGAACTACTTTAGCCTGATCGACCTCCAGTGGATACCACACCTGGGTATCTCAGCGTTGCCCACCGTCCTGTCCACCACTAGCAAAGACCGGACGAAAAGAACACAGGATGCCTCATGCCCCAAGTCTGAGTACCTGGAAGTACAGGCTAAGGACCCCAGGCACCAGCTTATCCTCTGCGGGTTGTTTCTTTCAGTATTTAAATGCCGTACACACACCAGGGAGGTGTATGCAGGAAACTAAAGAAGGACTTGCATGCATTAGAAAGTGAGAAAGCAAAATTACCCCCTTTTGGGATAACTTCTACTGAGCCATTTTTCCTCCCTTAATTAAGTTACGTGACAACACCCTATAATAGAAGCTATTCTAGGCAGAGAAGAAATCCTCCTGGGCCTCGAATGGCCCTGGCTAAAGGAACCGCTGCAGGTAACTCCTCATCCAGACCCTGCTCACTAGCAGTACGAGTCAACCACCATGGAGGGGCAACTCTCCCATCTAACCTAGGTACTGTGCCAAACAAGGCAGAGGGTAGCGTATGTAGTCCCTGATGTCGTACCAACTAGACGGCCCACAAGGTCTATCCTGTATACCAGCTGGGTACCACACAGAGAGATCATAAGGTCCCTGTCTTATTCCCCTATACAACTCGTGGTTCTGGCATTGCGACATAAAACCTTGAAATTGACCATGACCACTGCTTCTTTTATTAAATCTCATTTTAATAGGATTAAAATAGCCTTTAGCTTCTCCAGTCAATCTAACACTTATAAGCCCCAACATGAAGAACCCAATCCCTAGCCGGGAATTCTGTCTCATGCCCGAACCTCAGCTTAGAGAAAGTCGTTTGAGACAACCAGCGCTGAACTGGACACGCATCAAGGTATTAACAAAATGCCCGATGAATTGTGATTTACAGAGCTTACAGTATGAAGATCAAGGATCCTGTTTACATAGCGAGTAGTGAGCTTTCTTACATTCTGGTAACGAGATGTTAGCAGTTCCCAAAATACAGGGTAGATTTAAGTTGTAATAGGGAGATTTTATACAAGAGACAAGTCCACTGAGATGTCTTATTTGTGGAGATCGAAACTACTTTCACAGGTATCCCTCTGTGAAATGATGAAAATAGGTCCACGCATATTTACACACAATTTTTATCTGAACAACACATAACAGATGATGTGGGGTGAAAAGGGGAGTTAAAGGTATACTGGATGCATGGATTCATGAAGGAAGAGTGGACTGAGGTTCAGTACAGTAAAAGTGAGGTGGTAAATAAATTATAAATAAGAAAAGTCACACAATCAGTAAGGTAATAAAATGATGTAGATGGAGTGGAGCTGAAGCAAGTCTAAAATATGGAAGGGATCATCAATGCCACGTGATACCTGACACCATTGATACTTTATAGTAATAGGTATTGCATGAGAAGATATGAAAGTATTAAATTTTACATTGTGCTAATGGTATTTACCATGCATGTCTTTTTCATAAAGCACAAAATTCCCATAATATTTGCATACTGTGTTTAATCGCATAATTATTGTTACTGCATAACAGTCGCACAATAATTTTTAAATACTGAAAAAAGGAAAACCATCTACGAGTCATTTGTAATAGCAGCCACATCACAACACAATGAATTGATGGGACAAGATGAGAAGAACTGAAGCTGAAGTACCCGACACGTTGTAGTTTCTCTCCTACACTAAGAAACAAAAGTGGGAAAGGTGCTGAGGTAAGGTGGTTGCTAAGCAATAATTCCCCTCTTGCCAAGCGTGTAAGGAGAAGAAAAGACATTGGGCGTGGCCATGAAGAACTACAGCCGAGTGTAGCCGACCTAGAGAAAGAGAATGCGAGGACACCATGACAGTTGCTAGGCAACCACTTCCCTTCTCCCTAGGCATGTAATGGGAGGGAGCGAAGCAAAGCCACACCTTGCGCCTAGTTGTGGACTGGATGGACCAAACGTTTCCGCACTTGTCACTCTCGGTTATCCAACATTTTAGTAAACAAACATTACAGTAATTTCCTTAAAGTAGCAAAATATAGTTTTAAAAAACTGCGGAATTGCAAAATAAGTGTGTACTGAACCATAATTTTCCTCGAAGTTCGATTACAGCTTTCACTGTGTAAACCAGATTTTAAAAATCAAAGCAGACAGAGTTGTTGGTTTATCATTGGTAAAGGACGTTTGAGTTACAGGCCACTCACCACTTGTTTCAAGTGTGATGTGGGTTTTTATAAAGTTTCAAGTTGTGTCAACACTAGTAAAATGAGTAATTTTCTTGGCCAAGTTGTTTTGTGTTCATGACAATTTTAATTTGGTATCAAGGAAAATATCAGCATTGAGTATCATGAGAATGTTATTATATCGGAACTGATATACAATTTCAGATACCTAGGTGGTAACACAGAAAGACAAGGGGGAAACAAAAAACATGTGGAGTGAAGGAGTGGAGAGGCTTGGGTGACTCTTAATATTTGGGTCTTAAAAGCAGATGAGGGTCAGGTGAGTATGGAGCAGTGCCAGAATGCATCGGGAGAGAGGACAGGAGGAACCAAAGAAAACCCTGCCCAGCATCATTGTCTGGCACAATTCCCACGTGTGAAACTCTGGGAGCCAGGAATCAAACCCAGTTCATCTTGGTGGGAGGTGAGTGCTCTAGTTGCTGCACCACCATTGCTCCTAACAAGGAAGATATAATATGGGGAGTGCAGCAGGATGATGATGGCTGGATGATGGCCGGTGGATGGGTGGATGATGGCCAGTGGAAGGTTGGAAGGATGATGGCTGGTGGAAGGATGGATAGATGGATGATGGCTGGTGGAAGGATGGATGGATGATGGCTGGTGGAAGGATGGATGGATGGATGGATGGATGGCTGGTGGAAGGATGGATGGATGATGGAATGCTGGTGGAAGGATGGATGGATGGATGGATGGATGGATGGATGGATGGCTGGCTGGTGGGTAGAGGATGGATGATGGAATGCTGGTGGGTAGATGATGGATGATGGAATGCTGGTGGGTAGAGGATGGATGATGGAATGCTGGATGATGGATGATGGAATGCTGGTGGGTAGAGGATGGATGATGGATGATGGAATGCTGGTGGGTAGAGGATGGATGATGGAATGCTGGTGGGTAGAGGATGGATGATGGAATGCTGGTGAGTAGAGGATGGATGATGGAATGATGGGTGGAGGATGGATGAGGGATGGATGGTTAATGATGGAATGGTGATGTACGGTGGAACTGTAATGGATGGTGTCTGGTGGATGAAGAATGAATGTTAATGATGGAATGGTGATGAATGATGGATGGTATGGATGACAATGAATGATGGATGGTATGGATGACAATGAATGATGGATGGTATGGATGACAATGAATGATGGTGTATGGTGGGTGAATTATGGTGTATTGTGGTGTATTGTGGTGTATTATGAATAAATGATGATGTATGGTGGATGAATTATGATTGATGGTGGATAAGTGATTATTAGACACACCTGTTTTTCGAGGCGTGCCAAATCACGAAATTTTCGTAAAATCCATTTATCTCAGTAAAATTGACTAATTTTCGTAAATCCGCACAAATAATCATGAAAATAACGTATTTTTCTATGTAATATAATAATAGAATTGATTACTACACACCTGTGAGATAATTATTGTCAGCATTGCTATATGCATCACAGTTTCGGAGATATATAGCAAATATACCATATATATTGCAATTATACAATATATATTGTGACACATGCGAAATATATTGTAATATTTCCTCATAAACAGTAACACCATGACACTAAACAAAGATGCCTGACGTGTGTAGTAACAATGGTTGTGACTGTATTTGAACATAATAATGAATTTTATCACGAGGCGTTTTATGTATTTGACAAAGTCAATAAAATACTCATGTGCAAATTTTGTGATGTAGGAACAGAATGGGTTAGAAAGGACACTTGTCTAAAGCACATCCAGGGATGTGCTACTCGTAAGAGAAACAAAGCTTTAGCGATGGAAGTGAAACAAGTTCAGGGTGCATCGACGTCTGGTGTAAAACATCAAATTTTGCTAACCAAACTTGTTTCCCGGTCAAAAAATGTGAAAGTTGAAAAAAAAAAAAAAAAAGAATTTGTTTTGTTAACAACCCGTGCTTTCATGGAAGCTAACATTCCATTGGGAAAAAAGTTGATCACCCAAAGTTATGGGCTGTAGATGCACTGCAGGTATTTAAAAAGTTTGTACAAATTCTTACTTGGAATAACTCCTGACCCACTGACCATTTTTGTATTACCTAAACTCTAAAATTGTTTTCATGTAAAAATATACCTTGTAACTAACCTATGCTGGGTCTAGGCCGACAATATCCCAGACTGCCATATCTGACTTTGCACTTTTATAGACCTGACAAATTAAATAACTACTGAAAATAAATGTGTACAATTGTATGATTTATTTTAAAATAAATATCTGGGTATAAAATTTAAAAAAATAAATTGCAGTGACAATATATGTTGGTGTCCCCTCCACATTCACTTAGATACAGTAAGAAAAATAATGCTGAGAATAAATTTTTTGCTACCGTATTATAAAAATTGAATGACAACACAGCAGAAAATAGGAAACTGACGACTACACTGGCATTTACATAAAACTGAATTAGCCTAATGTATGTTTGATCAAAATACTTGAATGCTAATTTTCACTTATTACAACTGAACAGTAAAGTTGCATGCAAATTTTCAAGCACGAAAATTAGGATGCTTATTATTGGTTTAACAGCTATAAAAACCTACGTAAAGTGATATGTTGATTTTAGTCTTCTGAATACCCGTGCTTCCCACAAAACTGTTTTAAAACTAATTTCAAACATGCAACTTTTGTTTGTAGAAAATAAAGAAAAATACCGAAATCCCTTATAAAAATGTACCGAAATCAATAATAATAATAATATAAAAAAAGAGCGAAATATGCAATTTTTTCCACCATAAACAAGTATGACTAATTATAGATATACATTTTGTTTTTAACCAGCACTTTTATTTAATCAAAATTTTTTTTTTTAAGAAATAAAGGTACTGAAATCATCTAATCAAAACTGATGAAATCAAGAAAACATTCTTCACAGAAAATAGGTGTCTCTAATGATGATGGATGGTGGATGACCAGATAATGATGGGTAATGATTTATGATGACTGATTACAATGATAATAACTAGGCAAAACATTTCTACGTTTCAGAAACATGCATTGTACACTTTTTAAAATAAATTCCTATTATTTTCCAACAATAAAATAGTCTCTTACAGTAGTGTCAGGCTGCAAGTCATCCAAAGACGCACCGTCCGCAGGCTTGTCACGGGTGCGCTCCAGGTCTGCCACGTCATTCTTGTTACCACCCAAGTCCCACACTCGCGGCTTCTTGCCCTCCTTGGCTGGCTTCGGGCTCTTCCTGCAAACAAGCCATCCTCGGACGAGTGCCTTACTGCTGTCCACTGGGGTTCCTTGCTTGGAACACCATGGCTCGTGGCTACCAAGCGCTTTCACAATGTCCTACAGTACTTCATTTTAATTTTCAGTCTACCGAGTCTTTTTCCACACCCACATCTACAAACAACTCTACCATAGAAGATGAACTGACCATATACCATGTTTTGATAGGAACAGTCCTGTTTTTATAAGTTATTAACATTCCATCACTTTCATCACCCCCCCCCCACCCCCTTTTTTTAGAGGGTAAGCAATCTGGTAAATACATAAAACATAAAAATCTGAAGGTACACCTGTGGTTACGTAAGCATATACCAACTACACTAAAATCTTCTAATATTTTCCTAGGTGTCTTTATAAGCAGGAATCAATATTACCTGACCATATAAAACAAAATTCTAACACAAAGAAACATTTCAGTACAAATAGTCAGCAAACAGTTATTTGAATGCCGTTTTTAGTTTCCATTTCTTAAATAAAATTGTGTATTAGATATACATACTGGGAAAAATAAAACCTGAAATAAAATACAGAATAAAGTTCCTTAAATATGTAACTGTAATTTTCTTTAAAAAAATCTGCCAAGTTTTTTGTTGTAATATTATATATAAAATTGATTGATTAGGTACCAGTGAGTAATATTTTGTTTTCTTACTAAGCAGTTAAAATACTGTACTGATTTAGTCAGTCTGGCCATGGATAAATCACAAGTGATGAACAGAATAGAACAGATAACAGCAGAGGTCATCAGTAGCGATGGAGACAAGGCGAGGTGAGAATGAAGCAGTGATGGAATGCAACTGTGGAGGTAATATGAATGAATACACTAAGAAAATATACCAGCCAGCTGCAGCAGCCACTACATTTCCCAAAAAGTTAAAAAATAAAAAATAATTAACAATCATTTATTAACGCAAGGCAAGGGACTAATTTCAATAGTTCAATGTTCTAACACTGCTGTGCAAACACTACCAGCTGACCAGCTCCAGAAAGTTCTCTAGAGACAAGCTATTTTTATACACTATTTTCCCTCTTACAGCTACCCATTCCTTCTTTTTGAAGTACACCTTTATTTAATAGAGAAAAAAAAGACTTCCCATGATTCTCTTACAACTAATATGCTACTTCAAGTATGATATAAATGCCCGAAACATTAATAAAAGATTACCCAACAATTTTCTTTGACTTTATAAACACCAGGGAAAATACAGTACTGCTGTGGATTCAGGATAAATTTTACATTACGTCTCTGGAAAAACTTGTGGGCAAATTATCACACTATTATACAACTAACAGTTGCTGAATATAAATACTGTAAATTTTTGTGAAGAGCCCAATAAATCATGTTTGTACACTGTAATGTGTAAATGTAGTGAATCATGTGAGAATTGTGTATTTTACGACAAAGAGGCATGGAAAAGTTAACATGATTACTCTGGCTTGAATATAACTCTTAGAATAACATTAACCCTAACAAAGCTATATGCAAACTACCCACCACAAAGAAAATAAAAAAAAATATTAATAAAGAAATATTTACTGAGAAACTGGGAATATTAAAACCAGCTTTGAAGTCTAACATTATCAATAACAAATAATACTCAAAATTATGAGCGACACTAGACTTTGGTGGACTTAACCATATCGTTTCAAAATATTCAGCTTTTAAAATGACTTAATTGTTCAATAATTAGTTGTACAAATAACTTATGGAAAATTTAAAAACATTCAATACAGCTAGTTGTAAATCTCGTTTAAAGGGTAGTTCTCTAGTTATCTGTTGAGTATAGTTATTGAACAGGTCTCAAATTAAACCATTGAAATTAAGTTTGTTGGAAAGAAAATTAAAATGTAAATCTTTCAAAGGAAAACACTGTACTTGTTCACTCATCAGAAATTCTAAATTTTATACTTGCAGGAGCGTCCAAATATTTAGCTCCAATTGTGGCTGTAATGCAGATAAAGTCAATAACATAGCTAAAAAAAAATGTGGTTGTAGTATCCGTCTGTACTTGCCAGTCCCTAGCTGTCTTCCCTATCAATGGCACTCAAACCTTCTGATGCTCATTACAGTCCACAGCACCTTAAAATACGCAAGATAGCCATAATGCAGATAGTACATCTCAAAAATACAACGCATGTAGTCTGACGCATGATGCTTTTATGCCTACAGGTAGTGCATTCCAAATGACCAACTTCGCTCCATCTGAAATGAGACAAGCTTCCATGGCCAAGTCTACCATATTTGCAATGGTAATGGAGGTTGGACACCTGGGACTACCAAACGTTGACAGAACCTCAACACATTTCTAACCACGTGCTCCTTGCTTTTACCGCCCAACCGAAGAAACACCACTCTACTTCGTCAGCCCCATTAGAGAGTAACGTACGCCACTAGCGCCTCTGGACCTGTTGTTTCAATGCCTAGTGCCATGCCGATAAGGACCCATGGTTTTAGTATGTGAAGTCACAAGCTTCACCCCCGAGAGGCGGCGCTAATTTCCCTGCAGCACTCTGAACGCCTATGAGTGGGAAAAATCAGTATAAAAGGCACCCCAGCTCAGGCCTCACACAAGGTTGCTCATTGTCCTCCAGGCCATGAAGACAGAGGACATTACTAAGGGCAGGGTCTCTTACCAGTGATGGCAACTCTGTCTTGCATCGCCTTCCGGCTGTGAAAGCCAAAGACACCTGACAAGGGCCGAGACCCTCAGCCGCCAGTAGACCAGAGGACCGCCACCTTCATGAGGCTTCCAGCACACAGGGTCGTCCACCACCACCTGGGGCTTAAACTAAGTTGTTCTAACCTTCCAGGTAAAACAGAGTCACAACAACTGTCTCTTCAAGACAACCCGCAAGGCCTTATACCAGCCACAACTTCACCAGTTGAGGTGAAGAACCACTTTGCAATTCACACATCTAGGTCCCTTTTGGACACACCCTAATTAAGGATAGGAATTAATCCAGGGCTCATTGACTAATTAATAATTTAATAAATTACTATTTTATTTACAGACGTACAGTAAAACGTCTCACGTAAATCCTGTATATATGTGTTAATTTCTTATGCTACATGTTGATCGATTAGAAATGGAAATAAGGTGGCTCTGCATTTTTTTTGTCATATCCTTGAACAATTATAGGTTGAACTGTGAAATCATAATGTGTGGATACGGCATTTATTCAAGTCCAGTTCGAGTTCAATGAATTAGAACATTATTCAGTTCAAGTTTGGTACGTGGACAAGTTTGAAGGTTCGGCTCAATAGAAATTTTCTACACTAAGTTCAAGTTGATTCTGTGCCAAAATCTGGGTTCATCCCACCTCTACTAATTACAGTATTTATGGCTGACAAGTACCACCAGTCTAACGATTATCTACGGAAATTATTTAAATTATATTGCGTGCTTACAAAAAAAATTAATCTGAGTTAAAAACATGACGACAAAGTCCTCCTTCACACACTGATGGGCATAGGTGTAAGCAGAGGGCATGTGATGATAAAACCTCTCACAGATGGGCCGATACTGATTAATCGGCAGATACCATGACCATCAGCATCGGCAGCATCTGAACATTATTTGCCAATTATTATTCACAGATTAGTAGCACCAATTAAACACAATGTTAAATATACCAGCATACTAAATCTCATAAATAGAGACCTGAAAAATTAGCAAATGTCATAAAGCCAAAAATAACGCGAATTTTGACATGAAAAACTAAAAATTGCGATTTTTGAGAATTTCAGCTGTAATTCATGAATCGTACAAAATCCTGCAGTATTTTCGCGAATTATTATTGTTTTACGTCAAATAGTTGCTTCTTAAGACGTATTTTTATGTGTTTTTGGATATTTGAATACGGATGCATGCATAAGCTGGCCAGTAGATTTCTTCAATTTACCACCTTAAACGAAAACATGTTTACTTTCCATCCCGTGTATTTACGACCATAGATAACATGAGTGCATGTGATGATGCGTCACTTTGAGTGAACATTCTACTCGCAGACCCGCAAAAGTTTGTTCATTAGGAAAACACGCAATTGTAATGCTTACTTCTACCAAGCACCATGTTATCTATGGAATTCATGCCTACTTCGCTTGTTTAAATTTGTATCATAGCATCGTCACGTTTTCACCAACAACTCTTTATTTTTTACGAAGCAAGCGGTGCGGCAGTGAAAAATGTGTTTATATGCATTTAGTAGAACATATTTCTAAATCAATTTATCACGTATTGTAATCTTGTATTTGTCCAGTAAACTGTATTTTTATCATACTACACATTCTCTGTAAATATATGCGGTAAAAAATGAGACTTTTGAAGAAACAAAAGTTTTGCCAGCGGGCCTAACGAAAAAATCTGTTGTTGAAAGTTTTGATAGTTCAAAAACGTATAGGCAGATTTCTCCAATTTTTTTTTCCTGTTCGTACAAGGCACTTTTTATTATTATTTTTTAACAGTGCTTTTATAGTTGTGTATAAATTGTTTACATTATTCTTTTCATGAAACAGTATGTCCTTGCCAGCGCATTACGACCGTTTGTTGTTCCAGGTGATGGGCAGTAAAATCTGAACTTATATTTAATGTTGTCTGTTAATAAACCGTTGTCTGTATTAAAACCATAACTGTTATGTTTCTCTGGGAGTTAGGAATTTTTGCATGGAAATAACAATAGATAGAAAAAACCGCTTATCAATATGAATAACATTGTCAATTTCAGGTTTTATGAACATAGTGACACATCTCAAATTATGTATGTCAAAGAGCACATAAAAATTGGAGCAATTTTCATGCAGAAAGCTGCATTTTTGTAGCAAGAAAATATCAGCTATTTTTGACGAAAATAACACCCTTTTTTCAGGTCTCTACTCATAAAGCATTAATTTACCGCATCCATCACTCAGATATTCTGTCCGAAACCCAAAATACATATATTCTGAATCATTGTTTTTCGAACATTTGTTCTGGTTGTTTACGTTTTACCGTATTTCCTGTTGGTGCATTCGCCAAAGATTGTGGGCATCATTCGTTTTTGGACACCATGTGAATGCAAAACAACACAGATAATCATTAACTGGTGCTATCTATCGTATTGATTACATCCCGCAAGAGTTTTTTGTTTTCTATTTTCTTCTTGTGTTTTTACTGCATTCATGGATCTGCGACAATGAGATAGCAACCTGTATTCTTATTCTTCTTACGTGTTATTGCATTTGTATGTTGGCAACAGTGAAAATGAACTGCACTCACTGTATTCAACTATTTGTGGTGTTATTGTAAATGGCAAGTTAAAGGTTATATAACCGTGGCTGTAACTTGACGGACGTAGTTCTTGTTGGAAAATCTGCAAGTAATAATTGACAAAAATTGTCGCAGACAAATCAGTGGTAATTTTAACCAAGGGATTGAGCATGGCTAGGTACACAAAGGAATACTAAGCAAAAATATTAACATAAATAAAAATCTTTGCTCTATTTCAAATGAATATTTAATACTAAATTAATTTCAAAGTTCTTTTTAATGACACCTTTAGGCTGTTGTTTTATACAAACATGTATTTTGAAGTTATGTATGTAATTTCTCAGCTTTAAAATATAAGTCCACATTAGATTGCCTGAAGTTTTGAAGGTTGACTTTAATGAACTCAGTTTGTAATGAATGCTGTATGGTCTGGTAACAGTTTTTCCTTGACTGTGAAGTCACTTATTTGCCCAGTTAAACTGTCTATCTTATTATTTATTATTAAAATTAGTGTTGTATTTCATTTCTATGCTGTAGATACCTAATACAAAATGCTTAAAAGTGTGCACAAAATTGAATACTTAAATTTAAGTAATAAAAAGTATTACCAAATGTTGAGAATTGGGAATTTTGATTGCGCTCATCAAAACTGGTATCGGCATTGCTGTAATCTGCGGCATTGGCAGTTGAGAACCGGTATCATTAGTATTGGCAAAATGTGGTATCGGCCCATCCCTACAAAAAAAAAATGCCTTCTACGCCCATTAATATCATAACAGCACTAATATAGCAGGACATTTCTGCTAATGCAATACACATCTCCAACCTTACTTCAGCCTCTACATACAGACCAGCTTTCTACTGATCTACACTGGGGATCCTCTCTATACAAGAACCTGGTGTAACTACTGCACTGTTCACACTCCACAGATAGTTGGCACGCACGTACTTTGCCTTGGGACTCTTGGGCCCCATGCGCTGCACCAGGCGCATGCGATTCTGCATCACCATGTCATCTCCCAGCTCTCCGTTTACAGTCGTCAGCCGTGGAGCCTCCGGCTTCGGTGCTTCTACCACCTTGACTGGAACAAAAACTGTTGCTTTCATTATCTTTTTACTTCCTTGTTAATTTAGATACCTGTTTTCTTTGTCAATTTTTCTTTCGTAACATCCACATTCTTATAATTCTGAGCCTTAAAAGTTAAAATAATTTACTAAAAAACCAAAAATAAAATATGTACACTAACTGAATTATCACTACTAACAATCACTATTTCAAATTCCAGTATACTACAAAATTCCAGTATATTTCAAAATTGAAAGTCTAGACAAATTTTTCATGCAGTATTTTTACATTATTTCAAATGTTCAATTTTCTTGAGTCCTGGTGTACAACTTGACATATCAAAGATCTGATACATTAGCAATGTACATCCCAAAAACTACGCCTTGCTAAAGTGTGCAACGAGGATGTTCATACAAACTGGCCATTTCTAAATTCTTCTTCAGCCAGCAAATGGCGGTACCACTCACCGCCTGAAGAAGATAGCCTAGCCAGTGAAAATTAATGACGAATCCATGTGCAACATGTATTTGTCCGATTTGTGTGTGTGTGTGTGTGTGTGTGTGTGTGCGCGCGCGCATGTATGAGGGCGTGTATCCAAGAGTACAGCCCTTTGAGTACTTGTGTTGTGTCTCCTTTTTTATAGTGTAAATAACAGACTAGTGGCCTATTGCCACCATAAAACATGCTTTTGTGCAGCACAAAACAGGAACTTTTTGGTAACATTCAAAGGAGTTTTATTATTAAATGGGGCACAACTTTTTTACTACATACACATCAAATAATATTACAACACTGACCAAGTTAAATAAACTTTGCTCCTACTTCATTTAAAGATCTCAGACAGGTTGTACAGAGCAAACTGAACAGATACTCAACAGCATTTGAACACAATTAATGCACTTGGTAAGCAGTCCCATTAAGGAACCACTAGAGCCTTGTCCCCAGAATGTTACACTGAAGAGTTTCACCAGGGTTGTTCCAAAACATTACTCTGAAAGTAGAGTAGAGTACCAAAGTAAAAGCCATGCAAAGGTAGGGCAATAGTGGTTTTGGAAAAAAAAATAAAAAATAAATTTCTATGTTGTTTTTACAAAAAATTCCTGTATTCAAAATGACAAATGAATGCAGCAATTGGCAATAATCAGTTAATAGTACTACTTATAATATTGAAGCTTCACTTACCATAACCTAATCATATATATTATGTCAAAAATGCAGCTGTAAATACAGATTATGGATTTTTAATTTTAAAAATAATGATTGTATTACATATACGTTCATCTGTATCCAGATTGTGAATACAGTATTTTCTTTCTGTTGGCATAATTCAACTAAATCTTCCAACATTTTCCACTTAACTTTTATTACTTTGACGCATGATGCATCCCATGCCTAGAAAAGGCTTATATTACAAAAGCAACATTGCCCCATCCAAAAGTTACTTTAATTACTCTGGCAAGTCAACCCTAGTTTAACACTAATAGAGGCAGGAGGACACATGAACAACCTTCGCTGACAGAGACTCAACACACACCCCATTACCACGAGTTCCTAGCTTTTACAGTGCACCTGGACTCTACAATAAGCAGTCACGTCATCGTCCCTCTCCGAGGAAAGACTGATTTTCACTTTGCTGCTTCCGCTGGAAGAAGTGCACTCAATTTGAATCTCACGCCACTGCAGGGACCTGAGTCATTCAACCGAAAGTCACGGCCTCTGCAAGAGCATCAGTGCAAGATGTGTCAACATCTCGCACCTCGCTGGATAAGGATCCATGGTTCATGCATGTGATGTCACAAGCTCCATCCCCAAGAGGTGGGGCTAATTCCCTCACACTCCTTGGAGAGCCTAGAAGTGGGAAAAGTTAGTAAAAAAGGCACCCCCCCCCCCCCCTCGGGACTAGAGAGCATGTGAGGGGCAGTGTAAGAGTTCTGACCTTCTGGCTATGAAGGTCGGAGTAATCAGTATGGGCAGAGTCCCTCACCCGCGCCAGTAGTTGTTCACGCCAACAGATCCTGAGAGCCCTACCTACAGAAGACCTCAGCCACCTACAGTCGCCGCCATCCCAAGGCTACTTCTACTTATGCCGCCTCCGCCAGCTACTCTAGGCCATTGCCATTCGACCACCAAAGGACAGCATTAACTTCAACCTAACCTTTCTAAAATACCTTCCTTCCTTAACACGTAACCAGATAGTGAATGTCACAGCAACGTCGTCCCTTCTGGACAGCCCATAAGGCCCTGGACCAGCCACGCCCTTTTTGATAAAACATGATTAGGTCCCTTCCGGACAAACCCACCTTATATTCAGCTAGGAAGCCCTGGCCAGTAATTTGTTGAGAATATTTTTTACTTACATACAATTACATTATCTTCATTTGAGCCAGGACATTTTCACCTAGAAGTAGCAAAACACGCTTCCGCAATTTAAATATTTGATTTGTCACAAGTATTTTGTTGTTATGAGAAATGTGAATTTGATATCTCATTATTTATTTACGTATCAATAAACACAATGATACCAGTGTAACTAAATGTCTTCTTATTTAAATTTGAATATCCCTTTTCTACTGATATTAAGGATCATTATTGCCATTGGAGTTTATTAATGTGTCATGTAAGTTAAGGCCGAACGCCGCATATTCGCAGCAAAGGCAATGTGCACACACAACTTAAAAGGCAACCCTGAGGTTGGTCATTGGATCAATTTCGGCAGAACCCAAAGCACTAGGAATACGATTCCATCCTTGGAATAGAGCTGAATTCGTGGCTTCCTACTCCGCCCGACGGAGGGAGACCTATCATCCTCACTCGATCCTCGGTGGAAACTCACCTAGGAGTATTGTGTCGCAGGAACTTCCCAGACTCTGTAACTCATGCTAGGCTGGCAAACGGCTAAGCGAGTGAGACACAGTGAAAGTGATATGGCCAGACGTGCTCTTAGAAGTACACACTAGTCCGCTTGTTAATTGCCCTGTTTTCCCTTACGGGATTTTAAAAGTTTATTTTCATCTGTTGATTTTTATTCACTGCCTTATGCCTCGTGCACATAAAAGTGGCAAGAAGTTTACATTAAAACAAACCTTTGACACTGGCTAACAGCCAGCGGCGCTAGAGCCCATGACTGGGCTCACCATGCACATGTCCCGCACATGCGCAAAGAGGCCAATAATTTTGAACTTTCGTATAAATGTTATTTTCAGTGTAAATGTTTTAAAGTGTTTGTTACTATTTTTTAAATTATTTGGTTATAAAATTCAAAGTGCCCACGGCGCCGAGATTAAGAACACTTAATATTCAGGCGTGAATGCCGTCAAAGAGATATTAAAATAATATTGAAATTCATAAGAAAATTATAGAGATGTAAAACAATATTTAATTTAATTTGCGCATTTTATTTAAACAATAAAATATTTTACTCGGCGTGTATAGCACTTCCGCTTATGTGAACCCCGTAGGCAGCCATGGTAGGTCCGTGCGACGCTCGTCTCTGGACAGTCTGTAGAGGAGAGCTGGCAAGGTAAGACACTGTCACGTACGCACTACAACTTTTGTTCACTGATTTAGGTTTCCATAGTTAATTTAGTTTACCGGTTAACCTTTGCTTGTGTACATTTTGCCAGACACACAATATAGTTTTATTTTAATATTGAAATCAAATTTTTAAATTTTATCTCTTTTAAAAGATGAAAAAGGCATTATATTGTACCACAACATACTAAAAAAATGTTACATACTGACGCATGTCTTTTCAGTAACGACTAAATGACTTTGCCTCATCAGTGAGCAAGCTTTGCCGCTCGTTTTCAACAGAGTTTTCATTGTTGCCACGCTAGCCTGAAGATTGCACTGTTCACCCGCCGAGCCACCGAGGCTATGCATCCATGGCACTTCAGTGTCACAACATGCCGGCAGATGGCTCTACCAATATGTTCCGCTACATCTCGATTCACCAAGCCAGCCGGTGACATCACGCCTTGAGGAAGCTATGCTACAGCTACCTCCTCCCAACGACAACTCCTATCCAGCTGACTGAAGGAGAAGCACCAGCCAGAGTATAAATAGCAGGCCACCGTGCTCAAATGTCAGTCTATCCAGGCCTTCACATCATTCGTACCGAAGGTCACAACAGAACAAAGCGACTCTACTTTGACCACGCTGCTCTAGCCTAACCACTCCTCCGCATTTGTGTCGAAGGACTCTGCTATCATTGGTTAACCACTGCAACCTGTTTGCCGGAGCCGTCCTTTTCTCAATTTGCTTAGTCTTCGCTCACAGTGCTGAAGATCTAACCAGCACCCACGTAGTCCACACTAGACACTGCGGCCCTTTTTGGGCAAACATTATTAGGAGTAGTACCAGATTAAGTTAGATTCATAACACTCGTCTACCCTGCCATTGTTAGCTTAGGACCAGGTCGCCTTCACCTGGCTCAAAGTAGGTTAAGCATCCGTAAGGTCTTGCCGACGTCAGTAGGGACAGTCCACTTGCGAGACTGACTCTGAGAGATCACGTTTCGACACAGAGCTGGCAGACACTACACGTGACTGTACACCAGCATAGGACAACACGTCACCCGCTGTCTCTTCACGGACGTGAGAGTGTGATTCTGTCCAGATGCCTTACTCCCATGGGAGTGGTACCCGAGAGAGGCTTATTGCCTCTGGGTGTCTGCAGGCACTTACCCCCCTCCTCCTGACTTCACTCGCACAATCCTCACTGTGGGACGAAGCACAGGCCTTATACCACCTGGACATACCATCCACGCTGGAGATTCCCAAGGACCTCTTCCATGACCCCATTCGGCTGAGCGAAGAAACACACCCTGTGTTTGCAGCTTAGTTAAGTGGATCAGTCTTTGGAACTTGCCAATCCATGATTCTGAGGACTTGAGCCAGCAGAACCAACCCCTATGGCTGACACAACCTTAGCGCTCCTGCCTTCCAACCAACCTCAAACTTACACCTGCCGGAGTTGACACAGGTTATGCAGCCTACACAGGATATGCATTGCCAAGGTATACCGCTTAAAGCCAATCCACTGAAACGAAAGATCACGCTCACGGTACCCGATTTTGTACACTGCCGCAAAGCTACCAGGCCAGTACCACGTAAAGACTAAATTGAACCAGTAACCCCCTCCACCGGGTGTGCCTGATCTAGTACCCACCAAAAAGTGTTCTTGATGTAGCGGCGTTCCTCAGTTACCCTCAGGGCATCACACGTCAATACTAAAGGTGAGCACACAAGATAAACAGACAGCAGGCATGCTACAAATCAACACAAGCAGCTCTGATAATACAAGCACCTACATAAACATAAAACACGCACAAGAGTCATGCCACACTACAGACCTTCCTGTTGCGCCAGCTAATGGCCGTACCAGTACTGCTCACGTGGCAGACATTTTCATCCCCATCACATTTTGTATTTCATTTTCTTCTTAGCTATTTTCCAAAACAATATTTTGAAAAATAAGTTGCAATTTTATGCAGACGCTAAAGGACCAATCCATAGATGACTTAATCCAAGATATTTTGCATCAAAGACGTAGATAAAAATTACATGCATGAGCAAACATGCGCACACACACTCCCCCACATGCACACACGTGCAAGTGCATGCACACACACATGCACAAACATGAGTGTGCATGCGCACGTGCACACACACCTGTTTCTTTTTAATTTAAACATTTTTATTGTAAAGAGGAATTTAGAACGTATTTACTTTACAAAATTGATTTTATAAAGAAACATTTTGTGTGTTATTAATGGTTAATAAGCTCTACTAGACCTTGGACAATAAAAGTGGGTAGATTTTCTTTTGCACAACAGAAAACTATCTTTCGTAACTACCTTAAACACACCAAACACAATTTTGTAGGTTCTTGTATTTGTTTTTGGAACTACGTCCAGTACACAACTTATTAATTTTTACTCACGGTCTTCACAAGATACTAAAATAATTACAAAACTACATCTGACTAACTGCCCTACATCATATCACAAAACATGCCAACAGAACAAGCAACATAGTCAATAAACCTGCCAGTAGCAATACACCCCTCCCCTGCCCAAAAAACAGTCTACAAACAATACTTTTGTACTAATGAACTTGATGCAGACACCTCCAGTTAAAGGATGTTTGTATGTAACACTTCAATATTGTCACACTGGCTTATGTGGTTTCTATTTACCTTGCATAACAAGCTGTTTAAATACACTGTATATATTTACCTTGCCTCTCCCATTTTACCAACAAAATAACTTCAGTCGCATCTCCAACTTGTAAGTACATATTTCCTTCTGTTTAAAAAATCAGGTTTCACATTTCCAAGGAAAGAGTATATACGTATATATATATATATATAACACGTATATATATATAACATTTTACGTCTTAACTAGATTAGGCACGTGTGTTCTGGTAATCAGCAAAGTTGGTATAAAGGCTGACGCGTGCCGCTTATATGAGTCATACTTAACACTACTTCGACTCATCCTAACGTGTTATATTCTATCAGGAACCACAACCATAGATGGCTACAGGATTGTTTCCCGTGCAAGGACAGTGACAGACACATGGTATTTCCTGATGTTCCAGACCCAACTTCCTCTCACTACTAACATAGCTTCTACGTATCCCAAGGAAGCATCAAACCCACTACGTTATTCACGAGCGCGCACAGGATCGCCCCAGTCTAGTGGGCAATCCTAACACGTGAAATAAGCATTGTTTCCAAGAGGCCACAGAACACGTCAACCTCCTCAAAGCATCTGCTAGACAGTGTGTTGCCAAGCTTTCAGAAGATGGCCGAGCACCCGGGCCAAATAGCCGAGTGCAAGGGTAGATTCTCCCACCCCACTCGCTCCAGACCAGGCATGGGCTGGCCGAGCGCACAATATAACTGTGTGTGGCCAAAGAAGCCAGTTATCTTCTCATAGCTCACCTTAACACTTCTGTGCTAGGGTTCTCTACTGCACTTTAGGCCCTCACTGCCCTCTCCAAGAACTTCTAGAGATCTTCAGCAGCCCCCAGTGGCTGCCGCAAACAACGACCAGAGGCTCCAAAGGCTACAGTCAAGTCAGCAGCTCCACAGGCTTCTCTCAATACCAGGAGATCCAGCCAGCAGTAGCTTCAGAGGCTGCAGTCAACGGCTACCACCAGATCCAAAGGTTCTGCAGTATTTACCACCAGCTCTTCAACAGTAAGCCTGCAGGTTTGACAACCACCACTAATTTCTGGTAGTAGCAACTACACCCACTGCTGTTAAAAGTGGCACCTTTTTTCTTAAAGTCTCAACGAGACATCCCAAATTAGAGTAGCTGCGACCGAGTTGTTTTTATAGCCGTCAAAGTTATTCTATACCAAGTTAGATTAGGAGCAGATCACCTCCAACCATGTTTTGCTTGGTATGAGATAGTACGTGTCACCTGCCTAGCGCGGAACACAGCATTCCAGCAGTCAACACCAGTAGTAAGACACCAAGGCTTGGAGCCAGCCCCAGTTGTAGCCAACCACATAGTCAGAGAAACAGATTACGAGTCAGGTGGTCAAGGTAAGGAAGCCTGACCGAGTAAGTAACGTGTGCCCAGACTTTGTGTCAAGCCAGAGGCCAACTCGACCTACTTCACATAAACCAAGGCCCTAGTATTGCAACAATAACTTGTAGCCTTAATCCAGCGCTTGACCTAGCGCAGTCAAAACCACAGGAGCATGTCTCACATCAGGCTTTAGAAAGCAAAGTGCATCAAGTTGGTGATCGGTATGAATAATTCTATGCAAGTACTGTACACTAGACAGTTCAACTCCAATGAGCGTGATATTTGTCTTCTCACACACAACAGCAACATTAATGTTCACAGAAACAGTTAAGTTAACTTAACTTGCTTGCAAACGCAGCAGTGTCTTGATTTAACAACTTCATTTAACTTTCAGCCGTATGTTATACTTATTTTTAACGACTACATTTACCAAAGTTATTTACATGAGACACTTCGAAAATGTAAAAAATCTAGGTATAAAATTGCAGTCCCTCGTGAATGTTGTCAAAGTTTAAAATACAAAAAAAGAATTTGTAAGAGTGAAGTCTGCCACCACTTGCTGCCAGATGAAGCTGACTTTGTGTGTGTCTATCTACAAGTAACACCCTCCGAGTACTTGTACATTCTGTCTACCGTTTCAATGTAACAAGAAGCCTAGCGGCCTATTCCCACCATGTAAAATACTAAGAACATTTATTCACACAGAATTTTGTTGAACTATAATGTTGTTTGAAAATATTGGCATAAAATATGTATACATCATCTTGCTGTTTTGAAATAAAACTGTATAAACTGGAAAGAAATATCATTTGAAAATACAATGTACAATTTTCCGGTACTAACAACTAATACACAAATAAAAATTCATCCTACTCACTTATGTATTTTTTCTATGGAGAAATATTTTTAACCATTCTACATGACTAGCTGATTTTTTATGATAATATGGCATACAATTACAACCTGTAGGTATAATTTATGTTTTTGTTGACTAATGTTTTCTTTATAAAAAAGTATATTTTTTCTTTTTTGTAGCAATACATTACATTCACATATCTACATATAAGGCTTTATATAAAAAATGTTTCGTACTGACAAACTCATAACTAGTATGGGGCGTCAGTCATCAAGTCCATCAGTAAACAGAACTCAAGCAAATGTAAGCAAGCAATACGCAAGACAGTTTTCCACTTTACTCACTAGAGTTTATTCCACCACCATTGACAAACCCTACACCCTTCTTCTTGTTCTTCCCTGAAACCAGAATACAGCACAGTGAACACACCTCACAGACACAGACAGGCTCTGTGACATGCACTCTGTGAAAAGACGAGGCCGGAACCCAACAATACTGCAATTATTGACGGAGACTCACCAGTGCACGTCCACCAAGCCACACAACTATATAGTAGGATTTGCGGCATTCAGGGTTAAGGGATTGGGGAATCGGAGTCAGAGCCGACCGGCCACCATGTTGTTATGTCACCCGTCCGTCATTTTTAACCTTGACCTTTGACCCCAGTGAGCTCTGACCACAAAAATCCAAAAAGTTCCAAAAGAAAAAAATTCCCAAATATTGTATTAATAAGATTTAAAAATTACTAAAAATTTATTAGAAAACATAAAAAAAAAAAAAAACTTAAGAATTTTCCCGAGCCCCCACCCCCCTTATCACTCCTCACCTAACAATTTCATTGGCAGGCCTCCACCCTCTTGCCCATACCCAGACAGCCATCTTGGTAGACATCACCCTGTCCACCATATTGGAAGCCAGTGCCAATTAGCGATTAACGTTTGACCCTTAACCTTATCCCCCATGTCCTTGAAAACAAAAACTTGAGGAGGGGGGGGGATACATAAATGTCAACAAGCATTATACATTGCAGACTACCACCACCATATTAGATGCAGATGACCTTAAACTTGACCCATGGCCTTGAAAACAAATACTAGAGAAAAATACATGAAGTCAACAAGTATGACGTACAGACTACTA
The DNA here is from genome assembly GCA_029891345.1 of Dryococelus australis. Classification (NCBI taxonomy): domain Eukaryota; kingdom Metazoa; phylum Arthropoda; class Insecta; order Phasmatodea; family Phasmatidae; genus Dryococelus; species Dryococelus australis. The sequence goes on along the minus strand of CM056995.1, from coordinate 10,258,522 downwards.
CTACCATATTAGATGTAGCTATCTTGACCTTTACCCCATGACCTTGAATGACCTTCATAACACACACACTCAAGAAAAATCTATGCGAAGAGGTAGAAGCTAGCCGAGAAGATCCACCTTTCGCGCCAGCTGCTGTCAAAGTAAACCTATTAGCTTACCTCCCTACTGCTCATAATATACGAGACTGCAAGCCCTATGGCAGCATACTGACTTTGAACCAATAGTACTGCACCATTAACACATTGTGCAAACACCAACCAGCCAATCACACGAGGTGGAGTCAGTCTGTCGTAGGAGTCAGTCGGCAGGAGTTGTACCCTTGTCACTGCTTAAAACAAATCTGCTACACTGGCAAAAGTTTACAAATTAAGCACGCTGTAATAGTGGCAAGTAGTACTATTAGTTACTAACAATAACCAATAAAGTTTAATAATTATGGTTAAAGAAGATTATGTTGTGCCAAGGATCACTGAATAAATCAAGCAAACAAGGCATATAAAGAATTGGTGATGCAACCTTATATTCTTTCTTTCTCTTACAATAAACAAGTTTCATAGAACATCAACATATTATCACTTTAAACTCTTTGATCATAAAAGTTTTAATAAATTATCATAGGTCAACTAATTAAGGCTAAATACACAAAAAAGGAGGCACACATCAGATATTATTTCAAGCTTATAGCATCATATTCATTTGCTATTTACTTATTTACTGCCTTCATTTTGTACGTCGCAAAATAAATAAAATAAAATCTCTTAGTTTGAAGTGTGACACTATTGAAGCTTAAACATTTAACTGTACTTATTAAAAAATAATAATATCATTAGAAATTCAAAGATAAATTAAAATATGTAGGTCATATCTGCTTTAGTTTGTCTGGTCCCGAGCACAGTACACACAGCATCTGATTGCTACTGCAAGCAGCAGTGGTGTAACTCGTTCACCGGAACATGGTGAAATACGAAACATCTCAGCAAAAATCATGAGAGCAAAATGAAGAGAAAATCATGCAATAAAAGATGGAACCTCTGCAACTAAATTTAATACAGAAAATAATTAACTATCGGTCCTATCCACGAGAATGACTGTTTAAAAAAAAATAGAGCCAAAATCACCCCCAACAGGGAGGGTATAATAGATGCTAGGTGTAGATCATCATCACATTGAACAGAGAAGTATACATCACCAAAACATTATATAACACTCGAATCTTCACTATTAAAACAAACCTACAAGTTGCTAGAGACTGGCTACATCGTAGTCAGCCCAATCCTGGAAACGGACTACATCCTTCAAGTATACAGGTGAACACAGCAAGAGTGCAGAAAAAGGGCGGATCTGTCGTCTGAAGTGGCCTTAGGAATATTGCACTCGGATGGCGTCGGTAGCGACGAAGAAACTAACTTAGTACCGGATGCACCGCTAGAGAGCACTAAGATGAACAAAAGGCAGTTTCAGTGTGTCATTTAGGATACTTTTCTACGGCGACACGGTGTACAAAAGAAAACGCTGCAGAAATTTACAGCATGGGAGGCTGAAGCCTGCAGAACAGACACGCTTATCGAAATTAGACGTGGAGACGTGACTGTAACTGAAGACAGCTGCATTCTGTAATCTGATAACACGCGTGGGATACAATCCACGCTGCCCGAGCTGCGAACCGTTTCGCTAGGCCGTCGGCTCTACCTGAACATTACTAGGACTGAACTTACTTGCTAAATGGCAAAGCACAATTTAATATTTATTTAAATTATGGACGATTAACTGAGTTAATAGAACTTAAAATTCCCAAACTACTGCTCATTAAGTAACTAATTCCAAGTACACATAAATTCTAATAACATTTAAAATTGCCTTCTGTAAACTCTTATTTACGAATCAAGAAACAAATAAATTCATCAATGACTCAAAATGAATTTAAGTACCAACCTGTACTTATTAAACCATACTAAAGAAACATTAAAAATACTACGACTGACTGAAAGAGATATATCGCCCTAACTGAAAACTAATATTCCGCCGATAAGTTATAAATTACAGATAACCCAATTCACCTGTAAACTGAAAATATAGCAAACTAAACCAATTGAAATTCTTAATCAAATCTATTATCCATTATTTTGTTATAATATACTGTTTGCCTTGAAACAATCAATATCGTTGTAATACTAAATTAGGGACCATGTCTAACTGAGGGATTAAAATAAACTGTCAAGACTGCAAAAGCCTGAAATTAATGGATAGCTCATTTACTCTGAATATTTCTTATCTTCTGTCCATTTTAAGAATATAAAATAAAGAAAATTTACCAACATGGGGCACTAAAATAATTAATGTGCCATTCAAATGTTCCCAAAATTTTAAAACGGTACAGAGTCAGTCGGCAGGTTGATATATTTCAGACTCTGTGTGTGTGTCGCAAGTCCCCCTATTTTAAAATAAAATTATATAGTCTTATCTCCAAAAGCTGAGCATTTTACGTAATAACCTCGCTTTAAAAAAAATCTATATATCCAGGTACCATATCACTTAAATATGCTTGTAGGAATATATGTATATAATATATAAATTCAAATTAATTTTGTATTCTCATATTTATATATACATAGTTATGCATAATATAAATTTAAAATAATTTTATATTTCTATACATACATACCTGTACATATACAGAGTTATTTACATATAACTATATATACTTATGAATAAGATAAATTGAAAATAATTTTATACTTACATACTTATATACATATACATAGTTATGTATAAAATAAATTGATATTAATTTTTTATTATTTCCATGATTATATGTACATACATACACACACATTATATATATATATATATATATATATATATATACACACACACACACACACACACACACACACACACACACACACACATACAAACACACATATCAAATAGTACCTGCATGTTTTAATCTGGGCCAAACGAGTATTTGGGTTTTCTCAGAGTGCTCCCATACTGCAAAGGTGAATCGTGAATATGAAGGCCTGTGTTTTTGACCTCGACGACCATGGAGCTACGACTTGCAGCATTACTAACTGCTGATCAAGTTTTCACCTATGTTAAAAATGCTCTGCATGAGAGGGTGGCTCGGCATGGTTCAAGTTCAAGTTGGGCATCGACCAATGGCAAAGCATAGTGGGAACCTGCTGTAGTTCTAGGCACTTTTATTGCAAAGTGCAAAAACAGTTTACCCAGGAAGTGTTGAAATATACCGAGGGAACTGGATATAAACATTTTTTAAAGTGAGATTATTACATAAAATGTTCACCTTTCAGCTTTTAGAGGTAGGACTATATAATTTTATTTTGAAATAGGAGGAATAAATTTTAATTTGCGAAACACAGACACAAAGAGTCAGAAATATACCAACCTGCCAACTGACTCCACCCGCTCCACTGCTTCACCTGCGTGCTCCACCTCGCGTGATTGGCTGGATGGTGTTTTCACATTGTATTAATGGTGCAATAAGATTGGTTCAAAGTCAATATGGCGCCATAAGGCTTGCATTCTCATATATTACAAGCAGTAGGGAGATAAGCTGAGAGGTTTAGTTTGACAGCAGCTGGAGCAAAAGGTGAATCATCTCTGCTAGCTTCTGCCTGTTTGCATAGATTTTTTCTCGAGTTTTTGTTTTCAAGGTCACAGTGTCAGGGTCAAATTTCTATTGCTAATGGGCAGTGGCTTCCAAGATGGTGGACAGGTGATGTCTACCAAGATGGCAGTCGCCTACCAAGATGGCTGACTGGGTACGAGCAAGGGGGTGGAGGTCTGCCGACTAATTTGTCAGCTGGGGGAGGTGGGGGGAAACCTCAGGAAATTTAAGCTTTTAAAATAATTTTTTAATCATTTTAAATAATATATTTTTGGGGATTGTTTAAAGAATTTTGGGGTCAGAGGTTGCCCAGTGTCAAGGTCACACATGTCAAATATGACTGATGGATGACGACAGCATTGCGGCCAGCTGGCTCCATTTGCCCAATCTCTTATGCCTGAATGCCTCAACTCCTGCTACTCACACATACAAAACTTTGTGCACTCATATTACCAGGCACAATTTCAGGCCAATACAATTTTACTTATTACGTTACATCCTTTGCTTTTACGTGTGATGAAGCAATGTGTGACTTTTGCAATACAATTTGTTGATCAAATGTACAAAAACATCCTTTTTTTTTTTTAATTCTAATACAATTAAATTACTTAAATTCTCTGACACAGAATGAACCTCATACACACACTATCACTATATTTTTTACATTTGCATTGTTTTTTTTTAGCATTTTTTTAATGTCTATCATTAGCTACAGTAAATTGATCAAACCTGTACTACCTTGTGTGTACAATGGCATATTTTGTCACCTCCCCTCCCTTCTTCATGAACATTTTATCAATATTAATTTTTAAGTTTGTTTTTACTCTGTGATTAATTTACCATCTTTTTTTCGGAATGTAAACTGCAGACTAAAAATAAAATTGGAAAGTTATCCCCCCCTCCAGTTTTTAAAGAAGGCACTAAAATATACAATTTCCCTAGCAAGCCTTTAATTCCAGTCGAACTGGGATAAGTATATAGTATATTCAGGAATTCCATTCGCAGAGGCCTTGTTCATGTTTATCAGAGATTCACTCCCTTAGATAAATCTTTGATTACTTTTAAAAATATTTAATCAGCACCCATATCGGTGTAATACTGGGTAGTTCATGTGGTCTGAGAAACATCACTGTACTCAAGACTATAAAATTTACTCACCAGTCTTTTTGTTTTCTTTCTCATCGCTCTTCCGCTCAATCATGGATGCTACAGTTTTCTTTGATTTTAAAGACTCTTCAAAACTTCGCATTTGCTTCGGAATCTTGGCTTGTTGTTTTCCCCACATCTCTGCAGCGGCCAGCACCAAATTGTAGTTTTCAGTAAAATTAAATCCCTGGAAACAAGAGAGAACTGTTGAAAATTATTTCAAAATATGTGCTCTTACGAGTGAATAATGTTTCATGTACTGTGCTTGTGTATGCTGAACTACGCAAACAGCAATGTCACTGTTACAGATTTTCAAGTCTCATTTTTCGCCATCATGTGGCTGTACACAGTTCACGGCTGTTAAATAATTTGTTCATTCATACATTTGTTCATTTACTGTTCTGTAGAGAAGGAACAATACAAATATAATATAAATAGTACAAACAATAAAAATACAACGCAAACAAACAAGAATACAACTAGTACAAAAAAATACAAATAGTACAAACACACGAGAAAACAAGAAGAAAAATAGCCACCATAAGGGCATGGCCAAAATACAAACGACCTGTGATTCAAATTAGAAGACATAGGCCATTGCGAATCCAATTACATTTCGACAAAATACTCAGTGTGGTAATTAAGCACAATAACATTCAGTGAAACAATGCGGTAGATACACGAATAACGCTTGAGTCACAACACCTCAGCCAACCTGACAAGACCACAGCCTTCTTAATAGAAGTAAAATTTATTTATATTTTATTTTTAATTTCCATTGTATCGGAGGTAATTGTTAAAAATATAAGCTTTTTTGAAGAGGAGATGATATACTAACAAAATAAATATATATGAGTTGTGCTGGCTTCCCTGTTCAATATTTATGGGGACAAGGTCATAAATTAACTAGAATGTAAAAAAAAAATGTTAAAAAATGACAAGTTCGGGCGCTTTGTTTTCGTCGAGTGCCATGTTGTATAGTCCTGTAACATGCTTTAGTAACTTAAGCAAATATGCATTGACAAGTCACTTGTCTGATGTGGATGTGTTAACGTTTACCGTAGTTTAGTTGGCCGGTGTACGTTGAACTGTGTGGTTTGTGGGGGAAGGAGTGAGCATTGTGGCGTCCGAAGCCAACCGTGCGAAGACTTGTGATTTATGAATGGAGGGTGCAAGTACGAGCGCTTCGTAACAATGTTTTGGCCACTACTGTTTGAATTTTTTAGTAATTCATGGTGTTATAGAGTGAGATAAGGTGAAAACATGCCCAATGGTAGTTGAATTGGCTGAGGACAGTGAATATTGTACCCATCACCTGCTTAGGCGAGTAAATGCACATACATTATATACGTCTTATTGCAAAGCCACCTCGGACTGACAGTTACTGCTGAAGCTTAGCCAAACATTACGCACAGAGCCAGAGTCCCAGGTGCCAGCAGGAGAGTAAATCCCCAAAACAGTGATTCAAGACACAGTGGAAATTTATTTTAAGGTAATGAGCACGAGGCGCTCATGCATCCACAACGGTTAGAGTTTCCCCAGAAATGATTTTCAAGCATAGCCCTCTTGCACAGAGGGGAAGTGGATGTCTCTGCCCTCACAGTCTGCAAAGACTTGTGAATATTCAACTAACGGTGTCTGACCACTAGGCCATTTGCGCCAAGGTCACCGACAGTAAAGTCTCCACCGTAAGCCGGCCTCCGACGCCGCCTGCCACAACACCATCAGCAACCCTCGGAAAATGCCACCATCACAGTTTCTAGAGGTATCTCGACGTCCCTACGTGTCCTCTACCTGTACTGTAAAGTCTTTTCCTGTCACCTCCATGGTAGCAGGAAATGCAGACGTCCCTTCTGAATTCCCCTACCCCATTCCACCCTTTAGAATCCTGTAGGCCTAGTCGAGTGAAAATTAATCTCTTTAATTTTCACATTCTTTTATGCAGGTCACCTTCGCCTGCTTTAACACTAGCTTCAATTATTTAATAAGAGCTACACATCCCCTTGTTTTACTCAAATGTATAATAAAATTTGTGTGTTCAAATTAGTACTTATCTACCTTGATTTTTTTTTACCTAGTCATATTTAATGTTACAAGTTTACTCAAGATCTCACTGGCACTCTTAAATAGAGCATCCCTACTGTCAGGTGGAAACGGACCGAGTGTTCTTGGTTTATCCACACCTTGCCAAGGCCGGGAAAAATTTCCGCAGTCTGAACAAGACCGAAATATCCTGGTACAGCACGGGTCGTTTTAACCTCCGGCGGGCATTGCAAATAGAATTAGAAGCCGTAAAACGTGCGGTAACTCCACCAACCAATAACAAAGAACTCCTCTAACACTATCCTTGAACTGTTGTTTGGTACAGACTCAGAACACACTAACCAGATTCCCCTAATATTCGAGGCTGCAAGACAAGGTGGAGATTCCTTACTTAGTCTAGATTGGCCCTAGCATACGGTTGTGTATAATGACACCCCTGCTCCGCCTTCACCTACACCAGAACCAACCCTTTCGTCTCGCCCTGTCCTCCTAGTATGGGAACCTATCAACATGTGCCCAGATCGCACAGCTATCAGAGAGATAATTAACATTCACCTACCACCCAAGGTTGCAAACCCTCGTAGGATAGCGTTGATTTCGCACGATTTCATTCCAACTCACAATCCGACTAGACTAGAGCCATATAGAAGGAAACAGAACTCAGACCCGTCAGAATAAGCCCAGACAGAGTTATTCCTCTCCTTTAATGCATTAACCCGTGGCAGCTGGCGTCACATTTCTTGACAACCTTCATGGTAAGCCGGATCAAACTCCCTGGGAGGGAAACCTATTTGAACTAACTTACCCTGGGGTTTGTTTCCCCTCCTACTAAAGTCTCTCGATCAAAAGTGTGTAACCCTGAATCTTCGACATGGGAAGATCCCCGACCCAGCCAGGAAAAAACCTATTACACGCTCAGTTGACACCCCCGGAGAGACCCTGTAATTTCAAAACAATAGGAGCGCAAACAGATATCAAATTTGAACTAGTTAGGGAAGGCAAATCCCTCTTTTCCCGGGAAAAACCCCCTGCAAGAACGCGTCAAGGTAATGAGTATAAAGCTCTTATGCATCCGCAAAGCTTGGAGTTTACCATAAAAAGTGAACTTGTGTGTATTCGTAACATTGTGAATTTAGGTATTGTTATGTCAGCTCGTTTCGCAATTTATCGTATAATACGATAATGTACATCTTTTTTTAGCTCGTTTTACCCTGCAATTTCCCCAAATTTCATAACACTACGCATATTGTATTGTAGCTTGTATTGTTAATATTGTTAATTTAGGTATTGTTCTGTTAGGATTTCTTGTAAATTAACATTTTTCCATGAGAAAATATTACAATAATGTATGTTTATTCCACTTGTTGCAATCTAATGTATTTAAGTGTTAAAATATTACGATAATGTACATATTTTTCACTTGTTTTACTCCGCAATTTCCTGAACTTCATAGCCCTCCCCACTATCGTATTTTTTACTTGTTAATGTTGTCAATTTAGGTAATGTTTGGTTAGCTCTTGTTGCAATTTAACATATTTTTGTGTTAAAATTACAATAACGTACAAATTTTCTACTCCTTTTACCCCACAATTTCCATGCACTTCATAGCCCTCGCCACTGTAGTATTTACACCTTGGGTTGGTAATATTGTCAAACTAGGTAATGTTCAGTTAGGTGTTGTTGCAATTTACAGTATTTTCGTTAAAATGTTATAACAACGTATATATACTTCACTTGTGGTAATTGTTCAGAATAGAAACTGTTTTGAAGGAGACATTGTAGACCAAAGAATTAATTTATATGGGTTGTGTATGGCTTATCTGTTCCAATATTTACGGGGACGTAATGATAAATTAACTAGAACGTAGAAAATAAAATAGTTAAAACAAGAGTAGTTTAGTTGCTTTGTTTACATGTTGTATAGTACTGTAATGTACCATGTTCATGGTACTTGTACCATAATTAGAACTTGTGTACCATGTACTATGACTACAGTAAAAATAAAATATATGCAGTTAAAGACTGACGTATAATGTGACGCACTTCTGGTTCCGGTAATGCTCTGTAGATATATTGCTTCTACTTCGTTACCTCCAGCTGCTGATGTAGTCTTGTTATACGTGCCTACGGCACAACTACTGTGCAATTCTTATTAAATGCCGGGGCAGCGGTGGCACACTCGTCTCCCACTACGGCAGTCTGTGTTTGATTCCCGGCAGGTCCGCTCCCGGTTTTTCGCATATGGGAATCGTGCTGGATGATGCCGCTTGTCAGCGGGTTTTCTCTGGGAACTCCCGTTTCCCCCGCCCTTGCATTCCAGCGCCGCTCCACCCTAGAGCCACACTTCATGTCATGTTCAGGGATGACGGGCACCTACAGGTCCCAGCTGGAAAGCCCGCCACTCGACGCATTTATTATTACAAAGTGCCGATTCCCTCCTATCGGATATGATAATTCCTTCTGCGGTGTTTCGTTTAACGGATGTGCTGGCAGGCCAGGGTACTCTGTGGGGTTCCACCTAACTGAAGGGCGTTGAGGAGGTAGAGGGGAATCGAATGCCAGGGTGAGCCTCTCTCCCAGGGAACACTCTCTTACTCACAGTGAAGGTTGCCAAGATTCTGGATGCCAGCTATCCAAGGTAGAATTGTAATAATGGATTTGAAATGGTGATTAGTTGTGAGAGAGAGAGTGTGTGTATTGGTAATATTGTGAATTTAGGTCATGTTTGGTTAGGTTGTTTTGCAGTTTAACATACTTTTGTGATATTCGTGATATAATCATAATATTATATCACGAAACCACGTTTGATCACATAAAGATCTAACCAAACAATACCAAAATATAAAAAATATTACCAATACAAGTTACAAATACAATAGTGGGGAGGGCTATGAACTGGAGGGAAATTCTGAGGTAAAATTTTTGCATACGTACATTTTTTTAAATTTTTTTTTTACCCCACAATTCCCCTGATATTCATAGCTCTCCCCACTATGAGAGAGTGCAAAATAGTAACTGCACTGAGAGAGCACAAATCTGTGTATACACTGGTGTGCTCTAGCACTTTCTGATCATGTGCCATATTTGTTTACAAGGTTTTAGTATGAATATGGTTATAGTATTTTACTGGGCCAAAACCACATCACATTTTACCTGTAAGAGAATCAGTCAATATGTTTTAGTTAACTAATTATCTTACATAACACACATTTATAGATATACGTGTTCCAGACAAGTTTTTTATTTCCATTTTGTTATAACAAGACGGAAATGTATAAAACAAAAATTGTATTTTATTCCCATAATCATTCCAGTACTGCTATAATATTTGCAAATTTTTTTAAACACACACTAACTTATGGCGTATTCCAATTACTGCTCCGGACTGCACACGGTGCGCACTGGCAGAGTGGAGTGTGTTCCAATTACCGGAACTCGCTCCGAGAGCAGTCAAATTTTCGTATTCCAATTGAGAGTTGCACTGAACGAGTGCACATAGAGAGCAACTTTTTCTGCTCCAAGTCTGCAGTCAGTTCTGATTTTTAGAGCGATATGGCGGCGACCTGTAATTATGAAAAGAACACAAAACGTACTGCAATGTTGGAAATACTACAATATCTAACATTTCGGCAGCTGAATAACAAGTAATAGTTGATATGAAACAAATATGCTTTCGGTATACTGACGATATCGTTTGTAATTATAGAGGCTATGAGGTTATTTCACATAGTAACTCGTGCATACATTATCCAACAAGTTAAAGAAAAATTGGACAAAATTATCTGTACCGAATTCCATAAATTTAAATTTAAATCCCTTTAGCAACATTGTATTTAAAGCATTTTCTCCAAAAGTTGATATGTTGTCGCAAATGTTTTGCTCTATTTTCGAGGAGTGTTCCAGTTAGTGCATAAACAATATACACTCGTTTCTGCCAATCACGTGACAAATGTAATTTTTAAGTTTTCAGAGCACACCCAGGGCAGTCAATTGGAATACGCCATTAGACTTTGACCATGATCTTAGATTAACATGACTAGTTTTTGTTCTGTTTTATTGCATTTGTAAGATACGTTTTCAATACATAGCTGCACCATTTGACATAATGTCTGCGTAATGTTGGAGAAATGAGTGTGTGAGAGAGCACGAAGCAGTGTTCTCACCAGTGCAAAAGAGTGCTCTCTTGAAAGCATACTCTTTAACTGAGGCACAGCTTTAAAACGAGTGCAAGTGCAAACAGAAAAGAAATCATCTCTGCAGACCCCTTTTTCGGGGGGTGTTTAGGGAGTTTAAGATGAGGAAGTGGGAGATATAAAAGGTAATTAGGGGTTCAGAGAGCAGTAAGGCAGTGGGTCCAGATGAGACAGGAAACACAGTACTAAAGTTTGGTGGCAGGGAGTTGGCGAAATATTTAGAAGTGCTGTTTAAAAAGTCCTTAGGAGAGGGTAAGTTACCACAAGATTGGAAGGATGCTATGGTGGTACCTAACACAAGCAGGGAGAGGATAGGGGGAGGCATGGCAGCTACAGACCGGTGAGTCTCACGTCAAGTACAGGAAAAGTAATGGAGAGGCTGGTGGTGCAGTAAGTGGTTAGGGCGATGAACAATAGGAATTGGTTGGAGGAGTCCCAGCATGGTTTCACGAGGGGATACTCATGTGAGACTCAGCTGGCTGGGTTATTAGAGGATCTGGTGCAGGTAGTTGATGAGGGGAAGCAGGTGGATGCCTGCTTCATAGATTTTGAGAAGGCATTTGATAAGGTGCCCCATGAGGAAAGTGGAGGCGCTGATACCAGACAGGAGGGTAGTGGAATGGATAGGGGACTTCCTCAGGGGGCGAAGGCAGAGGGTGAAAGTGGGGGAGGCAATATCAGAGGAAGAGGAGGTTACGTCAGGGGTACCACAGGAAAGCATGCTGGGTCCTTTGTTATTTACCATAATGGTAAACGACATGGGTTTGGGAATTAGGGGGAAAATAAGATTGTTTGCAGATGAATGTGTCGTATATGCTGAGTTGGGAGAGGGAGGCGGAAATTTGCAGGCAGATATTGACAAGATATGGTTGTTGACCAGGAAAAATAAAATGAAGATAAAGGTAAGAAAAATTAAGCTAGTGAGGTTCACAAGGAAGAAGATGTTTAGAAGGGACATATACAGATGGGAGGGACAAGAGATAGAAGAAGCAGCAGAATATAAGTATCTAGGTATAGTACTGCAGGGAGACCTAAGTGGAAAAAACAGGTAGAGAGGGTGGTAGCAAAGGGAAGAAGGGCCCTGGGTATGCTGGGAAGGGTGCTGAATGGAGTCAGCTATGAGGTGAAGGAGAAGGCGTATGGCACAATGGTACGGCCAATGTTAGAATATGCTGCAGCAGTATGGGACCCGTATGTGGAGGTGGAGGTGTGAGAACTGGAAGAGGTGCAGAGAAAGGCAGCAAGATGGGTGAAGGGTAGGTGGAGAAGGGTAGGTGGAGAAGGCAGGGGCAGGATGGTGATGAAAGAAATGGGGTGGAGCTCATTGAAGGACAGGAGGAAAGTTGAACGGCTAGTCAGGATGTACAGGAGGGTGAATTAAGAGGGAGGATGGTGAGGGCTACACTGCAAGCTAAGTAAGGGGGTGTTTAGAGGAAGAGGAAACAACATTAATTAGCTTCAGAGGGTGTGGAGGAGAACGGAGCGGGGTAGGCAGTCCATGCTTGTGAGGTCTGTGAGGGAGTGGAATGTGTTGAGGGAGGAATTGGTATCTGTGAGAGGGGTTGGTAAGTTCAGGAAGGGAGTGGAAGAGGAGTTTAGGTGGGTAAGGGAGAGGTGAGAGAGCTCCCCGGCGGGCAGTAGTCTAATTGTGAGTGTATGTATGTATGTATGTATGTATGTAATGTACCCATCGATGGTGGCATTGGACAGTAAACATCAATGTCTTAAATTCAGACATGACCTATGTTCAATATGTAGAATGAATTCAAAAACTAATTCATTAGAACAAAAAATAACGAAAGGTAAAAATATGACTATCTTACCTGAAAATGCCTTCCATTCTGTAAGTCATTCTTGTACTTGTCACGGAATTCGAGATGAATGTCATTTAAGAACTTGTCGACATACGAGAGCTGCAGAATTTTTTGGTAAGCTACAACGAATACAAGTTCAAATTCGTTGTCTAGCTTATACTTCAGTGTCAGAGCATTGTGGTCGAAGCTATTGTTTCCAGTTCGTTCCTAAAAATAAACAAACATCACAACAGCATAAGTATGTACGGCCACATCTGATTATGTTCAAAACTCTACGACATTTACGACGAACTATAAATACATACATATGTTTTGACAGCATGCTGCAATAACCTACCTGCAAAATAACACTTCTAATCAGTGCATTGACAGATGGTGTAAATATCTGGCTGGTGCTCTGAAAACACCAGAGTACAATGCCGCCCTTACTGAAAATTGTAAATAAATCCAACATTTTACTTCAAAAAGACTTATAAAAGGCTGCTCTCTCCAACGCGCAATGAATGTCAAGGTTGTACCACTGCTGTTTTGTTGAATTTAATTTGTTTGCAGATGTGTCATGATATTTTTTTTGGCATTAGGGCACAAGCTCTATGGCGACTCGGAGAAACCTTACCATGAAAAAGCTTAAGAAGAAATAGAACTATACAATATTTTGCATGTTTTAAATTTTTTCCAAGGCACAATAATTAAAACTGAAATCTTAAAGATTTTTCTATTTCCTGTGAATCCTAACATGGAGTAGAGAGACATCGTAGCTCTACAAAACAAAATATGAGGTTTTTTTTTGTAGTACTACGGACTCTTTCCGTTACTCACGGTTTTCAATGGTCAATAATTTTAGTTTTGTCAGCTGTTGTTCCGATATTGCTGAAGGAACTGATGACCACTGATTATCGCATCTAAGAGGTACCCAATGAGAGGCTACAACTGTTGCTGAGATCACAGATTTTACTGACGCTAAAAAACGTCAGTGTCGTGACTGCATTCAAGATGCCTGAAGTCAGTAGGAATAGGCTACACGTTCGGGCAAGCCATTTACCAGTGTGCAATGGAGTGGCACAGGGTTAAAGGTGATTATAGAAGGCGGTGAACTTTAAGGTGAAGGAAAATGTGTGGAATTTATACCAGGGAGGTGCCAGACGTCGCTCAGGCAGCATCTAAGTTGAAGTTCTGGTAGAGTATTATGATTCTCAGTATTCTCGGGGTAACGTGGACCGATTACCTGGGCACCATTCCCGCCGTGCTGTTGGATTTCACCTGTATTTTGTGGGGTGTCTCAAGCATCTGGTAGTTTATTACAAATGATTGTTGACATGTGACGAGTGCAGAGCCCTCGCCTATTAGACCGACACGTGATAAACTCACTACACTGTGGATTGTTGGGGCCACCCACACGCCCATACATATAAACACTTTATAACATAGCAGCATACTTTAATTAAAATTACACTTGTAAGTCAAGACATAAAAAAACTGAAGGAAAATAGCAAGATTCTGAGGATCTGTATCCTTAAACTCCTTGTATCAGTCGAATTAAAAAAACACATGTTAATTCCACATAACACTTTAAAACAATGTTCAGCTTACATGTCCCTCTAGGAGATAACTTGACAATGGTGCTCGCTTTTATCTGTGGCGAAGGTGATGCAGTTACAAAATTCCCTTTGGCTCGCGTGGATTAAGTGTACTGTTTGAATTATCATCCCCATGTGATGCAAACCTTGGGGGTGGCAAGAGGTGGTGTCCTAGGTGGCTAAAATGAAACAGATTCCAGAATAATGATGTATATTGTAGTTACATAACCGATGAAAACAGTGCTGGCCGCCGGGGAGCAGGAAAACGATGCGATTACAAGCGGACTGACCCCTCTCGGTGCTACTTGCTAACTGACTTCCCGCAGGGGTGTGAGGAAGGGCAGGAGTAGGCCCACACACCACATTGGGATCTACTTGCACACGGGCTCAAACATTTCTGCCTTAAAAACTACATACATGGACACAACTCTGCATAAAAATATAAAGATACAACAACTCTCACCTGCCTTGCAAAAATACACATGAAATAACATAGACAGAACACTTGTGGGCATGAACAAAAATACATTTGGATGAAACACTGCAAATAGAATGATTATGTGGGAACTCAGAGTTTTACATGCCATCTTTATGACACATGTAACCAAGTGTCTCTGTAAATTTTCCACATTCCATTGCGATGCTGATTTAATAAAGAGAAAATTTTGGGGAGTCTGTAGACATTCGTCCTGTGGTAGCATGCAAGATGCTACACTGCCTGCTGCAGATTACCATTTCTGAACTTACACTCCTCGCATCGCACTACTCTACACAACACCACAGTGATCAAACATAAAGTGCGGGTGTGTGCTGTGTTGTATAGGAACAGTCGGCTTGACAAATGGGTTAGGGTAGGGGACGAACACACATCAAACGCCCCACACCCCTTCGGGCCGTTTGTGGGTCAATACCATTACCTGCAGCACTGGGGTGTCCCCGGGGTCCTCAGAGGGCGCCGAAAAAGTATACACGTCCCTACTGAGACTGACTCTCGTCTGGTGCTTGCCATGGCTAGCTGATACTGGGGTATGCTGTGCCGCGGGTGGCCGGCGCACACTCACATATGTGGCACAGTTGTGCCCCTCTTCATCTGCGCAGGAGAAGTGCAGCAACAGACCGCTGCCCTCACAAACATGAGTTACCCTGATAAAATACATTAAATAAACACATTGCACTGAAGGGCTTTTAACCTGAAAAAGCCTGAGGTCCAAACATTACTAAATAAAACACAAGTGTTTCTTCACTGGTATATTTAGCATGTTTTTGATACATCACACGAGGGGAACACGAATATTACGGTGTCGGGCCTGGCCTGCTGGCATGGGCAATGCAAAAAGATTGGTGTGAAAGCAAATAATGACTTATGGTGCTTAAAGGTTCTCAGAGCAATGCAAACTATGGGGAAGGAGTCAATCTCCGGAGGTGGTATCAAAAGAAAATGCTCCCGTTAACTATTTAGCTATTGCAATGAAAATGGTTGGAGCGAAAATGTGCAAGCATATGGAGCGCGATGCGGCTACAGCCTAACTCTCGTACAGTTCAGGTGCTACTCACTTTCCAGTTTAGTTCCCGAACCTGCCAGGGATACAGGTTGGCTCACCAAGCTAGGACAATTTTCCTGCAACCTTGCAACCTTGCTAAAAAACACACTCTGAAACTTATTATTATAACATATGCACAACAAAACACTAAACTCTTGTATTAATTTAAGTACAATTGAGGTGGATGGGTGAGGTAATGAATGACACTTGTGAAATGAAAAGTACAGAAAAAAATAACTGTTCCAATACCTAAATGCACTACTTATTGGTGGCCGAGGGAATCTCTCGTGTCTTTATGGTCTTGCATGACACTCCTATTGTATTTAAACCCTTTGGAGGTACGTTTGTATTTTTGTACTACTTAAAGATTAATGCGCGCGCTCACACGTGGCCGCTTGGCCGCACTCCAAACTCGTTGCCTTCCTTTTGCGCATGGTGGCAGTCAGGCACTGTTGCATTTGTATCCTGCACTGTTTTTGTCGCTATACGTTATCGGCACTCTGGTAGTGTACTGGTGCATGGTACTCTGACTGTTGCATGGCAGGATAAATAGTCTTACGAGGCGAGGAGAGTGGGCTCACATCAACATGTGTAATTAAGATATTTATTTCCTGTCTCTTTTTTGTGTCTAGTAATTTTTGTATGTTTTTGTTGAGTTTATTTTATTTTTTTTCATTTTTCAACCATGTCGTGCTCATTTAATTTCCACCTGTATTTTGCAAGTATTATCAAGTGTTTAATGGATGCATTTTGCAGATCCAGGAGGGATGTTGAGGTTATGTGTATTGGTTTGGTATTTGGGATGAAAATTATACCAGCAGTTGCTGGGAAGGGGGGTGCCAGTCTGCTTAGTAGTGTCATGATGACTCTTGATCTCGGGGATGTACAGCCGATCACCCAAAGTGGCTGCACCTCCTGCACCAACCATGTGCTGCATCCACGCAGCTGATGTTGTGAACTGCGATTTTTTTGTTGTGAAAATCCTGAGATCTGGACTAGCAAGGGTTATCAACCTCCCTCGATGAATAGCTCACCCTCTGCGGGTGTTTTGGGCCCCCTCACACCAGAAAAATATGCGACTCAATCTTTCCATGTGCATAATTAATTTTCAAGGCCGAGATGTGGCCAAAATAAATAAATATGGGAAAAAAGATTCTAAACTAATTACTAAAAATATTTTCTACACAGTCACTTAAAAAAGTTTGGTTTGTCACTCTGCTCGGCGAGCACCTAAGCTGCAAAAACTACCAAATGGTTACACCTAGGTTTATGGTATATTATGGCCCCGGTGTGTACAAAATATCGGCGTTGAGAGATGGTGATCTCTCAGGAAGTGAAAAGAATAAGAAATGTCCCAGTGAATTAAAACTTAGCTATTGCAATTTACATGATCGGTAAACGGTACGACGACCATCTCGCTGAGTGCCAAAATCACAACTGGGAAAATGGCCACTCAGAAATTGAAGGTTAATAACTGTTTCCCACGTGACACACAAATCTCGTTATTTAAGAATGTACTCTTCCGTGAGATCAGGGTAGACATTGCAATGATTGATAGATGACAAAATAACCCTTCAAACACTTTCAAAAATCATATAAAAAAATTACACACAGAAATGAAAAAAAATATTTGCGGGCGGACACAGTGTGTTTGCAATTTATGTGTCCGACTCTCCGTGTCCTAACCTGGTTGGCATGATTTGCACATATAGTGGATATCTGTTAGGCACTGTCCCTTTTGCAACATTCATATGTTTACAAATTAAAACACTGGGCTTTACAATGCAAAGTATAATATTTCCTGAAACATACCTCAATTAATGATAGGTAATCGATCATGGTTTCTTATTGTCTGTTGACACTCCCCTTCTATTCGTGCATAGCCTCTGCAAAATTGGCCCTGCTGGCCAGTCTTTTGGGTAATGTCACTCACTACCTAAACAACGTGTGGTCACATGAAAATAATACACTTTAGTAAACATTCCATAACTAACAAACATAGCACTGCAAATTTACCTCTTCTGATTCATATTAGTGTACACGACTTCTGCACACTATGTATCTTAACAAGTGTGCAAAACTTTATTACTGGGGAGACAAAAAAATTTTGTGATATAGTTTGCAAAATATAAACAAACCCTGAACGGACTCCTAGGCCGTAAATAATACCTACTAGAGCAAAAGATAAATATTATACACACACATAAGCCCTTGAACAATAATAACAGGATGTGCAGTGTACACATCCTGTTATTATGGTTCAAGGGTTTATGTGTGTCACATGATCCATAACACGGGTCATGTAATGCACAACACACAACAATACTTTCAAAAATGTAAACAAATAAAACACGTGTCTTTCTCATTCACAACAAGCACATCGGCTGCACTTTCCTCCATAGCGAAAAAAACCAACCTGGTAATGGAACAACAACTTTAACAAGATATATACATTAATTGGTGGGTGGTACACATGCAGTTCACAGTCACTTACAATTCTCGCATGTTGGTGTAGGGTTGTAGATGCTAGTGTGAGCGTTGTGCTGAAGGAAATAGTCCCTCCTTGGCGCACAATCCCTCTATCACACACTCTCGCACCAGGGTGGGAGTTCAGTAACCATGTCCCATCCATGAGGGTTGGTTGCTTGTGGCCATGCTATGCGTTTTCCCATGTACCGGGTGGAATAGAACATTTTGGAACCTATAATCATTAACGTGTAATAGACACTTAATCATTTGAATAATTTTATTTTCGATGTCTGGTATACTACCCTCACTTCCCCGGAGTTTGCTTCACTTGGGGAAACACCTTTTTACCGTAAATTTTCGCATGGTGTAAACCGTTTTGCAGTGTAACCATCGGTGGGCGGTAAAGCCCATCATCAGCATGTAAGTTCCTTCCAAGTAAAATGGTGTGATCTTTAACCGAATAAATGCAACAGAGAATTATTCTGCTCATATATTATTCTGGTATCCGTTAGGCATGTAAGGGCACTGCCCCTCAAAATAGCCACCAGAATTGCTGCAAGTATTTTCCATAGTTTTCAGCATATCAATGTCTTAATTGTTTCATTGCATGTAGAGTATATGCATGGGCATGTGGTCAGCCAAGATAGTCCTCAACGCAAAACATAAAAGCATGAGTGATTTTACAGCCAATATTCACAGTCTCAACATGGCATGTAACCAGACCATGGGTTACTGTTTGGCAAACAACAAGCAATAATACTTCAGACATTACAGCATCTGAGGGGCAGAAGTCTCCATTGATGGAAGGTTTCATCTAGGCATATGGCCTGCAGCACCCAGCGATAACCAAGAGTCTCCAAGCTACATCAACATCACAATCATTGGCATCGCCATCCAGGATGCCTGGCACATAGTCTGGTAATACTTACATTTTCCAAGAACTCATACCTCATCGCACTGCAAAACCAAACCTAACCCTATTCCGAGACACTACATGGCATCATTTTAGTCGCTCTTCCTTGTGGCAAATATTTTCTGTCAAAATTTCTCCCATCTACAATTTTCCAAAATTTTTCCCAGAAAATTCCTGATCATTCTGTCATTCCTGTTCCATTCCTGCTTGCCAGCAGTGAGAAGGCAACAGGAGCAGTTCAACAAGATCAGTGGCAGCATTGTGATATCTTCCAGATGCTGGGAAGCGCACCAAGTGGTCGGCAACAAGGGGAAGCTTGCCAACAGCAGAAGGCTCACAATTGCAGCTTGAGGTAGGAGCACATGGCCTGAAGGTGGTCAACTTGGGGTGGCATGTGACATCTTCACCTTGTGCCACCTGCCCTGATCAGCGGAAGGTGCCTGCCAGCGCTACCCCACCAGCAGAGCTGTGATCGATCACCATGGCTGTCATCATCCTGCGGTGGTGCATGCTGAGGGGCCAGCAGTATGAGGGGAGGGTGCTCTCTCTCCTCCATCGCTGTACAGTCAAGACTTACATCTCCTGTGTTGTGGACGTGGGTTTGTTGTCAAACAGACCATTGCTGTCCGGATTGTCGACAGTGCACCGGAACTTTTGTGCCCCAAGTGTTTGCGCACAATTCAACAGGACATCATATCCAAGCATGAAAGAGGCAATACCAACTGGTGGTGCTACCGATAGTCCATGCCAACACTCATCCATGTCGTGGTCAACCGCGAAATGATTAAAGAGAGTGACATTCCAGAACATAAAGTTACAAAACCAGTGCAACTGAAAGTGAAGAAAACCAATTTTCCAAGTTATTGCATACCCAATTACTGCAGTAACATGTAATGCCTTGGACATGGGATCATTCCATTACAGTATACAGCATATAAAGGCAACTACCACAATGAGTGTTTAAATGCAAGGGAACTTAGCACCACAGTGATACTTTCTTTCGTCTGTTTGGGGTGTAGTACAACTGCAGATAAGCGGGGAGCAAATCGTATGCAATATGCTTTGACCATGGAAGAACCACGAGTGAACTTAGTGAACATAACTGAACAGTTGTACAGTGGAATGTAAGTCATAGCAAATAATAACAGTGAAACCATAGTGTTCGCACGGAACAGGATCGACACAGTGAGTGCTTTTACATCTGGTCTGGGACTGGAGTGGCACAGGTGTGTGGAAATCAACCAACATGGAACGGAGTCGCCACACTCCCACTCGGCGCACGTGGCCAATGTAAACAGGGAAGTACCTACTACCTATGCATTCCGCACCCCAGAGGCCAAGCTTGACCACCACACCTCTCCTGTTTCTACAGTTGACTTACTACTATCCACTGGTACCCAGTATGTTTTCGACACTAATGCACTTAGCTATTTTACCAACCATTTCCATGCCATTTACAAATTTTTCGACAGTGACACCATGGCAACCCAACTACATGGGAATGACATCACCAAACCAGACTCCTTAGAAAATGAAGTACGAAACTGAACAACAGAGCTCGACCAAACAGATCTACTACAAACAGCGACAACAGGAAACATGCCTGCAAAATTTCAGAAATAACCATCGTTAGCGGGGACTCCAGCAGAGGACCCCGCTGCATTCCTGAACGATTGCAAATAATGCCTTACAAGGTACGGCACTAGTTGAGAGGAGTATGCAATTTGTGTTGGAGCACTACTTCAAGGGAAAGCACGTTCTTAGTGGCACTCTCTAAACTACTACGGGCTCCAATAGG
Organism: Dryococelus australis; assembly: GCA_029891345.1. Lineage (NCBI taxonomy): Eukaryota > Metazoa > Arthropoda > Insecta > Phasmatodea > Phasmatidae > Dryococelus > Dryococelus australis. The sequence goes on along the minus strand of CM056995.1, from coordinate 10,237,400 downwards.
AGTTTTTTCGGTGCTCATTTCAATGCAGTTTCAAAGGCGTGTTTACATCATTTCGGGCCGAATCAAGCTCACTTTAGAGGAATAGCAGCATGGAGATTCAGTGACCATATTTATAATCAGGAGAAGTCGTTTGGTCCGGCGTTTTCATTCGCATTTTCGTGAAAGGCAGGTACTAGAATTAGTAGTAGAAACAGCCATAGCAGATTTTCGAGCCGTATTAATACCATCGTTGATATTTAGGCTCTAAGATTTAATGTACTCTGCGATTATCGTGGGACATAACAATGTCGCGACTCGAGTGTCATACGATGATGGCACGTGCCACTGAATGGGAGTGGAAGTTTACTTAACAACACAGTGAAAACCACGACAACTGCGTTATTCTCACAGACACAACCAGCAGAAGGGGTTCGATCATGACACGAGGTCTAGCAGTGTATCGAGCCATGTGGTAAGAAACCACCTCACAAAGTGCGACAAGCAGTGCAGGCAGTTTAAATGGTGTTAGGAACGCAAACCAATCACACAAATGGCCATATCGATATTGCTCAACTGATGAATAGCACTGACATAATTAGTTATTCAACAATCCACATTTGGATTGTGTAAAGAAAGCCACTGAGAAGAAACAAGGAAACGGATTGCAGTGGTGATGGGACCGGATGCTTCCGACCCCCTGCCCACACCGCAACAGAAACCGAATTTAACACCACAGCATGTGTTCATACAGAATGGAAAAACAAAAGCATTATCTCACTATGAAAATATTTTTTAATTATATTTCAAATTATATTCGTTTAGTAAATAATTTGAAAGTGTGACATATTATTTTAGATGAAAATCTGCAATGCTATGTGCATTCGAAATAAACCTGGCAACTCTGTACAATGTTAATCCTACTCTACTAAAACGTCTTGTCTACCCTCAAACTCTTTTAATTTTCCATTTTATTATGGTTCATAACGTTTTATTTTTATATCGATTAATCGATTTTTCATTTAGTTATATATTAATTAATTGATAAATAATGAATTCTTCGACGAATGTACTCATGACATATTTTGTAATTTTGGAAAGTCACTATGGACGGACACGTAATACGTATATTCGCACATCTGTTGTTGAATATTTACTGCGATACAAAAATATTTATAATCATCTTGGTAATAACGCTTGAGCAGTACCATGACACCTTTCTTCACAAATCCGTTTATAAAAAAATTCAATTGTCCATACACTGATGTACACTGGACATTCGAAAATTACTCTTTCGGTCGAGTCTCGTGAAACTTTAGATTTACCATTTCAACCGACGGAAAATTCGGCTGATGTGATGGATTTACACCCAAACGGCAACCGATGAATTTTCGAAAGATTCTCTGAAGAAAAAAAAAAAAAAAAAAAAACCTCACAACTTGTAATTATTATCAAGTATTGAACTATACCAAAATAATTCCGACTTCAAATTTTACTAATAGACTTTGGAAACTTCAAATTTGTGTGTTATTAAATGAATATGTGTCTGAAATTAGTCAAAAACTCTGCTAAAAACCGAGCTTAATTTCGAACAATGCCTCAACGGATGAAGATTGATGTATCAACCAATGGTAGATTCATCGTTGAATTTTCGAAAACTAGTCTAGACATCATAATATCAAAAACATTAGAAAATATATAAATGAGAAGTAAATTAAACTTTTTGACGGAAAAAAAATTAATTTACTGCTTTAAGTGTACAAGAAATATGGGAACTTATAACATATGGTTTCTTTTTAGTATTTTTTTTTACTAATTTTGCAGTAATAATTTTTTTTTTTTAAATATATATTTCTAAATCATAATATATAATTTACATGTTGTTTTTAAATTAACGTTTAATCGATTTTCAACACCTTTTTTTTAAAATTCCTGTCCCTAACTCACTAGAACCATTTTTAATAAAGATCATCTTGGGATCATCTTTGATCGAAGTACTTATATAGTAGTTGCAAATGTTGCATATTTTATCGTTGGGTGATGCTCTGATTAGGACCAAATTTGTTACTGTTTTAGTCCAAATGCTGTATTAAAACTAGTGAGGTTAGTGCACACCTTGCTGTAAAAGTAAACATTGTTTGTTTTTAATAAAAGCTGTGAAAAATGTACACAGTATACTTAAAAACAACCTGTTTTATGTAGAAAGTTGTGTCAATATGTTTATTTCTTGTTTAGAAGTGTATTTCGTAGGAACACGAGCGCCATAGACTGAGACGAATACCGCGTTGAGGTGCGCGCCTTGAAAACAAAACACTGTTTACATCCGCTGTAGCAACCATATGATTTTGACATGTGAACGTCAATTTATTTTAATTTCCTCAAGTATTCCGTTGATCCCATGCTGAGAGCTTCGACTTGGGATGTGGAACTTGTCAATCCAATGCATAGAAACTTAAATAATTTTGTACACATTTTACATTAAATATTAAACCATAAATTTCATACAGTATAAAATTCAACTTAAACTCATAATAACATATATACACTCGCAATGTTTCTACGGCCCCTGTGGCGAGCTCTCTCACCACTCCTTCACCCAACCAACTCTTTTTCCACTCCCTTCCTGAACCCTTATCACAGATACCAATTACTCCCTCAACACATTCCACTCCCTCACAGACCTCACAAGCATGGACTGCCTACCCTGCTCTGTTCTCCTCCACACCCTCTGAAGCCTCTCAATGTTGTTTCCTCTTCCTCTAAACACCCCCTTACTTAGCTTGCAGTGTAGCCCTCCCCATCATCCCTCCACCCTTACATGTTACTCATTAAATAAAATACTTTAAGGAAGCACTACGTTATTTACACATGTAGTATAATAGTAGTATAATATAGTGTATGATAATATAAAATTATTATAGGCTACATTATTACAACTCGGTGAGCGGCACATGGCAGAGGCAAGCAAGATTTTGAACAATAGTTAAAAAGTACAAGATACAGTACTTAGCCTATTTGTCATCATTTAAAAATTCTGTAATGCTACAAAAATGTTGCTTTCTAAGCACAGTTTCAATGTTTTGAGTAATGTTTTTCACTATTACATTTGACATAATTCATTACGGTAGTGTTAAATATTTGTTACTGATTTGAACAGCTGAGAAATACTACTTTTTCTGGATGATTTTTAACATGCTTGATGAATGTGATGTTTATTTTGTGATCTAGTATTATAACTATGGCAATTAGAATTTAAAATATGTTAACCATTTTTTAATGGTATATTGAACTATTCTGTAAATATATACACATGGAAGTGCTAATATTTTTGCCAGCCAATATTCGCAGAGGGACCTTTTGAAAAAGAAATAAAACTCAGAAAGTGATATAATTCCAATCTACTAATTACACAGTACACTAATTTACTAGGGTCATCAAGATATAAGCAATACAAACCCCAGAAATGATAATGAGAAGGGCTATAAAGATCAGGGAAATTTTGGTGTATAACAAGTGAAAAATTTTTTCATAATCGTAATATTTATTAACGAAAATACATAAAATCGCAAAAAGACTTAACCAAACAATACATAAATTCACAATATGACCAATACAAGCTACACATACGATAGTGGGGAGGGCTATGAAGATCAGGGAAATTTATGTGTAAAAAAAATTAAAAATATGTACATTTACATGATAAAATTGTACCCTACTATTTCCCTCCAGTTCATAACCCTCCCCAATATCGTATTTTTAACTTGTATTGGTAACATTGTCAATCTAGATGTCGTACAATTACGTCTATGTTGTGGCCAAAAATTAATGAAACAATAGTGACAACACATTGATAATTCATTAACTCTTATAATTGATTGAGAATTACATATATTCACATTTTCATCTACTAACACATTATGTTTTTACTCTAACTGCACAGATGACTGATAAGAAAAGAGGAATGCATGGAGTAATATAATGGTGACGGTGCACTCTAGGGAGTTCACATGACACTACAATTCTCCCTCGCTATAGGGGAGCTCTCCCTAGTAAAGGCCTGAGATAAGCAGGGAGCCGACGCTCTCGCTGGGGACGTTCTCGCTGGGCCGACTGTTCTGGCAGTTGGAAGTCCACGACTAGTACCTCTTCTTCTTGTTTGATCGGGTCAGGCTGTTCCGCCTCGGGTAGCACCACGTCTGGGTCCTTGATTTCTGTTAGATCACCTAGTTTTGGTTTGTTTAACTGACGATCATTGCTCATAGGGCTCTTGGGTTGAGGATCAAAATGAACTGTTTTCCTGGCTGGAAATGGGACCTCTGTTGATCAGAGTTGTTCGATGTTCCTTTTAAAATGGAAACCGTTATCGAGCTCCACTTGATAATGTATCTTTCCCAGTTTCTTCAAGACCTTTCCACATTTCCAATGAGCCTTGTTATTCGAGTAGTATCTTGCTGATACACGTTCTCCCTCACCAAACTGGTATGTTGGTTGAGTTGGCGCTGGTGACTCGTGGAATTTTATCGGCCTCATCGTATCCAGTTGGATTCGGATCTGTCAATTCAGGTACTGTTCCGCAGGAGACTTCCCATTGCTCAAGGGTGTAGCCCGGTAGCGAAAGATGATTTCCCGAACTTTTTGACGGATAGGTTTGACATGGTTGCTAATTGATTTTTCAGCGCTTGGACTGCGTTCCGCAAGGCCGTTAGTTGCTGGGTGTCCTGCTGCACAGAATTTCTGAAAGATGCTTGCTTCTTTATAGAATTGTGCAAATTCCTCACTAGTGAAGATCGCTGCGTTGTCCAATACCATAACTTCTGGAAACCCATTCCTTGAAAATATATCTTTTAGGATTTTGACTCTTGACTTTGATGTAGGCGCTGATGAGCAGGGAACAATCTTAGCCCAATTCGATTTGGCATCCACCACTACCAAAAAATGATGGTCTTGGTAAGGACCGGCATAATCAGTATGAGTTTGTTGCCAGTTATGTTCTGGTTCCTCCCGAAGGATGACTTGGAGCCTTGGCTGGACTGTTCTTGATAGCTACACATTCTGAACAACTTCGGACAAGATGTTAGATATCTGAGTCAATTTTCTTCCAGTATACATACCGACGTGCTAGCTGCTTCATTTTTGTGATACCCACATGAGTTCGATTTAATTCGTTCAGAAAAGCTGATTGTAGGCAAGCTGGTACAACAACTCGTTGACCACGGAAAAGAATACCACTTTCGATGATGTAATCTTGTTCACTGGTGTTTTCTTCTTGTAAGGATTTCATAATCGTTGATAAGGTAGCATCCTTTTTCGTTTCCTCTTTCAGGAGTTGGGAGGTTACAGTCCGAACACTGATTTATTCGATGGTAGCATCACAGAGCTGCTTCAGTTCATTGTTGATGGCACTAGTAGTGTAGGTAACTGTTGATGTTGATTGGGGCTTGACAGAGGCAGTCAACATTACTGTTTTCGATACCCTTCTTGAAGTCAATAGTGTAATTAAACCCTGACAGGAAGGCTGCATACCGTTGAAGGCGACCTGCTGTCATCTTTTTTAGGGCGGCTCGGTGATTGAAGATATGTGTTAACGGCTGGTTGTCAGTAACCAATTTGAAGTGACGGCCAAATAGGTACTGGGAATAATTCTGTTCAGCTGCAGTTAACAATCGAGAGGCAAATGCAATAGGATGTTCATGGCCATCTACAATGTGTGATAGAACCCCGGCAATCCATGTTGGGCTTGCATCACAGGCCAACTGGACTAGTAGATCTCGATCGTATGGCACAAGTACTTGGTCACTGGCATTAGCTTGCTTCAATTTCAGGAATGCCACTTCACATACAGATGTCCATTTGAAAATTGTGTTCTTACACAAAAGATGGCGAAGTGGTGTTGTGATGGTGGAGGCTCTATGGATAAATCGAGAGTAGTATGTTACCATTCTCAGGAATCTTCTTACATCCTCTCTTGATTTTAGGCGTGGCATGTTGACAATAGTAGCTACCTTTCCCGGAGATTTCAATATTTTGTTGAATTCGATAACATGGCCAAAGTATTCGATTTGCTCTTGGAACAATGAGCATTTCTGCTCATTCTGGTTCAGGTGTAGGTCGAATTTCTGGAGTTGATTTAGGCAGACTATCAGGTTGTGCTAGCACTCCTCTCTGGTCGATCCATGGATGATGATGTCATCAAAATATGACATAGTTTTTGGGACATCACGCAGAATTTGATCAATAATCCTGTAGAATTCTGAGGGTGCAGTTTTGATACCAAAGGAGAGACAATGGAGTATATAAGTTACATGATGTGTAGATATTTTTTGAATTTTGCTTGATTGTTCATCAACTGGAACATGTAAGTATGCCTTAAATAAGTTGAGTCTGCAAAAGAAACAGGAATTTCAGAGACTGTTCAGGATATCGTCGATTTTTCGAATTGGGAAAGTGGACATCGTGAAGTCGTCCATTCACACCCACTGTATAGTCAACGCACAGACCTACTCCCCCATCAGCTTTTGGAATCACTACTAGTGGTGACTCCCAATCACTTGTTTCCGCTTTGGTCAGGACTCTTTAAGCTTCTAAGGTTTCAAGTTCATCATCTACTTTTTTCATGAGTGCATATGGGACATCACGTTCTCGATGAAATACAGGTTGTGCTCCCTTCTGAAGCTTAAGCGATACCACAACGTCAGGAATTTTTCCGATCTTCCCATTGCATAGAAATGGATACATTTGGGCAACCTGGTCCATGTTTTCGATGTTGTCAATTAATTTTACAGTTGATACATCCGTAAAATGAGTGTCGAGGTTGCGACCAAACTTACGAATCCATACACGTCCTGCAAGGGCATCGCATGTTTCTGGTATATTATAGAGCTGATCATCGATGAATGTTCCATTGAACTCGGCTTTGTAATTGATTTTACCATCTGGTACAAAAACATTATGAGTATACGACCAAAAACAGATATCTGGTTGGTGCATGGTTACACCTAGATTGAGCCCTGCATATACATTACGCGATAGAAACGAATATGTGGCGCCCGAGTCTACTTCGAATTCCACTACTTTTGTTCCGATACAAATTCGCGCATAATAATCTTCAGTAAGTCCATTAACAGCTTCCAGTTTCAAATTCACAATTTGGGACACCACCCCGTATAGTCAACATAGTTGATTAGTGTCCTCCCTTTGATCAGGAACCTGATATGTTGATATCTGTTTGGTTGATGAGTGATTCAATGATTGATTTGATTTCTCTTTCTTCCTCTTGAGAAGTGTTGAGATGCACACTTTGATCACATGACCAGTAGCTTGGCAACCAGAGCAGTTGTAACTGTTGGTGATCACGTGCGGGACGGCTCTGTGTGTTCTTCTTCCCCTAGTAAACTTTGTTGATATCGACGGTTATTGATGTAACTCCATTCTGGGATTTCTGCGCAAGTGCTTTTGTATCTGCTTTTGATGATTCTAACATGATTGCATTTAATACGAGCTCATTAAACACTACTTTGTCAGACTGGAGAAGCTGTTCGCAAATACCGTTATCATGTAACCCACGAATAAACTGAGCTCACAGAAGTGTGTCTGCAATTGAAACTTTACTTTCACACGGTGAAATAAAATCACAGTCATTTAGCTCACTACGAAGGGCAGCAATAAAATCTGAAATTTTCTGTTCACTGGTCTGGTACTTTGATAACTGATGTTGAGCCACAAGAATGTTCCTCTTGGGAGCTAAATGTTTTTCTAACATTTCCATAAGTTCAGTGTAGATAAGTTCTGCCGGTTCTTTTGGTGCTCTAAGCGCTGAGATCGTGTTGAAATTTCTGGCACCAATTGAGTTGAGAAGTAGTTGAGCACAATACTTTTTATCAGAACTCACTTTCTTCATCTGCTGGTTATTTTCAAAACGTTGTTTATAATTACGAAAGCTTTCTTTTGTAGAATTGTAATGATCAAAATTTGGTAGTAATGCTGTATTCAATGTTCCGGATGATGTAGTAGTACTATCTGATTGCTGCTGTTGAGCTTGTTGTTGATTCTGGATAAATGCTTCGATTAGCCTTTGCTGGCGTTCGAGTAATTGATGAACCTGTTCTGCATCCATTTCATATTGCTGTTGTTGATGTTGATTTGATGCACGCTTGATATCAGATGTTTCACAAGGTAATGGTCTGCTATTAAACTGTTACACTAACCTGAATAGTAATTCTTCACCTTGTCGCCAATTTGTTGGGGTTGAAAATTAATGAAACAATGGAGACAACACATTGATAATTCATTAACTCTTATAATTGATTGAGAATTACATATACAGTCAACTCTCGATATCTTGGACTAATGAGCGGGACAGGTTGTCCGTGTTACTGTTTGTCCGAGATACCGAGGGGACAGCTGTAACTTGCACTGTAAGCGATTAAAATTGTACTTTAGTAGGGTGTAAGCCGTGTATACTATGACTCCTTTTTGCCATAGGGCAATTTATGTACCATGGTCTCAATAAATAAATGAGTGGGAAGCATCGGGCAGGCAAATAAGTGATCGGATGGACAGGAGTTGGCCTGTTGTCGGGGGAGTGCGTGGCCTTTGAATGTCATGTAGGCACTGCTGAGTGAAGCGGAATGGAGGAGGGGTGGATGGAACAAGGGAGAAGGTCGATAAGCGGGAGGGGCTAGTTGGCTTGCCTGTCCAGAGGAGGGAGTTGTGGTGTGGGAAACAGTGAGGTGACTCAGGCAACATCCCCCTCACCCCGCTGGAGGCCCAATCGCTTCGCTGCGACTCCAGTTCAGTCTGCCGCTCTTGCGGGAAGTGGCCAGCTGGCTGCCGCCACTGCAGCACAGATAGGAGTGGTTCACCTCTTTATCAGCGGCCTTCAGTTCGTAATTCGCGTGTTGGCTACCTCTTATCTGCAGCGAGCCGGAAGCCACAACTCGCAGTGGTACACGTGCCCTTATCTGGAATGTGAGAGGCGTGCGATAAGTGGGGATAAGGCTTGATGGCTCTACCCTCCGCCTTGACACATGTCCTAGCCATCTCCTGAGCTCCCTACTTGTACATTGACTGTGTACGCTCGCTGGCGCCCGGTGTGCATGACAAGGCATATCTTGAGACAAAAATACATTAAGAGTTGTTTTCAACATTTAAAAACCCCCTGAAAGTCGAACATCCAAAATAGAATAACATTTTCATGCTGTTTGTATTTTAAGAAATAAAATACATTATGTGTTAATCAAACTTGGCAGTCTGCAATATAACTTGTTTAAAAGATTAATAAATTTTCTTTAATAAATTCTGATGATGATTATTGGTGCCACAAGTGTTTTGGATGCCATACATCATAATATGCAAAGTTAAATATAAAAAACACTACCTGTCCGTGACACCACAGAGTGTTGCATAATATCCGATTGGGCATCTGACAGAAATAAACAAACAAATTTAAACATACAAAACTTAAACACTGTCCTACTGAACAGAAAATGAACCTTCACTGTGGGACATAAAACGTGCACATGTACAATTCTGTACATATAAATGTTCACAACATGGTTGAAATGATAACCACATGGACTTGTGTCATAATGAACACAAAGCCTGGAAGTTGCGTGCACTGTGCGGCATATTGTGTTGCACAACACTTTCTCTACAATTGTACGAACATGATGGAGAGGTTGCGTCAAGTGGTCGGGTCACTTCAGCAGATCCTGACATTTCTGACCGAGGTTAGAAAAAACCTTTAACTGTCTTCTGGACAGCCTTGCTTATAAACACCATCTCTTAACGTTGTTTCGTATTATATATCATATGTATATTTATTCTTCTAGTAATACATTACATAATACAATCCTCGGAAATATAAAGGTAAGCCTTGGGTAATTCACCATAATTACATAATGTCCTGACACTAATTGCTGTTTGTTACCTGTCTAATCTAGGTGTTACGTCTTAAATATACCCTGTAAATTAAGTTTTATACATTAAAGATTTGTTTCAAACAATATACTTACATGTAATACAATTTAGCGACCTGATATAATTATATTGGACGAAACTTATAAGTGTTTTACTGCATAAACACAGGATTTTTGATAATCCTCCTCACTATCACATTTTATTTTTTTGTTGCAAACTACGTGAAGCCCCTCCAAAATTCCTAGTAATAATGATTAGTTATAATCATATCTAACATATGCAAGTATTATTTTCCTGATTTTTGAAAAAGCCCCTATTTTGTAATTTTACTAAACTGAGCCCTCTGGCACACCAAATTTGGTAAAACTGATGCCGTCGGGTGAGACACGAGATGCATGGTGACACAATAACTTATGATAGATGGGCGCCAGTGGTGTTTCCCAGTCACTGCAATGTTGAGACTCAGGGTTCTCAGTGATGCTGTGGGTTCTGTGTGTCCGTCTCACCCAAGCGTACTTACAAAACTTTTTGCACTACTAAACATTTTAACACTGAAAAAGGCGAGAGGTTGCTGTCGCTAAAGGAAATCCTTTATGCACTGTTAAAATTGCTTTTATTTTGCCACTCATACAGAATCGTGCCAGAATGAATTTTATGGTTGAAAACTCGGATGTGTCTAGCTAACTTCGTTTGGGTGCTCCCCAGCCCGCAATTAATCTAGCACACTCCTAGATGGACGACTTCTCTGTGGTGTTAGAAAACAGTCACCACAAGGAAAGAGGTCTACAGCTGCTAGGATGGACTGTAGATTTTTCCTGAAGACAGAACATGGAGAATTAGGAATGGATATGAACATGTGTGATTATTGTATATCACTAATGTGGACTAGTTGGGACGCGTCTCCCAGCACATGGTGAGTGTGGTGACTGTCTTTACACATAGCCGGCTAGGACGGAAATAATGCCACCTTATAAATTTCACAAATACATATGATTCACCGTGGCACATGAGATGAATGGTCACAATAAACATGCAGATGAGTGAAAGCACACTTATATATGGCACGGATGCTGCTGGATGAGATTCGTAGCAGATTACATGGTGCATATGAAATTGCAGTATTTCTCCGTAAAACGGCCAATTATTGTCAGACAAATTGGTAGTGGTGTTGGGAAAAATATTCCCCTGATGATTGAAGCAGATAGGAACTCATAACGCGCCTGATAGGAACTCATAGTGCGCCTGATGGTGGGAAAACCAAACATGAAAAGACAGCTTGGTCATACATACAAAGTATCAATCACATGAAACTACATGAAACCCTGAATGAAATAATACATAGAACTCTGAAATTAATTATTGCGCACATGATGATATACACAAATAAACCTCAAAGTGCATGGATGGCGCAGATATTGACGTGGTGGCTGTTAACCACGTGGTCGCGAGTGATGTGGCTGTAAAACAGTTGAACATGACAAAAACCCTAAAATACAGACATAGAAATAAAGCCCTTAATATTGCACACAGCAGTTATACAGAAATTACACTGAAATGCCCTTTACATAGGCGGAAGGCACCTGATTTCAAAGTTGCACGGGCCGCGTGACCTCTCAGACATCTTTCCCCTTTCTCCTCGATTAAGTTTAAAAAGCCACAAGGGTGCAAATTATTAGGCTAAGCGGAAGCATAATGCTGGGTAATGTCTGGCAAAACATATGCAAGGCAAAGGTTAACCGGTATACTAAAAGTGAGCTATGGTAATCTACATCAGTGTAAAAAGTTTGAAGTACGTATGTGACAGCGTCTTACCCCGCCAGCTCTCCTCAACAGACTGCCCAGAGGCAGAGGTATCGCAGACCTACCATGGCTGCCTGCGGGGTTCATACAAGCGGAAGTGCTATGCACAAGTAATACTTTTATCTTTGGAAATAAATGGCACGTAAATAATTTAAATAGAGATTTACATTAAACATTTAAATTGTCAATTTTCTGTATTCGTTGACTGTCTTACATGGAGGCGTTCACGCCGGAATAATAACGTTCTTATTCTTCGCACAGCGCACATTTTGAATTCTTAACCAAACATTGAGCAACATTTTAGAACATACATTTTTAACACTAAAAGCACTTGGACCCTGAAATAAATCAAAAGACATGGTTTACACTCCAAATAAATATCCCGTTATGGGAAAGTTCAGGCCTCTTTGTGCACGTGTGTGCCCACGTGTCACGTGAGTGGTGAGCGCCGTCATGGTCTTAACGCCACTAGCTGTTAGCCGGCGTCAAGACCTTCATTTGGTTATGTGATTTTAGCCGGTTTATTATTTATAATTACAACTTCTTGCTTACGTGCAGTTAGGTATGATTTGAGTAAATTTAACGACTTGTTACGAATAACATAATACTCCAATTTCCTGAGTAATATATCATGCTCTACACAATCAAAAGCATTTGCCAAATCACAAAATATTCTAACAATGTGTTTTTTATTATCGAATGCCTTCAGTATATATTGCATTTGTAAGTTCATATGATGCATCATTTGTTGAAAGATTTTCTCGAAAGCCATACTGTGATTGAGTTATTATTTTGTTTGTTACAAAATGTTGCATTAGTCTATTATGAATTACTTTTTAAAGTATTTTAGAAAAAACAGTTAACTATGAAATTAGCCTGTAATTTGTAATTTCTGTTTTTGCACCTTTCTTATGCAAGGGAACAACAATAGCATACTTAAGATGATCAGGAAACATAAATTGTAGGCCTACTTATCGCAGTGTTACAAATATAGCTTAGTGGTTCACTTGGTTGCCAGAGCAATATTTTACTGCATTGTTACTTATAACTTACACCATCATACTCGTGTGAATTCTTAGGTTGAAGCCTCCTAATTATAATTTCAATTTCCTTCTTAGATGTTGGCTTGAAACATGTATTCTTAAAATTTTTTGGGAAACTAACATTTACTAAATCTAAAGGGTCTTTATTAGCAGAAGCATGTTGCACAATTTTTTCAGCAACAATTATAAAGTATTTATTAAAAAGCTTCAGGCATGTCTACTTCAGTTTTGATTGACTGATTATGAATTTTGTAATTTCTATTTGTTCCTGTCTACTATTGGACCGTGATAATTCTTCCTTGGTTACATTTCAATGGGGTGTTTAGAGGAAGAGGAAACAACTGTGAGAAGCTTCAGAGGGTGTGAAGGAGAACGGAGCGGAGTAGGCAGTCCATGCTTGTGAGGTCTGTAAGGGAGTGGAATGTGTTGAGGGAGGAATTGTATCTGTGATAGGGGTTGGTAAGTTCAGGAAGGGAGTGGAAACAGAGTTGGTTGGGTGAAGGAGAGGTGAGAGAGCTCGCCACCGGGTGGTAGCCTAATTGCGAGTGTATGTATGCATGTTCAATGTTCAATTATTTATTTTGTTTGCAATGTGTTTGCTTTTTGCTTTTTTTTTATAAAATCCCTTATCTTTTGGATTATTTGAATTTCTGTTTTGGATTATTTTAATTTCCTGATAACACAAAGTTTTCTTTTTCCCCTACAGGATACAATTATGGCATTTGTTATCCAATGCTTATTTTTTTGAGTTTGGCTTTTTGTTATACATTTTTTTCTGGGCAGAAAGCATCAAAGTTTAGTACAGTGGAACCTCTATGTATTGAATTTGGATGGATTGAAATCCCCCATCCATGGAATATAATTTGGTGGTCTCATTTTTAATTCATCTGCATTTCAAGACCACATTCATTGAAAGTCCACAAGTATTGAAATATTTTGTTAGTACCCTGAGAAACGATGGACAGAGAATCAACTGTAATACTACCTATTTTTAAAAAATTGTTAAATTGATAATTAACATCAGTCTTATTATAGACATCAGTTTCTTTCCCTAAAGATATTTTAAGTTTTTCAAGAGTTGAGTGGTTTATTACTGTACCCTTTATTCTGAAGGTGTTAAGAGTTGATACAAATTTCAGTGGACAATTTGAAGTATTTGACCATCATGATCAGATAAGCCACTAAGGATCAGGAAAATAGCATGTGTTCCAAGTCTGGATGTCTCAATAAAGAAATTATCTATTGTCGTGAGACTCCATGTGGCTGGACAGAATGGGATGTAGATGAGATTTCAGGGGTGGTGGAAAATTTTGGTTAGGTGTTTCGGTGGTGTTACCTGACTAGCACCAGACGTCGCGCAAAGGCAGCATCAGTGATGATGGTGAAGTTGGAGCTGGAGACTCTGGGTGATCTCAGGGTGCTGCGGGCCGTTTGTCTGGACGTAATTCTCCGCCGTTGACACCTGCTGCCCCTATCATTTAAGATTCCTAGTACTCTGATTTAATGTGGTTCCTAACCAGTGGCGTATTACACGCCCTAACGAAGCTGGATTAATTACTTGACATAATAGGTAAGTGCCAAAAGCCTGCATTTAACTGGTTGCTACCCGGTGACCTATTCTGGCTGATCACACACACACTGTGGAGAATTTGCACACCTGCTCAGAGCGCACATGTATTACGAAATAACATAACAAATTACACTTGAATAAAATCATGTAGCACTGGGGTGAGGATTATAAGGACCCATATCCTGGAGAGCCGTGAGGCTAGACACAGTTAAATGATACACTGGTGTTCATTCCACAAGTATATTTAGCGTGATAATTAACATTCCTCTACGGAAACGGCTTTCAATGATGCCGGGCACAGCCCACCGGCATGGGTGATATGGAACAAAAATGGTGCGAAGCCAACACAAGTGTTTAAGGTGAAATAGTTATGCCCCCCTGAGCAATGAAAGCCGAAGGGGAGAAGGGCCGGCATCTCTGGGGGCTATAAAAGAAAAAAGTTCCATAAATTACATTAACTATTGCGATGAATGTGGTTAGTGCGAATATGGTGCTTGCCCCCAGAGCACGAATGACCGCAGTCTTGCCCTTGTATGTTCGAGATGCTACTGACTGCTCCTGCATGGCGCCTGAACCTGTCAGGTGGGGGTTAGCTTGCCGAACTGGAACTACTTTCTTGCATACTTGCTACACACACATGATATATACTCAAACCTGCTTACCTTGTACTGAAATTATTGACGTAAAAATCTCTAGCATATTGGTAACACGAAATAACAACACTTGCACAAATAATGAATGAGGTGAAAGAGAAACACGTGAGATGAAGAACATAAAATTTAATAAAACCCTTTTCATGGCACAATATTGGTTGAGGGCGCTTTTAAGGGCATCCTTGTTGCCCCTTTTTATAAAAGGTTGTCTCGGTTGTCACAGTTACGCCCTTTGGTGCCGGCCTTAGTTTCATACTCTGCACTACTAAACTGGGTGCAATACTCTGCACTGCACGGGCATATGGGTGCTCGTGCATTCGGTGTGCTGTACTCGATGCACTGATGCATGGTTGCACTACACATTCATGCACTAAGTAGGGTGCAGATGCATGCTGCACTGGCTGCTGTGCAGCTGGGAAAATTGTCTAGGAGGCGAGGAACGCGAGCACACATAAAATCCCCCCCCCCCTCCCTCCTTGAGAGTGTTTGCAGGCCGAATGCCACTATCTGCAGCAGGTGAGCTCCCTCACCTTTCCTAGTGGCTGCAGGACATACGGGCTTCTTGACGGAGCAGCACGTGGCTATGGCAGCCACTGGTGCTGACGTTGACTCGCTGTGGTGCGGACATGCAGGTGCTTCTGCGCATGGGACACGTCACTGGTGGGCTGGCCTGCCTACATGACCGGCGGAGGCGGAATGAGCCGGCCGACCTGCTACCTTCACTCTGGCCATTGCTACCTGCTTCCTCATTGCTCTCTGCATCACGTTGACCATGGTGCCTCTGGGAGCTACCTGGGTGAACAGCAACTGAGCGGCTCTGATGTAATGCTGATGTCCGCCTCAGCTGGTGACAGTACTCATGCTTTTTGCTTGCACAAATCATTCATCCCTTCGCTAGCAGTAGACAAACCCGAGAACCGCTTTGATGCTGTTAACAGTGCGGCAGGGATCCCGGAATGTCACATGGTGTGGGCAACAATGGGGCGTTATATGCCTCAGGTGATGATGGCACCACGATGCCAGGCATCGTGACATCCTCCAGTGCATGCGCCACTGGAAGTATTGGCACTCGCGGGGTGCCGGTGGTTGATCAGTGGCGTTCGTAGGTGCCACGCCGTTGAAGGTACCTGCAGCAGCCCTCTGAAGTTCTCTGTTGGGTGCTGCTGCACCGGGCGACTTCTGGCTTTCTGCCCCCAGTGCTGATGTTCTTGCCATAGGTACTGGTGTATCTGCTTTGGTACCCCCCGGGTCTGCTTGGTAGAGGCATCGCCATCCAGGCTCACCAAGGGTAGTATTCCTTCTTCGTCGTGCACCTGATGGTCCGTTGAAGACCTTCCTGCAGGAGGTGCTGATGCACCTGTTTCCTCTCCTGCCACCTGAGGGAGCTTGTCGTGGCCATCACCGTCGTGGGTCTGCGTAGTGTCGGACACGACTTCGTCATCATCTGGCGCCACCCGAATGTTATCCCAATGCACCCTGACCCTTCTCCTCCCAAGTTGGATTGAGTAAGTGGTTGGTCCATGGCTCCCGATGATCCGGTGCAGCCCACTCCATTTCACCGCAAACCCAGCGTAGAAGTCCTTGCGGGCGCGTGGTGGATTGCGTGTGAGCTTGCACGTAAACCATCTAACCTACATTCAATGGCTGCAGTGGCGGTGACAGTGTGGTGTACTGCGCCTGATGCTGCCGTACTTCATGCAATCGTTGACGGCGTTGCCTCCATTGAGCGTTGCCATTGACTGGCTCGCTACTTTCTCCCTTTTTTGGACAGCGTGCCTCACCTGGTAGTCGCAGGTTTTGCCCCAGGAGGACATCGACTGGTGTTTGGCCTGTGGCTGCATTAACATGTTGGCGGAGGGTGTAGAGGGGGCTGGCAGGTGGTCTGCCCATGTGGTGTACTGGTCACTCACACGGAGTCGTAACTGCACCTTTAGCTCCTGGTTATGATGCTCCATGAGGTTCGCTCTTGGATGGTGATGTATAGTCAGATGTTTAAACCCCCACCGAGTGCCCAGATCCCCCCACTTTCTCCCGGTAAACTGAGAGCCGTTATCAGTCAAAAGGTTCTTGGGGTACTCCTACCTTGCAAAGAAGTCCTCGCTTAAGACTTAAGCAATATTTGCAGTTTGTGTACTCTGTACTGCATATGCTCTTCGAAAAGTTATCAGTTATGACCACGATAAAATGTTTTCCCCCGGTGGTCCTTGGGTATGGTCCAATGAGGTCCAAACACTATGGTTTTGAATGGTTTTAGCAGGGCACGTGGTTTGCCTCTGCTGTTTTCCGTCAGTACGCCTTGCCTTGAATAGATTGCACTTCACGCAGTTGCGTACATACTGGCATGCATCTCTTGCCCGACTGAGCCAAAAGAAATGCTCCCAGATGCTCTGCACTGTCTGTTTGAACCTGGGATGTCCTTCCACGCTGTGACTGTGGGAATGGACTAACACGCTCCCCCTTGCACAGGTGGGGGCAAACAGGTGCCATTTAGTGAAGTCGGTAGGTGAGCACTTTTCAAGCCCCCCGTCTACTACATGCCAATTCTCTACGCTTTGTCGTGCGCACATATTTATTTTGTCCTTGGTGAGTGCTTATTCCTGCTTCGCACATTCTATGTTGTGGTACAACTCGTTGATGAGAACATCTTTATTTACCATGTCAATTTGCTGGATGTTTATTTTGTGAAACGGCTTTTGCGTGGCCGGGGGCAGGATGTCTTCCCATTCTACTTCATCCCGTACTATGATGTTGGTGCAGGGAATGCGTGAGCGCGCATCTGCTGGCTGATTTTTCTTCCCCGGCACATGTTCTATGACAAAGTTGTATCCCTGGAGCAGTAATGCCCACCTTGTCAATTTACTGCGTACTTTGAGTGTGTTGTGGAGCCATACCAAACATCTGTTATTGGTATGGAGAGTAAACCATGGGTGCTCTAAGTATGCGCAGTATTTCTGAACAGCCCATATGACCACTAAACATTCGTGCTCATTTACGTCATAACGACACTCGGTGGTGCTGAGTTTGGCACTAGCAAAATTAATTACTCACCGATCCCCTTCATCGTTGCACTCACTCTTACTTGTTTTGTGTTGGGATAATGTATTCACCACTGGACGATTTTCTGGAAGTCGTCTTCTGGTCTGTTCATTCTCTGGTTGGAAGTTCAGGGTGGTAGAAATTGTCTTGATACGCTCACGACCAGATTTAAATTCTTCTTGAAGCAAGCAAATTATCTCTCGTAGTGGTGCTAATTGTTTCACTAGGTTGTCGTTTCAACACTTATGTGTATCTGTATTTACTGACGACTCAATTCGCTGGCTTACGTGCGGCATCATTCCACATGCAACTTCCGATAACAGTTTCAAATTTGCAGAAGGGATGATACATCGCATAGTATACATTTTTTGCCATCAATAATCCTTCTGCCATGTGATATCATAATACTTTTAGGCAGATTAGCAATTTACAACATAAAACTTCAAGTATTTATACAACAATTCAAATGTAGAGAGTAAACGACCTGAAGCAGCGATTGCTCAATTACGATGAACCAAACATAATTCTGTTCGTAATTATACCAAATATGGCTATATCATAACACAGTAAATGTATATTAATTATTTAATCATGCTATTTTCAATTCATGCCACGCCACAGTCCACAATTCACTTCACAGAGAAAGTTACACTCGTATTACGAAACGATAAAACTCAACAAAATTAATGTGCCACTGCAAGTAACACATAAAATTACATGAAAATTGGAACTAGTTAATCGTCCGTACTTAGTGAATACATGGTAAATATCTGAAAACACTAGACTTCCATGACTGCCACACAAAATTTATAACAATGCCATTCATGACGTCACCTCCCAATACAGTTGTCGTTCATGTATTCTCGTTATTCATTTCTCGGACAGCTGCTGGGCGGATGCTGGCTGTGATTGGATACGTGAATATTGTGCCAAAATCTGGGAAGTCTGTTGCTAGCTCTCCTAGTTTCCTTCTTCTCGGACTAGGCTTCACCCAGACCATGTGATCTTAAATATGCTGCTCTAATAAAATTTTATTTTGTGATTTAAAGTATATTGATATTGTAGTGAAACATGTTTTAAAACATAATAGAGCAGAGGGCAGGTGAAGAAGAGGCCCAATATTTGTTGGATTACTAAAATATGAGGAGATACAAGCTTAGTCCACTTGCATTTTTTTTAAATAATTGCAGAGGGTAGGTATACCTGGCAACAGTGCATGTACCTTACCCCGAACATTTTTTAATATTTTTAAACATCTTGTCTCACAGTGATATATTTTTAATTTTGTTTTGACAGTCACTCAAAACTATGATTTATTTAAATTTAACATCAGGAAATGGAGGACCTTTCTGCCCAATAGAGTACCCTGAGGTGCAAAGGAATCTCATTCTCACCAACTAGCCATCAAAACAGAGGAATATTAAAATAATTTATGTTGATCTTGAGGAATGAACAGTTCTTCTGTATGTTAAATGGGAATTCAAAGAGTGTTATATGTACTTGGCAGACTAAGGGAATTCAGTGTTTGAAGTGTGTGTTTAATGTCGAACAATTTAATTCACATAAACTTTCATAATATTAAAACTATTGAATGAGGTATTTATAGTGATTTACTTGCAAATGGTAGATAGTACCCTACCTATGCTTGGACAATTATTATTTCTCATTTAACCAGTTAATGTTCTCCATTGATGTGTAGAGAGGGAATATTGTGTCACTTCAAACATGGTAAAATACAGTCTATTTTGTGTGCATATGCAAAACTCCTCACATCAATCACAGAACACCAACACACATTATATCTATTACTTATTTACTGTCCCCAGTGTGTGCATTCCAAGTCTGGTGTACTCAAAAGTGTATATAGTCTCATTTCTCTACCCACACAACAAATATAACTCCTACAAATCTATTTCAGTTTCGCCCATTCGTGTGGCATTTTCATAATAAACAAGAACTCTCTTTACTTGTAAACAGAGCTACTGTCAAAACTTTTTGATACCACATCAAAATAGATTCGTTTGTAAAAGTTTTCGTACAGCAATAATGGAGAGTATCTGAAACATATGTTACAAACATATTTTTCAGGTGATAGTGGCTCTACAGCTTACCCCGTAAGACGGTGACTTGTGATGGCTGTTCTGTGTGTTGGTGTAGCATGTCTCGACATAATCCAGGTGTGCAGCTCGTATCCCAGTGAGGACTCCAAAACCAGGTACGCGTAAGACTTCCAATTGACTGCTCTGGGTGCGCTCTGAAAACTGAAAAAGTGCATGTGTCACATAATTGCTAGAAATTAGTGTATATTGTTTGTGCACTGACAACTGCCAGTGTGCAGGTAAGTTATGGTTACTTTGTACGGCTTCGCTAGCACATGAAGTGTGTTTTCAGAGGTTTGGTATATAACTCATGATTCAAACTCTGTTGGATATCTGCAACTGAGTAATGTTTCGTGCTCAAGGACACATTTCAAGCTCTCAGTTCAACTATGAGGGTTATTTTATTTTGAGTTTGAAAATGGTTAAAACAGGTGTTTTCAGAGTTTGTTTTGGCTGCAAAATTTTTTGTACAGACTCTTTAGAGTTGTCTTCAGATATGCACCACACCACTTTGTTATTGGGGCCGCAATGGTGTAAAAGTTACGGTTCGATTCCTGACGGAGTCACTCCCGGATTTGTGCACGTGGTAATTGTGTTGAACGATGCTGCTGGTCTGCAGGTTTTCTCGGGGTTCTTCTGTTTTCCCCACCCTTACATTCTGGGACTTCTCCAAACTTGCCTCCCTTCACCCTCACTTCTCCATACTTGCCTCCCTTCACCCTCATCGGCTCCCAAGCCCTTGTTGTTGAGAACTGCCCAAATCCCACCACTCCACTCGCCCTCCTTTGTTAGTGTGCTATAATAATACACGGCCACCACTTAGTCATATTCAAGCAAGTTGGAGATGGACTGTCAGCCAGTTGGGCACCTTGCACATAGGGGTGAAAAGGCAAGGGGTGAGTGAGCAGGAGTCGGCCTTACAGCTTATGTGTTTAAGGGCCTTGAACACACAATCTAGCTGCAGGCAGGTGGAGTATTTAATTTAATGGATACTAATTGTAGGAACACATGAAATAACTAACACCATGGGGGCAGCGGTGGCTGAGCGGTTAGCGTGCTTGCCTCCCACCAAGGGGATCCGGGTTCAATCCCCAGCCGGGCCACTGATTTTCGCATGTGGAATTGTGCCGCTGCTGGTCGGCGGATTTTCTCGTGAATTTCCCGTTCGTGCTGCCCTTTCGTTCCGACACCGCTCCATACTCGCCTCAATCACCTTCATCGGCTCTCAAGACTCCGCTGTTAAGAGCAGCCGAAATCTCTTCACTCACTAAGACTGTGGTTACACAAGTGCTATTAAACACATTCAGCTAAATACATTCGATAGCCATGTCTGAACAAGTTTAAAAATAGAACGTGTCTTCTTTGTCACACACCCAAAGCAGAAAGAAATCAATGGAAATTCTAAACTGAATAAACATGGAACTTAAAATGTATGATATTTAATTGTAATAGCATCCAACATTTATCACTATTGATCTTTTTAATTGTTATGACACCTACACTTTTACTGTAATGACATGGCGTGTGCATGCATATGCTAATGCATGCATGCACATACACACACACACACAGTGTATATAGAGAAGCTTACAGACAAACACTGAGACAGGTAGATTTATTTTA
Organism: Dryococelus australis; assembly: GCA_029891345.1. Taxonomy (NCBI): domain Eukaryota; kingdom Metazoa; phylum Arthropoda; class Insecta; order Phasmatodea; family Phasmatidae; genus Dryococelus; species Dryococelus australis. The sequence goes on along the minus strand of CM056995.1, from coordinate 10,215,682 downwards.
AATTGTTTTTAATTTGAAATGCAGGATGTATATCGTTAAAAAGTAGAATTATCGGCTAACAAAAGAAGGGGGAAAATGTCAAATAACATTGTCGACACTAGGGGAGATGTAGGAAGCATACTGCAGATAAACTCCTAAATACACTATCAAGGGGTGAACGTCTTCTATGTTGAGACTCTCTCTCTCTCTCTCAACTGAAGTAAAGATCATCAAAACTTTAGTGACTCAGTTACTTCTAACAACTGTATCAATAAAAACTGCTCAGTCCTACATCTCCAACCAGACTTCACATCTAATGGGGCCACCACAAGGCAGTTATGGGCCACCTTGAAGCTCTGTACTTTCAAACATAACATAAACTCATCGTCTAAACTGGTAGAGCAATATACTCGACATTCTATGCAAGAGGTAGTACGGCGAACTTGACCAAGTCACTGACAAATAAATGAGACAATAATTAACTAAACAAGATAAATAAATCAATAAAAATGGAATAACTCTTAAATTAAGAACAGCTTAAAAAATAATTGCACCTGTCTCAACATAAAAAATAATACACTTATGGTACTAAATAACCAGATTTGTGGGGGAGGGGAGGGGGATTAATCTATCATCTATTAAATGAAAGAGGAGAATTTCGGAAAAACCTTTAAATTTAATAAATTCAAATAAATAATCTTTTCAAAAATATAACAATTGTAAAAATTTATATAATTGAGTATAACCAGGTTTCAGTCATTCATAAAAAAAAAAAATGAAAAACAATTAAATTACATAGATACGTTTTTCAAGAACTTTGGCTTAAAATTTGGAACAAAAAGAATATTTAAAAAAAAAAATTGTTTCTTTTCGATAACAATAATTAAAATGACAGCATAGAAAATCTTGGAACAACAAGTAAAGAATTTGTCTTTTCTGTTATCAGTACATTACAATCGTCATAGGTAAACAGAAAATAAAATCTTTGATACATCCGCTTCCAAAATTAAATAGACTTTTCACAAAACAATAAATAATTTAGGTTCTTACTAATACAAGGAAATCATATGCCTATTCGTCGATCATGTCTGAAAAGTTACTTTTTATTCCACATACATTTAGTGTAACAAGCCCCAATAAAAAGTAGATCATGTCTTTTACTCTTTAGGAAAACTGTTCCAAATTGAAATGGCAAATACTTATGTGTTACAAATTATATACTTGTAGGCGGACACACAACTTTACAGCATGCGGGAAAATGTTACTTTAAAAAGGCCAACACATTGCGTCCAGAAAAAACTATCAGCAAAACTCACAAGGGTTCTGATCACCTTTCCTAGGGACATTTCTGCAATAAACGCCCATCAAAAACTAACTCTAAATGAATGAAACTGCCTTAATTTCTCGTCACGAAATAAAAACAGCAAATGGCTTCTATCATCAGACTTCATCACCAGATTAATCTGCAACATACTCTGACAGCCTCAAACTTTTAAATACTCTCTTAAGTCTGGACCATACCCTTCAAACAAAAGGACTACTTTTTAAGTAATCTCTGTACTTCTTATTCTCCGTGCCGCGGGCACTTTGAACTTCATAACCAAAGAATTTTAAAATAGCAACAAACACTTTAAAACATTTTAAGACATATTAAACCCTGCAAATACAAATGTAAAACATATAGTTCAAAATTATTGGCCTCTTTACGCACGTGCAGGACACGTGAGTGGTGAGCGCCATCATGGGCTCTAGCTCTGCCGGCTGTTAGCCGGCATCAGTTACTTTAGGGGATAAAGCAAAAGGAGAGAAAATAATTACTATTTTAGTGTATTCATGGAATGTCCTGTAGGTGCAGTGCATGCATGATCGCAGACGTAAGTACAGTGGCGCAGCAATGCCAAGGAGGGGGGGGGTCAGGTTCTGATGTGGTCCGACCAGGAAGGAACTGACTCTTCTTGGGGCCGGTTCCCTGGGGGTTGACCCCCGCCAGAGTCCTATGATTCAATTTGATTGGCGCTGTAAGGTACGCCTCACAATTTATGGTGCCTGTAGCTGCTGTGTGGGGGGGGGGGGGGGGGGGGGAGAGAGAGAGAGAGAGAGAGAGAGAAGGAGAGCGCGCGCGCTGCCTGATCCTCCTTGGGAGGGGTTGAGTGAGTGGCGTGACGAACTACAACTTCCCATTTGGACTCACAACATTCCCCATGCAAGGCCCCTCCAGCTCTTAGCCTGAGAGTCATTGTGACTTAAGGTGTGTTCTCCTCAAGTGTCAGCGGCCTGAGCGACAGGTTCTCTCTCTCGTTGCCACAGAGGGTTGTATTACCAGCCAGCAGTAGACACCAAACATTGACAAGAGGTGGGGGCCATTCTTGAGTGGGGACGTGGTTTGACACTCTGATGTACTGGATGTGCACACAAAGGTAAGGAAGGGAGTAAAGCAAAAGAGAATGACCTTACCACAAAGAGGTAACTGGTAGATATATGTTTTATTCCATCATTTTACAAAACATATATCTCTGACATGTGCCTGCTAACGTCTGATGGACGAGGGACCAAGTTGGCCAAGTTGTATACTGCAGAGCGGTAACGAGGTTTGAGCAGAGTCTTGGGGTGAGAGTGACCCCAGTGCACACTACATCCAGCATGGATGAGGTGCTCACGCCAACAACACTCATAAAGTTAGAGAAGACTCAGCTACAAGATCTTTTTCCGTGGGTTGAAAAACACAAGTTGATATGCTAAAGAAAGCGGAAGAGTCTGAGCTAAGCAAGTACTGCTGAAGGCAAGCATTTGCGGGTAGAGTAGTGGTGAGATAGCGAGAGTTACGGCTGTTCTCAGCTACCAGCGCTGAGGCTGGCAACTACTAACTGCCCCGTCTGGATGGCATGCAAGGAACAAAATACTCTCAAGAGCTGTGGCGAGCAAGGGGCAGCTGTAGCAGGCCACATGAAGAGGGAAACCTCCTCTGATGTGCAGCCAGCATGTGCCTGCCGGCCAGAGCAAGCTTAGCGATGGGGAGGGGACCACCCACTTGAACTGGAGCACTGCGTTGTGCAGATTGCTGGCCTCACAGGCAGCAAGAGGTTCCCTCGGTTTGTAGATCAGAGCGCTATAGAGGCTAAATGAGCGACGGTGCTCAGCGCAACAGTGTGCTAGGGGGAAGCTCCATAGATAGAGGCTTTGTGAATGTAACATACTGCCCTCATGGTGTGTCAGTTTCATGAAACAAAACATCACATTTTCATAACTCTACTTTTAACAAGTGTCATCTAGTATTGTTGTGTTGTAATAGTCGCTTGTACTTGGTGGTATGTGTGTTCGTGTGAAGGAGCGTGGACCAATGGTGGCAGAGAGGGGGCAATGCGTCCAACAGTTGCACTGTTCTGTCGCTCCTGGGAGCTAAATGTGAGTTCCTGGGAACTTTCGGTACGCAGCACAATGCAAGGTTAGTGCCTCTGATTTACTACTTAGTGATCTGAACAGTTTGGTTAGCATTTGGTAATGGTTCTATATAATACTCTTGGAAATGTAATTGAGTTGATAAAGTGAAGCTCATTAGCAGCTACATTTTGCACAAGGATTACTTTCTTACGTAGTATTTTTTTAGAGTTTGCTATGCATAATACAATGATAACCATACAGACACATTGGACCACTGCATCTGACACCGTCGGGTGAGACACAAGACGAACGTTGACACAAATACTTACTGGTAATTTGGGCCCCAGCGGTGCTTCCCAGTCACCGCACTATTGAGACTCAGGGTTCTCAGGGATGTTGTGGGTTCTGGGTGTCTGTCTCACCCGTGCGTACTTACAAATACGTTGGCAATACTAAACTTTTAATAAAGTCACTTAAATAAATAATAAATAAAACATATGTGGCTAGGACACTGTTACTACTGAATAAAAAAATTGAGTTCAGTGTATTCTTGTTTTTATTAATATTGTTTATACACATCAAAGTGCCAATGAAATGATTATCTCGGTCATGACTAGCCAATTCCGCTTGGGTGCTCCCTAACCCGTAATTAATCTAGCGCACGCCTAAATGGATGATCTCACCGAGGTGCGTGAAAGCACAGCCTTCACAAGGTAAGAGGGCCGATAGCCGCTAAGGTGGACTGACGGTTTTTCCCTGAAGACAGGATACTGTGAATTACAAATGAAACCCTTAATACATATTAACACGTGTAATTACTCTGCATCACTAACGCAAACTCGTCGGGGCTCGTCCTCCAGCACGTGGTTATTGTGGTGACGGCCTATACACAGAGCCGGGTCGGATGGGAGATATTGCACCGTACACTAATTACACAATTATATAGACCCTTGAATGATACATGAAATAAGATGGGACACGAGATGAATATTCACAATAAACACACACATGTGTGAAAACAAGCTTAGGTGGCGCAGATGCTGCTGGATGAAGGTCGTAGCAGACCACGTGATGCAGGTGAAATTGCAATATTTGTGCATGGAAACGGCAAACTTAATTCAGATAAAATATTATTCGTGTTTGGCAAATGGTTCTCTTTACGATTAGCATTGTTATAGGCTTGTAACATGCCTGATGGCGGTAAAATCAAACATTATTGTGACCGCGTGGTCAAGTACAAAAGCACAATGTACGTGAAAAATACATTAAACCATGAATTAAAAAATACATAGAACCCTGAAATAAATGATTGCACATATAATGTTGTATAAATAAGCTCTTAAAAAGCAATGTTGGCGTATACAAAGACTTGGCTTCAGTTGGCCACGTGGTTATACGTGATGTTGCCGTAAAATATTCAAACATGAAAATTACCCTTAAATACATACAGAAAAATAAAGGTCTTAAAATTGCATGTAGCAATTATGTAGAAGTTACAATGAAATGCCATGAACATAGGCAGATGGCATCTGATTGAAAATGCGCGGGTCGCGTGACCTCTCAGACATCTTTCTCCTCTTTCTGCCACAAGGGCATAAGAAATTAGTAAAGCAGGAGCATAATGCTGGAGAAAATGTCTTGCAAAACGTACGCAAGCAAAGATTAACTGGTAAACTACATGGACTATGCAAACCTACATCAATGAACAAAAGTTGTAGTGCGCACGTGACAGTGTCTTACCTCTCCAGCTCTCCTCGACAGACTGTCCAGTTACAAGCGTGGCACGGACCTACCATGATCACCTACAGAGTTCACATAAGCGGAAGTGCTATGCATGCAGAGTGAAATATTTTATAGTGAAAATAAAATGGCACAAATTAAATTAGACAATGTTTTACATTTCTATAATTTTGTTACGAATTTCAATATTATTTTAGTGTCTCTTTGTGATGGCGTTCATGCCAGAATATTAAGTGTTCTTAATCTCGGCGCCACAGGCACTTTGAATATTCATAACCAAATGATTAAAATTAGTAGAAGCACTTTAAAACATTTTAAGACATATTAAACACTGTAAAGACAATATAACACATTTTACCCTGAAAGCAACAATTTGAAAGCACATGTGCTATGTACTTTGTAATGAGATGTCCCTCAAGTTGTGTTGTACTGTTGGATGTGATGCCCGCTAACAGCCAGTGGCGCTAGAGCCTATGACGGCGCTCACGTGTCACGTGTACCGCATATACACACACACATATATATATATATATATATATATATATATATATATATATATATATATATATATATATATATATATATATATATAGAGAGAGAGAGAGAGAGAGCGAGAGCTATCTCTCCCTCTGTCTCTAGCTATCTATTTATCTATCACTAACTACTTCTCTATGTCCAGTTATATATCTCTCTCTAGTTATCTTCTGTCTCTGTCTTTCTTTATACCCCTTTATATCTGTCTCTATCCCTCTCATTGTCACTCTTTTTCTCTATCCCTCTCTCTCACTGTCTCTATTTCTGTCTATCCCTCTCTCTGTCAGGCAAAATGGACGTGCCCTAAGGAAACGCACCTGCCAAATAGCAATGTCCGTCATATTTCTCACATGTGAAGATGTGTGTGCTCCGCCGGGAATCATACCTGATTTACCTTGAGTAGTCACACTACTACATCACCTTGTCCACTACACCAAGGTCAATGAAAAAATGAATTTTCATAGCAACTAATTTTGTTCTAGTAATTTACAGCAGTATCTCTTATTTGCTGTTTTGTAGATTTGTTGTGGATGACTTTAAGGCGTATGGCATATCCACAGAGCACTGCATGGTACATGATAATTGTGACACGCCGGTGTCCACTGTGATCATCAACAACAGCAACGGCTCCAGAACTGTCGTAAACTCCAACAAGAACTTGCCAGAGCTCGCCCTAGAAGATTTCACGAGCCTAGACCTTTCTCCTTACTCGTGGATACACTTTGAGGTGGGTTTTGGCTCTGCTGGGAAGTGCCACATCTGCAGAGTCGTCTAGTTAAGTAGATTTTGTTGGGAAAAATTCTCATATTTGCTTTATGTATACTTTTTAGGCCATCTGGCATTGTACACACATATAATATCCTTCTTTCTTTTTATTTTTTGTATGTGTACAGCAAGCCATATTTGATATTTGATTGATTTTAAAAAAGTACTACAAGTAGACCTGAATTAATAAAATTAGGGTGTCCAGCAATTAGGAAATGCTGAAAAAACGTGAAATGTAGGGGAATTAGAAATGTTTGCTAAAAATGTCAAGGGAACTTAATGGTAAAGAATCTGCACTGCCTTTAAAAGTTGGAATACCACAACACGTTACTGTATTTACTCCTGTATAGCTCGCCCTTTTTCCCAAAATAAAAGAAAACATTTCTGGGGTGAAAGTTATACACTGAAAAAAAAATTAAAGGAAGGGAGGAGTGGTAGACATAAATTGTCGGGGATGTTGAGGAACGTGGCAGTACTGTCTGTTGTCTCATCTCTCCCTCATACATCACTCCTCTCCCTTCTCTTCCTTTTCTCTCAGCGACCCTTCAAACCCTTCAGTTATACGTGGGTCGAAACCCCGCTCCCCTCACCCCCCCCTACAATGGTATCCTGCCTCACCACAAAACCAGAGCTGCCACGTCAAAAAAAGAGATCCCGGTCTCTGCTAAAAGGAGAAAGGAGAAAAAAGAAAAACGAAGCTGGAAACGTTGAGTTGTAGGAGGAAGAGGGTTCCGGAAGTTCTTATATTTTGTTTTTTTTTTTGCACCCAAGTTATTTAATTTTTTAATTGAAGTATTTTCTAAACATATCACAATCACCACACATTAATGTAAAAAATAATAATTTGTTCCATACTTACTAATATGGCACCACAAATTTTTTGGTGCAATTTTATTTAAAAAAATTTGTTTTCCTGGAACTTGTTACAAATATCATGGTGCGTGCTATACACGAGTGCATGCTATACACGAGTAAATACGGTACTATTAACTGCGCCAATATCACATAGAGAGAGAGTAAGAAATAATGAAAGGATGTCCCCGAAGCCATCTGCTATGGACAAAGGTGACTGGGGTTTGTTTACTGCAGCAGGGAGAAGGTGGAATAGGAACGCTAGTCTTCTTTGCACCCTGACCTGAGTCTGAACTCCTCTGCTGGCCTAGCTGCATACTGCATATGTTTCTTTAAAGAATGTTGTTTTTATATGTGTCATTGTGGTTGTATAATAGCATAATTCAGATACTTATGCAAGTTTACTTTACATCCTCGGCAGATCACTGACATGCTAAAGAACTGAACCAGAGATTTTCGTTATAATTATACAATGTTATGAATTGTATTCATTTGGTGTGAGATGTCAGTATGGGCTTTAAATATGACACAAAATGTTTGTCCAACTTTGGTTGATAGATGCTTCCTTCTGTACCTTTACACCATGATTGGCTCTATATTTTCATATTAATCATATCCATATGAAAAATGACAACTTGAACCACCACTATTTTACAGGGCCATGTGACTACACAAGACGTTAAAACATTTATGTTTCTTTATATGGAATTAAGCCTTAAAGTGAACTAGGGAGCAGTATTCGTTGTCTGGTATCAACGTGTTATGTTGCGTCAAATGAGTTGTGTAAGAACACGCTGTATCTTGTCTGGGAACGAAAAATGTGACTTTGGGCGAAGTCCAATTTGTGAAATCTGGGGATTGTTATCACTTCTTGTAAATAAGTCTCTGAATGTGTGTGTCCATTTTCCATTATTAGATTTCATTTTACGTGGGCCCATCATGCCCAGTTTCACTGTGGTATTTCTTTCTATATTAAATAAAAAGATTGCAAGCCATCAAGTTGCTGGGGGCTCCCACGCCTGGTACCATTTTCTCCACCAATTGTTTCATATATATATATCTTTCTTTATTTCTGACACAGGCTGACTTCACAAAATAGGTTCAGAATAAAATCGTAATTCGCATTTAGTTGATTTGTGAAATAAAATTGAAGAAGAGTTTACATGGGAGGCTAGGTGTGTGTGGCGCAAAACTCAGTATAATTGTAGGTCATGTATAAGCATTGGTTGCAAAATGCATCAAACAATACTCAGAGTTTGACGCGAATGCGAGGAGTGCTCACAAGCGTTCCCCCTGACCATTTGTGCCACCCCAGTCATCTATCTCATTTAGTACATGCCGGGGTAGCAAGAACAGCCCAGAGTATGATGTTGCAGGTCGATGGGAACAGCAAATCTTGCTTTCCCACTGACCTAAATCACATAACTCCAAACAGCCGTCCTGACTAATTTCTTCCAAGAGGTAACTCTTAGGGGTGATGCATGATGCATTCTTCTGGGAAGTGCACTCAACATGACCGACTTTGCCCCATCTTGAGCGGCAATCATCCAATGGGAAAGTCACCTCCAAATAAAAACAGTAATGGAGGCGGGACACGTGGACTACCCAAGTTGACAGAGTTTCAACATAACCATTAATCACATGTGATCCACGCTCTTACTGTTCTCCACGTCTCTACAAGAAGCTATCATGTCAAAGCCCCTCCCCAGGAAGCGACCATTTCCATTTTGCCGCTCCCGCTAAGAAAGCCCACAAGGTTTGAACATCGTGCCGCTGCAGGGTAGCGGCCCACCCAGCAGAAAGTCTTAGCCTCCACGAGCACATGAGGGCAAGATATGTCGTCTCGCGCAGAGCGCCGCTCCAGATAAGGATCCAGGAACCCATGTGTGACGTCATAAGCTCCACCCTCGAGAGGCGGGGTTAATTCTCCCGCACCCCTCTGAGAGCCACCAAACTGGGAAATATAGCAGATAAGGAATCCCAGCGCAGGCCTCAGGAGTGATTCTGCTACACCCTCTTGGCTGTGAAAGCCAAGGGTGTTAGCACAAGGCAGAGTCCCTCACCTGCGCCAATGATCGCGTAAGAACCGGGGGTTGTTGATGACGCCAACAGCTCCAAGGACTACCACCTACCAGAAAGCTTTCAACTTCTTCGGCCGCCTTCAGCAACCCCTGAGGGCCACCACCATCCAGAGGCCTTTACCTCTTCAGCCTCTGTGAGCAGCTCCCGTAGTCGTCAACGGCTATCAGAGGGCTCAGCAGATGTCGTCCCTCACCACTTCCTCCTTCCTCCTTACCATCCAGGTGTTGTAGGTCACTGTGACAACGTCCCCTCTGAACTTCCCTTAAGGCTCTGGCCTGGCCACGTCTTTACCGCTTGGGTGAAGAACTCCCTTTTTGCCAATTACACATTCTAGGTCCCTTCAGGATAGACCAGGGCTGCCACCAGCCCTGAAGCTGAAATCCTGGTTCCTGTATATAAAAATCCTGTAAAATCCCTGGAATCGTTAGGTAAAATCCTTGAAATTAAAAAAAAAAATTGCAAATTACAGAAAAAAGTGGATATGAAAGACGTTTACATATTTAATGTAGTTGTTTTGGTTTGGAATGTACAAATCATGTAATTCTTTTCTCTATTCACACTTATACTTTCATTTATACGACTGTATCAGCGATAATTTTCGTTTCCTTACCATTGTGATATCAATGCCAAACGCAAAACAGTCATCAAATTCAGATTAAATGCGTAAAAATGGAAATTTGCGACAAAGGTTTTTTCAATAATGGCCTTGGCCTTTGCATGTGACCAGATCATACAGCCAGGAACAGAAATATGTAGATAACTGTATACCAGCATGCCAGTGAATAATGAAGCAAAATATTTTGGACATCCCCTGTTGAAGCAATGGTGTATGTCAAAATATAAATATTAAAAAAAAGATTTTTCTACAATGTTAAAATCTGTAATAACTGATAAAATCTTTTAAAACAGCAGGCCTGGGATCTTCCTTCCTTAATCAGTTAGGAAATTATTATTTTGGGGCTGTTGTTTTTGAAGTAATTCACATTATCAATATCTTACACTACGTAATTTTATTCAGGTTGTCTTCACCTGGTATTAATGTAAAAACTTATGCAAAATGAATAAAAAATATAATATTTTATTTTATTTTGTTTAGGAGAAAGTGGTCCCACTTTTAATAAATTTCATTTAAGTATGTATGTAATAAACATATTTATATTTACCATCTATGTTAGTGCTTTCCATTCTTGGCTTTTATTACACCCCTTGTTGTCCTCTTAAGGATTTTTATGAAATTGGATTTTTTTTTGTTTTACTCACGTAAGGTAAAGCCGGCGTGCGACTACCGCCGTATGGCAAGCACACACACCTTTAAGAGGCAAACAGAGATCTGCCGGTGAAATAGAGTGTATCACCTTGGTAGATCTTGGGCAGTGTCCGAATGCACTAGGTACTACTTTCCATTTGTGGAATCAAGTATTTCAGCTAGATTCCTACTCTACAGGCTGGGGAATGGCCAGGTCATGGTGAGAGAACTATGTGAGCTACTTGACTCTCGGTGGAAAACTCAGCTAAGAGTCACTCGTAGTCAATATACAGATCATACGCTTGTGGTCCACCCGGGTTGGTAAACTGCCGGACGTGGAGCAACAAGGTGGAAGGGTATTGTGAAACCAGTACTCGTAGAAGTACATTTTAGGTCCGCAACTATTACCCTGCTTCGTCTGAAGCATTCTTATTTAGTTCTTATTACTTGCAAAATTTTGGCCTTATGCGACATATACCCGAGAAGTGGGCAAAAGTGAAAGCTCAAGCAAGCTTTAAAGAAATTGGAATTGGAATTATCTCACTCTCTTGCTCCATGAATAACTGAGGAAAGCCCACTTTTTACATCTCCTATCAGATTAGCAGGTGGAATACCTTTGAACAACTACTGATAGTACACTTAGAGATTGCTGATGATAGACACTTCTACCTGATTCTTACACTGCAATCCCTCCACACCTACCCCAGGAACCTACGAGCAGCCCAAGCACCACTCCTCCACAGCCAGAGCCGGCTACTGTACAGCCACCAGCCACACCGCAAAGCCATTCGGAGAAGAGAGGGTAATACTGTCTATATCTTTTGACTAAGCACGAGTAGGACTCCCCTTGGATATGATCACCGCGACACTGGCATCACATTATTTGAAGGCCACTACCATCACTGGAACACGCTCTGCATACCTCGGAACTCTGAAGGTAATATTAATCATAGGGGTTACAATCCCCAAGCTGTCAACCAACCAATCAGAATGCCTGTAAAGCTTCCAATCTGTAATACTGTTTTTCCAACGCTGGAACTCGACCCGCAACTGAGCTAGCTAAGGGGCTTGTGTGCAATTCCCATCGGCCTTAGGGATTGCCATTCCACTTATTTTAACTTTAGTGACACCAGAATTAAATTGGGTACTGAGGTTTCAATCCTCAAACATCACCCTTATCAGGGTTGGTATTGTGTCTGATCCTTTTACGTACGATACCCTATCATTGTATGAGGTGGCTCCAGGGGAAATTAGCAAGCGGCCCAGTATGGCATTCCCGCGAAGCCACAGCTGTCTGGTGCACGAGCGTTCGGAGGGAACGCCAGATCTACCCACGCAGCAACGTCCGACGTCCCTTCAATCTGCATGACACCAGCTGGCCTGCTGGCCTAGTAAGTGCTACGAGCACCAAGTTTTTCAATTAAATAGGGAATAGCATTGCCCTTAATACCCCAGTGCACCGTAAATGTGTAAGTGTAGAATCAAGTAATTTCTTTTGTAAACAGTGTGTGATCAAGCATCACACTTAGTGCACTCTTCCACCGAGAAACACCTCATGGCGTGTGGCGTTAGGAAAGTGCGAGCTTTTTGTCCAAGTTCAGAGGAAGTGTGAACCCCTACAAAAACACGTAGGTGGAAGTGTCACACACTCACCAAATCACTGTTATTCAGGTGATTTTTTAAAATGTTTAGTATGTAATAGTTATAACTGTTTTTTAGTGTTTTACGTTCTTATTTTTCAATGGACTGCTTATAAGGGATAAATTGATTTTTTCAAAAATTTAAGTGTTGTGACACACTCACTAATGTAACGTTTAACAACACAACAAACACTTGTTAAATCACGCGAGTGTCACCAATATATTCTATTTAATTAGTGTAAATTTTGTGTAATGTAATTCATCATTCAGTGCTACATTTCATTTTAAGCAGTCAAAACTTGACAGCATGAGCGCTTCGCGGGGAAGCCGCTGCCATTTTTTCACTATCGACTTGGCACTTGAATGGGACAGCAGCGCGGGAGGTTTGCTCCACGACCACCTTCGGTAGACAGCATGTAGGCCTTAATTCATTTTCATGAAAATTGACTTTAGTTTAACGGAACATTTGCTTCAATCGTACCAAGGGACGAACCCACTGCTTTTTCCCACTTCACAGGGGAACTTACCTTTCACTTAAAGCCACTTACGGCTTAGGCCAATTTTTACTGCTTACGGCTATCGGCAAGCTGATCAGTTCCGAGCCAGCTTCATCTTGTACACCACACTTCTTGTAGTGTAAAGTTTTAGGGATGAAGTAAATATCTGTATGTGAAACCACATGAGTGTTTATATTCAATGTTCGTAAGAACACATACTTGCCAGCAACCCAGGGTACCCATATATTTTTTTGCAGCGTGTGAAGGAGTTGAGATACCTCTGTAAGTGTTTGAGCCATTGCAATACAGTGTCTGGGACAGCCTACAGTCCCATGGGAGGTGCTAAAGTGTAACATGTGTAAATGCGTGGGTAAGTGACAGAGACTCCAGGGCTCCCTGCGACAAGACCCTCGCCACTGCTCCACTGAGCATGGCACCGGTTTGTCCCTGACTGAAAGTTGAGGCGGGGCAAGGCTGCACCTCACCAGCATGTCAAGTTACAGCACTGTTGTAGTGGTGAAAAATAATTTTTTAAATAAGAAAGCTTGTAGATTTGCACTACTGTCACAATAGATACTATTTATTGCTTCATAGGCCTTACCTAAATGTATAAGTTAAGTCTTCATTAGTGGAATGTAAATATAGAGTTTTAAGTGTGCAAATGAAACTGCAATAGAAAAGGGGCAAGTCAACAATTTGGAACTGATTTTAACCAAAGTTATCAAAAAAAAACTAACTAACTGCAATTATTTCTTACGTTCATTACCAAAATTCATGGTTAACTAAAAAGGTCTGCAACTCTTCAAAATTTAAAATGGATGAATTATCAGAAAAGTAAACTTACTTCCTACTTTGTGTACCTCAGCTGTCAACCAAAGTAATAATTCGGGACAGTTATGTATTCACACTAGAACATATATCAGCGCGGTCTGAGCTGACGTTCATCACCGACCAGGTGTTGCTTGGTTGTAAAACTGCATTGAATTTTGTTTGCGTCAGATGTGCTGTATTGTGAAACCAGTTTTACGTACAACAGAAACATTCACTGATAATTTATTTTACTTGATAGTTCATCGTATCATTTTTTTGGTATTCTAAGGAAAAAGCAGGAAATTTTGGAAAATTCAATTTACAGTTTCGCTGAATACTCTTAAAAATTTGTTTGGCTACACACACTGTAATGAGCAATCAATTACATATGGCATGATTGTAAAAAGAAATCCTGAGTAATTATGCATTTGAAATAATTTTTTTTATAAACATATATTTTGACACTCACTGCTTTAGATGTGTTTCCTTGCAATTTTCAAGTTTTGTCAGAATTTATTCATTTATGTTGAAGGTTTTTTTGTTGCAATGCTAAGATGCAGAATTACAAAATAATATTATTACATCACATTTATTTAAGTGGTAACTTGTGTAAAAAGTTACGGTAGAACTCTTTGAATCTAACAACATGACTGCAAGTATTGTGTTCATATTGTAACAGCAGAGTGCACTGTCTCAGGGACGGAATGTCGCGACGGTGGCCAAAATGATAGAACATGCTGTTGTGTGGAACAGCAGGAATGTGGCATGTGGCCACAGAACTCTGCACATTTCTGTTGAGCTAGAGAAGCCCAGGAGCAACCCAGACATCTTTGTCGTTCTGCCAATGGCCGACATTGTATTTGTTGGCAAGGATTTCGCAGGCTGCTGTGGATGGGATAATGTGTACGAAACATTTGAAGCCATACTGACACACACCAAACCTGGGTAAGGGCAATGTTTCGTTTGTCTTCAAGCTGCCAAAGAGGTCGTAACCATTTTCTTGTTGTTTGACAATATGGTATTTTAAATAATAATATAATAGATGGTGATCGTCGTTGTTAGCTGTTTCAAGACTGTGGACAGGTCAGAGTGGTAAAACGACTCCATCTTTCTCTGTCTCCCCGCCACTCTTCCTCTCTCTCTCCGTTTTCTCAGTCTTCACTTCTCCTTCTCACTCCCTCAGCCACTTGCTCCGCCCATCTCTTCCTGTCTTCCTTGTAGCCTTTTTCCATTGCCCCAACATCCTGCTTATCTCCCTCTCAATTCCCAATCTCTTGACGTACCCATTCCACAACATTTTTTGTCTCTTCACACATTACGACATTTATATTATAATTTAGTTCCTGCTTTATATTGCCATTTTGCTGTTCTATACTGTTTTTTGCTCTTGCAAATTATCATTTTGCTTGTGTTTATACAAGACTTTATAAGGATATAAGAATTGCCATTTGTTTACATTTCACACTGACATTTGTATTGGCATTTCAGTGTTTACACCTCTCAGTTTGATATTTTTTGGTTTGTTTACGTACAGAATTATAGTAGAATTTTATCATGATGTTTTTCAATTATCTGTCACAAATTTTCTGCATTTTTTAATTAATTGAATATTTTAATCTCACAGATTTGTATAATTATCGTTTCTTAATTTGTGTGATTTCTCCTTGTCAAACCATATCATTGTGTGCTGATATGCTAAATTCCTAAGTCACTTATGTTAACTTCTATATACATGATACTCAGAAATTCCCCTTACAAACTTCTAGGACTTGTAGAGGGGGCTGAGTAGACAATCTTTTGAATAGGAACCCATGTCCGGAAACGTTCTGTTACCGTGCTACAACCATATCAAATAAGGTTATCACTCGTCCACTTCCACTGAGGGAAAGAGCAATGTCACAGATTTTCCTGTGTATGCAACTGGGTAGGCAGTTCATTACGTCAGACAATCACCTGATGGCACGAGACATCTACCCTGCCATTGTATCCTGCCTCAAGCCCCATTCATGCAACTTTGCCTTTCCAATTAACATGGTTGAGTACACGTTTGCAGAATACATAAACATGATGCTTGTGTATGGCACAACTGAAGGTAATGGAAGAGCATCTCGTTGGCTGTATCAAGAGCATTATGCACAACGTGGGACGCCATCCCATACCCTTTTCGCAACAATTACACAACAGCTCAGAGAACGAGGTACCTTCACCGCTGTGGTGCTCCAAAGAGATGCCGCACTCCCGAATTGGAAGAGGCTGTACTGCATCGCATCAACAAGTATGCGATCAGTTGCGCGTGCAATGAGTGTTGCTCCCACCATCATCTGGGATGTTCTGCATGAACAACATCTACATCCTTACCACCTCCAAAGGGCACAATCTTTGATGCAAGCCAATTTTGCACCATGTGTTAACTTGTGCACGTGGTTCCTGCTCCAATAAGCCCCTTTGATTTAAAATGGTTGTAGCACGGAAACGGTACATTTCCGGACATGGGTTCCTATCCAAAAGATTGTCTACTGAGCCCCTCTACAAGTCCTAGAAGTTTGTAAGGGGAATTTCTGAGCATCCTGTAGATAAGATTTCTTTATTAGGAAGCTAGGGTTACACTTTTGAAAGACTAGGGACTCTCTCTACCCCCTCTTCTTCCCTCACTCTGCTCACTATCTCACCCTCTCTCTCTCAAACCCACTTTCTCTCTCTCTGTCTCAAACCCACTCTCTTGCTCTTTCTTTCACTCTGTTACTCACTCATTTGCTCTCACTCTCACTCTCATTCACTCTCTCTCTCCACTTGATAGCTGTCAGGTCATGTAGGACTAGCTCCTGAAAATTTTATTAAAAATTTCGTAAGGCAGTCCATTATAAGGCAGGGGGCGATGGAGGAGACCCATCACTAGTGTCATAAATTTGCACAGGCGAAGGAAGAGGCCTAAAAAGTACCAGTTTTATTTTATTAGTTTATTTCAAGTCTTCAAGAAGATGGCCAAAGAGGGACGCTTGTGACTCCATTGCCATAAGCTTGTACTGAATAAATTTGTAACAGTTTAAATCACTAATAATTTATTTTCAGAGAAAGAGAGAGAAGCAGGAGGGAGAGGGATATATGTGTAAATTTATTAATGCTTCTGAGAGACATTAACTATATGAATCACATTCACTTTCAGTACGAAATATAATTTTGGAAGGATTTATTTCTGGTAACTACAGATGTTCATACATGTCTTATGCTGATAGGTGCTATTTTTCTTATCGCAGTAATAAATGTTTCATTTCAATTAAGGGTATATCTGTGTGATCTGTGTAAAATTGGAATTTTAAATCTTATTGAAAAGGGTACCATTTGTGTGGCATCTCTTTGTTTTGCAACAAAACAAAACTGGTACACATAAGTACTATATTAGTTATTTTAGTAAGTATATACTAATACTATATTTACAAAACTGGTATGCATAAGTACTATATTAGTTATTTTAGTAAGTATATACTAATACTATATTTACAAAACTGGTACACGTAAGTACTATATTAGTTATTTTAGTAAGTATATACTAATACTATATTTACAAAACTGGTACACATAAGTACTATATTAGTTATTTTAGTAAGTATATACTAATACTATATTTACAAAACTTAACCAAAGAATTGGTGTGGATGTCACTCAAAACAGCAGGAATAGTAAATAGTGATTAATAATTACTAGGATATATTGTACTCTCCGTCTCATATGAGCTGGCGAGATTTTGATAGTTCAATGAATGTTTACTTTTAGTTTATGTATCCTTTCGCCCTCAGTTGGTGTGTCAATTGGAGGCTACATGAAGACGAGGAAATGGGATTCCGGAAAAAATATCGCGTGTTTAGGACATAGACGGACAATTACTGGCCTAATAGAAATTGCTAGTAATCAAAATCGTTGTACACAAAATATATATTACTTTAAAAATTATGCAGAGCTCACGGGAAAATATAACTATTGATATCTGTTCATAAATTTATTTTACATGCGAAACCTATTATTTGATCTTTATAGCTGGTTAGGTTCAAGAAAGAGAACACAGATGGCGCGCACGACATGGTAAAGCGTTTGAGCCACACGTGGTAAAAGCAGATAGCAGCAGGTTCGCTGCCTCTAGATCCTGCTTTTGAAACTTGACTTTTCTCCTATTACTGTCTTGAAATGACACGAATTTGAAATATATTTCGTCAAATTATTTGAAAAAAATAATTCAATGTTACCATGCAATATTTTTTGTAGACTTATGGAATTAATATCAAGCATATATGGAAAACATGGATGGACAGTGGGAATACGAAATTTAAAGATCTAAGGTTTGAAGTCGCATTTCATTCGGCTATGATCTTTCAGTGCATTTCTTTTTGAACACCTATACATTAGTACTTTAGCACGAAGATTAGTTTGTAACACTTACAACCGCTATTTTGTGACCACATAAAATATATTAACTAATTAAGGAACTCTTTGTTATCACGTATTTTATACTTGTCTGATGTGCATCGCCAGTACACTCAGAATAGCCAACTTAATATTAACATTCGTTCGTGAATCAGCTGATACAGGATTTTGTAAATGGCACTTTGTTTGTTTCGTATACGTTAAGTTGCCACTCACTGACTGTCAAAATATCGCAACCTTATATGAGATAGACAGTAACATAATATTATATAAAGTTACAATAGTTTATATTAGATTTTTAATAGCTTTTGTAAAATCTTGTATGAAGCATTATATCTTGTGTAATTGAACTTGTACGACTCGTTCAATGTACCTAAGTGAGAGTTTACGTGGCTCTAATCTTGCCAGCATAAATAAATAAAGGAAGACTATGTATTAAGTAAGTTCCAGATCTGAAAGTGGACTTGTGTCGACTGCTTCCAGTGCAGTGGTGATAGTTCCATGGGGGGAGCATGGGGCAGCAGCACGTGGCCCAGACGGAACGGTGGTGGAGTCCCCAGCCTTCCCTCCCCCACAAGTAATTGACACACTTGCTGCAGGGGACACCTTCATCGCAGCGACCATCTTTGCCCTGGGCTCGGGGAAATCTCTCCATGACAGCATCACCCTGGGCTGCCGCATTGCCGGGGCTAAGGTTGGCAGCTACGGCCTGTCCCACATCAAGCATGCCTACAGCGAGATGTGCAAAAACAGCCAAAGTTAGCCTCTGTCATTCTGCGTCTTCATTATACTGTTAGTTGAATTGCTCATTGTGTTTATGAATGGGGTTAGAAGGTTATCAGCAAAGTTTACGTACAACTCCATAAGACCTTTCCAATTTGGTTTCACTAAGGCATTGATTTTCAAAGTGGAGGGCACACCCTCAAGGGAGTCGTGACGGCATGCTAAGGGAGGCACGGGTGCCAAAGTATAGAAGCAAACTCTATATTACCAGTGATTTACGTAGTGCAATTTCTTCTATTCAACCAAGAATTGGGAATCTTGTTAAAAATATGCAAGCTGATCCGTCTCATTGATTGATTTGTTCATCACCATTTGTGATCAGTAAGCATTAAAATTTATTGATTAAATAAAACCTTTGAGACTTTTATTTGTTTTTGTTTTACCCTTATAATAACGAAGTTGTGACACGTAGGGGGCGTAGTTATTTTTTTTTGCAGAAGGGGGGGGGGGGGGGGGGCGTGATAAACTAGTTTGGGAACCCTTTCACTAAGGTCAAAACACGTAACTTTTGAGAAGGTTTCTGACAAGAGCGTCTACTTTGCATTGAAAAACACTGTTGTGGGCAGTCCGAACACTCTCCATCCACCCGCACTTCATGGTACATAATGGCACAGATGTGCAGGTATACTGCGGTTCAACCCAGTCACGAGGCTGATACTAGCAGACGACCAGCTCACTCACTTCAGTACTCGGCCTGTCACCACAGTCCACTTGCCACAGATAAATTGGAGAATCCGTGAACTACGTACTGTACCTCGTCACAGAGAGTAGCACCACGGCAGCTCCAGCAATATGTAATGTAAACTATCATGCTCCCAGTTGTCTGGATCTCGGTGATCACTCACACTTCCTACAGTTTGGCATTAGGGAGTCACCTTAAGGCTCTGCCTCATGTCATGTTTTATTAATGGTTTCTACTGTATTTCAGTTGTTTAGGGAAACTTATTTTGCAACTACAACTATACCCAGTAATAAAAAATATATAGGATGACAGAAATTCAAGTACTCGCAGTGTAGTACTTGTCGACAGGCACATGCACACGCACACACTGGATGACACATTTTCCACGCTGTAACGGCAACATAAAAAGGGCCTTAACAAATTGTCATGTACTTCGCTGTATGAAACTGACCTTAGACTTCAAACAAATCTAGGATGCTAGGGATTTCGTCAAAAGACTGCAACACGACACCCCCCACCACCACTGAAGCTGGAAGGAGGCCAGTTGGCTAACGCAAAACAAGGGATTGATGTAGGCCAGCACGAAGCAATGGTCTGGGCTTTTCCATGGCATCTGTCAAAGACGTTGGAAGGAGCTTCCACGTCGGGACGCCGGGCAGCACGCAGCTCGCTGCCTTGGGTGTGTCGTGCGTCGTGATCCGAACGAGCCAAATATAGCCTCCGGCCTCAAGATTCAGGTGGGGACTGTCCTTATTAGCTCGAGTCAAGAAGGCGTAATTGCTAACTGATTAAATATAAATTTAATATCATTTAGTAGTGCCCCGCATCAATTAAGTCACACAATTAACAGGATATGGTATGTAAATTATTGTGTTGCAACACGGATTAAATCAGTGTATTTTACAACTTACCTACTACTAAATACTATCGTAGTAGCTACACCCCCAAACTATATGTATGGTGCATTGTGGAGCACAATAGCAACCATTACAATGCGGTTGCTCGATTGCGATGTTTCGCTGGCTAAACCAGCTTCATGAGGCAGCCCAGCCAGCGAAATGTCACGATCGTGTAACCACGTGGAAAACGTGTTTTCCTTCTATCTGTGTGTGCATGCGTGTGTACCTTTCGACAAGTACTACACTGTAAGTACTTGAATTCCTGTTATTTTATATACTCATGGTAGCCTAGCGGCATACTGGAACCTTAACTATACCCTGTAATAGTAATATTACAGAATATTCATTTATTTATCATATTCCCTCAATGTTTGTATTTTCAGGCTCTTTTGATTCCAGAAGTTTGTTTTGATATCAATTCCTGCTAGGTTTATCACAAGTGTTTTATTTAAGCCATATTATATGCATAAATTCTTTTGTATGTATAAATCTTAGTTTAATTATGTTCTTTTATCTGCTCGGTGTAAGAGAAAAGTAATTTTATCGTGTTTCTTGATATAGTTTAGTGTCCTCCTGGTTTATTTCTCCAAGGAAATTTTACCAATAACTGCGTGCATAGGCTGCCTTTTAAAAATGTTGTTAATGACATCACTAAGGCATCCAGTTATCTGTGATGGGGACAAGGAATTTCCGAATCCTTTTCGTTTTGATAATGGTTAAGAATAAAAAAAAGGCTTAGGGGATTATCGTCATGTTCGGTTCCTCATAATTTTTCGGAGATTTTAATTGGAGTCGTTCCAATACTGATACCAATGCCCTTCACACTGAATTTTAGAAAAAGTATTACTGTTAATAATACATTAAAAACATTTCTCCTAAACTCATATAAATAAAGAAAATAATTTCTTAAAATACTGTATATAAGTAGTTATTGTAATCTGACACAAAATGCAAGCTGACCTAAAACATTGTAACCCTCTCAAATGAAAATAATGTTACACCACATGCAAGTCAAATTTCAAATGTCCCACATGCGCTATCAGCTAAGAGTGCACGGAGAAGTTATCGTTCGGGCAATGTTGGCTGGAGTTTAGGGGGGAGGGGGGTGGCGGCGGGAGGATTACCTCTCCTCTCCACACCGCTACGTGTTCGCAACACCTTACATGCGTGGCAAGTGTCTGTCTTTTAAAGTAATTAATCATATTTTACTGCAAAGAAAACTTGTAATTTTGAGACAGAAATATGGCGATTATAATTGATTTCTTCACTGTCTTTAATAATTAATGATTCAAAACCACGTCTTCTAATTTTCTTGGTCGTGAGTTATACTGCACTTGCCTTGGTGCTTACCTACCCATTATTAGACTGCAAAAAGTGTTGAATAAGCACTTACATACATATTATCAGTTTATTCAAAAATGCGTGTCTGTTGAAGTAAATTAATATAAATCCTCCAATTTCCCAACAAGAAGTTATTGAAAATGAACTTGACACTTATAATACAAGTCACTCAATATACAAACAATTTTTGCTGACAAGTGGTAGAGTATATGCTTTTGGACATATAATAACTTTATTCGTGAAGATGCTGCCCTTTGAGTTAAATAAGTATTAAGTTTCAAAGTCATGTTAATTATACGCCAGATACAATGAAACACCAAACTTACAGGATAAAACGACCTTTAATCACAAAATAAAACATCTTTCCAAGTAATAATCCCTCGTTAAAATGTTTTCGTAACATTTTCAAGCAAAACCATTTGCTTTGAAATACAAGTTACGTTAGGTGCAGCTATTTTGAGCGATGCATAATCTTGATAAAATTACGTTCGCCAGGCACACATTTGCTCTAGACAAATGTGTGTGAACTTCAGCAAGCGACCATGAAAAATTGTTGGTGGACGTAATTTATTTGTTCTTTTTTTTTATGTGCGGCGTTATACGCACTGAAATTCAGTAATTTTTGTAACCAAAGAAAGTAATAACTTGACTTCATTGTCTACAGCTGATACTAATGTATCAGCCCGATACAGATGTCATGCCGCTACCAGCTGAAGGCCAGTAGTGACAGAGCATGTGGTAGTTTATGGCTATAAGGCAAATACTTCAAAGATGTTAAAGGGAGGCAAAAGATGCCACCACTCCAATTTCGTAAGTGAATTACAGGTTATTGAGGGACCTAACGCTGAGATGTTGTAGCAATTATTTGTTTTAGTCGCCAAAGGCAATCAACGGCTTAAGGCCTTCTTCGGGGGAACGTGGAGCGTCATGAAGGTTACTAACCCGGAACGTAAAGGATGTCATTAATGAGTCTATACTTGTACATGTGTGAATTTACATCGAAACTGTAAATTTCAAGTTCTATCCACATTAAATAAAACAATAGCTACCCATTTGGAAGTTTGCATGGCTTAATCCCTCAATTCCCTAATTAACACATTTACATGCACACATACACTTCTAAAATTATGGTAATCTTACAAACGAGGGAGCACCTTCTAAATATACTGACTTGCTACTCCCTCAGTGGATGGGATGACAGTTCCCATATGCAACACAACTGACTAGGTTGTCATGCACTTCAATTATCAAAACAAATCACCCTAAAATATTAAATATAATAAGCTACTGTCATTCACACCAGACTCTGCTAGATTTCACCTGTGATGAGTACGTTGTCCAGGACCTAGTCAACGAAATGTCCAATAACATTTGTGACAATATCATCTGACAGGGGAGACTGATGCACTGTACCTGTTCTGTCATTCCCTCATTTTACACCCTTTGAAATTATAGTCAAGGGTATGAGCCCTGCTCAGGCACATGGGACAAGGCCTAAGTGGAATTAACACGACTTGTTCCTGCAGAGGAGGTACTCATTGGCAGAAGTTCCTTGTCCATCTCAGCTCAAGCTAATTAATTCTGTTGAACTGCAAATAGTGAATTTTCTCAATTGCTTTGGTAGATACTGTTCAGATTATATCACATAGTCTATATCATCCTCAATTGCGTATTAATTAATTTACCAGACAAGAAATTAGTTGATAAATAATAAGCCAAAAAGTTTCAGTTTAAGGCATTTATTTAAAATGTACTTCAAACATTCTTCAACTGTTTAAAATGCTACAACATTAGAATATTAAGATAATCTGGGTGGCTATACTTCTTCCCCATCTCTGATGTCTAAGGTGTTACATTTATGCTAATGTTGGTATCTCACTCTTTGCATTATATTAAGTTAAGCTAATTAAGGCTCCTATGAGCTGTAAATGAACTGAGTGACAGTTCATAGCCTAGGCTCCTAAACATCACACTCATTCTCAACCTAAACCATGATTTGAAACACGTACTACCTTGAAGATCAGCATTGCCAGCGGAAGGAGATTCTCAGCAGCGCCTAACTTAGGATGCACCACAAAATGTTGCGAATCTACCGATTAACACTTCTCTCCATCTGAACCATAATTCTTTCATAGCAAGTGAAGCCTGTTACGATCATTCATTCAAAGTCATGTTGGGTGCTTCCGCGAAGTGCGCTCCTCGAGGACACAATGTGCTCGCCTTGATGGTCCAGGAAAGAGTCCCCATTTCATCCGCCCACGCGGCTAATATATGTAAAGGCCACACCCCACCGTCTTCTTCCGCCAGCTCTCTTTCTCCTCTGCCCACACTTGTCCGCATTGTGGCGTGCGTCCCTTAAATTATGGGCCACCTGGCATCCTGGTGAGATACAGGGGACAGCCAGACTACCTGCTCTCGAAGTTGCCCTCTCAGTTAAAATTACACAAAATAAAATATTTATACAATGACAATGATCAATTTATCTGGGTAGCATCGAGAATAAAAGTACAACGTTCTGACACGTGCCACTCCTACTACTAACCAACTACGATTACGACTCATCGCTCTTTACGTGAAGTATACCCATACTTCAACCTACAGAAGAGTTGTCAACATCAACCACCCACAAGAGAGTTGTGCACGCAACACTTTGTACGCCATTTAAATCTTCTAGGGGGCCAAGCATGTGACCACAAGGTTACACAACCAGCAGGCACGTCGCCTCTCCCCTCCCCCCACGCTGAGAGCTTACAAGTCGCCCGCCCCCGGGCAAGGCCGAGTGCTACCGAAGATGAACGAAGCAGTATTGCTGACTACTGTTGACCAGAGATTTTCAACTCCCACACATTGGCAGAAGGACATCACATGCCTTCCCCACACCCCGCTGCAGCAGCCTAGACTTGAGCACTATATAAGTCAGTGCGCAGCAGGGCTCGAGAGTTCATTCTTCATCTTTTCTCGCAACATCCCAGAGCACTGATCAGTGCTGGGACCTCTGGAGATCTTAAAAGCTTTAAATACGCCCCCAGCGGCTACTTTCCGTCTCGACAACCAGTCAACCAGCAAACACACTAATACTTATTAAATTCACTTAATCTCTTCTAGACAGCCGTTTACATAGTACAGTTTAATAGTAATTCATTTTGTATTCGTCTAGCACTACATTCTTTCCCTTGTAACCTAGAACCATGTCGCCTACACCTGGATAACGCAGTTACCTTCAGCACTCCACTGTTTGGTAGGAGGTTGCACAGGTCACATGTTTATTGAGTTCTCAATAAACATCTACTGTTCTCTATCCTTAAGCCTTTTCTTCTTTAGAGTACTTTTCTGTTTCACCGGCTAGAAACAAAATACAATGTGCACTGCTGACAGGAACCGGGAGATTGTTAGTTAACCAAAGGAAAGGCAGGCGGAATGTGACTGTGCCGCTGCACTTAGACACCAAGCAGTCGTGGCTGCTCTGGTCATAATTGTATCAGGATTAGTTTATCAGACCGAGGCTAGGTACGGCTGGTCCAATCCACACTTCTGGAGCAGAGAGTCATCCTCCTGGAATCGCCACTTCAGAGTGGGGTGAGCCAGCCGCCACTGAGTGAGACTAACACAGCATCACCAGCACCACCCAGGACGACAGTGTAAGTCAGTAACCAACACCTCTTGACAAACACCATTAAGACTAATTAAAACCACGCTATTTGTCTAGCATTAAAATCCTAGACAAACGTGCCATTCAGACTTAACCGGGCACTCATCAGTTCAAAACTTATTTACCCATTCTGAACAATAGTTTCAAACGTTAATACCTCATCAATTTAAGGGATATCCATTTAGTAATAAACATGCTTAAGAGGGAGAGACTCTGTTCTACATAAATTTCTTTTAACATAAGATTGACAAAAGAATTTCTTTAACAAGGGAGCTCCAAGTGACTCATTATGACAACAAATGCCAGCTACGCTTGGTGGCCGTCTTTAAAACAGATACATCGTTAAGACAAAGTATCAGAATAACTCTAATTTCCACCAGTAATTTCACCTGCTTCTTGCTGTCCATTTAGTGGTGTTTGGTGACCAATTGTGAATGGAAGATTGCCTTTCCACTGGTTTCCTGGTGGTTGGTTGTTCATGTGGCTGCCTTGCCACTAACTCCAACCTTGACTTTTGTGTTGTTGTGGGTTTGGGAAAAACAGGAGCTTGATAGCTGTTGTTGCTCCTGTCCTTGGGTTGGGTTATAGTGGGTATAGGGCTGTTGCATGACATTCTGGCCTGACTGATGCCGGTCTTTCCCTTCAGTCTTATGCACATTCCTTGTACCTGTATTCCTTCCTCTTCTCTGGTCCTGGTAAGGTCTTCCTCCTCGGCCCTTTCTTTCTCTTCCTGTATACTTGTACCCTCCATTCTGATTATTCACACTGTGTGCCCCTATGAAATTTACATGGGCATTGCGGCCCTCTCCTTGCCCTTGGTAACTGTGTTACAGTGGTGGCTATTTTGGTGGGTTTGGCTTATCACTGTCCTTGCCCTGAACTCTCGTCTGTTTTTTTTAATGTTGTCATAGTGGAGCAGCTGATCCCTAAACTCATTGATTGAACTTATGGTAGAAGTGGCCCCGCTGCCTTTGGTAATTCATTGGCAGTTGTCCAAGTATGAGGCCAATGAACTCCTCGTCAGACATTGGTGGTTCGAGGTTGCGGGTTCTTCGCTGGACCTGCCCCTCTTAGGGTTGTACTTTTGAGCCTTGAGCTGCATCCTCAAGTTAATCTGGGTTTGCATGCTCCAGTAGTGCGAAAGAATGCCCTTTTGAAGTCTTCATATGTGAAATGAGGCTTACTCATTTCCCACCAGTAGTAGGCATTACCCTTACAAGATGTACTGAGGCACTTCAGAATGTAGAAATGTAATGGGGTTTTCTTGTGATTTCCTGTTGAAGGTTGGGAAATCCTTTGACCAGTTTTGAGCAGCATGCTGCAGCATGGCAACAGTATTACATGGGCTCATGTGTTCAGTGTTACACACGTGTATTGCTGAATGACTCATTTGAGTGTGTCGCTGTTGGCTGAACTGTGGCTGTGCCAACATTAGTGTGTTGTGAATTGTCAGTGGTAACATTTGGTTCACAAACCACTACACTAGGTGTAGGTGCCCTCTCCACATGTTCAAATACTCTGTTTAGCAGTTACCTTTTGGTTTGTTCCAAATTTTCTTGTCCCCTTTTCACTTGTGCTGTGAGAGTGATCACCTCCTTCTGTGTTTGTCTTTGCACTTGCTCAAGCTATTGCTGTACATGGGTGTTTAAACTGTTCAATTCAATGTCGAGGTTCTCTCACTTCTAGTATGTGTTGTTTTATTTGTGAGCAACTGGCCTCTATTTGTGCTACTATGGTCTCAATGAGGTGTTGTGCATCTTCATTGTTAATTGATAATTTTTTTTTAAGAGACTCTTCTAATCGTCTTATTTGCTGTGTGTTGGCAACTCTCAAGTGTTTCTGTTCTTTCTAGCCTTGTGTTTACGTCAGTGATTGCAAGTGTTACCGAGTGTAATTGTTGGTAACTACCTCCTTAAATTTCGAACATTCAGACCTAATACTACACTCAAGGGTCTCAATGTTGGACATTACCTCACTGATGCTGTGTTCAAGTGATGTGGTGTTATTTTTGACCTAGTTTAATGCTCTGCTCCAGTGTGCTTGTATTGTCTCTCACTTCATTAATACTGGTTTCAACTCACCCATCATCTCGGGTACCTGTTGCATGTATGTTTGCATAGGGCTTTGGATGTGACTTCTCGCTACAGTGAGTCTGGGTGTTGACTGTTGTTCTTGTGCATCCAGGGAAATTGTAGTTTCACTAGACTCATCTTCTAGTGTGTTAGTATTGTGAGCCAATCTAATCTGCTCCCTCTCCTCTCTAATGGACGACTTGAGGAACTAAGTGTCATCATCCCCTTCACATGACGTCTTGTCTTGTGACATGGTGACCAGTTAATAATAAGACAAAAATAAAATAATTATACTGAAAACTTGTCTTATCAGAGGCCTGCACGTTGTGCGGCAATCTGAAACTATACTACTTTAATGGACTGATGACTCGACTACTGTGTATAGAACTCAACAGTATGAGCATAATATTTCTGTAACATTTGAAATAGGCCACACCGTTGGTTGCCAATCTGAAATTGTACTGATGGATTCTAGACTACCACTTGTGTAACACAATAACCAGTAAACAAATTGCATGTTGCAGTGGTGGGGGATTTTTGAAGGATTATTTATTTATTTTCCCAAAACTGTGCGGTGGGGAGTTCAGCACCCATGTACACACCAATAACACCTCTCTTACCTTACCTTGTACTGTGCTGGAAGACAATATCAGCTGTCAAAAAGTGTGTAAAATTATAGTTACAAAGTTCTGAATTAGATAGGCGCCAGCCAGCGGTGAGCTATATTTGAAACTCTTTCATTCAGGGTACTCTACAGGTGGAGTTTTACCTGAATTTTTAACAATGATTAAAAAGTTAAAATTTGATGCATGCCGGCATGCTGCGCCACAGAGAGATGCACTCTACAACAGACTTCACACCTTCTGAGCGCACGCTATGCATGGGAAAAAGACAAATTCAATGGCAGTTATGATTTTGTATTAGTGAAGAAAAGAGACTCCATGCATTGGTCAGTCGACAACTTAATCATAATTCATGTGTGTAATTATGAATTTCTACGCCCGCTCAAGAATTAGCATGCAAGCTCCACCCCGATGAAGAAATAATAATATTTATTTGAATTCCACTATGCAACTCTAACTGCCCAAGAAGTTCCGAACAACCCCAGAGATAGCAGCACCCCCGTGGCCTTGTGATGTCACGGCTTGCCGGCCTCGGCCCGAGGCGCAATAAAATATCCATGCTCCACCAGGGGTGATAAGAAAACTAGCAGTGCTACTGCACCTGATAGACATTCCCCTGTGTTGGAAGGCTACGCTACCCCCGCCCCCCGGAGATCTGCTAACACGGGGCAATTTTTGTATTAATAGGATACCAGGAACAATGTCCAGGAGATACGCCGGGGCTCGCTGGCTGATAAGGTTCGCAAGCTCTACCCCCAGTCAGTGCAAGACTCTTTCTTCTCTCCTCAGCAGCCCGTGGCAGGGCTCAAACCACCCTCCAACTGCTTGGAAACAAGCAGCGCTCCTTCCAGTGAGGCATGAAGAAGGCCACAGCTGACCGCCCCAGGGACAGCTCATCTCATCCACTGTAAATCCCATGCCTGTACCCTCTACCCTCACCTCAGTCAACTTCCTTTGACTCCAGCAGTAACAGGTCATTGCATGATTACATCCCCTTGGATTGAGCTCCTCTTAAATTTCACACTGTAAATAGTGTTGGTTGTTAATAAAAAAAATTTCCCCCAGGTTTGCCTTAGCCTGTTGAATAGCGAATTTAATTTTTCTAATTATTCTAAGCATTTTAGCAATTTTTAACATTTTATATTTTTTTCTTAGCTCATCTTTTAGTGTGTACAAGTCAGCCGGGACTTTCCATCGTATTTTCTTAGATGTAATAAAAATTACGTGCCATTTAAATTTTGTGTTTCGACTACCGTAATTTAAAGCTTTAATTTCCTTGATAATTTTTTTCTTTATTAATTTCTACTACACTGTGGTGTATTATTACAGAAATCTAGTAAATTTCAGTCTCACGTCTCTAATTGGCCATGCAGTGTACTTAATCCCTCAGTAGACGGGGCCTGGTAAAGGACCTATCACTGAGATTCCAGGACACCCGCAGGCGATACGGGGCATAAGGTCTCGATACTTGGGTTGCCCATTACACGGCAGGTCAGTGGGAGTGATTGCAGATTTCACCCCACCTAGGACTGCATGTCCGCAACCCCGGTAGACAACTTTTTTCTTGTTCTGTGTTCTTTTGTGCAAACAGCACTCAGGTACAGGTAGCCATCAGAGGCGACATAAGAGGCAAAACAAGCTATCATTAAACAACTAATTAATGATTCAAAGCCAAGTGTACTTGTTCCCAATGAGCCTGAGAACAAACCAGTTGACTTCGGTATAATAACACCCCGAGATCACGAGATACAGTTGAAACGTTGGCTATGTAGGTATACCACCCGACGAAGATTCAGACCCAGCTGAAATTCCCTTCTCACGAGACACCCATCAGAGCTAGTACCGTAAAGTTAACGTCAGGCAAGGTAGTTCGGGTTCGACACCCGAACGCAGAAGCACTCCCCAGCTTCTGCTTGGTGAAGTTGGCCAGATTGCTCACCACCACACACATCCATAACGCGTAACCAACTGAGCATTTCAACCTTTAGAGACAGTTGACATCCCTAGTGATAAGGAGAATAAGGCTGCCCGGAAAGGACAGTCTAACGCCCCAACTCACCTTGGGGTTTGACTCCCCTCCACCTCATAAGGTCCGAGAGGGCAGTCAGCGCCCTAACCACTTGTCCACCAGGCAAGAGTGTCGCACGTCAAATTCTTAAAACCACTTAAAAGGTCCTTCAACTGGGTTCACAAAACTGTATATGTTCACTGGAGATGTTTTTAAAAATGTTCCTGGATGTGTCAACATACAAGTACATTAAAAGAATTTTGTACTATTTTATTGCCAGGTATACTGTCACCCCACTGCTTATGGTAAAGATGCTTGGAATATTAAGACTCGTACAGTTCTTCACATAATTGTAAGGTATTTTTACATTGGGCTTCTTCCTAACACACCCTGCCTCTTTAAACATATTTACACATGTTTTGAACACACTAGGTAACATAATAATTCTGGGAACCAATGTTGCCAACTGTATAAATAATATAACCAAGGCAGAGCAAAACACACGCAACACAGTCAAATACATGTGATGTTACAAAAAATATGACTATACCTGTATATAGTTAACAGACACAAGTGCAGATTCAGTGGGTATCCAGAACCCCACTGGGATTATAAGGCCCCACTAGACTATATCAACCTCCGTGGACCCCACACTGTACTTATACTGTAGTTTGTGTAATGTAATGTTCATCACCACCACCTAAATAATAACAAATTTATTTAACTTAAATTTTTATACTGTTCTTAATATTATTAAATGCATGTGTGTGGGATGAGACAAGCATCACGTGAGGATGTATGCTTTCGCCTGAAAACACACTGACAAGAACAGAACAGGCTGTAGTCACGTGAGACACACACAGTAATAGTTTTGTCATAATGGATTAAATAAAAATCACAAGTGATGTGTGCTGCATAGTTAAAAGTCATGGAAGTGTAATTTTGGTTTATTTTGTATACTACAACAGTGTTTGTTTCTGGTATTATGATGATTATGGCAGAGAGAAATTGAAACATAATGTAAGCTAGGGTGTAGCAATGATGCTGAAAGTTGTAATGAAATGTTGGGCACCAATAATGTTTGATGTAACTACAGTATGAGCGGAGGCAACTGTCAGTGATGAAAATTGCACCATATATTTAATTACCTCAATCTAGTATTTCAGGACATACTGACATAAAAACACAAGAAAGAAAAAAAAGATAGAATAGTTACACTACTACTAACAATGACACATATCATTTGCAATATTAGATTTATTATGTATTTATTACCACGTTCGTGTCACGTGTCCCACACGTGCGCAAAGAGGCCGATAATTTTGAATTTTCATATAAATGTTATTTCCAGTGTCAAATGTGTTCTATTGTACTTACAGTGTTTAATATGTCTTAAAATGTTTTTTAAGTGTTTGTACTAACCTTTAATAGTTTGGTTATAAAATTCAAAGAGCTCGCGGCACCGAGATTAAGAACACTTCATATGTCCTGCATGAACGCCATCATAAAGCGACACTAAGATAATATGCAAATTCATAAGAAAATTATAGAAATGTAAAACAATACTTAATTTAATTTGTGACATTTTATTTTCAATATAAAATATTTCACTCAGCATGCATAGCACATGGTAGGTCCGTGCCACGCTTGTATCTGGACAGTCTGTCGAGGAGAGCTGGCAAGGTAAGACACTGTCACGTACGCACTACAACTTTTGTTCACTGATTTAGGTTTCCATAGTTAATTTAGTTTACCGGTTAATCTTTGCTTGCGTACATTTTTGCCAGACATTTTCCCCAGCATTATGCTTCCGCTTTATTAATTTCTTGTGCCCTTGTGGCATTTTTAACTTAATCGAAGAGAAGGAAGACAAAGATGTAGGAGACGTCAAGCGACCCGCGTAAATTGAATCAGGCGCCATCCGCCTATGTTTAGGGCATTTCATTGTAACTTCTGCGTTATTGCTGCATGCAATTTTAAGGGCTTTGTTTTTATGTATGTATTTGAGGGAAAATTTTCATGTTTGAATATTTTACGGCAACATCACGTATAACCACGTGGCAGACAGATGTCAAGTCTTTGTGTATGCTATCGTTGTGTTTGATAGCTTATTTAGGTAACATCGTATGTGCAAAAATTTATTTCAGGGTTCCATGTATATTTCACGTAAATTGATGCTTTTTGTACTTGACCATGCGGTCACTGTAATGTTTGATTTCACTGCCATCAGGTATGTTACAAGCCTGTAACCACTTTAATCGTAAAGAGAATAATTTTCTCCGCAAGAATAATATTTTGCCTGAATTTAGTTTGCAGTTTCCACGCAGAAATATTGCAATTTCACCTGCACCATGTGGTCTGCTGCGAACTTCATCCAGCTGCATTCGCATCATCTAAGCTTGTTTTCACATATGTGTGTGTATATTGTGAATATTCATCTCATGTCCCATCTTATTTCATGTGTCATTCAAGGGTCTATGTAATTGTGTAATTAGTGTACGGTGCAATTATTCCCGTCCTAGCCAGTTCTGTGTACAGGCCGTCACCACACTACCTACGTGTTGGAGGGCGAGCCCCGACGTGTTTGCGTTAGTGATGCAGAGTAATTACACGTGTTAATATGTATTAAGGGTTTCATTTGTAATTCACAGTATCCTGTCTTCAGGGAAAAACCATCAGTCCACCCTAGTGGCTGTCGGCCCTCTTACCTTGTGAAGATTGTGCTTTCACGCACCTCGTTGAGATCATCCATTTAGCCGTGTGCTAGATCAATTACGGGCTGGGGAGCACCCAAGCGGAGTTGGCTAGTCATGACCGAGATAATCATTTTATTGGCATGTTGATGTGTATGAACAATATCAATAAAAACAAGTCTACAGTGAACTCAATTCTTTTATTCAGTAGTGACAGTGTCCTAGCCACATATATTTTATTAAGTGTTTACTTCCAGTGATGTTTAGTATTGCCTACATGTTTGTAAGTATGCATGGGTGAGACAGATACACAGAACCCACAGCATCCCTGAGAACCCTGAGTCTCAATAGTGCAGTGATTGGGAAGCACCACTGGCGCCCAAATTACCAGTAAGTATTTGTGTCATCGTTCGTCTCGTGTCTCACCCGACGGCGTCAGTAGCAATTAATTAGGCACTGTAGTGTGAAAGAAGTAAAATTACATTGAAATAAAAATAAAACTGATGCAGACAAAAGAAATGTATAGATTGAATTAAATGAAGTTAACTGAAATACCACCTTTCTCACAAACGTAATAATGAATAAAATTATGATACAATACTTTGTAATTATTATCTCTTAAATTAATTCAATTTAGGTTTGCCAGAACTAACAAGGGTCGGGCACAGATCTATGTCTCATACTACTGGTATGATCATTCATGCATAAGGGAAAGTTCAGTTCAAACAAAAAAAAAAAAAAAATTCCTATTTATTGTGAGTGAGGTTTAACATTACTTCTGATATTAATCATGTCAGTTGTACATGGATTTATCCAGACAGTGTTGCTGGTTAACGTCACCCAGTGATGCTTCGACAACATGATTGTAACACAAAAAACTATGATACTAATTAGCGCCTATCTTCTTTCTTGCTGCATGGTTTTACAGAACTGTCACGCCTTTTCCACATGGAAACTATGTTAGGCTGGGCAGCCATATCAATTAAATGTAGGTGATCAGCCATCCCTTATTTTATGATGGACTGCTAAAGCTGATGGCCGGAAGTTAAGTGTCCTCGTTAATTTAAAACACATCATACATTCCTAAAATCTGGAACTCTTCGCACCAAAGTTAATAAAACTTAAATCAAAGTTTGTTCAGTCATGTAAAACTCCTTCATTAGCATTTCTTACCCACAATAAAATTTCATACCTGCCTCCATTAAGGTGCTAAGAGAAAAAAAAACACTTAAGTATAAAAGATTTAAGTATGCCTAAACTGAATACTATAATATGTCCTTAAAAAAATAGTATAAATGCAGCAATATGAGTGGGGCTTCAAAATTTTGTAAACAAACACTGTTACGTACAAAAAAACTAACAAAAAGAAAATTCACAATATTTAAAACGCTGTAATACCTTTACAATTGAGCTGAATTTATCTTTTTACATATTTTCACAAAATTGCAAGAAATTATAATTTACTACTGTTCCTGAGATTAACTTTAGCAAGAATGGTTTATTCTTAAATTTCTGTATGTTCAATTGCAAGAAAATTATTTTTCTGTTAAAAAGTATTCAACTAGCCCAAATGTTACTCCTTTTTTTAACATTAACTAAAACATTTTGTAAATATGCTTATAAAATGTGACTTAATATGTAGTGAGGGAGTGCTTTTATTACTGAGAGCATGCCTGTAGAAACTGTGGGGAAGGTTGGCTACTTTAAAAGTGACGTATTATTAAAAAGTAAAGTACATATTGAAAAATAGACTCCCACCCCTTTTAACTGGAAGAATATGCTTTTTAAGTCCTTAGTAACTTATGCATACTTTAAATACATTATACAAACTGATTATAGGAAAATGATATGCATAAACGTGGTCTTGCTTTGGTTTAAGGTCTGTGGCACTACTACACGTTGCTTGTTAAGGCAAGTTCACAAGACATCCATCGACACAATAATACATGTTTGTTTGTTTCACAGATGTGTACCTTACTTGGTACCAGTTCTGTGTGGCTCTCACATTGTGTGCTCTGCTGACAACTGGAAAGCAAGTGTGGTGTACAAATCCTGAAATAATAAAACATAACAAAAACTAAGAATTTCCCAACATTGTGAAAATTCAAAATCTCCTGTCTCTGATATTTATTATTACAATATCAAAATACTGTGCCAGCCAGTTTAGAAACATTGCAAGGAAGCGTGGATCAGATCAGTTCAGTTACGTTCATATTCCTTGATGAGGAAAGGAAACATAATGAAAATACATAATTAATTGGCAAACTTGAACTGGTTTTAGTGGCAGTTACAAAGAAGAAATTTGCTCAGAAACTAGACTTCTTTGTCTTGCAACGACCTGCCGAGGGAAAACCCTGAACTGCTCTGAAGTTGGCCTTTGATGAAGCAGTGACGTGGCTCCAGTCAACCTTGTGTGGAACTCATTATCTGAGGTGGCATAGCTTCACTACAACTCGCTGGCCTCTCACAAGTGATAAAACCAGTTCCTCATATTGACTGCTTGTGTATATAACTGGCTGGCTCGCTGCTATCAAGCATCATTGTCTGGTGTTCGTAGACCAACTGCTGCTGTCGAGTTGAAGTGATATGGCCTGCAAGTTGTATGTGAGTATTGCTGCGGTAGTATATTACATTAAGGTACTGTACGTAAGGAAACCATCATTTGGTTTATTGTGAGTCTGTACAATGGACTTCTAAGGCTTGGAAGTTTAACCTAGATGGCAAAACATTGTGATTACTCAATTTGAAAAATATTTTTAAGAGGGCGTGCACATAAGTTATCTCCAGATACATCAATTGAACTCTACACGTTTGGAAGCCAATGCAGAACAACTACAAAAGGTGAATCCTAGACAATGTTTTTTTTTTCCAACCTAGTGAGCAAAAATTTAGTAATAATGGTGTTTTTAATATCTTGTGCCATAAAACATGAAGAAATTTGGTGGCAGAAGTACATCACTCTGGCAAAATATTTGCTCAATAAACACTTATCCAAGATTGCCTTTTCTTGTGTTTTTTTTTTTACTTCCATATAGAATACAATTAATGTTTATGTAGGCTGTTCATGGTAAAGTGAGCACTTTTGAAAGCCCTCTCATTTGGAATAATGGTCGAAAAACATGTTTTATTTCAGCTTTAGACATTAACTTCAGAGTACAGTGGAATATACACACACTGTTTATTACCTACAAGGCAATATTTATTTGTAAATGTGGTTAGAGGATAAAAGATGGCTGAAAGAAAAAAGAGCTCACTTTACCGTGAATGGCCTATAGCAGTGATTAATGCCCCCCACACACTTAAAATGATGAGTGGAATGACTGACCTGCAGTATGTAACGAAACTGAGATAGAACTAAACAGCTAACACTGGTATTGCTGTATGCACTTCATTTTCACTGGTGAAGCAAGGTTCTCATTTTCTATCATTAAAAATGGACTGTAGTAAACTTTTGCATGAATGCCAGAAACATAATAATTTTGTGCAAAGGCCAAGGCCTGTATCATATATCAAAAAGACATGAAAATTCGAGTGTAAACCATCACTGCATTACAGTATGAATGTAAAATTCATTCTCTGCCAAACTTATTCCAAAATAATTCGTGTTCGTGTACTGTTACAACTTTTTCAGATGCAAATTGTGCAACAGGTAACAGTATTTCCATCATTCCAAAATTTAGTTTCTCTTGAACTAAAATATTTAGCACCACCTGCAGCTGTCTCACATGTTCGAGGCCTCAAACTAACTGAGGTTTCCACAGTGCTTCAATGCAAACAGTAATGTATGTAATTCTGCATGCCTCGTAAGTTAAATAGAGGCATGCCTCTCTCTGCTTACACAAGCGACTTCGATGCATGCCTTTTTGTGCAGTAATCGTTAGCATGTTTTTTTTTGTGATGGAATGTTAATAACATACTTGAAAACGTTAGTCTAAACAATGACCTATTATTTATGAATCTTGAAAAAGGTAAGTTAGGTGAAATTTTTGAGGGCACATGGAATGGTTTTTGTTCCGAGAACACCAACCAAGTAGACATTAACAAACTGCCACTGATACTAGGAATAACTTTGTGAACTACTTATATGAGCGAGGAAGAGATTGTGTCGTGGCATATTTATGAAATGTATAAGCAGCTATGCATGGGTGTTTTGTGAGAGAGTTTTTGGTAGCTGAAATTTTGTACCTATCTTACCATTTTACGCAATTTTTATTGATGGTTATATTTATGTATTACTGTCCTACTTCATTGGATGGTGTGTCTAGTGTCCATTCCTCCTCTTGCTTCATCAGATTCCAAAATGAACAACCATGATTTGTACCCAAACCAAATGGATGTATAAACACCACCTACAGCACCCACAGTCTTTATTTTTGTAGTTAACGTCATTAAATTTCCACAACTGTGGAAGCCCAGAATAGTGGTAGTTTCTCTCACATTTTTGCATTCTATTTCATCCGCTGCAGGCTATGTAAAATTCTTGCTGCGTATGCTTTTCAGCTATAGAGTTTGTTGTTTGTAACTGCTAGTTCTGCACTTCTAGCCCCCAGAGTTGCTTTAGTTCATCTCCGCCATCTATCCAGAAGCACGGTCCTAATACTTTTCAGTTCATGTCGTGACTAGGCACTAGTGGGCAAGCTCACCGTCACGTGATACTAGCAAGGAAGCTGCTACACGTACTTACGACAGCAGAGTTCTTGGATGTGACAACAAGGAAGGATGTAGTTGATTGGTTCTGCCACCACTAACTACCATTGTACTTAGTTTACATTCATTAGGAACATGTAGTTACCTCTGAACCCTCCAGTGTCGGGTAAGTGAGATATAACAGTTTTGGTTTTAGGGTCTTTCTTAATGTTTTCATCGGTCACTAACCGGCATGGATTATTTGATTATTGTTTTCACAGGGTTGGACTTTCCTATTAATTTTCAGTTCCGGCTTTAACTACATTTCGAGTCCATGCTCGTCCAACTCTGTCTTCTCCTATGCCTATCTACGTAGTCACCCCTTCCGCCTCCTCTCAATATGGGATAGGCTGTATGCTGCGCTGTAGGCAGAATTACGTCAGGTGTGGTCCCAGTTGATGTCTGGATTCCTGTGGACAAAGGCCATTACAAATATTAATGTTTTTACATTTAATTTTGTCTTTTTCTAAAAGTCACTTTTGGTTTACTAACAAAAAAACATTGGTCACACTATGGATTCAAAACTTTCTTTTAGCAAGTAAAATTTAAGAAATGGACTGGTAAATTTATATAAAATGCTGAACTGTCTAATTCTTGCTTAAATAAGGATTTCATGTAAGGGACCCCACTTCTTTTTCAACATCTTTAAGTAAAATACAAAATGAATATTTGCATCCAATGTATAAAACTTTCATGCGACTATGTTTACACTGTTTATTTGGATGGTTACTTCATATAACAATCTCATATCTGTCCAGAACAAATAGTTTTGTTTTATAATATCCTTTTGGTTGTGGCTGAAATTTAAACTGATCCAATGATCCAATTTTTATTTGATTAATGTTATTTACATGAGATATTAATAACCTGTAATTATATTGTGTCATGCCACACTTTCCATTTGTTTCTTGTGTCGACAAGTGGTAGCAGTTTTTTGTGTTTTATTTAAGTGGCATGGGAACAGAATAAAATGCAAGTCAAAAAATAAAACAATAGTAGTTGTTAAGTTTGGAGTTGTTATTAGTAATTGGCTCTGTCAACATGTAAGTTAGACTTTTTTCAATATTTCTTTGTAATTGGTATTCTTAGCCATTTTAGGGGGTGGCAACAACACAACCAGGCTGGGGGGTGAGTTTATACGTGAGCACATCACATACAACTGACAGTGGGAGAAACAGTCCTGCCTCCAGTAAACTCGAGTGTTCGTCCCTGCAACTTATCTATTGTCGTCGCGAAGCACACTTTGAGGAGAAACTGCAGTCTCTTTAATTCGAAAGAGAGGTTGTTGGGAATCAATGGAATACACGGCACAAACACTGAATCTCCATGAGCTGATCCAGTTAGTGCCATTACAACAAAATCAATCCAAACCACCGTACAAATTCAAAAAAATATACACAAGTCGATGGTATATAGATGAACTTTTAATTAGATCTCAGTGAAGTAAACATAAATTTCACGATAGCACAATTTAAAATATAAATAGCGACAACATATCCAATATTGATCAATTATGATATTACTATAATAATTTTGGGTTAGGAATATGTAGGTTCTTAGATTATGGTATAGCTTTCAAAATTTAAGAATACTTTTACAAAGTTTCTTGTTAATTGAACAGTTTTACATTGGTATATTTCTAAGAAACTGTTAACCATGTGTTTAATAATTAATTTTTTATAGTACTTTCACTAAGTTTAAAGTCAGAAAGACCATCAATAATTTTTCTCCATACAAAATTTAACCTCCATTCCTCCATATCGCTCCTTTACGCATTGAATTTTGAAAAATACCCCCTTAGTAGCTGCCTACATCACATAATAAATGTGTTTTTTTTTCCAGGACTAATGGTTCAGACTGGGCATTAGTCAATTTTTCCTTTCATATAAATATAAATTAATTTTTCTTCCAATTCAAATAATAATTCAATTTCAATCATTTTCCCACTCAGTGCACAAGGCCCTGCTTATAGGCAAAATAGTGACTGTGTCTACGTACGAGACAGTTTTACCCAGCAGTTCCGTCATTGAGACCCACCATAGCCAAAGTTGTTAATTAGATATCGAGCCGAGTGTTGTCTGTACAATAAACTTTTGTAGGCATAGGCATATCTCAGCAAATAAATGTTCTGGGAACATAATGTTTTTACAGGAAAGGTATAAAAAATACAGCTGCCACTTTTTACTTTTATGATTTTATCGTATAAAATATATTCAATAGGTTAAAAAAAATGGCTTTTTTTTTGTGGCTTTCACGTACAGTTCCCTGGCCATACAGAAGAAAAGCACAAAGTGGCATCTGTAGTTTAATCTATTGGGTTACATCATGTGTAATATCATCCTACTGTAACTAATTTATGAGGCATTCAACTTCCTGGGAATGCACATGAACACCAACTGCACTACTTCCCTACGGCCGTATGTGACCTTGAAGCATTAAAAATGTTTTACAAGGGATTCCCTTAAGCAGACATCTCAAATAGCCATGAAACATATGTACCAACCTGGCGTGTTGTCAGCAGGTGATGTTGGCAGTACTGCTGGTGGGCGGGGTCCAGGGCTGGGTGGTCCCAGCTGTGCTCGAGCGAGAGGTGGTCGTGAAGAACCCTGCCGTCCTCGTGAGACACCCGCCGGTCATCGTCCAGCGGCCGCCCGTCATCGTCCAGCGGCCGCCCGTCATCGTCCAGCGGCCGCCCGTCATCGTCCAGCGGCCGCCCCTGGTCGTCCAGCAACCGCCTGTGATCGTCGGCAAATGGAAGTGGTAGTCTCTACGCGGAGTTGCCAACCTGCTCGTCACCATGGCTCTCTACCTTTTACAGTACAGTGCAAGACTACATTCTTCTGTTTGCTCAACTGGGCCGTTCATTGTTCACCGACTCCTGCCCTAGTATTTCAACACAAGCAGGATCACTGTATTCTTATGTGTGTCACCTACGTTCTCCGTGGAGACACTGGCAAGCAGTGACAGGTATGGTCAGAGCCGGCCAATATTCTGGTGACAGGTCATCCCATTCCGACGATGCAGGTACAAACACTAATTTAACTGGCCAAGGTTTTACTGTTCAACAATGTTGGTTACAATAGTGACAGACTGTCATGGTTCCAAATTTCTCTAATGAGTTATACGTTTTCGTACTTAAATGTATGCCTGAGCATGCACCATGTCTGATGATAAAGTAAGAGATTACATGTCGACACACAATTATATTTGTAGTTTTGAGTGTTTACCAACATTCTGTAACTTAGTTTTACAGGTATCTATTATATAAACTGTAATATATACGTTAATAAACTTGAACTCTTTTAAAGTTGTTTGGCATTTCACTTTCTATAGCATAGAAAGAATTGTGGTTTTGGCAGCACAATGATACAGCACCACCATTTTTCATACCAAGTAGAAATTTAATTTTACATTCTCCCCAATTACATTTTCCTCTCAACCATCATTTTATGCAGGTCCTGCCATTATATATATGTTGACAACTTATCACATTCCTGCCGTTTATGCTGCATTACACTACAGATTCTCTTATTTGCACTTTTATTTCAACACACGACA
This sequence comes from Dryococelus australis, assembly GCA_029891345.1. NCBI lineage: Eukaryota > Metazoa > Arthropoda > Insecta > Phasmatodea > Phasmatidae > Dryococelus > Dryococelus australis. Next base: position 10,174,749 of record CM056995.1, on the reverse strand, counting down.
CATTTCACGCTTAGAGAAAGCGCAACCTAAATGAGGGACTTTGCCCCATCCAAAAGTTGCAACAATCACTGCACCAGTCACCTCCAATACAAACACAGTATTAGAGGCAGAACACATGGCACTACAAAGTTGATAGAGCCTCACCGCAACCTCCAATCACGTGCTCACTGCTTTTACCATAGTCTCAACTCTACTAGAAGCAGTCATGTCATCATCCCTTCCCGAAGAAGCAGTCTGCTTCACGTTGCCCCACTAGAAGAACAACGCACAATTCAAATTGCACCAAGGAGCTTCGTAGTAGCATCCAGGATGTGCATTGTGCGTCCAGCATGAACTGGTGAATCTCGTCGGTGATGTACAGTGATGCTGTGTAAGCCTTAGACTGTGATCTGGTTGGAGCATCATCTGTTAGAATAGTGGTTGGTTGCGGGGATCTTCGGAATCTCCAGTTTGACACTCATGGTGTCCCTCCGCTCCGGATGTGAGAGGGGATGCTTCCGCATCAATGACGCTTCCTAGCATCCGGGTTGCACTGGATATGCTCTTAGAATGGGGTAGGGTGACTGACGTGTATGCTGTCGTCGGCATCTCTGCAGTCTCGACCTCCGGGTTGACCAACTCAGTGGCGATGGTGCGTACTCTGATGCTCTTGTAGAACTCCTGTTGCCAAGGATTTGAGGATAGGAAAGGAGGGGTAGCAAGTAGCATGACCACACGTCCATGTCCTCGGGAGGTGGCATGGATGGAACGGAACCTGGAGGCAGTGCATACAGTAACCCGTCCAGTTTGTGCACTTCTTCCTCTAGGGGAGAGAAGGCAGGCGAAACGGTTACACCGTCCAGTGATGGCCGGTTTCAGCCAGTGTGTTGGTGAGGGGAGGGGCTGTGAGTGTAGACTGCATTACAGCCTCTGCTGCTGAGGCTCACTTGCCTCCTTGTACTTGTCACAGGACATCTTTGATGGGATGCCCTATGAAATGGACTCTACCACAACATTTCTGACTGAGCTTATTCTCTCGACTGGCATTGGGGAGAGTAGGGGAGGTATGAGGCAGAGTTTGAAGGAAGTGTCATTGTGCCTATGGTAGGATATACTTTCTAAGCGGAGGTGGAAGGGGCAACGCTTTCCATTCTACGATTGAAGTCACAGTCTTCCTAACTGGATGACCTGGGTCTTGTGTTCGATTCGGCGGAAGGGTGCTTGGGTATCCACTCTGGATACCTGCATCATGCGTATTCCTGCACCATTACAGTTTTCCAAGGGAAATTGTGTGTCTGCGTCGATACTGTTTTCGCCCTGCGCCGCTACCTCGAGGGCATTATGGGAGCTTCTGTCAGATCCAGACATGTTGTACGATGAGTTAAGCGCCACGGGGTGTTTAGCAAATGGACTCCCCAAAGTCCGATTTGTCTGTACTACACAATAGGAGGTAGGAGTTTGGTTTATTTTACCAAGGCTTGTGATCCTGCATTTACAACTCATGTAGCCACTTTATTTTACCAAGGCTTGTGATCCTGCATTTACAACTCATGTAGCCACTTAATGCTTAGTCAAGGGTAATTAACATGATCATAGGGGTTGGGGAGGGTGACTGGCTTGGTCCGAGCCCTCAAGTCTTAGCTACCCGAGATTTACGCCCCATGTTGGGTGCCAATAGATGTGAATCCTTTTTTTTTAGATATATATATATATATATATTTTATTTTAATTCAAAATAAGATATGCACCTTTTTCTTTAGTACTGAGGCAGCTACTATGGGTTTCTACCTCTACAATATGAAACTATTAAATGGGCAAGCATTGATTTACTCCTATTGGTTTAAAACTTTGGTTCTGTCCCAGAGTGCCTATAGAATGATAAATCAATTGACTGGCTGGGTCATGGACCTTCCCAGAGTTGCGGTGATACTGTTTAGGTGGAGAGTCCTTAATTGGAGGAGGGGAATCATACCCCAGGGTAAGTTTAACCACAGATGTCTCTCTCCCAGGGAGTCTGGTACCGCATACCATAAAGGCAGTCAAAAGTCATGATGCCAGTTGTCGTGGGTTAAATAAGGGAAATCAACCAAAGTATGTCTATGCGAATCCTGGCCAGAAATGAATCGGATGTTTCTGAGTTTATCCTGCGCCGATAGGGTTCTGGCCGGGTTTGCATCCGTAAAGGGATGAAGTCCTGTGTAACTGACACTAGCTTACACGGCGAAGTGTTGGGTTTGGAAGGTATACAAATTTTTTATGCCTTTCTGGTGGCTTGGTGAACTATGCAAGTAATGGCAGGTTCTTGTATGGGCGTACAAGGGCGAGGCGGTGGGGTTGGTTCGGAACGAAACACTGGTGGATCTGGGGTGTCAATATAATTGAGGTTATGCCAGGGCCAGTCTATGCCTAGTAAGGAATCCCCGTCTTGCCTCAGAGCCTCAAATATGAGTGGAAATTTGTCACTTGGAGTTATCACAGGGCCACATAGTAGTTCAACAATTTTTGTAGTTTCAAATACATCACTGTTGGCTGTAGTGTTTACTGGATTATTTAATGCATTTAGTTCTCTTTGAAAGGCCCGATGGGCTAATCTGTGTAATTGGGTAGCTTTACCCTTTGAATTATAAGGCATTTAATACATAATCGCGCACTCCCCTGAATGACAGGCGTATTCTCAAGCCTTTACTACAGACTGGGACTGAGGTAATGAGTAGTTGTGATTCTGGTTAGTTCAGGGTGAATCTTACTGGAGGCGTGGGCGCTCTGAAACCCAGAATCTTACAGATTAAGGAATATTATCTTGGCTCTGTGCAAGCTGAGGCTAACCAAATATGCTTCTGTCATCTGCTCCTGTCAGCAGGCGGTTGCTTCATTATGAGCCAATTAAAAAATTATTATAGAAATAAAAGTGACTTTCTAGGTTGTTTTAAATGAGCAACCAAGTGTTCTAGTAACAACTGAACGTATGTTTATTCATACATTGAAACACAATGGGGGGAATGCGTAGCTGTTTACAATGATAAAAAAACTGAAGTTAATTTGATGGCAGGTGAAGGCAAACGTGCTTCGAAAGGAAGAAGAAACGCAATGATCATTAATCAGAATTATTATGTGCAAGTCTTGACAGGTGGGGGGGGGGGGGGGGAGAGAGTCCAGAAGGGACGTCTGCACGATCTGCTACTGTGTGTAGGCTAGAACGATTAGCTTACGGGTAAGGGAACGGGGGAGGACATCCTTGGCTGCAGATGGTGTCGTAACACTCAGCTGCATTACTTCTAGAGACTTTCACTGAGCACTTATTTTGACGCGTATGGCCTAGTGATCATGAACAACTCTGGTTAAGACCTGCTCAAAAGTCCTTGCAGACCGCGAGGTCAGGGTCCCTTGCTGGCGCCCTCAGCCTTGTACAAGCTGGAGGGCTGACAAACTGTCCTGGCTGCAGTTTGGCACCTCCTTATTTACAGAAAATGTTAGCTTGCAGGGTGTTAGAGGGTGTGGAGATGGCTATCCTCGCCTCACAGGAGTTGTTTTAAATATGGTTGTGGGCCGCGCCACTATTTATTATCTCTTTGGCGGGAGGCTGTTGACGCATCTATCGCCTCTCCACGAGGTTCTGGCGGCAGTGACGACCTTGTGTGTTGGGTACTGCCCTCCTGCAGCATCCCTCTGAACAAGCTTCTTCGGGTCCGGCATGTCAGTGAATCATTGAACAGTACGTTATCAGGCGGGAACTGGGCAACCGCATGGCTGCTTTTGGGCGGACGGTACAATTTAAAATAAGGGAGCAATCCTGTAGGCGCGAAATTAATTGTCTGCCGTCATGTGACTTGCCCATATGAAATTAATTTGCTTAATGATGGGAGAAAGTTGACAAGTAGTGTGTGCATGCCCAATGTGTAGGAAAGTGACACGAGTCAAATATGAAAAGTTAACTGAAATGTTTGCTAAACGGTAGACCTATTTCCAGCTGATCTACACGCCTAAAATGAACTGATTTACTGAAGCACTCACGTATGGAGACTGATTAAACACACAAAACACTACACAAGAATGATAACACTTTTGATGGGATTTTTAGGGCCAGTGCCCGAAGGCCTGGCAAAATAAAACATGCGAGATCCCTCATCGTCACTTCATTTGCCGCAAAAAGCTACAACTCTCCTCTAGGAACACACTTTACACAGTTTGGTCTGCTTGGCTCGCCGGCATGGGCTAAACAGTGAATTGGTACATATCTGTGAAAACTTACGTGATGAAATGAAGCTTCCCCATACGATGCTAGCACTGAGGAAGTGAGGGATGGTTTCTCCAGGCAGCTAAAGCAAACAAAGTTCCAGAAATATAATGTCTATTGCAAAACTAAATGACTGATGAAACAAAAGTTGTATACCATCTGGAGTGCGTGATGTGGACCCGATACACGACCGACCTCTCCAATGTACTTTGCGTCTACCGACTGCCTCCACATGGCACGCTGGCCGGCTTGGCAGGCTAGTGCGTCAGATGGGCCTATTTTCTGAATCACTTTTCATGAACAATTATAATTTCCTTGGATAACATTGCTTACAATTTCAACTCTTGTACTTACCAAGGTGAAGAATATTTCACAGCGCCAACTGTAATCAATAGAACCAAGGAATGTTTCTGAATTTATTTTTACCATGTACAAGTAGAATAAGATTCACAAAGGCCTGGTCCCGCGACAAACTAGCCAACATAAAACGCTAGTTTTGATGGTCAAAAGCCACAAGTGCACACGTGCCCATGGGCTGGAGCATTAGTGACATTCTGCAGAGCGAACTATTAACACAGCAGCACACATCAGCACTGGACACAGTTCACTCACAAAAATTTATTCAGGAAAGAAACGTGTGTCAAATATACAACCCATTTACAGTTTTGTATACATTCTTGACAATACCATAAAATACTGAAGGAAAACAGCACTTTTTATCCTTTCCATATATTAAAAAAATGTGGATCTGTTTCTCATAAACTATATGCAACATACTTCAAAAAAATAGGTAACAAAAAAATTTTTCATCTTTACCTGGAACTTGGTAAGTAATATAACTTACCTATTTTTTATATGTGATGGTTACAGAATTATACACACACATCAAGTTTTGACACACACTAAATTAGTATGTATAGCACATACAAGTGTGGCTAAAATAACATTTAAAAAAATTGGTTTATTTGCAAACTCAAATATTCAAAATCTCTAGTATTATTTGCAGATAGGAAGATTTTTAACGTGAACAACCAATTCCGCTATCAGGAATCTGCAAATACAATGCTGTTAAACTGATCCATGCCACCAATAGTCTCTTGTTTCTTTGCATCTGCAGCATTCTTTCACTTGTCCAACAAATTCAACTACACCTACAACTAGCATATCAAAAGTTTTTAATATTTCTAGCGATAAAGAATAAATTTTTAAAAACAAATTACATATACTAGCAAATTTTTGTGACAACTTATGTTTATATTAGGAATGGTATCATTGATACCCTCGATATTTTATAGTATTGAGTATCGCATGAGAGTATCCAATTTTAACACCCATTTCCTCGTGCCATAGTTATGGTATGAGCATACTGTAACTTTTGGAAAGTGCTCCACTTATTTAAACTGCATTCCAATGCACCCATAAAATTTGACCTAGGTCCAACGGTTTGCAAGATGTTAACAGTAACTTTTAAATGTGTACCCTAATTACCTTGGCTGGCAGTAAGCATTCCAAAAAGCCTTCGCGGGACGAGTTTCCAGTGTAACGTGGGTTTTTATATAGTTTCAGTGTGTGTAAACGACATTAATAAAATGAGCAATTTTCTTGGCCAAGTTGTTTTGTGTTCATGACAATCTTAATTTATCGGAAAAAGTATCCGTATCGAGAATCATGAGAATGTTTTGATATTGTTTATCTAGAAAATGTATCGACCCATCCTTAGTTTATATCTATACATACATACAAACCATTACTGTATCATAGATTTAACATGATGAGTGTTGAGCATTAACAGGGGTATTACATAGCATGCATCATAATTCTATTTAACATCACCCCACTAACAAAAGCCATTTGAGGGGTAATTTGGAAAATATGCTGACGTGTTGGGATACATACACATTTAGAAAAATTATGTGCCATGTTGATGATGATGATGCTAGTAACACGAGAGTATGTTGAAAGTACCTGAGGTGTGTGCACTTACATTTGAGCCAAGCTTACAATTCTCAACTCTTCCACAAGTCAACAAATAAATCATGTGAAATTATGGTTCTGGCACTTAGCATGGTATTAACTTACTGTAAAATTTCATTATAATCTGCAAATATAATTTCAAAATAAGTGTATTGCAGGACTACATACAGATATTCCTATAATTACATATGACATTTTATTTTTTAAAGTAGGCCAAAAATAAACTAATAATTTTAGAGAAACTTAAGGCTTTTAAAATCACTTCTAAATTTTTTTGCCTGAAACCTTGTTTTTGTTTATCACTTTCCGATGTTCCATAACATAAGACTTCACATTAAAAAAAATACAAAACTACTAACATGATAGTTGGACCAAGAGGTGAATTTCATACGAGTTGCAATGAAAGCACTTAAGGCTCTGCCTCACGTCATGATAATATTACACATTAATAGCTTATTTCACATTTTCAAGGGCCTTATTTTGAAACTATAACTATTCCCTTCTGGTAATATATATTATGTAGAAGAAACTTAAATTATGATCTTTTGTAAAGTAATTATGATGCAATTAGTGCAGCACAATTTTTTAATTAACAGATTCTTGCCATTTCACAATTGCCACATAACACATGGATTAAAATTTGGCAACTACACTTACAGGCACATGGGTTTTCAGGAACGGGACTTCCCGTAACCTTAACTCGGCCATACTTACGGCAGCTACTAATATACACCTGGGCGCAATTGGATAGCATAGTCATCTAGCCTTACACACTAATTACATTAATACAAAAAATCTCCACAAGAAATAAGCAATTTGCAGACAACAATCATCCATTGTAGTTTTTTCCATGTACCTATCACTGTTTTTTGTGCCCAACCACACATCTCTTTCCTTGTGAATTACACATTTGGTTTTCCTACATGCAACTCACTTTCATAATTTAAGCACAATTTCTACAAACCTAAGCATTTCTTTAATCTCATAATAGAGATGTAATTGGCAAAAATAACAAACCGCAAGATGCATGCAGGAAGACGTACCGTATCCACCCACACCCCATCCTCCTGTACAAGACCCTCACACAATGTTTTGAAGGTCAGAAAAAAAAAAATCTGTTTGGTACAACTTAAGGGCGCTACCTGCCTGGTGCCTGAACTGCTTTGCAGTGTTTTTAGAATCAGTGTTTTTTTTTCTTCCAAAACATTAAACGTAACCCCATGGTACCGATGTACAAAAAGAAAAAACACTTCAGGCGATGTAAGTACTGTATAATACTCTCAATATATCATGTAAATTAGAAATTTTACACATTTCTGAGCCCTTCAACATATCTAAAAACTGCTTTATCTCAAAATATAGTGGTTGATGCAAAACTGTTACATGGACCCATACTGAACTTTGCAACAGACTTGCGGCCAATAAAATTATAGGGCCACCGCTTAAAGTCCCAAAGGTGCATGCAGCATGGCGAGAACAATGCACGCCAGTTCAGCGGGAGTATTGCACGTAGGGGCAAAGGGATATCAGGCACGCGTGTCAGTGTAGTCCGTATCGCTCCCGCATTTCCCTGCCTCAAACCTGCTAGTAACCGCCATGTAAGCAGCGCCCTTAACAGGAATTGTCATGTGCTTAGGTGCATGTGTTAAATGGGCTACAAGTGCACATTTTTGCTATAATGCAAACCATAACACACGTAAAACAATTTAAGTTATAGTGATCAGTCTGTAGCCTAGCGGCCTATTTTGCCATATTTCGTTGTTTACATATTGTGTTTGCATCAGCTCGTGTCTGTCCACAGTATAGAACTATTATTTCTTACTTTTCCCCAACACCCAATTCCATAGTCTATTATCACCACCCCAGGGAGTCTCATCCTTGCAATAGCCCAAACTGCAGCTCTTTGTACACCAATCCTCCACCTCCTTCAACATCAGACTCACCAACCATACTTATCCTATCCAGGGCAGCTACAACGGTGCAACAGAAAATCTTATCTGACAGCTGCAGTGCGTCCACTGCAACGCAGAGTACATTAGCCTCACCACAAACACTCTCAGAATGGCCATAAGCAGACACCAAATAAGCCATAGCCGAGGGCAATTAGGATAAATTTACAGAGGCCAGTTGCAGGACATGTAGCATCTCACAACCAGAGTGGCGAGGGCCCTACCTCCTCCTAATAACAACAACGCTGGGAACTGGCCCACCAATGCATCGCCAAATCCACACAGACACCTGGCTTAACATAAGATAACCCCTCCTCCTCATTTCAAATTTCCTGCCTCACCTAAGTTTGCCTCCTGGCCGCTAGGTTTTCAGTTGACCAATCTATGCTCACCAGACTGCAGTGTGCCAGCACTCACCGCCTGATGAAGCTGACCCAGCCAGTGAAACGTTACGCAAAAATGTGTTCGTCCAACTTTTGTTTGTGTGTATCCACAAGTACCGTCCTGCACACACTTATGCATTCTGTCTATTCTTTATAATATAATTTAAGTTACAGCTTCATTTCCAGAGTGCTTTTCTACAAGGGAAGACGCAGAGCCACAATCTTGGTAGCAGGTGGTTATATTCCAAGGACCCAGGAGCCAATCCTCTAATGCAACTTGCAGTGTGACATTCAAGAAGAATCTGTAGTTTCTTTAAGAGGCAAAATAAACACCAAATACTTGTACATTCATATCAGCATTGGAATAGGTTCACAACTTTGACACCTCTTGGAAGACTGCAACAATAATAAACATGCAACAAAATGCTGGTCCAGCAATGGCTTCTCACTCTGGCAGTAAGAGGTGCCAATGATTATAGTCCATTCACGACTGGAACAGACTTATTAAAATCAACCTTTGAAAAAACACCCTGGCCATTAGCTGCATGCGTAGCTAGTAAAAAAAGTGGCGGCTACGGGCACAGTTTTTTACTAGCTATGCATGCAGCTAATGGCTAGGGTGTTTTTTCAAAGGTCGACTTTCATAAGTCTGTTCCAGTCGTGAATGGACTATAGTTAATGATACCTGCTTGCGTGAACATATGTATATGAAGCTTACTCTATAGGTCTTCGTCGTTGAACCAGAAATTTTTTTGCTGCATCTAGTTCTGTCAGGGATATTAAGGCCAAGACTACTGTAACTTCAAGTATAATGAAATAAACAAATTTGAAGTCTGCCGGTGTTCTCGTAATGGGTATGCCCATTCCAGGGATGTAGGTTCTAACATCTTGGCCAAAGCTAGCACAGATGTAGCTGCAATGTTTTCTTTACGGATACTGGAGTCCATCTTCATCTTATCCAACAAAACCAACAAACAAATTGGCATTGTGAGCCTCTCACTACCACGTGTAAGAGGGTTGTAAAGCCACATGTGAGAACATTAGAGTTTTAATACTTCCCTAATGGATAGTAGTTTACATACTGCCCACTCCAAGGTTACATCACCCAGCAACAATAACAGTTCCAGCTGAGCAAAATGCTAGTTTTCCACTAGCCTTAAAACACACACGTTGAACAACCATTTAAAACATGACTACAGTATTCTACAAACTGAAAGGCAACACAAAATGATCTCAACACTACCATTCCTTCAAGTCTGAAGTCTGCTCACATATGCAGATTTCATGTACTCCATACTTTCTAACTACATCCTGAATATCTCGTCCATTATCGCAAATTATTTACAAATTTACTCTCGAGTACACAATTACGACATATTGGAATTTACTTGTTAACATTTTTTTTTTAAATAAGCATCAAAATCAACATCACTATAGTAGAGATAATTGCTACGACAGTTAAAAATTAAACGTGTCCACATGTGAGCGAGTGTGTTCTTTCTTCACACAGCTCAGCGTAACACAGTTCAGTACAACCAAATGTTGGCAACAAACCATAGTATAGGTAACCAGTTACTAGTCCAATGGAGGGAAAAATTGTACTTAAAAGTAGTTTCACACTATCCTACATGCTGTAATTAAACGCTGCAGTAACTACTATTTCCCATCCGTAAATTTTTGAGAAAACCTTAACTCTCATGCATGGCCTGCAACCACACTTTCCCCCGAGGAAAAACTGTGTAGTTTACACGAGTACTACATATGGTACATATTCAACTGAATGTTTTATATGTTCCATTCTTCCGCCTGTAGCACTCTGGCACAACTTGGCGACAGATAACATACAACAGGTTCACCACACATTTTGAATAAAATCTTTAAAAAATCATCCTATGTATAGAATGTTTAGTGGTTTTTTAAATGAGGTATACTTTGATCCTATGGGAGCTACTTTGCTTCAATGAAAAAAAGATGTCGCAGATCTCTTTAGCAGGCACTTTGGTGACCACTATCGATCGCTTGTTCCATAAATTATAATACTTCATTAGTAACTAATATGAATAAAAACAGTAAGAAAATGAGTGTGTTGGCAATGCCTAGTAAGAAATAGTTCTCTTGCAAAATAATATTTAATTAAGTATGCACAAATGTGGTGTGCTGTACCTTTCTCTAAACTTGGCTAAGCTTTGTTTGCATGCAGCAGTGGAATGTCCAGAAAGTAGATCTTTCAAAGAGCTTCAGTAAAACTGAACGCACTAGACCCTGTGGCTTGGTCCAGTTAGTGGTTCAACACTGTTCAATGCTGTTCATACACCTACAGGAACAGGCATGGGGTGGAGTTGTAGTACACAAAGCCATCATTTCCGAAAAGCAACACAGCCTGATAGCTAGCCGCTGTAGTAGCTTCCTTGTGAAAGCGGTTGAAAATTGCAAGGGCCTAATCAAATTTGGCTTGCTGGTAATCACTGCTGCAAAAGTTTTATCGTGCATACCTAAAATACTTGATTTACAAACGACCCCAAACTGCATTTTTATGCTCACTATTTAACAGCAGAAAATAGTTGCATATTACATACATTTAACACAATGGTTTCAGCATTTCAGTTAACTGGAGAAATATTTACAAACACTTGTCTAGGTAAAACTACCAAACACCAATGAAATCAAGATAAATTTTCTAGGAGGAAATAGAGTTGAATATTACATCTGAGATAATACATTTCAATTATATACTTAATTTATAAAAGAATGTTAATTTTTGCTATAAAAGGGAAAATCGTTTAGAGATTTCTTTAGACAGAAATCCTAACATAAGAAAGCAGCATTACATTGAAGGATGAGTGTACTAGTACACTTGGCTTAGGGGTGGCGAGAAGTCAACATCATTATGCATGTGCATGAAGAACAGCAGCCATAGTTGGCAGAGAAGTCCTTGGTGGTATGACAGAGGGACGAGACTTATGGAACAGTTGTCAGATGGGCTCATATAAAAAGATAAGAAACAAGAGAATGAGAGGAATTCAGATAAGAAAATGGAAGTGGGGCAGCAGGAGAGTGAGAGGGTGGTGGGTGGTTAAAGAGAGGTGGTGAAAAGATGGGAGAGGTAAGGCAGGTGAAGGAGATAATGTGGGTGAAAGGGGTTAAGGAAGAAGAAATGAAGTAGGGGGGGGGGGGGGGGGTTAGGTGGAAGAAAGGGAGGGTAAGGCAGATTATGGGGGGGGGGGGGCAGATAAAGGGGGAAATAGTGTATGAAGGAGGGGGTGAGGTGGATGAAGGGGGGAAGGCAGGTGATGGGGATAAGGTGGTTGAAAAAAAAAGGGGGGTAAGGCAGTTGGAGGGTGTATGATGATGGGAAGGGGGGTTAGGCAGAGCACCCATATTTTCGGCTAGCGCAGTTAGCAGTGCACGCATAGAGCTCGACGAGTCAAATGATACCACTGGCACTTGAAGTAACGCTTCAATTTGGTTTGAGGTTATAAGTCTTTTATTGTCATATCTCCTCACTAAAATCGTTTGAATGTGACCGGGTGGCTCCTTTGTCATTCCTACCATTGCTCGCTATGACACGGTCATGTATGGCCATTACAGCGTAATACTCATCATCAAACTTGGTAAGTCATTAGGCATGGAACTGGGTGTCAAAACTCACTACTGCCTTTGAACGCAACTTCCAGTGCAATGTGGTCATCATTAAAACTGTTCCGAATTTGAGCTAAGTCCCGGCAAGTAGAAAGGAAGAGGCATGCATCAGTACTCTCACCTTGCACAGAAGCTAACAATGTAAATGCACGGTGTAGTCGATTTTCCGCTCTTTCGAGACGTCTCTGAAGTGCCAGGTGTTTATCAGCCATGTTCACCCCTATTCTGCACTATTACGGCCAAAAGCAACAGGCGCGTGAAGCTTGCGTACACTGATAATTCTGTTCGTAATAGTGATTAACTAACTGTGATCAGTAACAGTGATTTTTGCACAGTTATACAAATTAACAGTGACTGGAACTAAGTAGGTGTCATTTCTTAACTGTTCCAATGTACATTAACCTTATCCTTAGTGCATGTAGATCACTGTGACTACCAACAAGATAGACACAATACAACTAAATGCAAATATGCCCATTTTGGCAAAGTACTGATATATAAATGCTCTGACAACATCCTGGGACAAAATTCCACCACAACTTCTGAAAACTCGAGACAAAATACGAGTCACAACCGAGGTAACAAGAGTCATGAACGAGGTAGCACGAGTCACGACCAAAATAACACTGCGCGAACAAATACATAAAACAGCGATGCGGTAGATAATCAACTATGTCGGAACAATACCCGGCACAGTTGGGACCAATAAATGTTGCTTCAAACATCTTGATGGACTGTATTAACCGAAAGTTTGTTGATACAAGAACTCGCAGGCACTACCAAACACCATTTCTCCCGAACGAATTGCGAACAACTGACTGTCTAAATATACTAGTTCCTAGAAGCACTAAGAGCGCGCCACTGATGGCAATGGTGGGGAGTTCAAATCTGTACACAGTAATATTTACAAAGATATCTATACACACAGTACTTGAGAAATATTTGATGCTGCTACCATACAGCCAGGTTAGACACACCTATTTCATTGAGATTTGGTTTTCTTTAAAAGTAAATCAAATATTTCATATTATTCATATAATAGCATTTCTTCTTGAAGGGTTTATCATAAATTCATGCAAAAATACTGTCAACCTAAATAAATTTTTCAGCACTTCACAGGGGTACTCTTGAATTCAGGTTTAAATATTTTTCCCTCAAAAATATTTTTTTAAGGAAACAATGTGAAATAAATAAACACTGTAACTCTATCCATAGGATAGTGACCCAATAAAAAATTCAATACAAGGATTACCAACGTTTCAAGTTTAACTTCTACTAGTTAATTAGGAAATATAATTTAAAAAAATCGAAAAGTAATTGAATGGCTAGTTACACAACAAGCACTACGGATATTTGCTGAAATCTAAAATTTTTATTTCATTTTGTCTTTCAGCAAATTATTTCCTCATTGAAATTGCTACTGTTCCTAATATTCATTCAACCTTGCATGTGTAATTAGAGTGTGGCATTTGTGAGTGCAAAATAGCTACTCAAGATAATCCAGAGTAATAAAAAATAGATGGACAGTTTGACTCTTAACAGGACGGGAAGAAAAGGAATTTAATGGAATGAGAAAAAAAAAAAAAAAAAAAACACTTTACACTGGTGCAGTTATTACTTGCTTGCGTTCATAAACAAAAAAACCTTCATCCTGCATGAGTAAAATGTAATTATGTTGGAGCTGGGCCATAGCTGTCGTACATGAGAAAATAATTTCTCTGCTGTACAAGAGAAAGATATCTTGCATAGTTTGCATGCCCACCGTGACTCTACAAGTGCACATTGATAAGATGACATTTTGTGTTAACACGTTGCCGTGGTTCTGCTTTCTCAAGTCACGTTACCAAAGTTGGAATTTATTATGTTTGTACAGAATCGTGATTTCACAATATTTACAGGAATACAAAAATTCACTGCGGCCTATACATGAAATATTAATTATCCCTAATTTGTCACCAAAATCTTCTGGTGTGCCCTATACACGCACGCAGCCTATACGGTAATATTACGTCTATGAAGTTTGCTGTAATACTACGACACCCGCAGTCTTTGATGACAATGGTAAAGTAGTACGTTACTACATATGTAGTAGGTTTCAGGAACCTCATCGCAATGTAATAATATGCTGCAAACACTCAAAAGTATTAATAAGAGAAAAACCTTGCAAATACACAAAGAAACAGAGAAGAGGGGGGAGGGTAGGTCTCTTGTATGTGCATGTGAGCACACGAGACAAAGACTGAGGACTGAACACTAGTACTAGCAACCCAGCGAGTGTGTTTACATCTACAGCTTTCAACAGTCCACAAAACTAAGGAAATTTACCCCACAATCACATGTCAGAAGTTATAATTAACAGAAAATACTACAGTTAAAATTCAACATTTCTGGGCCATTTCTCAAATATCTTCTGTGCATGTATATACGTAATTGGGGGAGAGAAAGAGGGAGGGAGAGAGGGAGGGAGGGAGGGAGGGAGAGGGAAGGAGAGAGGAAGGGGGAGGAATAGAGAGAGGGAGGGAGAGAGGGGCGGAGAGGGAGAGAGAGAGGGAGGGGGAGGGAGAGAGAGAAAGAGAAAATTCTTGACATACATCTACACAAGAGCTTTCTAGCCAATATTTTGCCAACTGTGACAAACTGACCAGTCGATTACTAGCACCCCGAGGTACAACGTATGAAACTTGGTGTTGATAGCACATTGCTTCATCAGTGGACCCCTGCACAGGTATCGCGCTGCAACTTTTAGGAAGTGACTGCCAGTACTCGCCTGGTGACACGACAAGACTCTTCTGATTATACGAGCAATTAATATAACCCATTTGAAGTAGCTTCAAACACTAACAAACTTTGTTACTGCACCTTAAACATTCTTGGAAAAGCTGGCATGATTGTCAAAATTTTACACTTGTTATTCTAATGTTAATTTAGTTCAAGTCAATTGCCACACATAAATATTTCAACAGTTTACCAATAAATACATAAAAAGCCATATTTACAAGTTTATCACCACTAACTTATACTTTATTCAGACACAAACTATAGTGGCACTGAACAACAAATCCAAAGAAAATTAAGTTTACATCTTAAGGTAACATTAGATAACAGTAAATCACACCTCACAATAAGACCAGCTCTCCAGAAACATATGAACGTGTACACATTAATATAATTACTATGCTGGACAGAGGCCAAGAACTATTTTTATTTCATCACAAAATTATTGTAGATACATCTGCAAACTTCTTCATAACGCAAAATCTTCGTAATTACCATCCAGGCAAGGGAAATTTCTTCTGCACACAACATTATAGAAAACACTTCAAATTACGTACATAAAACCATCAAAACAAATTAATTTTATAAACAGATATACAGCTGCATTTTTCTTATTTTCTGAGATAGAGTTCTGAAAACTACCAACACTGTCAATTTATAATTTAAAACAATTCTATTACTGTTACAATAAATATTGAAACTGTAGAAAGTAATCAGGTACTGAAAGATTCATATGAGAGATTATTATAAGAAAAACACTCAAATATAATACATAAATGCAATGGCAATTATGAACAATACAGCGCTTACAACTTCAGAGTATCACACTATTCACAACTGGTATGTAAAAAAAACTGTAATACATGAAATGCAAGTAGTGATGCTACGAAACACAACGGATGTCAAGAATTCAGCTAACACTGGGAAAATGAGTCAATCAACAGTCGCCATGAAAATACTGGCGCACGTTCATAACAATGAGTTTTTAGCAGTGTGGAATTTCATGCCCCACCTGCCCAGAAGATGGAAACTTGTGTTGCCACAATGAATTTTTTGTGACATATAATGATTCAAAGACATATTTCAATTGTCACGCTACAACTCGCATGATGGCAGAAATATATTTAGAGATGCTTGTGATGAACCAGATCAAGAACTTCTAGTACCTTGAACGCCACTACTGCATGCAACGGTAAATAAACAAAGGCTGAGAGACCAATGACAATCACAACACACAAAATCCTAACAAAGATTTCTGCATTTAGACTACTTAGTAAATCAACTATGTTGCAGATGGTAACATTTTAAGAGAGCATGGAAACAAAATATTGCCAACTCTCCAAATACACAAACTGTAGATATAATTCCAAAAACTGGCATTGTATCTGCATCAAGCCTTATATGAATATGCTCAACTGAAAATGTACAATTCTGAAATGTTTCTAAAGCCAGAAGAGTACATTGTATGCACTAAAATTGCAGACTGTTTCACACTGTGGGACTTTGTACATTTATAAGCCTATGGTAAAAAAAATGGCCTTAATAATTGCAAAAATTTTTTATCATTAGATGCACACACACAATTCTTGCAGTAACCAATATTTTACACTATTTTTTTTATAAATTAACACTCAAAAAAGTGAAATTTGGAATTTATACACACTATGTTTAGGTTAAACTAAAACTGCTGATGCATTGAAAATGTCAAGAAACACAAACTGTGACTAAATTATTAGCACTACTTAAAAGAAGATTGTACTCAACAAGTTATAAAGCTCCTTGTTTGAAAAATATACATAAATATTTCCCAGGGTCAACAAAAATGCTTAGTAAATTTGCAAATAATCTACAGATAGTGCCTTCAAGCAATGTGCTACTGATGTATTACCTACATGGCAGTGAACTTCACAAATTTGTTGGTGATGTGTCATTATGGCACATGAATTCACAGTTACATGGAAGTTTTTATGATATTGCTAATGCTCTCTGCAAAGTATGTAATATGTTGACAGCACTCGAAGCTGATGTCTGGTTCATGAAAATGCTGCAATATCATATGATGTACCTTAACTCATCAGCAATACAACATAACAGAACTGTGGTCTCCAGTGAGCTACACATTTCTGTTCCTCATTCCCTTGATGCTACCTGAAAGTCTCACACCAAACACAAACAAAATCACGTGATTTTCAAAATCCAACAGCTTCTCTCAACCGCTCACTCATGACCTTTCAATTTTGAACACTGAGACTTAACGCCATGCTCCCAGGTTACAAAACCTCCAATCCACGTATCTCACACAACATAACCTCCCCATACTCGTGTTATCCATACAAATGACAGCTGACATTGAACATGAACGTTACATACAGTAAAACCACCACCGCTGCCTTTCCCACACAACAGTAATAGCGAACCTGACCCACTGCATTTCACAGCTGCCGAAGACATAACAATAACTACAAGGCACCAACTAACGACCGGCTACCCATAGTGCACGTTGCACGTGAGCAGATATTTACTGGCCCATCAACTGACTACATTATTTAAATGCTCAGTCCAACATCTAGATGTTTGTAAAATTAATTTTATGAAAATTTTACATAACAAATTTACCCTTAAAAATCCACCAAGTAAAAAAAACTAATAAATCCTCTGCAACTATAATAAAATTGTTAAAAAAAAATAGTAATAACTTTTGGCAAACCAAAAAATAGAGATTTTCTTCAATACATACATTTAAATATCATCTTAATCTAACACAGCATTACATACTTTGAAACTGGAATAGCAAATCCGTGTTATTCATAGAGAGAACTATGTACATCATTCTGGTATTTCTGAAAAAATAAAACGAACAATACTTGGATGTTTAAGACAACATTGAATATACACTAACAGTATAATTCAAACGTGTTCTGATATAATAGTTTTGATATGTAACATACTGTAATACCACAAAAGAATAAACCTGCACAGCCATAATAGTTTATGCAACAAAAAATACATCCTAACAGAGATCATGAACGTGCATGCTTTGCACAAACGACACAACAAGAACAGAATTTCATGTAAAAATGTGGTGTGTGCATGTGTGTGTGTGTGTGTGTGTGTGTTTGTATGTGGTGTGTGTTTGTATGTGGTGTGTGTGTGTGTGTATATATAACAAAAATAAATAAATATTTAATTCTAAGACAATACAAAAAGCAGTCAATGTGAAACACTCAAGTTGTCAAGCTAGGTGTTATATTAAAGCTGGGTTGCGATGGTGGAATGATGAGAGTTACGGAATGCTTTCCAGACAGTCCCTGATGTGAGTCCAAGTCTGAAGGTTCTGGAAATATACAACCCAACGTCAGCACACAAACAAGTCCTCTGCATATTGAAAATTAGGTACTGCTTTAGTACTGCTCAGTGTTAATGTTCAATAGCTAAGTGCAAATGTGACCAAAGGAAACAGGTATAAAAAAGGGTTTTACTGTATTACCGTATTTGCCTGTGTACAAGATGAGGTTGTGTATAAAACGAGTAATAGTTTCAGGATGGCCAAAATAGAGCAACGTTTTGCCAGTGATTCTTGGTGAGGCCATGAAAAGTTTTTTCACCAACAGCAGATACTTGATATAGGATAGAATTTTGTCTAGTATATACAGTGAACTCCCTATTTACAGTTTTTCAAGGGACTGTGAAAAAATTGCCATACATCCAGTATTTCAATATATGAAGGTTCTGACATGTACATCAATAAAGTACATTTTTTACCCGGGCCTGCTGTTTTTGCGGATTTAATAAGTTTTTATCAATATTTGCAGGTTAAAACAGAAAAACGCTGAAATTCATGGGCATTTACAACTGTGGATGCAATATTTCATGTTTTACCGACATGCATCAAAAAGTATAACCTTCATCCTGCACCCGTAAAATTTAACATGTTGGAGCTCGGCCATAGATGCCCTACATGAGAAAATAATTTCGCTGCTGTACAAGATAAATATGCACGCCCGCCACAAGTGCACATTGATAAGATGCCATTTTGTGTACCAGTTGCCGTGGCTTTGCTTTCTCACGTCACGTTACCAACTATGGAATATACGACATATATTTTTAAACATTGTATCATAATGCAAATTGTCAGTCACAAAAATTTTGTAGGGGAGAAATTAAGTCAGAATGTATTGTGTTTGTACGGAATTGTGACTTAACAATATTTACAGGAATACAAAAATTCAGTGCAGCCTATATTTGAAATATTAATTATCCCTAATATTTCATCAAAAACTTTGGGTGCTACCTATACATGCCAAAATACAGTACTTAGCAGCAGTGCTGGGGTTAATTCTGCTTAGGTTAGGAACAAAATATTTTCTTATAAGGGACTCTGGCAAAGAGAAAATTTCTACTGCTAGGTGCACAGTGTTTCGCAGAGGACACTTTTAATTAGAATTTTAAGCTACATGAATAACAAAAGAGAAAGATTTTACTAAGTCAAGCCAACTGACGAGTTGCATAAAAAGGCACAAAGTCTGAAGAAATAATTGTTTTGCAATACTGAGAACATTTTTTAAAATGTAAACAACTGACATGCAAATAATTTTACATGTATTTTTTTTAGTGAACAAAAGATATCTTTCAAGATGTAAGTGACATGTAAATATTTATCTATTTGTTTTAATTTAGGCCTACATAAGTAAATTACTAAAAGGTTTGTTGAAATTAATACTGTTTGCAAAACAATATACGCATAGCTGAAACCTAACCAAATTTCGTATTTTACTAACCATTTTTTTTTTAAATTTTACTGTTACCTTATGTTTCATTTTCATGATCCAAAAAACTCTCAAATGTTTCTGAAAATGAACTTAAATTTTAAATTTTACAGGATTTTGAAACTGATCTTGGTGGCAGGCCTGTTCTAACATTATACTTCATGTTGAGTGCAGTATAATGAGAGCTGTACATTATCTGTGAATAAACTAAGTTTGTTTATGCGAGTTTAGGTAAAATTAATTTGTTCGTCCTGCCCAATCTTTTGTGGACACCATCTTGTCCACCATATTAACTATTTGTGGATACTCTTTTGTCCATCATATTGACTGAACAAACAAATGAACAACAAAAAGTTAGTTGTGCAAGATTGCTTAAGCACAATCTTAATAAACTATACATATACAGTCCATTCTCGTCATCCCGTGCCCAGATAGGTACAAAGAAGCAGTTTAAAAAAATCTAAGCAATGTGTTAAAACAAAGACTGGTGTTTAACAATCTTAATTCTGTCATCAACTGGTTTTCACAAACAACTTACATTTATGCAGAGCATAATTCATAATGTACGGCTTGCAACACCTTCAACTACAATTTGTGCTGTGCTTCAACCATTTATTGGGTGTCGAATAGGTTTCGTACCGAAGGGTGGAGACTTATAGGTTCGATTTACAAAGCCTTTCGTCACAGATGCACCCTGAGAGTTAACAAGATATGCATTCATTTCCAACAGCACACAACTCCAAAAATTTTAGATCATCATATGTACGGAGATCTTGTTCTGTTGACATTACAAAGACCTGGCATAACGACACACTAAGTTTTTTCAAGCAAAATTGATTGGAAAAAGCTGATTAACATCCTCCGTTGTTATGACTGAAGGCTTATCAGGGGAAAGGCTTACAAACTAACTTATTACCTAACTTAAACTAACACCCATGCCTTGACTAGGATTCAAATTCAAAACCTCCCACACCCCAGGCCGGTGGTGCACCAACCGAATGCGCCATGGGAGGTAGGCTTTTTCAAGCAATATGTTCAATAAAGAGACATTTAAAATGTCCTGCACTGTACTGACAAAGCATAACAATGATTCGGTGGAGTTGCCACCCACAGCTGGTAAATTAAGAATTTTATCAACGTGAATGGTAGCAGTAACTTTCAAGTTTTTGTATTTTTCCTCCAATGAAGACCAAATAACATCATAATTGTCATCACCATGCTAGTTGCTATTGGTAACCACTTCCCCTCTTGGAAGCGTGTAATAAGAAGTAACAAGCCAGTTTCGTATGCCGCAGTGTACCGTTGACAGATGTGTTGGGAAGACAAGGCACTATACAAAACGCTGCAGAGCAGTTATAAAAGGCAGCGCGCGTGACGTATTTCACATCCAGTTACTAGACGTTTGCATAAACAATCAGTTTACAAACAATAGTTGCAGGAAATCTTTGGCGACGAGACCAGAAATACAATTCGATCAGAGCAACATGCGATAAACGATAAAAGGTTATGTTAACATTATTTAAATAGTATTTTGCAGGTACTACAAAAAATTGTTATTGGATGCCATTTATTTTTTCTTATTGTTCTTTTTTTTTTAATGTGCAGTGTATACACACCAAAGTCCGGTACTTTTTGTGTCTAAAGAAAGTAATAACCTGATTTCACTGTCTACAATCGATACTAATGTATCGACCCGATACAGATACATTGAAAAAGGCAAAGTATTGGCTGATATCGATACTTGGTATCGGTATTGGAACAACTCTATTTTAAACTATACCTTCTTACCTATGCACACAATATCACCAATGACTATGCATCCCCCCCCCCCCCAAATGCCCCATAAAGTGTATATTTCCTAGTAAAAAACTATTTAATGATGTTATATGTAGGGCCACCTCAAAGCATGAATAAAATTATGAAATTTTGTCATTTAAAAAGCTGAAATCAGTGCTAAATATCACTTTAAAATCTATACAGCGGTGTTTTATTTCTTTAAAATAAAATGAAATAGTTTGAGATTAAAAACAAGGATACAAACAAAACTTGGCTGTGGTCGGTCACGATAGTCCATCAAATCGAATAACTTGACGCGCGCCCGGATTAATGGAAATGGCACAGTCACAGTGGTTTTAGATTGCGCAGGTCAGCTTACGCGTTCAGTTGGTGACTTTACTCAAGTGGTCGTTTCCTACTAGAAACCTTTACTGGACACGTCGTCCTACATGTCGGGATAAAGTTTTTAGATTGATGGGTTGGAGAGTCTGAGTCTGTCAATCACCTTCCTGGTCACGGTAGGTTGTAATTTGGCGGGAGGTGTTAGAGGTACCTGGCTTGCCAAGAGAATCTTCGGCCGACTGGAGGGTAGTGATCGTCTGCTGGAAGGATGTGCTCATGCAGTGGAGTTGAGGGTACCGTGTACGCTAACACGGTACCATAGGTTCCAGCTGGCCGCCTCCGTGCTCCAAAACCTGGGGTTGGTGATTCCTACGTGTCGCTCAGTCCCATGTACCCAACCACTCGAGGTGCGTATGGGTTGGTGGTGACGTGAATAGAAAGTAGTTGCACACGGCAGAGGACGGTCTCTCCTGTTGCCTAATTAAGGTGGCACTGTCACATTCTGACTGCTGTTCCGCTGTGAGTTGAGCTACTACAACCCGCTGCTTGGAAGTGAGGTGGGCAATCCTTTGCTCCTCCCTCCTCAATGCGTGCCTTACCTTAACCGGCATAGAGTGGTAACCGCTGCTGAAGGGAACGGGTCGAGCACTACAGAAGCGAGAGAAAACCCTACATTAGTGTATGCCCAGTAGAAGCTGGTAGCACAAGCCCGGTGCCTTAGTGGGCGAACCAGAGGCATTGTAGTCATAGGAGCCACCACTGCTTCTACTGGGTGTAGTTCCCAACCAAGACCAGGCCTTATCACCCAAGCAAATACCCCCGCCAGTACCTAGGTGCTCTGGTAGGGATACAACTCAAATGTACTGTCTCTCCAAGGTTGGAAGTAAAATCCCCGATCTTGGTCGATAGTGCACAACTCTATCTTCCTAGCAGGCGTACTCAAGATAACTCTGGAATAAGACTCGCGGCTTGAAAAATAATTCCACACATCGCTGGACATTTTCTTCACGTCTAAGTACATAAAATCATCAATACATTGAAAACTTTAATACTACCCACTTTTTGGAAAAAGAGATGGAAATTTTTGGTAAAGGTAAACTCGAAAACAAAATTGCTTTCTATTTGGACTACCTCAAAAACGAAAATTTCACTAACAGGAAATATGTATGGTACAAAAAATGTACCTGTTCTTTATCTAATACACCTTTAAATAATAGGGTAATAAAAAATAATACCAGGATCCTTATGCTCTCACTACTCATAACTATCACACAACAGACTAAAAGCCAAAGTATGTTCCGGGTCAGTGACCCTGTAACTCTAGGAGCTTGCCACTAAGGAGGGTTCTTATCCACAAACCACATCTTGCATGCGGCTTATCAACTAACCCTGATGACAACAGCACACAGCACATAGAGTGATGTGGGAGTGAAGTGAGACAACCAAACACTGATAATAGCCATCTGCCACATGGCAACCATCAAGATAAAATCGACTCATTTAACCATTTAGATGACTCTCTCTTTCCCTGCATTATCACTCATAATCCAGGTTCTACTGTATTATCTTACTTCTTTCATAGTCGAACCATCATTGAATGCAACTTTTAGTGACGGGGAATGAATAAATTTACAACGGATAATTTAAAAAAATATTTGAAAATTGATAGTAGTGGACATTTTTAACTTTAATAAATATGAATTTTGCTGGGGCCGGGAAAAGTATATGCTAATTCCGCTCAACGCATGTGAGTTTGTTACAGGTTCAACCTATTTGGAAAACCAGAAGACCTGTTGTTGTGCAACATAACCTCAAAAATTCATATGAAGGTGGATGAGGATTTATAACAATTAACTGTTAGATTCTCGATTCTTCGATACCTGTAATAATCTAGGGTATCGAGGAATCAAATTTGACATCCCTACTTATAATTAATTAGTGCCTTCCCTCATAAATCCCTTTAAAAAATCTCATAATTATATATTTTTTTCATAAACTTTCCTTTACATATTAGAAATGGCAATTCCGCATATATTTATTATAGTTAGCTGGCAGTATTTAAACTTCTACACGCTCTCTCGGATGAATTGAGACGACCAGAGCGCTTCTTTATCAAATAAAACAGAATCGCCTTCTCTTCTGGACTGTAGGGTATCACTAATTTTTTTACTCGCCATCTCAAAAAAATTACAGCAAAACTGTTCCCAACCTGCTTTTCTAATAACGGATTCAAAGTTCAAACACAACATAAATAAAATTTGTAAGCAAACATGTGACAAAACAGACACAATTATCATGGGTATATTACTAACAATGCCTTGAGAATACTTCAACCGTGGTTTAACCACAAAAATCTTGGCTAGGTTGCCAAATTTCAAAGTGGAGAGGCATCCACATCCCATTCTGCTGGTTTACAGCAATAATATATGAAGGGTGGAGGACCGCCAGCAAGCTGCCAAACTAATGTCTGCCAACAACTTGCTGGCTGACCGCTGGATGTTGTTTATAATTGCGGCCCTTAGGGAAACGAGTAGGCAGGGCGAGGGAGTGGTGTTACGGCCGACAGATAACAGAAGCATGCTTCACACATGTTTCAACTCGTAAAATTACAATTTTTCATGGAATATTTTTGCGATTTTTTGACGGTTCCTCAAAGAGACATCATTATAACCGTGTTCTTGCAGTTACCATGCTTGCTACGATGAGATTCTACTGTAATTTTGTTGTTTTTACAAGTTTTTCGTGTTTAGTTCAGAACTAAGTAAATTTTGCTTAAAAATACAATTTTCATGTAATTTCGCATTTGTAGTAGTTTTTTTCATGATGGCGAAAATCAGTGGGCTATAGTTATATGTTTTTAATGTATTATTTACAGTAATCTGGCCTTTTTTTAAATTCCTTTGTTTATCTTTATTCACAGATAATGTTACAGCTCTCATACTAAACATGAAGAATACATAGTAAGGTTACAAGTTTTATTTTATTCAGGTACCTGACAATTTCTAATGTACTAAAATTCTGGATGTATGGAAACTGATAGTCCTCTGAAAAATTGTATGTGTATAGTGACTCCACTGTTTTCTTACAGAAAACCCCCCCCCCCCCCTTTTTTTTTCTTCAGGAGACCAGGAAATACTGTTGTAAAATACAAGAAACCTGTACAAACAATAAAGAGGACATATTCTGTAAAAACAGTAAATTAATGTGGCTAAACAATGTAGGTGCAAAATGCAGATAAATGTAAAATCAGGTTATAAAAAGGGGTTCAACTCTGATATTTATTATGTCAAGTTAAAATAAAAATTAACATGCCTTGTGTATTCCAACATGGCAGACAACAAATTTTCCAACATGACCTTGGCCACAAAAATTTTTGATCAAGCTCCCACGATGCAACAAGGTGCTTGCTCCCAACATTAACGAACATGTGAACCCACCTTACGGCACATCTTGATCTGCAGCATGACATAATTAGCCAGTGTCTCCCGTATGTCCAACACCTTCTGCTCCTGGAACCTCTCAACATCTGTCAGCGCCAATGCAGAAAACTCACTACAACAAAGTAATAAAACGTGTTTGCCCTTTTCATCCATAACCGGTTCAAATACAGTAAAATAACACTTTTTGCACAGATTTCTAGTAGTACACATGTAAAATAATGCCCAATGCAAATTTAAAAAAATTCAAAGCCCAATCCCTAATTTATAAATCATCAGTTTTCAGAAACTGATTCAAATTACAGTATAGACAGACTGTTGAATTAATATCACATATTTTGTGAACCTTTTTTTGTACACGAGTTGATGTCTCCATACTACTGTTACACATACCAACTTGATAGAAAATGTCCTCGGAGAAAACAATTCTTAACATACTGCTCACCGAAAATGGTACATTTTCTACACCTTAAACAGTTAATACAATACACTGATAACTAATAAATAAAAATTAATTAATTAACCCCAAAAAAAAAAACCAACTTACTAACAACAACCTTTTATTTACAAATGCACTAAAAAGAGAACAATAATTATAGTAGTAACAGAATTTGTAGAACTTCTAAGATGTGGTCGAAAAGCCGTAATAAACTTGACTACAAATTATTATGTTTGTATCAATTTATATTTAATATATAAAAGCTTGGCGCGATATAGAATCTAATTATATCTCATTTGCATATGCATAGGAAGCACATATCTTGAGTAATTATATTCACTTTTCAGCATGTATAGGCAGCACATTTTTACCAAAAAAATGAGTACAAAAAGTGGTGTGCGGCCTAATGTCAAGATATTGAATAAAACATTTTTTTATTACCATATACAATGTAAACTCAAACCATTTAATTCGGTTTGACCAAAAGTCAATGCCCACAGAGCGTTTTCTGTGGTCCCGACACAAAATCCCAATGTAAACAATACTAATATACTTGGTCCATTTTTGCATAACTCAAAATTCAATTTTTACCACATCGATCAAAAAAATATTTCTGTGGCATCACCGAAAATTACATGTTCCGATCATTAAACAACGAATTATTAATAAAAGTATAAGTACAAATACTACTCACCAATGCATACAAGTTGGTATACAGTACATAATGTACACATGCATCAGTAATATAAATAGAAAACAAAATTTAATTAATTTTTAACACACATTTTTTTACTTACGTCTCACTACCCTGCATTTGATTATATTTATGTAATTTACCAGTTCCAAAATAACCTCTTGTTTCGCGAACTCGTTCTTTGTAGCAAAAAAGAAAATAAATAATAACAATAGATGTCTCAGACTACACATTGTCTATTTACAGAACACGGGGGGGGGGGGGGGGGGGACCTGAAAAGAATGTGATAATATAGTACATATGTGTATGAAATATGTAGTGAAGAATTTTATTAGATGTTTAGCAAACAACATTGCAATTGCTCGTAACTGGCACCATTCCAGTACGAACTCCCCGTACTTGTCCCACCACTATTGGCTTTACCCAGCAGTTCGGGACGGGTTCGGTTTACCCATTGTTTCTGGGGGATCTGTTGTTCCCTCAATTCTTTCTCACATTCATTTAAGAAAGTTATGGGATCTTCATGGGGTTGGCCACTTTAACTCAAGAGAGTTGTGCTTTTGCCGTATGTATAGAGGTTGTGAGGCTTGGCCTCGGTCCTGGGTTTGAAGGATGGCGTGCCAAACTTCTTTGACACACATCACATTGGTATACCTGGTCTGTACAAGTATTCCTCTCTTCCAGCCAGCCTATACACCTGTGGTGATATTCGACTGTACATATGATGCACCGTATCGTGTATCTGCCTTGGCCATCACATTCTGGCCAGTTGCATATTCTTACTTGCCTTAGGCAATGCACACAGTGTAGAATGGATCCCAGTGCTTGTGTAGTTTTCTGCTGCGCACCTAGTGTCAAGGTTGAGCAGATCATTCACGTCGTAATATGGAATGTAAATATGATTAAGCAAATTGTATAACTTTTGAGAATACATTGACCTAATGTAACCGATATCTAATTAATAACCAAATCACAGTAGTACCAATTTTCTATTGATATTTCAATGAGACATATCATAATTGTGTATTGTTTTAATAAGAAATGTAAGTAACGTGGTAACCAATTCTCTATCCAGGCCTCTTAAAGGTGTACATATGAACTGTGTACATGGTGATGTCTAGTTCAGTAGTAACAATTCATTGTGAGTTGTCTTAAGGATACTGCATTGGGTGTAGTATTACATTTTCAAAAGAGTCAGATAAATAATAAAAGTGCTAATTGGATTTGTCTTTGTCTCCATTATTTGTGCCAAATTCGGTAAAAATAGATATCAACTTCATATTTAGTAGCGATTATTTTTGAGCTGAGATGCCGAAATAAGTTACTATTATGATCGCGAACGCGAGATGAAGCACTCTACATTTTTTAAATCAAGGATAAAATAATTATGTGCAAGTTCTGTAACATGCATGTCGACTGAGCTGATACTTTGTTATGAAAAAGTACTTGGCTGTTCAAATTTCTGCGGTTAGGTGAATTAGGTGGAAAGTACGCTATGTGTATGATAGGATAGTAAGTCAAGTGGATTGTATAAATATTTGTACAATTTTTCTTAAATTAATGTTTTCTTCTTATGTTAATGAATTGCAGATACTGCTGTTTCTTGTATTTCATAATTACTTTCTCTTTCTTATCCAGACATTGAACATGTGCATTAATATTCTTTCAAAACATTATAATTAACCAAAGTTTTTAATTTTCAAACACAGAATTTTGGTTTACTTTTAGCATCACTTTCATTTTAAATACCAAAATTGACACTGCCTTCTTTTTTTAAATACCAAAATTTAATACAGTTTTAGTTTTTAAATACCAAAATTTAACACTTTCATCATTAAACACCAAAATTTTAAATACTATTTTTGCATCGAAATCAAGCAATCTGTTTTACCATTTTCTGGGGTCCGTAAGTTTTATCATACTGGATATTCACACAACACTACTTATTTTCAAGGCTGTCTTTCATTCAAGTGTATATATTGTACATATTTCCATGAAAATAACTCATGAGCAAGTGGGGATGTGAGGAGGCAGATAAAAGAGCAGAGAGGCTGCAGCATGTTACACACCTGAGCTCCTCCTGGGCATGAGAGATGGAGGTGCGGCCCTCCTGGATCCGCTGGTCTAGCAGGCTCACCTTTTGCTCTAGCATCTCTTCACTGTCGACAATGCCGAACAACCGCGACATCAGTCCCGTCTTGCCTGCAATGCACAGCAGGTTACCTACTGGGGGTTAGACGCCACCGGCCACCACCACCACAGTCTGCACACCAACACACACTACAAGCCACAAGCGCACAAACTAAGAGTAACTGGCTAATATTTTTAAAATTGCATAAGGAGGGTGGGAAGGAAGGAATATTTATGGAAAAATTAAAAAATAATACGAAATGAAAAAAATTTTTTATAAGGAAGTTGAGAAACATAAATATGGGCGAAGGTAATATAAAAAAAAAAAGCCACAAAATGGAAAATGGTAACAAGACACTTTAAATGGGACAGGAGAGAGAAATATATAAAAGAGGGTAAGCAAGATGATAAATTGGAATGGGAAAGTGAGAAACCAACAGTCAGAAGTAAGAAACTAAGATAAGGAAGAAAGCAATCAAAGAGCAGAGATAAGAAAAAATGAATGGGGTTGACATGAAAAATTGAAGAGGAAAGGTCAAAATGGAAGAGGGAGAACACATGAAATCAAAAGGGGAGGCACAAGAAATCAAACGGGGTGAGGAACAAGAAATTGAAGGGGGAGTCATGTGAACAAGATATCAAAGGAAGGCGTCGCAAGAAAATGAAAGTGAACAAAAAACCATCGCAGGAAAGAAACAGACAAACTGAAGTGGAAGGTATACCAAACACAAGAATCTGAAATGCTGCAAGACAGAAAAAGTTAAATCAAAAGAGAGAGCAATGGGGGTGGAATATGAGAAATTGAAGGAAAGAATGCGAGAAGATGGATAAGACACGAGAAATCAAAGTAAGGGAGGTACCATTAATCAGATGGCGGTAGGAAAAAAGAAAATGAAGGGTAGTGAGACTGCAAAAATCAAAGACAGCAGCAGAATACGAGAAGTCAAAGGGAAAGGGCTGGACCCGTGAAGTTGAAGGGGAATGGCTGGACACGTGATGTTGAAGGGGAAGGGCTGGATGTGTGATGTCGAAGGAGAAGGGGGGAGATGTGTTAAGTCGAAGGGGAAGGGCTGGATGCGTGATGTTGAAGGGGAAGGGCTGGACCGTGAAGTTGAAGGGGAAGGGCTGGATGTGTGATGTCGAAGGAGAAGGGGGGAGATGTGTTAAGTCGAAGGGGAAGGGCTGGACCTGTGAAGTTGAAGGGGAAGGGCTGGACACGTGAAGTTGAAGGGGAAGGGCTGGATGTGTGATGTCGAAGGAGAAGGGGGGAGATGTGTTAAGTCGAAGGGGAAGGGCTGGATGCGTGATGTTGAAGGGGAAGGGCTGGATGTGTGATGTCGAAGGAGAAGGGGGGAGATGTGTTAAGTCGAAGGGGAAGGGCTGGACCCGTGAAGTTGAAGGGGAAGGGCTGGACACGTGAAGTTGAAGGGGAAGGGCTGGATGTGTGATGTCGAAGGAGAAGGGGGGAGATGTGTTAAGTTGAAGGGGAAGGGCTGGACCTGTGAAGTTGAAGGGGAAGGGCTGGACACGTGAAGTTGAAGGGGAAGGGCTGGATGTGTGATGTCGAAGGAGAAGGGGGGAGATGTGTTAAGTCGAAGGGGAAGGGCTGGATGCGTGATGTTGAAGGGGAAGGGCTGGATGTGTGATGTCGAAGGAGAAGGGGGGAGATGTGTTAAGTCGAAGGGGAAGGGCTGGACCCGAGAAGTTGAAGGGGAAGGGCTGGACACGTGAAGTTGAAGGGGAAGGGCTGGATGTGTGATGTCGAAGGAGAAGGGGGGAGATGTGTTAAGTCGAAGGGGAAGGGCTGGACCCGTGAAGTTGAAGGGGAAGGGCTGGACACGTGAAGTTGAAGGGGAAGGGCTGGATGTGTGATGTCGAAGGAGAAGGGGGGAGATGTGTTAAGTCGAAGGGGAAGGGCTGGATGCGTGATGTTGAAGGGGAAGGGCTGGACACGTGAAGTTGAAGGGGAAGGGCTGGATGTGTGATGTCGAAGGAGAAGGGGGGAGATGTGTTAAGTCGAAGGGAGAGGGCTGGACCCGTGAAGTTGAAGGGGAAGGGCTGGATGTGTGATGTCGAAGGAGAAGGGGGGAGATGTGTTAAGTCGAAGGGGAAGGGCTGGACCCGTGATGTTGAAGGGGAAGGGCTGGACACGTGAAGTTGAAGGGGAAGGGCTGGATGTGTGATGTCGAAGGAGAAGGGGGGAGATGTGTTAAGTCGAAGGGAGAGGGCTGGACCCGTGAAGTTGAAGGGGAAGGGCTGGACACGTGAAGTTGAAGGGGAAGGGCTGGACACGTGAAGTTGAAGGGGAAGGGCTGGACACGTGAAGTTGAAGGGGAAGGGCTGGATGCGTGATGTCGAAGGAGAAGGGGGGAGATGTGTTAAGTCGAAGGGGAAGGGCTGGACCCGTGAAGTTGAAGGGGAAGGGCTGGATGTGTGATGTCGAAGGAGAAGGGGGGAGATGTGTTAAGTCTAAGGGGAAGGGGAGGGATGCGAAAATACGAGGTGGAAAATGGAAGGGGGAAGGAGGAGGGAGGCAAAGAGTCAAGGGGAATGGGGAGAGATGCGAAGAGTCGTGGTGGAAGGGGGAGGGATGTGAGGAGTTGAGATGGAAGGGGGAAAGGATACGAGGAGTTGAAGGCGAAGGGGGGGGATGGATTAGAGTAATTGAGGGGGACGCGAGGAGTCGAGGATGTAGGGGGGACGCAAGGAGTCTTGAGAGGAAGGGGTCATGCGAGGAGGAAGAGGGGATTCGATAAGGGAGAAGGTAGATGTGAGAATGGGAAGGGGGGATTTGAGAAGGGCAAGGGGAACATGAGAAGGGGAAGAAGGAATGAGAGAAGGGAAGGAGGAAGGGTATGCAAAAAATGAGGAAGGGTATGGGGAAAATGGGAATGAGGGAGGCAAGAAGGGGGGAGGAGGGATGCGAGAAGGATGGAGGAGGGAAGGGAGGAGGGATGCAAGATGGAGGGAGGATGGATGTGAGAAGGGGAAGGGGGTGCAAAAAGGGGAGGAGGGATGCAAAAAGGGGAAGAGGGGATGCAAAAAGGTGAAGGGGAAGAGAGAGGAAATAAAATGGGGGATACACATGAAAACAAATGGGGGAGATAACAATAAAATTAATGGAGGAAACACAAGAAATTTAATCAGGGATACACAAGATATAGCACTGGTGGGAGAGGCACGGGACATGCCAGAAATCAAAGGACGAAAAATACAAGAAATTGAACAGGAGGATGGTGGTGGGACACAAGAAATTCTAGTTGGTGGAATGCATGAAATGGAAAGGGGAAGAGGGGAGACCCACAAGAAATTAAAGGGGAATGACAATGAAAAATCTAAGGGAGGGGCAACACAGGGAGGAAATGAAAACTCAAATGAAAGGCACAAAAAATGAAAGAGGTGGGTGGACACAAAATTTTAAGAGGAAGGGGTACATGGAAATCAAACAAGAGGGTCCCAGATGCAATAAATCCTCAAAGGGATGGATGCAAGAAATCAAATGGGTAGATGCACGAAATCGAAGGGGTAGATGCAAGAAATCAAAGGAGTAGATGCAAGAAATCAAAGGAGTAGATGCAAGAAATCAAAGGAGCAGATACAAGAAATCAAAGGAGCAGATGCAAGAAATCAAAGGAGCAGATGCAAGAAATTGAAGGAACAGATGCAAGAATCGAAGGAGCAATTACAAGAAATCAAAGGAGCAATTGCAAGAAGTCAAAGGAGCAATTGCAAGAAGTCAAAGGAGAAATTGTAAGAAATCAAAGGAGCAGATGCAAGAAATCAAAGGAACAGATGCAAGAAATCAAAGGAACAGATGCAAGAAATCAAAGGAACAGATGCAAGAAATCAAAGGAACAGATGCAAGAAATCAAAGGAACAGATGCAAGAAACGAAGGAGCAATTACAAGAAAAGAAAGGAGCAATTACAAGAAATCAAAGGAGCAATTGTAAGAAATCGAAGGAGCAATTGCAAGAAGTCAAAGGAGAAATTGTAAGAAATCAAAGGAGCAGATGCAAGAAATAGAAGGGTAGATGCTAGAAATGGAATAGATGCAAGAAATCGAAGAGGGGACATGAGAAATCAGATAAGAGAAATGAGAAATTGAAGGAGGGTAAGTAAGGAGTTCAAGGGAGTAACTGAAACGGAGGCGGGGGGAAACTAGTAACAAGAGCGAGGGGAAACTAGTAACTGAAGGGTGTCGATAAATGAGTGGGATAGAAGGAGCGCTCAACATCGAGGTTATTAATATATTTACAGTAGGAATAGATGTTGATTAAATCAAGTTTACTTTACTTCTGCCACAACAATTATTACAGTACCCACAAAAAAGGACAAATACAAAAACTAACAAATCCAGGGAAAAATACTCTGGAAAAGCAATACAATAAACACAACACAATGTACAAGAATGAAAAAACAATTCACAACACATTAAAAACACTCGTCACATGTAAAAATTGAATACATCACTCACAGACGTACTCCTATCACACACACAAAGTGGACATGATATGATTTTGCACATCATATCTCTGTCTGTCTCTATTTTTGTGACATCACAGTGGTGACAACTGCCTGGAATGGCCCATAAGAATGTAAACAAATGCTGTGTTTTAATTTGTTTGAACAGCGATAAATAAATAATATCAAAAATACATAAAAGGATAGGAATTCTAGTACTCGCATTATAGTATTTGATAGGCACACGCACACAAAAAAAGGACGACACATTTCAAACATTGTTGCGACATTTCGCTGGCTAAGCCAGCTTCATCAGGCTGCGAGTTGTAGGATACTGCAGTATGGTGGAAAGGCGCTGTTGATAGTAAACCAAGGAGCTAGGTGGTGAATTAGGGAGGGGTGGGAAAATTTAAAATTTGCCTGTATAGCTGACGAGTGTAGTTTGGAGGTGTGAATATCTTATGTTGAGGCCTGGCGGCTGCCTAGATTTAGTTAAAATTTGGTGAGCTAATCTCTATTGTCTGAGTTCTGAGTTATTGCTTGAAGGTGGTAGGGCTCTCAGCTCTGGTACTGCAGCAGGAATCAAATCTTTGTTGTGTGATGCTGCATATGCTGCAACTGGTTTGTCCTGTAGTGACCAGCTATGGCTTCTTTGGTGTCTGCTCTGTGGCCATTCATTCTGTGCCCAAGTGTGTATGAAGTAGATTAGAGTACAAGTAGCATGAGAAATGCATAGAGACAATATTATATAGTGAATGGTGATACAACTGAAAAAACACCAAAATGCATGCCAATACGTACACCGCTAAACACTAGAATGCAAGTTAATAAGCCACCTAAAATGGAAATATTAGTTAGAACACAAAATTAAATTAAATTTAGCCAACATATATTACCATATTTTATCAGTGAAACCATAACCAACAAATCATAAGCCTACTAAAATGTGTAGAAACTGAGAACAGTAAACTCCCGATTAAGTAACCATGTTGTTAAGTCTTCGGTGTTCAGATACTCTGAGTTAAATTTTGTGACGTGGCGCAGTGGAAGAAGTACACAAATCACATGTGCACATCACCATCAACGGACTTCGTCAGTCAACAAAGATGGCCGCCCGGTGAGTGTCCCATGCAGTGTAGTCTTGTTATTTGGGATTTATCCCTGGTCCTCCAGGAAATACATACAAGTGTTTGTTTCTTGTCTTTACACATGTTAACTGGGAAAGCAAACACAAGACATGCAATGTATGTGCAGGATATAAAGCACATGATACTTTAGCTGATATTCACGTTGCACTGAATATAGTATAATTCAGGGCGCATCGAGTATACACAGCCTGCATTGGCACCAGGCGAACAACACAGAGCAATAGATAAGCGGTGCGTGTAGCGTGTGTTGCTTTCTCAAGGTGTGTCGCTCAGATACGTCCTTTAGATGGCAGAGTTAGTTGAAAGTTTAGAATGCAATGCAGTAAAGACTATAACCAGACTTTAAATTAGGAAACCTGGCATTTAAACAATACAGTACAGTCCCCATTACTAAGAGCTTATTTAAATTATATGAACTTACACACACAAAAGTTTAAAAATTAGGAAAAGTAAAGTTTTTTTGTAAACATTTAAACACCTAATATGAAAAAAATATAAAAACAAGTTAAACAGTGCTTTTCTTGAAAAAGTGTTTCAATTTTTCTTTGCTTAGCACCGGGATTGATGTTTATAACACTACAAACAGTGAACAACAACCTGCCCAAGTGATAAATAAACTTGCAAGACATGAAGTTTCAGGGGGGAAGAGGAGGGACTGAAGCAGTGTCCGAAACGACAAACTCATCTCGTAAGTTTCACTTCGGATGTTGTTGACAGTCAATTGTTTAGCACTCATGGCAACACATTTTTACATTAACAGTAAGAAATATTTTCATATAAATTTTATGCTTAAAACGGGTGTAGTATTTCTGCAATCATCACTGGAAAGCTGCAAATATGTTAATATATAAGAAATAATAAATAATGCAATAACGACTTCAAAAATATTTGTTCCAAAATATATAAACACAGCAAAACACTTTCTTGCTTTTTAAAACATGCCTAGTGTATTTTATTAACAATTGTTTGTTTTAAAAATACATTTCATTTACGCATTCGTGCATGTGTTTTGAAGTAAGGGGGGGGGGGGGAGGGGGGGGGGGCAACAACCACGTTTTGTCATTTCATATTTTTGCTAACATCTGCAAGATACAAAATATGAAATACCAAATTATAGAACATGCCATCATTTTTGTATTCAAAATACGGTCACTGGATCATTTTGTCAACAAAATCTGCCATTTCGGACACGGCCTCCAGGCGATCACATACGCGCTTCACCAGGCGGAAATGGAGGACTCACGCAGGTCTCTGTGACAGGCTGATAGTTTAAAGAGATATCAACTCATGTGGCACAACGAAAGACGTACATGGTATCGCTGCTTGTTGCGACACATGTTACAGCATCGCCTTGACGTTAAGTGAGGCACGAATAAATGGGAGTGTACTATTTTCAAATGATGGGACGGAAAACAAATGTAGGTGATTGTCATTTTGGCTGAGTGAATAACACGAGTAAATGTGGATAAGATTAAAATAATTTAATGAGAAAAGCAAAATTGTAAAAGAAAGTAAAAAAATAGTAAACTTTCAGGTTAGAGGGGTTTTGCTCAATAAAACCATACTGATGACATTCCTGAAAACTTCAACAAAAATCCACACTGACTAGAACATGAGTTAGGAAAAAAGTTAAATCCCTAAAAGTGATTTTTTCACCTATGGTAATGCTGTGCATTATCTTAGTTATGATTTCTCTTGTTCATGCATTTGTATGAAATTTATAAAACTTTACTAAAATTTTAAACATAAGGATAAATAATTGTTAACTGATTATCAATTTTTAACAATAAAATCTGTGTTAAATAACATGGTAAAATCTGTGTTAAAATAATACAAAACAATTTTGGCTCCAAAAATGCACAATTTCAGATATAAAGTTTCAATTTTATAAGTCTTTCATAGTAAAACCAAACACTGAAATCCCCTTAAAATAACACCACAAAATTCTGTGGGTAGAAATGTAGTAGTTGGAGTAGCATGCTCACCTCTCTGGACACTGTCCTTCTCAGCGGTGCGAGACAGCACCTGGTGCTCTGCTCGCTCCAGCTCCAGTTGGAGGGCCTCCTGGCGGCGGCACACCGACTGCAGTGCTCCGGCGAAGAACAAGTACTCCTTCAGCTGGTCTGCCACCAGCTCCTCCTCCTCTAACGGCATGTCCACACCTGCCGCCAGTGAGTCCAGGTAGTGCCCCGCCTTCTGTACTCACACATACCACACACCTTCACAGGCCCTGGACGTATAAAACACCCACCACATCCACAAGGGCAGTACAAAAAAAAAGAAGGGGGGTTTCACAAGGGACATGACCCCTCCTCTGCATACCAGCATATTGACATGAAACTTTTCCATGACTGATTTAAAACTGAAAGGAAATAATAGCAGAATTGTTTAAATATAAATTACATTTAAATTATTTAATACTGTTTCCCAAAATTATGAGGAGTGTATGTTCCCTAACATGTAATGCATGTAAAGTATAGACCTGAGACCTGTACAATGGGAAAATGATTGCCTCCAAAATGAAGGTCTAGATACGCTCCTGCACATGCACATTATGTGTAAAAACCAGCAAGTATCAACTGTCTATGTAGCAAACATGTAACAATTGGCGTGAGACTGTGATGCATGACGCATTTCCGCATCTTTGATTGGCACTCTACAAAATGACTTCGCCCCATCTTGAGCGCAATACATAACCCTTTTGGCAAGTCATTAACCCACATAGTACTGAAGAGACAGGCCACGTGCCTGCAAGGTACAATGGCACAAGGTCAGAAGTGACTACACACAAGTGATCCTAGCTTTTACTGTTCACCGAGTAACTCCAAAAAGCCACCACAACACCACCCTCCCCCCATGAAAGATTGTACTGTCTGCTGGGCCACTGCTCCCTCCAACCAGGCCACGCTGGATACACAGAGCGGCCGTGGGAGGACGGCAACCAGTCTACTTCCAGCAAAACCAAAGATAAGGAATGATAGCGCCGCCTCAGCATCTTTGAATTTCCAACCACAGTGGCCGAGGCCATGCCCTCCCCGCACCCCTCACTTAAGAGCACCAATACGAGATAAGTATAAAAGGTCTGGTTTGACCAGAAAAATTTAAGTCTCTTCTCCTCCACCGCTCTCGTATAGAGCCGGAGGCAGCCGTCAGGGTGCGTGACTCGCTGGTATGTCCACAGATTCCATAACCCCTGGTTGTGCAGTCTCAGTCAACCACCAACAACTGTCAGCAGTACCCCACAGAACCAGAGTGCTTCATGTCCATGAGTCTCCGAGGTGACCACCAGCCCTCACCACGACAGGGTAATTGTCTCCAACTGGTAGCAATTCTACTTCAGAAGTGTCGTAAACTCCCAGTTAAATGTGTTAACAAGGGTCAGCCGATTTGTTGGGCCATGACAGTGGCTTTGGATTTTGTGCCTGTGAGACAGGCTACCCGACCTGTACTCTACACTGGCCATGCACCAGTCCAGGTGCTCAACCTCATGATTCTGGCACCCAAGACAGGAAGGAACCCCTCCAGCCTGGGGTATATTAAAGCTGACGCCCGGCAGTAATGTCAGTCATTCCAGTAGGACGACGCCACCCTATCATCCCCAGGCAAACCCAAGAACTAAAGAAATACATCTGCCTCAGCGTGGGAGAAGGATTGGGAAAAGGAGATTCCTGCCACCCTCTTTGCTCTTCGTAGATGACAAAACAAGGCAACCCAGGCCAACCCTAGTCAATTGTTATTATCGCATACTTTCTGGTGATCCGGGAATTGGCAATGGGGATACTCCCCCACAGATGGGCCCACTCCACGGAAAATAACTAGAACCACGATTGCACAGGAGAGAAAGGCGAACACTATCCAAGAAGCTTACATTGCCTGCAAATACCTCCCATCTCATACAGGCATAAGAGTTATATAATTGGGCGAGAAGGTACTTATTAAAAACCACCCCCTTAGTCGAGTGATGGATCAGTTCGCTGCAAGCCTAGCACCCAAATGAATACGACCCTACACTGTCATAGGAAACTACGGGAATATATATTGGGTGGAGGACAGCCGGGGACGAGTATGCAAAGTAACCAGGGGACAGGTAAGGCCCTGCCCCAGTAGGATTCGAGATGACCCACAGTCCCCCATCACGCCTTGCAAATGGAGAGCGGATAGCTCCTCTCAAACCAGAGGGAACCCTTCGCCTCCACCATCACTGCTAGGACAGTACCAATTAAGACACAGATGTGGTTTGTCCCCTAGGACAATGCCAGCTATGCCTAGTTCCCACAGACCCGCTTATTCACTACGAAGAGCCGGAAGAACTAAGGGGATCACCTCAGAGGTTTCGTGGCGGAGCCCCCACAATAGGGTTCCCAGGACACAACACACTACACCAAGCGTAATTGTTGAGGTCGAATTTCTACCAGTCACCCAAGTGGTAGCTGAGCACAAGCCTGCAAGCGATGTAAGTCGGCCGTCGGTTGACGCGATCCCCGTGGATTACGCCGACGGTATAGCAGATAGACAGCAATTACCAGACACCGTGTCTTCTTGTAATATTGTTTCTGTGCAGGAGTACCTTGTCTCCGAACCTGAGCTGGATGTATCCACCATCCTGCTGCTGCCAGGTTCTCTCCTACCTACACCACCTCAGGTGATGTAGAGACGACCAGACCAGCCAAGTGACGCCGGAGCTGCCCTCACCACTACCCTGTTCAGCTGCTCCACTTGACGCTGCCACCCATGGATGTGCGAGTAGACACACAACGGAGCCAATGCATCCTCCGTCCTCCCGTCGATGGCCAGTGCAACAGCAGCCAGCAGGAATCTGGGAGTGCACCCAATCGAGACGGATACTCAGAAACTTCATGAGGAAGAAACCATTACAAACATTAAACCTGCTACTACCTCAACCTCAGAAACTCAGCTCCTGCTATGTAATAATGTGATGGACATCAACAAAGGAAAGCGGGCTCAAAAAAACCTCGCATTAGTCAGGGACCGTGCACAAAGAAGGAGCAAGTATCCCAAACCTAACAGACGAGTGTGAAGAAGGTAGCAGAGAAGCCACTTGGAAGACATGAACGTGGATACTAGAGCCCAGGAGAGGGAATTACCAATATGCACTAGCCGCCTCCCTCGCTCCAAGGGCCAGTATTGAGAGACCCAATGGTGGTGCCCACTAAGGCTTCGGTGGTCACTACTAATCCATGAACCTCCTAGAGAAAGAGGCAGACAGCAGGCCAAGAATCCTAAGAAGAAACACCGCCACCAATAATTACCAACAAAAGTGAGTGCCGACAGACGTGCAAGTGCCTCAAGCTATATTGAACGTGAGGTTAGTAGCTACACAAATCATGCAAGAAAAACTAACTTGCAGAAGCTGAGAATCAATGCCGTAAAGTAAAATTGGCTACGATTGAGTTACATAGAAGATGGACTGTAAAGAAAGTTTACAACCCCCTTAACTTCCGTGTGCACGCGAGTATCACCGCAGTCATACTCCTCACGGAAGCAAGCAGGATCACGGGTGATTGTGACAGTCTATGTGTGAACACAAGTGACACACTACATGCAAATGTGACAAGACACCAGCAGAAAACATGAGTGATAGTGACACTCCACATGTTGATGCAAAAACCCAGAGCTTAACCAAATAATACAACAAGGTAGAGGTCTATTATTGACTCTATATATATGGGGTTTATGATCAGTAGGTAATTAGAATGTAAGTTTAATAATTGCTCTTGTAGCGAAAAGTGCTTAGTTCTCTTGTGTTAGAGCATAGAAAGTTTAAGTGACCTATGTGTAGTAGAGTAAGGTAGGAGGGAAGTGCCTGCATTTTTGCAAATGACAGGATCATCATGTGCTTAACCCACATTAAGATTCTAGAGTACGGACCAGGTATGCAATGACATGCTTGAAGGAACTGGCAGATTTTCTTTACATTGAACATACCAAGGTGGGTGGTCAGGTAAAGTAAAGTAATATTCAAAGTAACCCACACGTTAAACACCCTCAGTGTAAATATGTAGGTTTTAGATTAGCAATTTTCTTGTTCGATTTTCTTAATTGACCTGTATATTTTTTACTTTATTTTTAACTTTGTTGTTGATGGATTGTCTTTTGAGCAACACCTAATCTTGCTGCCAACGAGCTTTGTCGAGACAGGTCAAATTACTAGAAGCATCCAACAAGGGATCATTGTTGAAAAGAGTAAAATGTTGTATATAAAACTTATTAAAAAGGGCATTAATGATTATTGTCTTAAATTTCGCCCCCCACCATATGACGTAGGCCCGTACCAGCAGGCAGGGTAATATGAAATAACTCCACGTTTTAGATTTAAGAATTATTATGCTAAAATGAGTAAAAGTGTGTTTATGTACCTTAGAAAATAAGATACTAGATTGCTTAGGTTTTATAATGAGTAGACAATGAAACATGTTAGTACATACAGAAATAAGAGAAATTGATAATTGTAAAGTATTGCCAACAAGAATGTAACTTATTTTGCTTGTTGAGAAAGTGTTTTAAATAATTATGTTTAACTATTAAGGTACCATGTTGAAAAACATTTCAAAGAATTGATCGGGTACCTCACCTATTAATCCATTATTGTTCTTGTAAACTGTTACGGTACCATACCTTTAACTATAATTAATCTCTAACGTACCATTTCATTTAAATAATTGCTAAT
Source organism: Dryococelus australis (assembly GCA_029891345.1). Classification (NCBI taxonomy): domain Eukaryota; kingdom Metazoa; phylum Arthropoda; class Insecta; order Phasmatodea; family Phasmatidae; genus Dryococelus; species Dryococelus australis. Next base: position 10,133,934 of record CM056995.1, on the reverse strand, counting down.
GAAAAATAAAAAGATATAACATTACACTTTATGTAAAAGTTATCACGGGCAAATTGCACAAAAAAAATGCCGGCCTGCCAGTGCGGGATGAGGAAGAGAAGTGAGGGGGGAAGCGATGAGAAACAGAGAGAGAAAGAGCCAATCCAGGCGCCAGTTAATGGGAGACCAATATTGACGTACCCGGCTAACCAGATAACAGCTTAGCACACCGCTCGCTCTAGCAGCTGCACACAGAGCAGCCACAGATACGGTAGAGAAAACAGCTAGAGAGATGAGTCGCACAGACCAACATGAAAAAAAAAAATCATCTACAATTCTACTCCAAGATGTGACTTCGTCGAAACTGAGGAGGTGCGATTGACACGCAACGCGATCTGTGCTTTTTCCATACGTCATCCCATAGTGCACATTGTTGGTGCTGTTCCTGTAAGAGGTGTCGGATATCGCGGTCCTCCTGTTGGTTTAATGTAATTTGTTGACAGGTTATTTGTTGCTGAAGGAGCCAGATTAGCTCTTCCGGACTTCTTTCGGTCTGAGGGGGAGGAGATATTTTTTTCCTCATCTTCCTCCTCAAACGTCGGGGAAAGAGACAAGGCGTCTGACAGGTAGTTTAACTTCCCTGGGCAATGTTGAACCTCAAAGTCGAACTCAGTAAGGAACATGTCCCACTGGCCGAGCTTGGCCTTCGAATTCCGGGACTCGTGTAGTCATTGGAGGGCTTTAGAGTCGCTTTGCAGATTTGCAGAATGAAGTGTTGCCCTTCAAGATCATACAGATATTTCTTCACGGCCCAGATAACGGCCAAACACTCCTGCTCAATGTAGTAACGCTGCTCGGTTTCATTTAAGCGGGTTGATGCATACACTATCACATGGGGTTGTCCCCCATCTTGCTGATATAATACTGCGCCCAGACCGTTCTGACAAGCATCCGTTTGCAGTATTAATGGTTTGTCTCCTTGCGGCCGATGGAGTTGATGTATATTCTTGAAGCTGTTTTTAAAATCAGAAAACGCTTGTTGTTGTTCTGGGCCCCATTGCCAACGGGTATCTTTCTTGAGTAGTTGGTGTAGTGGTGCCATGTATTCCGCAATGTTTGGAACGAAGTCTCGTAGCCAATTACACAGATCCAGGTACCATCATAGTTGCCGCTTGTTTGAAAGTTCTTCCACTTCTTCAATTGTTCGTAATGAACTGTGTTGCAGGAAGTTTCCCTAGGGTGATATGATGTGTCCCAGATAACCTATTGATGATTCCAGAAAAACTTTTTGATAGCTTACAAGTCATTCCATGTAATTCGAGCCTTTCCAATACTCTTTGCAGATGACCTCGATGCCTCCCAGCTATTAGAATATATTATCACATCGTCGAGATAGGCAAAACAGAACTCGCCGATGTAACCTGTTAGTAGTTCCACAGGCATTAATCGTTGGAAGGTTGCAGGGGCGTTTTTCAAGCCGAAAGGCATGGCTCAAAATTGTAGGGTTTCGCCGTCGGGTGTCATAAAGGTTGTATACTTTCGACTGTCCGAATGGACTGCAATCTGCCAATATCCAGACTCCATGTCAAGAGTACTGAATATTTTGGCTTTAGCAATATCTCAAAGTGTATGAGACAATTCTATAGCATGGGGAGCAATTGGGTGAGTGACTTCATTTAGCAATTAGTAATTTACACAAAATCTCAACTCTCCATCCTCCTTAGGTACAAGGATCATGTGTAAGTTATATGGGGAGTTCGATGACTCCACAATACCCTGGTCCTTCATGTCGTTGACTTGTTCCATGATGAGGTCATGATGGCAGGCTGACACTAGGTATTGACGGTTGTAGACTGGTACGTCAGTTGTAGGCCATATTTCATGTTGTATGGAACATGTTTGTCGTAGCAGTCCTCCTTGTCCGAAAGCGCAGGTGTGCTCGTCTAGTGTGGCTTTTAATTGGTAGAACTCTGGTTCTTCGAGTTCGTGGTTAATGCTCATTGGATTAATGGGCATTGGCAGGATGTTGTCTGGGTTTTGATCCCAGTTTACAGTAATACAGTTGGTTTCTACCCAGATAGGCTCTACGTTGTCCATGATCTAGAATGCATTGATGGCGGATGAGCCACGGGCACTCTAGTATTACTGATTCGGACATGGTTGGTGATACAATAAATGCTGTTGGGGTACCAATACTTTAAATTTTTATATTCAAGGTAATTCGGCTAGTTATGTCCAGGGTGGCATCGGAGAGCGCCGTTCTTACTATTTTGTTTTTCAGACTTAGCTCGACGAGCTGGTTTGGCGGTAACAAATTTCTTCCAATAAAATTTCTGGTAGCCGCAGAGTCAAGTAAGGCTAGTACCCTGTTGTTATTCACCTCCACCTCTATGTGTGGGGCTATGGGAATCGGTACTTCCTCACTTAATCCCTGGTGGATGGGCCCTTGTAAATTGGGGATGGTGGCCCGCTTCGTACCCCGGCGTCGGCGTTTCCGGCTTGGTTCTGGAAGTTGGTTTTTCAGCTGGTCATGTTGGGTTATTTGACTGCGTTTTGTAAACTCAGTTTGGTGAAACGGCAGCTCCTTCTGGTTTCCAAGGGCAGTCCTTGTTCCAGTGGTTCTCCAAACAGAACCAGTATTTGGGTATGAATGCCATACGAGGGGTTGTGGTTGGAATGCCTTTAGGAGCCGCCACAGGTTGTGCTCGTACCTCAGGGGCCTTGGTGGATATTGGTTTTTGAGACTTGCCTGTGCTGCAAAGTTTTGCTCAGCTTCTCGGGCTCGATCAACTAATACATCCAAGGTCGTGGGTCTTGTTGTCAAGAGTACGTTATGGAGATTTGGCAGTAACATTTGACCGATGGAACGAACTGCGGTAACCTCGTCAACTGCGGGGAACACACTTTTCGTTCCATGTTGGATATATATATATATATCCAAAAAGGCTTGGATCTGCGGGAGTGAGAGAGGTGTTTCCTTTGGCATCTCTCGCACTGGTAGGCCATCCTGGGCATAGAGACGCGTTCGTTGGGCTACCCTATGCTTAAGTGGTGATAGGGTTCACTGCATGTCGTGCAGTTTATGCCTCACCCGGGACATGTAATTTCGTTACAGAAACTTGTTGGCTGTTGCCGGCAAGCGGTACAGCGGTACTCTGAACTGTCTATTGCTCGGGTCTCTTCAGGCCAGCCAATGCAGGTGTAATGAAAGAGTTTATTGCAGTAGGTGCATTCTATACTTAGTGTGCCATGGCCTGGGCAGTCAGCATGGCTACACTGTACGTTCGATAAGTTCTCGCCAGTGGCAACATTGACTTCTGCGTTTGACATGGTGGTGGTTAAAGGCACCACGGGGTGTTTTGAGGACTCCCCGAAGTCCCCTTGACTGATAGTTTTGACCCTTAGTTCTCAGGGTATGATTGGTCTACTTTCTGCAGTTTATTGCACACAGCTATTCGTCTGACGCCCCATGTTGGGAACCAGAAAATCTGTCAACGTGTGCTCGGATAGGCTACTGGGCACGATGGTCAAGGATTTTGTCCGCTAGACCAAAAGCGGGATAGTCTAGATTAAATAGACGGGGAGAGACGAGGGGTGTTGATTAGTACATATTTACTATTGCTTCTTGGGTGCCATAGTCGTAGTGGGTTTCACCCAGGAGTAGCGATCTTGACCTACGCCGAACTAGAGATTCCACAAGTGAGCTTCGTTTGTCCAGAAGTAGACATAACCCCAGCCAAATTCTGTAGCAGTGCCGGTTAACAATCCTTTTACCACGGGATGGCACGAGGAATGAATTTGTATACACGGAGATACAAATAAGACAGTCACCAGAGCAGTCGATACTGACACGTGCCTGAGTTGGGCGACGCGGGTCCCGTTCCACATGTCGCTCCGGAGTGGGTTGAGGAAGTGCACTCAACTGTCTGGCGGTGAGGAACGCTGCGTTTAGTTCCCTACGTTTACGACCGTGCCTATGGTCATAAGGCATCGAGTCTCTGCTCACAGATTACTGGGTAAACCCTGACGTGAACAAACTAAACACAGTTTATAGTGTCAGTCTAGTTTTGGCTTGCTGACCAGGCACTGTAAAGTCTCCACTGATCCCCCACGCTATGCAGGCTGATCAGAGACGGAGAGCTGTTTGGGTCACCAATGCCGCCACTGGAATGTGCATTCACACAGAGATGGATGGCAGGTCTCAAGCTACAAAAATCCCAGCACTAACAATGCTGTGGGATAAGGTAATAATTCGAGAGTGTCGCTTCTCCCTGGGTGAAGGTGTTGCTAGTGGTTGTGGCTCCTCTGTTCCTCTCTGCCGGCACTGGTAGTGTGCTGTGGCAGATGGAAAGCAAAAGATGGCCATCTAATGGGTGTGTACAGAATATGACGGACCCCTGAGGAGCGCTCGCTACTGTAGTTAATTCGGTTAGAACAATTACCCGGTTCTTGTCAGTGGTGTTTGTATCAACCTGTGTCTAGCAGACAAACAGATAGATACTCTCAGGAATAAAAGTGGTAAGGTAGGAAACTAAAGTATGTTTATTGATGGTTCAATAAACATGTGACGCGTGCTATATCCTACCAGGCAATTGAGTGCTGAAGGTTACTACGCTGGCTAGGTGTAGGCGACCTGGTTCTAATGGAAAAGCAGGAAAGAAATATCTAAGCCAGAAAAGATATAATACTACTAAACTGTTCTAAAAAAAAGTGTCTTGAGGAGACAAACTGAAGTTAACGTGTTAGTGAGCATGTTCGCTGGTTGACCGTCATCAATGATGAGGTAGCTGCAGGGGACGTACTCAATGCTTCAAAGTTCTCTAGAGGTCCCAGCACTGAACAGTGCTGTGGGATATCGCAAGAAAAGAACAAGAATGACTCTCGAGCTCGGCAGCGTCCTGACTTATATAGTGGAAGCTTGTACGCTGCCAGCCTGGGGTACGGAGGAGGCGTGACATCCTCCTGCACTGGTTGGCGTGGGAATACTCTGGTCAGCGTTTCTGCTTCATGACTTGTCGGTGGCGATCGGCCTTGCCCGAGGTCTGGGCAGCTCGTTGGCTCTCAGAGCAGGAAGGGAGTATTGTGGGGGGGGGGGGGGGGGCGGGGGTGGCAGCGTGCCTGCCAGGTTGTGTATCCTCCAGGTGAAGAGAATACACTCATCAATTCCTACTGCCTGTAGAGTAGGCAATGAGTAATATCACATCTGTAGTCTTGAAAGAGGTACTCTTGGTGATAATTCGTAATCGTATTAGATTAGTTGTAAAAGCGACACATGTCAAACCCCCATTTTTAAAATACATATTGCCATATAAGTAACAAACAGTGTAAATTCCACCATATTCTAAAGTTAACTACTAAGGCTACAATAAAATATATTTATTGACTATAATTCCAAATGAAAGGCTTTCAAAGGTGCTCACTTTACCCTTGAATAGCTTATAGAGAGTTACGAGTGAGCGCCGATAGGCTCAAGCAAGCAAACCAAGTACTTATTGTACATCCACACATATCATATTTATCTGATGCAACTGCACTATTAAATATTCACAAAAAAATTATCTGATACACCCATCGTTGCCTAGCTTGCGGAACTGCATCATTAAATATTCACAAAAAAACATAATTACATGATACACCTGTCTGGCCAAGTTATTTTCTTGACCAAGTTGTCTAGTGTTATGACAATTTTAACTTGGTATCGAGAATCGTGAGAATGTTTTGGTATCAAAACTGGTATTGAGTATCGAGAAAATTTAGTATCGACCCATCCCTAGTATTATTTAAAAGAATACTTTTTTTTAAATTCCCATTTTTATTGTGTTTATTATTTAAACTGTATTCACAGATAATGTAAAGCTCTTACTATACCGTATTTACCGCATTATAAGCCGACACCGAATGCAAGCCGACCCCTAACTTTCAAACCCTCGGGGGAAAAAAAAAAACATGATGCAGAATTCAAGCGGACTTTTGAACATCTCCCGTACGTTCTATCAGCTGAGAGCATGTGGTGAGTTATTTGTGCCAAATTTTTCACATTCACGGAAGTGAATAGGTAGGAATGGTGAAGGGAGAAGATGGAGGAGGAAAGGGGGTAAGTGATGAAAAGATGTCACAGCTAAGTGCCACAGCACCTGAATGTAGGGAGAGAGAAAAAAAAAAATGCCTCTACTAGGTGTTACGTGTCGATACGTTGTCAAAGTGTTCGGGGGAGGGGGGGGGGGTTGGAAAAAAAGGGATTAGAATGCTTTGTTCAGCACTCACCGGTTTCGGAAAGGGGCAGGCGGTGGAAGAGAAGTGACAAGGGGGGGAGCTTGGAGTGTGGTGTGGGTGGTCGTATGTGCAGATCGTGCAGAGCGATGTGGGTGGGAGCGCGGAGCGGTATGGGCAGGGCTAGGAGGAAGGAATGGGATGCCTACGGGAAGAGACCGAGGGGAAAGGGAAATAATGAAGTTTGGTAGTTGAGCGAGAGCACAGCGGGAAGCTGATGCGTAATGGAAAGGAATAAAGGAATGCAGTTGTTGATGTTTACACCATGAAATCACATCTCAAAGTACAAAACAATTACATCTAATGATGTTACTTAAAATTCTAGTTATTTATATTGTTACCTTACACCAAATGCTGTACACTGCTGTGGTTTTTGGTTTTTTAATTGTAATATCAATTTGCAAGAAAAGCACTACTACTGTAAAAAAAATTGTAATGAGTAATAATTATTAGCACATGACACAGTAGTATCTCATTACTATATTTTTGTATTGGTTCTCGGAAAGAGCACAGTGTGTGTAAAGCTTTTTAAGGGAGTCCTTGAATTGTTTATTTATGCATGCATCCAGGGGCTGCAAAACAGACGTCAGCCCTTCCCCCCTACCCTCGCACCATTGGGAATAACTGCCTGGTCAGACTTCCCTTCTTCTGTTCTGTGTCCTGTCCCCTCATTTTCAAACTTTGTTAGTGAAAGCGGCGTGGCACACAGATGTGTCAAGAGTTTAGACAAACAGCAGCAGCATCTGATAAAAGTTGCTTTTTTTAAAAACGTTCTTCTCTGTGGCTAATTTTTTTTAGATTTTCAAGTAAAAAAATATTTGCTCAGAAAATTTTATTTGAAATTCATGGATGATAAAACCATTTCAAGCGGCTGTAATTTCGATTAGATTTCTGTGATGTGAATACAGCTGCAGATGGGTAATGGAACTGGTAGATTGTAGATAAGGCACTGTGCCATAGTCACGTATACTCCGCGACTGCTACCACCCGCCGCCGCCTGCCATGACCTTGTTAGAGGTCACACCCAGCCAGGCTACAGGGGATGCACGCGACACAAAAACGGCACGTTTTAATGTATTTGGAAAACTCAATTATATTATTATTAGGCCTGCAATGGTACTTATAAATATACACTGTCCATTTTATCAGCTTGTTTTATATATATTTGGTTGGAACTGTATGTAATTTTGCCTGTTCCGATTCTAAGCCGAGGGGTGATTTTGGAAGATCCAAAATAATAAAAAAAGGTCGGCTTACAATACGATTAATACGTACTCAACATAAAGTTTTATAAGCTTGGAAGTTGTACTTTATTGATGCACATGTCAGAAACTGCATCTACTGAAATCCCGCATGCATGGATATTTTTTGGCAGTCACCTGAATAACGATAGATCGAGAGTCGACTGTAAATACTGGCTTTAAAAGGAATACAGAAGGACTTCAAAAATAAGACATCACTAACATTATTCTGTCCACGGGATGCACTATGTTAAGGGAAATCTATAGTAAAAATTTTTTAATGGCTAAATGTCACATCTGGCCTTAAGGAGGTATTGCAACATGCCCTGAATTTATTGCCAATCAAATCTGTAACAGTAGAATATTAATACACGCTATAAAAGATAATTGATAAAATTACTGTACATGCCCCCTCTTTATATTGTACCTTCCTCCCTTCTGTTCAAGATACTGTGCAATAAAGCCCCCTTTCACAATTCTTTCTTCACTTTGAATACATCTCATAGGATAAAAAGATCGATTTATAAATTTCCAGAGAAAAAGTTATACTCGTGGAACATTATTTACCGAGATACACACATACGTGCAAACACTAGTTTTTAGGACAATACATATATTACTAGGGAGTCCCTTGAGGTTGTTGACTCTACGCAGGAAAACAAGCTCTATGAAGGAAAATGCCAAGTCCAACATAGCAGCACCTCTCCAGTTAGTGAAAACAAAACTGAGACTGCCAGTGACAGGCCTACAGTGGGCGTACCTGCAAGCCGTCGCCCATCTCCTTCTCCTTGGCGCTCCATTCACTGAAGATGCGGCCATAGTTGGCATGCAGCTTGTGGATTGTGTAAACTCGCTCAACCTCGTGTGCCCGCACTCGCAGCAGACTGCTCAAATTGTTCTGCAGCTCGTTGCCGTAGTTCTTGATTGCCTCAAAGCGCTTGTCCGGCTGCTTCAGCCGCACCGACACGCTCAGCGCTTTCAGCTTCGACTCTGCCCGCTGCAGGTAACCTGAGGACAAGTGGTGCGTTAGTCCTTCCAACCAGACCTGCTGTAGTTTATTCACAGTATCTTCACACTTTAGAATCTAACATTTGAAAAATAACACCATATACAATGTGCGTCGTCGTTTCCTGTAACACAAGCGTTTTATATTTCTGCCAACATAACATTTCTTATTTAATTGAATTTTACTTATACTTTATCTATAAATCATAATATTTTACTTACAATTAACATGAATAGAAACAGAGATGAAATTGGTGTTGTTAGTAATACCTAGCAAGAAAAAATTATGATACAGAAAACTACTAGACTGAGTGTGCAAAAAAAGTGACATACTTGGGAAAGTTAACAAAATAATCTAATTGATTAAAGTTAAAGTTAGGGTGAAAAAATGTTACCTCATTAAAGTTTGACGCGTGCCCTACCTCAAAAGGTAAGTGGTTAGACGGTTGACTATCCTATCGGAATCTTAAGTCGGCCTACCGCGGCATAAGTGGCTAACGTTATGGGTCTGATGGGTCATGGAAGGTATAGCTTTCGTGGGTGGCTGCTTAATGGTAGGATACCGTCGGAAACAAGGGGAGTCAAACCCCAGAGTGAGGCGGAAGGAGATAGTTTCCCGACCAGGGAGTTTTCCTCACTATAAGGGTTGCCAATAATCAGGAACCCAGCTGTCCAGAGGAATATGATGATGTGGTACGTGATCGTGGGGGTAGAGGTGTATGATCTGGCTGCGGTGATTCGAACATGATGAGTGGCTCAACGTGCGGGGACAAAATCTGAAGAGGGTGATGCAGTGGAGCATGTGGTTTGGGAACCACCTTACGCGGGAGTCAAACCCGTACCGTCTTTCCCGATACCAGCTTGATAAAGCAAAGGTTTGGTAGCTCTACTTCTGTCTGGTGGTGTACCCGGATGATGCTGGATGTCTTAGGGACCTGGCTAGACACTAGTGGTGTGTAGTGAGTTTTTTACAGGATAAGTAATTTCTACTAACAATCAAACTTTCAGCTTTGCTTACCCTCCACATGTTTTTACCATTTTATAATACCTAACATTAGTTATAAATATGGAAACTAAATGAATGTAATAATAATTACATCGAATATTATTTTCAAAGATATTACAAATTACAGGAAAATTTCCGTATTCCTGAACACTTTCATCCACTTTCCAAGGAAAAACGTACGATTGGAGGACACAAACATAACGACTGCTTACCATGCCGAAGGAATGCGGTCGAGCATGTGGCATGTTGTTTTGCAAGTTCAATTCATCACTAGTTGCTCCAATTTGTGGAAATAAGTACTAGATAGCAGCACAATATGTGTACAGTATGGGAGTTACGAAAACTTTGTTTCTCAAATCGGAAACGGGAAACTCAGAATTAAATGTGTTTAAAGTTACGGCAAAAACTATAAACAGTCAAATATTTCCAATATGTATATGGTAAGCATTGCTTACCTTGCGTCTATGGAATAAACGCCGCTGCTAGACACTGTGTCATCAGGAGTAACACTGGATATAGGCGATGACCGCTCTACTTAGGCGAGGCGTTCTCCCTCAGGGTCGTACCCAGGCCAACAGGCACCTAAATGGTTATCGAAGTGGGATTCGTGTTCGAGGAGAATGAATGCAGAGATTGGCCTAGGGATGGTTTTGCAAGCTTGTGACTGGAGTTTGACCTCCGGCGTGTCTCCTTCAAGGGTGTCAACTCTTTCAGCTCGCACTAAGGCACTGCGTTCCTTTCGCAGTTGCCTAATCTGCAACCCTCCCCTTCTGCTACACATCTGGTCCCTGGTAAAACTTGGTATAACACACAGTTTCGTTCCAGTGGGAGTAAAGTTACCTAACACAAATACTAAACACAGACAACTAGATTGAAATGGGAACTAGATACAAAGAAAGATACAGTAAATGGAAAATAAGTTATTGTAAGTTTTACTTACTGGAATATAGAAAAGGGAAAGCCCCGGCTAAAACAATTACAATTACGTAATGAAAACAGGCGAAGGTAAGCCTGGTAAAATAAATTATAAGTGAAATAGTTAATTAAACACGTTGGCGGTAAACTACACGCTATCCACAGTGTAGACAAAAGTTACCGGAAGTTAATCAGGAGGTAAACTAGGACGCCCCGTCTTGATACCGCGGAGTCACGAAAGTTGACTTGGGTAAAGGGTTACCGGGGCCATGGAGTAGGATTTACTTCTGATGTCTTCACGGTTAGCTGGTACAATTGAGGATGAGCAGTATGTAAGCTGCTAGGAGGCTGCAATCTTCACAGTCTGAGGAGTGGAGTAAAGCCGTCTTGCAGGCTTCCGGGTGCTGCATCGTATTGCAGGTCGCAAAGAGGAGAGAGAGAGCCTGTTGCAGACTGAAGAGAGTCTTTTCAGACTGAGAAGAGTCTTTGCAGACTGGGAAGGGCTCGCAATCCTATTCAGCCAGCGAGCCTGGTGTATCTGCCGGTGCTGGATGCTGGACTTCTATTTACACTGAAAATTTTCTGATCAGCAGTTCTTCGCAGTCCGGGGGTAGCATAGCCTTCCAGCGCAGAGGTATGGTATCTGGGGTGCTGGAGCACCGCTCATTTCTTATCGCCTCGCTTGGAAGCGACAACAAATTAAAACACCTCGTCCTGAGGCGGGAGGGTTGTTGACGCCACAAGGCCACAGGGGTGCTGCCATCTCTGGGATTGATAAGAAGTTCTTCCGAGACTAAGCAAAGGGTAGTGGAATATCAGAAATATAAATTTTATTCACGGGGGTGACACTTGCATGCAGGATTCCGGGTGGGCAATGTATATTGTAATTACGTGGGTTAATTACAGTTACGTATTCGGCTGTTCAGGTTTGTGGAATCTCCTTGCTTGATATATTTATTTGATTTTTCCACTGTTATGACTTCCCCTGAGCTTGGGTCGCTTGTAGATGGGGCAAAGTCGCCCGTAGAGTGTGCATCAGCACAGCGCAGCATGTTGGCATGCGTCAAGTTAAAAATTAAAATCCACACAAATTAACTGACTAAAGTTTAAGTTAAAACAAAATTATCTGATTAAAATTAAAAGTTAAAGAACAACAAAAATTTTAAGGGTTAAAATAAAATCTGGAAAAAAATTTTCGTCAATGTTCATTCAAAACATAAAAAAATCACAATTTACAGTCCCAGGAAATAAATTACCATAATTTGGTTGCTGGAGGTCGAATAATATAGGCCTACTTATCAAAATGATCAATTAACAATCTTCTACAAAACCATTTGAAATAAAACTTCTAAAATAAACTCATAGTACAACTTAGCACGAAACCTGACTAGTGCAATGACTATAAAAACAATTGAAATGTGCACGCCGCACGAGGACCATCAACTGTACAACTGTGATTTTTGCGTAGTGAGAGATTATATTGATAGATAGTGTTTTGACTTGAAACTTACACATTTAAGATTTGACGAACAGTAATGAACACCATGCGGCCGGTCAAGCCAGCCGCAATCTTCTACTGCCTCGTCGCTCCTAGAGACCACCAGGAGGGCTGAAGTCGTGGTGCTCTGTAGTGGCGCAAAGTTCAAACACACGTGTTGAACGTCTCATATTAAAGGATATGATCCTAGTCACTATTGGACTAAAGCCCTCGCAACAATTTCAACATGCTATTTACAATTATTTACAGTATCAACATCCCGCCCACGAAAATGCCCATTTTATAGTTTATTGAGATGGTAGCAGGTACATCTTGACCACAGGGCACTTGAGGACTCCCTGGTGAGTCTTCACCTCAGCCACTCTGATAATGGAATCTAGGCCTGGAAAAATCTTCAGTACTCGTCCTAGTTTCCAGCAAAGAGGGGGTAAGTTGTCATCCTTGACTAGCACCATTGTTCCAATAGTAAGGTTCTCTTGGACACTACAGCTCTTGGGTCCGGTCATTGCTGGAGATGGAGGTATTCTTAATGCAACCGCCTCCAAAAGGATTGGTGGATTTGCTGGATAAGTTGCCAATGTGAGAGTCTATTGAGTGAGATGTGGAATAAATCTAGCTTGGGCAGCAGACCTGGGGGGTTCTAACACCAGAAAGCGGCTTGGAGTCAATGCTATCAGGGAGTTAGGGTCGGTGGAAAGAGCTCACAGTGACAGAGAGTCGAGGGTTGCCACCACGTGTCATAACAGTGCATACATGGTTCTTTATACACGTTTGCAAACCCACACACTTGATGAGCAAGAATTTGGCCAACTTGACTTGTTCCAAATTTCACTTTCAAAAATTAAGGGGTCGTCTTACTTTGGCATCATAAAAAAAGATTTAGGTTAATATTTACCCATTGGCATGGGTCATAGTAATATCACTGACGCGTGCTGCTTCTACACCTGCTATAATACGACAGATTCATTGCCTAGGAGTAATGCTTCCAACGCTACAGAAATGAGCAACACGTTGCCTACCTGTACAGGCAATGGGAACTTCTGTGTTTTTCCTTCTCACCTGGAAGGCACGCAACCAGGCAGGCATGCCGCCACCTCCTCCCTGCACACGACACCAACAAGTTGCCCAGACCTCGAGCACGGCCGAGCAGACCCGACGAGGCACGAAGCCACAACTGCTGACAAGATCATTCTCACGCCACCCAGGGCCGGAGGACGTCATGCCTCCCTCGCTCACCACGCCGACAGCCAACAAGCTATCACTATACAAGTCCGGCCGCAGCCGAGCTCTGGAGTCATTATTTCACATTTCTTGCACCACCCACAGCACTCTTAGTGCTCGGGAACTCTAGAGAAGTTTGAAGTCGCCTTCGCTGCAACCAACTACGTACATCGGACTAGTCAACCTGGCAACATACAAACACAAACTTTCTTCTTTTAACTTCATTTGTCTCTTCTAAACACCTTTAATTAGTAGTTTAACTGTAACTCTTATTTTTGTCTAGAATCAGCTTTTCCCATTTAGAACCAGGTCACCTACACCTGGAACCACGCAGTTACCTTCAGCTATCCTCGACTTGGTAGGAGGTAGCACAGGTCATGTGTCTATTGCACTTTCAATAAACACACGTTACTTTCTACTTTGCTACTTTTATTTCCAGGGTATATATCTACATTTACAGTTGGAGGAAGATTACACTGTGCACTGCCAACGGAATTCAGGGAAGTTATTAAACTGAACTAAGACATACACATTAGACGGCTACCTGTTTCAGCCCATCACACACACAGCACTATTAGTGGTCGTGGGGAAGAAACAGTGACGCCCCAATCACTAGTAACACTTTCACACCAGGAGACACGACACACTCTGGTTGCTTCGCACTACTCACACTATTAGTGCGCGGTGACTGTGACCTGCAGTGTTGCCAGGTATTCTGGGTGGACGCACAACCAGTAGAGGCTTGGCGCGACTCCGGCTCAACGTCCCTGATCAGTCTGTCTATGGTGGGGTTCAGTGGGGACTTTTATTGAGCCGGCCGACAAGTCACTATTGTGGTAATCTGTTAGTATTTCCATTTCAGTGCACTGCATGATTTATAGAACTGTTACCCTATACCTCATGAGAGAAGGAGTGGTAGGAGACGTAGAGAGCAACACCTGGCTCACCCTGCTGCCTGGCCGAGGATAGTATCACCCTATGTTACACAGGATAGACAGGCGGAACGGGTCCGTGCCGCCGAATTGGTGTCAAGCAGTCGCGCCTGCACCGGTAATATTAATTGAGTTTCCACCATGTGTTCGTACCAGCTACAAGTATCACCCTGTCTACCGCTTCTTAACCGGAGTGGAAGTTTGCCTAGGTTGGGACAACTTGGTCTTCTGGACGAAAGAAGCACGACTATAACTATAGATGAGTGTGTATCAGAACTAGCCAACACTCCTCGCCTCATCCCCGCTACCTAAGTCGCTTTTGGTCTAGCGAGTAAAATCTGTAACTACCATGTCCAGTCAGTCTAATCGGACACGCGTCAGCACTTAGTTCATTGTTTCCACAGAAATATTTTTATCTTTCAAAAAACACAAGTTTATTTGGTGGGAGCCACCTACGACTTGCCAATAATTAGATGGAACAGTTACCGAGCCATCCGGTATGGGTGATTCGCAGGTAGACAATAGCTGCGTATCCACGTTCCGAAATGTCGGAAAACCAGTGCACCTGAAGATCCACATTCCGCTGATTTACAGGCACCAGTCTAGGAATAGCAATGCTTGTCACATCTGGAAGCTCCTTCTGAAAGCATTTTCGAGTTGCTAATATGTCTGTTGGGGATGGGTCATCCCAGTCAATATTGCGTACCCACACACGTACGAGATATTTTACCAGCAGAACAATGAATGAGACCCAACCAAGAGGATCGAATATCCAGGCTTAGTATGATAATATACTTTGTTTGGTAGAAATGGTAGAAGTTGGTTGAACTTTGTATGAGAAAGTGTCGACTTCAGCTTACTACTGGAGGCCTAATATTTGCACTGTTGGAAGACCACAATTACTGTCCGCGAAAGTGCCTCATTACCTTAGACAATGTCTGCAGGAAGTCAGGAGAGCAAAGACTGTTCTCTTCTGGCAAACTTTCACAAGTGGCCCAGCCTTAAAAGGTCAATTAAGTGCTTCTGTAACGACAAGGCTGGTTGTGTCCTCGGTGCACCTGACACAAGACATCTACGTAAAAATCTGCAGCAGCATGCGGAAAATGCTCCCTCTCATCAGCCCTATGTGCGACACCTCGGGACTGTGAGAATTGTCAAAGGCTCAAAAAGGAGGATTATGTCGTGTGATAAGCAAGGCACATCCTTCTGGCGAATTTGACTGATTGTTCTCTAGTCTCTACGAGGCACTGGTGCCAGTCCAGTGCAGAGAACTAGCCTGGTAGCTTTGCAGCAAGGCACAAAATCGGAATCGAGCAGTGAGATCTTACGTTTCAGGTTCTGGGCTTTTGGTGGGATACCTGGGCGACACATAACCTTATAGTGGTAGGCTTGGCCTTGATGATTTTAATAGGTGGTACGTGGGTTGCTTGTAGGTGTGTGCTCTGTATTGAGACTTTTGAACATGCCTGAGGAGGCGGAGCAAAAAGTTCACGTCTAAAGTAGGCATTAGGAATTTCTGCGGGCTGTTCAGGCCGACGGGTATACGGCGAGCCAAGGGTGTAATTCTTCGTTCAGACGTGTCGGTGGTGCAAACAGGTCCTTCGGGATCTCCGGAGTGATGGGTATCAGATACAGATGCAGTGCCTGAGCTTGTTCTCTGGGTACGAGCTGGTTGAGAGCTGTGATAAGGGAAGGGGTAAGCTCTTGCAAGCGCCCAGAGGCAGTTAGCACCTGTTTTGCCTTTTGATGAGTACCACTGCGATGGGAATAAGGCATCAGGATGAGGACACACACCTACGTCCGTGAGGAGATCACAGGGTTTGTGTAGTTCTACTGGTGTAGAATCACGTGGAGTGTCTGCCAACTTAACAAGTCACCCTATCACAGCACTCGGCGCCAAAACGTGATGAGCACTGTGAGTCAAGCCTCGTTGTGAACAGTCCCTGCACGTGGGGTGTATGTCAAGTTCAGTCTTTCCAATTCAGGGAATGACCCCTCCCGTGATGCGGCACATTGCGTCCGACGCTTGCTGCCAGCCATGAGCGTTATTTGCGTCTTCACAATAGAGCAATGTTCTGACACCAGCCGCCGACGACACAGACCGTGCTGCCATTTGTTATCCTGCAAAGGAAGCTCGCAGTGAAATGCTAAAAAAGAACTAAATGCAGTGAAGTTTCTTGCCATTTAGTTAGTAAAATTGGTATTATTTAGTGGTATACACTTTTCTTTAGTAAAAACCTATTACAATTTCAAATTATATTTTAGAACATGAACGACTCTTCAGGCATCGGGAAACACTATCCTTTTGTTTTCCTAAAAGTAAGAAAAATATATACTAATCTGGACTCCAATTAGTATCTCTGTGAACCATTTATTGTGTATTTTCATTAGTTCTTTACCTCAGCTTCTTGCCAGTTTATTTATTGTGAAGTACAGAAATGTTAATATTCTTATTCCCCAATGCTGGCGACGAGCATCAAAAACTAACGTTCATCGCTCATGCAACGTTCTCGATGCTAGCATCAATGTTCTGATTGGCTGATGATTGCGTCGCATCGCAACACTCTATTGTGAAAACCACTTTAAGTAGCCAAAGTTTGTTGCAATATGGAATATGTGAGAGTGCTTGCATTTTTTGACCAAATATTTACTAATTTTCTTTTTGTGCTATTATCAAACCATTTCTTCCTCAGCCAAATTTTTGACATAAATGAATTAAAAATTTAAAATTCACTGAAATCAGCCAAAAAAAATTGATAAAATCTATCAAAATTTTTTACCACAAACATGTGCCTCTACAAATGATCTTACCTGCGGGTAAATTATTTGTAAACCACCATACTGGTCTAAGTCACAATTGGTTCACATAACTGTAGTTGAACACACAACTTAGCTATAGCCCATTGGCTGTGATAAAAAAATAATTGTCATGTCAATGTAAGTACAGAAAGCCTCATAAAATATTTTGTTTGCAATGTCAGAAATAATGAATTTGAAATGAGTCTAAAAGGGTTTAAAAAATATTTTTAGTAGTTTCTTAAAGTCCCCTCTGTACAAGATTGCATAAAAATTGTCACTATGTATATCACTCCAAATAATATACAGTATTTTAGTAGTTTTGTTTTTCTGGACTTCTGACGAGACATATGTACCAGTAGAAACATTCCAAAGATTTTCCCACCAGTTTCTTAATTGTGTGTGTATGGAACAACTGTGTTTTCCAGCAGAGTTGTCCAATTAACAAAGTCAGCAAACCACATGATAAATATCAGATAATTTCCAACCTTTACATCTTCAACAAAAACACATTTGCTATTGTAACCTTACACTGGATACTTTCAAGAAAATAAGGGAGCCAAACAAAATCAGAATAAAAAGGTCGAGTTCTGTTAGAATGGAAGCAGTACAAGTAATGAAAGGCAAAGCATTTACAGTGGATTCTCTATCCATCATTTATTAGGGGCCTGACAAAAAATTCCACTACATGTGGACTTTCAATGAGTGTGGTCTTAAAATGAAGATAAATAAAAAATTGCTCCACAGAATAAGTTCAATGGATGCAGGATTTCAATACATAAAAGTTCCACTGTAAATAAGTCACGTGAATGAAACTGCAGAACAAGTAAAAATGCAGAATGTAGTCTGCAACTATCACTTGTATACACTGTTCACAAACCCAGCATTAAAAAAATACAATGCAAAAAATAATTTCAGTATATACAAATGTTTGCCTAGCACTTTTAACTCAGCATTAAACATGGAGCTTCTTTCCCTCCATGATTACCAACTTTGCTGAGCACATGTCACTTAGTGTACCCATTAAAATATATGCAAGGCGAGGCAGTATCATTTTCTGAAGACTGCAAAAGTGATCAAATAAATGTAAACAGCCTACCAACCAACTCAAGATAATGTAGTGAAAAAACAAGACAAAAATTGTCACAAAAGACAGCTGTCGTACACGGACGTGGAAGCACAACAAGAACACAGTCATAACAACACAACACCTCAGAGTTCACACCTGTGTCTTTGATGCTCTCCTTCCAGCCCGTCTCCTGCTGCAAGAAGCCAATGAACAGTTGGTCGTACGACAGCAGCGGGTGCGACGCTATGCGGAGAAGGAAATTCTGCAACACAACAAACAGTGTAAGCGGCATCAATGACTTGCCATATTTGATTTGTAGAATTTTCATGACAAACCACATTACATATTTTATATGTAACAATAGAACACAGGACACTGCTTTGTACATTTTCTGAACTTGGTATTGTTAGATAGTCACTGCTAGTTTTACTACTGAAATCCCTCACAAGTACTAGTTAAAAATTAAATGTGTGATACTCTACGCAACTTTAATGCACACTCGACTTCGCCCCATCTGAGCTCTGTTACATTTTGCCTTGGGCAAGTCATTACACAGTACTGTAGAGACTGGACACATGCCTACAGGATACTCCCTCGTGATGATGGATGATATTAGACACGTCAGTCCAGCTTATACTGTTCACCCATTACTCCAAGCAGACATCACAACATTGCATCACACCAACCCCCCCCGCCCCCCCAAGTGAGACTGTATTATCTGCAGAACCACCAAGGTCACGTAATTCTACAGCATGCCGAGGGAGAGCACCACGCATCCTACAGAGAGATAAGGGATGAAGCCTGCTGCATCAGTGATTCTTCCCGCAGCAGATAATGCTAGTAGACGACACAGGGGGAGGAACTTATCTCATTCCTCACCTCTTGCCTACTCCGGCCCGAGTCTTTATCAGTATATAAGGTCCCGCGTGACCTGAAATCTTGAGTATGTTTCCTCCATCACTCTGGACAGAGCCGGAGGAAGCCACAGGTGGTTCGCACTCTTCAGTTCGCCTGCTGGTTCCACGGCTCTCTTCAAGGCCGGATGAAGCCAACTAAAAACGTCAAACCCCTCCAGAAGCCTCTTTTTCGCCTGCGGCAACGCTCCCTAGAAGCTCGTGGAAGACTCTACCAACAACTCCTGAAGATGTCAACAGCTCCTTCCTTACCACCTCCTGGTAATGGTCTTTGATTGTCCTCTTCAAGGACCACTCTCCTGCCTTACCAGATGGTAACGGCAAACCTCGCTACTACCCTTCTGGTAGTCACCACCGCCTGTCCCTTTAGGACGACAAGGTAGATAATTAGGGCTAGTTGCAGTCAACTACCTAGCAGAGATTATCGCCTTCCTTCTCAGGTTTAGAACCAGGGCACCTTCACATCAATTCAGGTTAGATTTAGGAAGTAGTATGAGCAACCGTGTCTATTCTCAGTGAATATACACGTTATCTAAACTGACTTTTGAGTACTGATTTCCGAGTGTCACTGTGGCAACCTTACGTAAAACCAGCCAGTTAGAGTGAAGCCGGACGATCACGCTAACCAAAGCCAAATACACATCCATTAGACGGCCACCCCATGCTATGTCTCAGGGTATAGTACTTTACAGCCCCGACCACTAGGAATACCTCCACCAGATTCTAGCCAATCAAGTAAACCTATATACCACCACCGCTCTCTGTGGGGCTGGAAAGGAATGAGAGTTAGTCTTGACGAACTAAACCCTGTGGATACCACACCCAAGTGTCGTGGTGTACAGCCTGCAGAAACCCACCATTCTGTCCACCGCTCTCTACGGGGTCGGACGAAAGGACTATATGGTACAAATCTTGCCTGTGCGGCTGCAGCCCTTGGCAGAACACAGTAAGGAATTGCATCACCAGCTGCACTTTGCATGACGGTAATTTGTACCTCCTTTCCTATGCCGTACACCCAGAAAGGAGGTGTGTAGAGGAAGTCTAGGAGGGCAGCTTATGCCTCCAAAATTATGTTGAATTGCAATCCTACTTCTCCTCCTGCACTTGGAAGTACACCGCCGCAGGGCAGAGTTCTTACTGCCTGCCCATCTGAGAGAACTAACCTCTCATGTCACCACCTCCACTTTTCCTCCTCTTATCAAGACCGAACAAGCTCTTTTCGTCCACTGGTAGAGGCTATTCGCTGGGGAGAAGAGTAACCACTGGGGAGAACCAACCCTTGGTTTGAAGTCAACAGTCCAGCAACCGCCAGCCTACTCCGGGCTCCGACAATATCAGCAGCACTCTCAGTCCTGGCAAAGTCCACGGTAGCCACCAGCTCTCACCTTAACTGGAACGGAGCTCCATACCGCCAGGTAAACCAGTTATTAAAGGCCAGCCCGTTCGCCGGGCCGTGACAGCGATTCCTGATTTTGTGTCACTCCGACAGGCCACCAGACCTGCATTGTATACCAGCAGAGCACCAGTCAAGCACTAAGCAGCCCCCTTATGTTTCTCGTGATACTGGTGTCACAAATCAAAACCTTAGTAAATATTGACTGCGATAACCGCCTCTTACTTCAGCTGTCACGTAACCATGGTTTTCGTGGCGCTCTCTTTTAGACGTAGTGTGTCAATAGTTTGTCGCTGTGCCCTTCCCACGTGGTGCACTACAGCTTCATAGGGTGAACACGTCAAATTAATAAAGGCGGTGAAGCTGTAATAATTTGATAAAACTTGAAAACATATTCTTTACACTCTCTCACGTGGAAAATTTTGTTAAATCAACTAAAATGTAACCTACGGCAAAATATGGATAAAGCCAAGCTGAGGGAACATTACAAACTGTATTCAGTCACGTGACATGCTCCTTTTGCACTTTAAGATTGGGTAACGCCCGGGCACATTCCTAAATTTTAGCTCTAGTGAGGTATATAAATGTAAACCTGCAAGTTGTTCCTGCACTCACAGAGCTGTAACCAAACAGCTAGGAAAGACCGGGGCTAACTGAAGCTTGATGCTGTAACTGACAAACGCATGTCCTAGCCAACTAGAAGAATGGATGAGGTGCAGTACAATGAGATGGAGCAACAGTGGAATGAAAATGGACAACAAAACAGAAGCACCTCCACAACACATTAGTGTTCACCACAGACTCCACATTACAATCCCCAACCTTCTGACAGCTGCAGGTGGGGAGTGAACCAGCCCTCACAAGCAGGCAATATAACAAAAAATCACTGAGCCAATCAATGGTATTTAATGATTCATTATGTAAACCATAAATCAAATTAAACTTTACAAAATGCTCTTATATGTAGGTAATGAATTATGTACAACTCACCTGCCTTTTCAGTTATTTTCAGGTTAATGGGGTTACTGCCAACCATTAAGAACACACACAAAACTATCTTCATAGCTACAAAATAAGTTAATGCAAACATCACAGGTTTCTTGCAATACTGCTCGCAATGAAATCAAATAACTATGTCAGTTTAGTAATGACAGCTTTCAGAATAGCTTGCATATTATAAACATTATTTTGGAGCTCTTAAACATGATTTCCAAAGGCACATTTGGATTGCTATATCTGGCAAAATAATAACTACTGTATGCATCAAACTTGTCTAGGTGACGAAGTGAGCTCCATTACAAACTTCTTACCAGTAAAATTGTAGGGTCACTAATTAAAATCTCAAGACTGTCATACTGAAGTTTATAAACAGTACATATGTCCCCCTCGTAAGCCTCGGAAACATAAAAGAGCTGCCAGCAGGTCAGCAAGGGACGAGGCAATAAGAGCTCACCTCGAGGCCAGCACGGCGGCGATCCACAAAGTCGGGGTCACAGGTGTCTGAGGCAACCTTCTGCCAGGCATACATGACCTTCTTCTCGGGCAGTGGTGGCAGCACTATGTACGGGTAATTGACCTCCAGATACGAGTGCAGCAGCTCAAACTCGCTGTAGCGGCGCCACAGGCTGCTGAATGTCGTCAGGGAACCGCCCCAGTTCGGGTCTGTCACTCTACATACAACACCATGCTCACTGTACACCACCCCTGCACACACTCACTTCACATACAGTAGAACCCTGTTGTAACATTCCTGCATACAACAGTCTCTTGCATGTGATACTACTGTGATTCCCTGCTTACAACCATTATATTTCTAATTTCCTGCATACATCACTACGTTCATGGCCACATTCTAACACTGACACGGTTAAAAGCTAAGCTGGTGTAGCTAACTGAAAAGGTTTTGTAGCACATTTATTGTGACACAGTTACAAAACATACAAAGGTCATTCCATTTGAAAACAAATGGGCTTTGCCACACCATTTCTGATTTTGATGAAATTTGGTAGGTGTTATATGCACCAATCGTCTCTCCAAAACGATTTTTACAATATTTTTAAAAAATTTACTTTCTTTGCTATAGCCTACTGTTTGTAGCACAGACAAGCAAAAAAAATGGTATTTCAGTGTTATTTACAAAAATGGTATTTCAGTGTTATTTACAAAAATGGTATTTCAGTGTTATTTACAAAAATGGTATTTCAGTGTTATTTACAAAAATCTGTATAAAATTTATTACTGATAAGAACAATGTCAGCTAGGGTTCATTTGATTTTTTTTTCTTTTTAAGCCAAAGTTAGGTTAAACATAGATTTGGGGGCTTACATTTTTAGTTTAAGGGATTTTATGACAAAAAAATCAATGAAGGATTCAAAGTAACATACTAGTATTTTTACCTGTTAAACTAATATGCGAGTAGTATGTGCAGAAAAAAATTTGAGCTGTTACTGATAATCCTTCAACCTAAAAAAAATTGAATTAATTTTGAAAATTTTTTAAAAGTTCCATTTTCAGAGCTCAGAAAGTACATGTGGGACAGGTCTGAAAATGGTAGAATACCAAGGGCTTACAGTGTACTTAAAAACAATAAAAAAATTTCATGTTGTTATTCCCAAGGGTTTAGGTACCACAAGTAGCAGGTTATGACTCACTGGTCCTCGTACCTTGAGGGGAAGAATCCAAAGATGTGTGTGTGGCTGGCTGTTGAATCACCTTGTCGGCATGCTGTCATTAGTTATCCACTATATAGCAACAATTCTGGAATGCTGTAGGCCCGGCTCCCCTGCTGAGTTATTGATCTGAGGAGGAGCATATAGGTTGTGTGTTGTGTTGCAGTCTCTATACCAATTTGATTTTGGTTCATCCTTTTAGATTCAGTGTTTTAAGAGAAGATTGCGAAAGACAATTTATGCAGTTTAGGGTGAGAATTTTGCATTACATGATTGTAATATTACTAAATTACAATGGAACATTCTTATTCTATTGGCATTTCTACAGGAAGTGTATGTCACAAACTGTCTTACTCTAGGTCCTCTGTATTGCATAATATTTCTGAGTTTACTGAAGAACAGAAAACATTAGTATTTGCATTGAGAACTAATTGTAACAATACAAAAACTATTTGTACTTTTCATAAGGCTGAATTTCTAGACAAATACTTTCACATTTACGGCGAGTCTTGTTCAGACCCTAACTACGTCCACTCAGAAAATGTTTAAAAAAAACACTGCAGGAAATATCAATAAAACTTTCAAACCGCAATCCTGAGTTAAATTTAAACAAGACACAGATGTGAGACGTGAAGATGAATGTTTAGATGTTTATGAACCTGAAACTGTTCTTGATGAGTCTGTTAATGAAGCTATTCAGCAGAAGTTGTCAAAGTCAATCAAATAGCTACTTCTGTTACAGAAAAGCTAAGTACATCTACTGAGTTGAACACTTTCACTGACAATGAAAATATATATCAAAGAAGGTGAGTGGTGAATTTGGTAATAAGTAGGAACAATAGATTCACAAGCTTAAAGACAAAATGGAGATTGCTTCTTCTACTCAAGAAAAGGTTTGTATATTGAGTTTGCTTCCTAGCAGCCGGGGCATTGCTACAGTTTAGGGTGAGTTTAATGTCAGCCAATATCTGGTCCGTCTGTCAAGAACATTGACTGAAAAGGATGGGATTTTGCCACAAATAGTAGAAATAAACTTTATGATGTTTCAATATAAAATTGTGCAGGATTTATATGAAAATGATGAGTACAGAAGGATGATGCCAGGTAAAAAAAGATTGTGCGTCTGTTAGGAGATCTGACGATGGTAAAGTTAACATTCAAAAAAGATTAATTTTATGTGACCATAAGGAACTTTATGTAACCGTAAGGAACTTTATGCATGTTTCAAAGGAAAAACTCGCTCATGAAACTCGGTTTTCCAACTTTGCAGAACTCAGACCTAGATTCTTTGTGATAACTGGTTCATTAGGCGCTCATTCTGTCTGTGTGTGCATCATAAACCAGAAAGTAAAACTTATGCTTGCAGCTGTGAACGTAAACACGGACAACAAACATCATCTTTCATGTATGGTCTGCAATACTGATAATGAGCTGTGCATGCTGTCAAAATGTAGTGAATGTCCAGGAAGTAATAAGCTGCGTGCAGTACTGCAAGGGTGGGATGGTTTTGAAAAAAATGGAAACAGAATTGAAATTCAAACTATGGGTTTCAACAGACCGTTGTGAGCTGTCTACTTCTGCTCTTCCATTTGGAGAATACTTGGATAAACTAGAGGAAAGCTTTGAGCAACTTCGAGGTCACCATTTTATTGCAAAGAAACAAACAGAATTCTTGAACACAAAGAAGACAACTGCGCTGGAGGAAGAATGCATACTAATGGGGGGTTTTCTGAAGATTTTTCTTTTGTTGTACAAGACGAGGTACAGCCCAACTATTTGGTATAGTAATCAGGCAACCATACATCACTTTGTGTTGTACTTCAAAAAAATGATGGAGAATTAGAAACCGTTGTTTTGCGTTATCAGAGATTCATTGGAACACAACACCACCACCTTCTATGCCTTTCAAAAATTACTTATGGTCAGTCTAAAATCTTTCCTCCCTCAAATGAAAAAAGTTATTTACTATTCTATCCAACAGTCAAGTGGGAAGAAGAGCCTCGAGCCATTAAGCCAGATAGGCTTACAAGGCAGATTTCTCAAAAAACCACTCCAGTTATAAAGACTCCAAGGCAAGCCGGAGATGCAGCCACAATGCCGGATGGCGCATGACTGCTTCCATAACACCATCAGTCCTGACAGGAGACCTGGCCCAAACTCCCAGGCAAGACAGGAATCTTCTAGGGGCCTTACTCGAGCTCGTACCATTGGCCGCAGGATACCTAGACACCTGCACCAGGCCCTGCAGCGCCGAGGTTACCAGCTCCGAAGCTATGCAAGCATCGTTCGACATCATGGCCGAATACACGACACAGTTCTCCAATCAAGTGGGGGATAAACGCTACACCAATGAAGTGGGGGCACTTGGAAGGAGCACACATCAGAAGCCAGCAGCTACGGACGTAATAGCACCAGCAGAACCACTGTCTCTGGAGAATTCCGTGGCCACCGAGGGGGGGTGGGGGGTATCTTTCCAACCCCACACCAGGAGCCGTCCACCACAGAAACAATAGCACCACTCGAACCACTGCCTCGGCCACCAGGGGGCTGTCCAAACCCCAAACAAGACACTGATTGAGAAAATCCCATCAGCACCACTGCCCGAGACGGATATCAGGGCCACCGAAGAAAGGAGTGGGGGGAGGGGAGACTTCCCAGCCCCCAAAACAGGAGCTGTAATATAAACCAACATTTCTAATCAGCTGTGATTACGCAACAGAACTTATCAGTAAACATAATGGCTCAGGGCCGCTCAGTCAGCTCTTATTAACATGAACATTCTGGTTGCAAATTTGTGCCTAAACAATGTTAAAGTGCTACGGAATATAACAAGTGCAACAATTGTGAGAGAAAGACAGAAAAGTAAGATTACAAAAAGTAAGGACAGTAACGAGTCAACATACTTTGTTTATTTGAAAATCAGTCAAATTTGCTTAGCTCAGTAAAAAGTCAGATTTTCAAGTTAAAACATATTGTTTTAATTTCTTCTAACAAATTTTCTGTAGATGCAATTTAAAGAAAGAGTTGAAAGTTTTCTATTATTGTATATAATCATGCCTTTGTTTTCCTCTCTAAGCAATCAATATTTTTTGCACAGATTAACAAGCAATTAACGAAGTTAGTAAAATAATTTTCTTTGTGAATGTAAGTAATCTAAGTGCTTTATTGTATGTAAATGATTTTGATTGTTAATAACGCATCATTTAAAAGTCATAAGTAAAGAGACAGTTTAAAAAAACACCAATAGGATGTGACATACTAATTCTTTTGAATATGGAAAATTATTCTGTGTACGTTGTGTGTTGAAAGTGCCTTATATGTCTCTTCTTTCTATGTCGATGTATGATGGAGATGCATGTCTTTGTACATAGTAGATTAGTTTGCCGACAACGCTTGCTTAGCCTAGATTGGCTGCTTAGACGAGATGATTGAAGATTTCGGATGACATTTCCCTGTGGTTTTGTTTTAGCACGTTCTGCTGTGCATTAAGATAGGCAGGCCAAAGGCAGTAGTCTAATATTTTTCCGCACTCGGCAGCCACAGCTGTTAGCTAGCAACACACGCCTTTGTGAGTGAGACTTTGGGGCACCTTTTATTTATTTTATTTTTCTTTATTTTATATAATACTGTTAAATCTGTTCCGGAGGGTCGCGTCTACTCCATGTGCCGTTCGGCTATGTCTTGCTTTCTCTACAAGTTAAATATAAAACCATATTGTACATATCCAAGCCTTACAGTTGATTTTGTAGGGCGGCATACTTTAAACAAGAAGGCTCCATGTTATCACCGACACCGATCCCTCGTGGCACTTTTACATAAAAGGAATACTCCAAGTTTCTACATGCCACACTGCGCCAAAGAGATTACCAGCACGAGCCAAGCATCAGATAACAGGGTGAGAAAGATGTGCCTGCCCGGCTCCGCCGCTTTATGAACAAGACAGTGCAAGCCACCTGCCTCAAGCAGCCGGCCAGTCACCCCGCTGAAGTAGTGGGAGCACGGCGATTCCAGCATAGAGCAAGGACTGATATCGAGCCAATGGAGAGTGAAAAAAAATTGTTGTTGAGGGGACAGTACTACATTCCCTCACAAGACTTTTCTTCTTATCTCGTTTGATGAGCCTACGACGTAGAGGAGAGGGGACGAATTGAGGCACAACATCTTTCTCCTTATTAAATTGACCAACTCATCTATATGATGAACTGTAGACGTCCAACGAAGCTTGATTTGCCGCCACTACTGATGAGACATCAGAAATTGTTCTATCTTGTGAGATATAATTATTCACCGGCCGAGCCACCTAGACAATGCAGCAGGATCAACGAGTACCACTACACGCAGCTAGAGGTCACTACTGATACCACCGCCGAAGCTTGAACCAGGATCCAGTATTCACCATGGATGTCTCATACAGAGGATCTATGCCACGCCACTGCACCTGTCACAACTCTCTCCACGTCAACTCCAGCTGCCTCGTCAAAGAGATGCCGCCGCCACTGCAGCAGAGTATATATACAGGGCCACTCCAGGGCTCCTAACCAGTTCCTGTTCCTTCACCACACACGCTCCTGGTGCCAAAGGAACCATCTGCTCCTACCTTGCTCTTCACCACAACCGCCTCAGTGCCGAAGATCCCTGAAGCTCCTCGCCTCTAAAGAACCAACGTCGTTAGAACATTTTCGACACGTGGCGGTCCCTCCAGGACACCAGAGTAGAGCTAGGGAAAGTGAATAGTAAACACACCAGTTTTCTGTCTGCCTCAGGCAGATTAAATACAGTAGCCTTCACCGGTTTGCGTAGGGTGTAAGACTTCCGCTAAACTCCAGTAAGATAGGAGGTAGTGCATTCTCCATCACTATTTATATCCTTAGAAAGAAATTCACAGTTTTCACTCATTCACGGATATCAGACCCGTCTAAGGGACAACAGGTGACCGGGCTTTTCAATTATCACGACTCTTAACATCTTAACAAAAACAAGCTTGGAAGGCCCCATCCAATCTCTGCACTCGTGTGGAGAACGGTAGAGCCATTGCATTAAGATACCGCTTCCTTGGGCATTGGCCTGCCAGTCTGGAGTTTACTCCTCTTACCGCACACTAGACATGCCGAGAGGCGTACTTCTCCGGGTCTTGGGGGAACCCGTTCTCCTGGAAACTGCACAGAATATGCCACGACTTATAGAACGGAAACACCTAACTTTCCCCTGGGAAACAGAAATCAAAACAACCAGACTGCGAACTGAGCCAGAGTCCTTTTGACTGCAAGTCAAAAAATATTTAGTTATTGACTTTATGTATGCTTATTTCAGTAAACTTTCATGGCTGAAATGGGTGTGAATAAAATCAAACCCCTTACAAAAAGTTAGGAATATACATACAGAATGCACAAATGTACGGAGTATACATAAAAGAAAGCAAAGCAATTAGACATTGCCAATGGTACTGAAACAAAATGTGAAATTCAAAGTGTTTCTAACAAAAAAAATAAAACATTTTCCCAATATCACCGACAAATAAACACCAAATAACAAAATTAACGTAATGGTTTTCTCTGACTAGGGAAGGTTTTTTCCTTCCTACTGCAGCTTAGTACCATGTATGGCCTCCATGTGGATTGTACAGGTCCCCAACACACCGTGGCATGCTTGTAATCAATATATTGTCACGTGCCGGACAAAGGTCCCATTCCATCTGGGCAGCTCTTATGAGATCTGGAAGTGTTTCTGGAGGTTGTGTGTGGATGATTGTAAACTACTGTTTTCAGCTTGTACCAGGCATGCTCAATGGCTTAGTGTGCTCTCTGTTGATCACAAAAGAACTACATAACTCCTACCGCCCTAACTGCCATATCTCACAATATTCCAAACTTTTTTTAAGTAAAGTGTTTATTACTAATTTTTTTTATCAAATGCACCCACGGTATAACCTCCCTACTTGCAGTGGTGTTTATTCCATATACACAAGGTAAGCAATGCTTACCCTATACATACTGGAAATGTTTGATCCTTTATAGTTTTTGACGTAACTTTAAAACATTTAATTCTGAGTTTCCCGTTTCCCATTCGAGAAACAGAGTTTTAGTAACTCCTGTTCTGTTCACGCATTGTGCTGCTATCTAGTACTTATTTCCACAAACAGGAGCGACTAGCGATGAAACGAACTCTCAAGCAACAAGACGGGCAGGGTATGTAGGCGTTCTGTTTGCGTCCTCCAGTCCTACATTTTTCCTTGGAAAGTGGATGAAAGTGTTCGGGAAAACGAGAGTTTTCTTATAATATGTAATATGCTATGTAAATAATATTCAGTTTAATTATTATTACATTTATTTCATTTCCATTTTTATAACTTATGTTAGGCATTATAAAATGGTAAATACAAGTGGAGGGTAAGCAAAGTTGGAAGTTGCGTTTGTTAGTAGAAACTGCTTACCCTGTAAAAAAAATCTCGCTAGACGCCACTGCCTACTTGACAAAGATTTTCTTGAAAAATGTCATTTTCCGAACAATCCAGAAGGTAAAATACTTACATTTTAATTAAAAACAGACTCTCTCTAGTCAAACTTTTATAACATTTAAATAGATAAATTCTAGCTAAATATTTTACAGTGTTAGAAAATATTTGCACTCTTCCTTCATATGCAGCAAAAATCATATTTTCTGATAACTCTGGGAGTGTATTACTTTCATGTCATACAATAGCGTGCAGTGCAACATTGGAAAGCACTCTACTTCTTCATGAAACAAACAACTTGAATTTTATTAAATTAATATAATGCCACATGATGCACCACAGGAAACTCCATGCAGCATCTCAACCAATGACAGCAGCTGGAGTGTACAAAGCATCCTTGTGAGGTTGGGCCTATCAACGCAGTGATCCCTGTCACCTCCCAGGCCAACAGTAGCTCTAAATAAATGCACACTACAATGTTGCCAACTTTCTGTTCACTATGAAGATCTGAGAACTTACTTTGTTTCAATGAGGTAGACAGTGTAGAAGTCTCTGATATTCAGTGCACCAGTTTCCCTCTTCTCCGCCTCGGTGACGCAAATCTCCAGGTGATCAATGATTGCATCCTGCACACAAAATTAAATCAATTAAATCAATTATATATATATATATATATATATATATATATAATATATATATATATATATATATAAAAATCCAGCTTCAATGTCCATGGGGTACTATCAATAGGCAGCCTACAGACATTTTCTGTCTGGCCAGAGCCAAGGTAAATAACAAACACAAATAGTTTACAATAACCCAAAACCACTGTTTCACACCTTATGCCTGACAACCTTGTGCAAGGTGCGATGGGAGAAGGAAGAGTAAATGTCACTGCAAAAGCAAGAACTTGCGCTCGTATGACACATACTGCATTTGTGCGCTATTATAATGAAACACACCAACTATGATAAATGGGTACAGCTTATTTTTAAAAAATGACTAGGTACGTAATTTAACCAATTTACATATCGTCTGTCCACAGTGGTGTCGTCAGACTACATGCCGCTCACTTAAGCGAACCAGGTTCAATACCTGGCGGGGTTGCTCCTGAATTTTTGCAAGTGGAAATCATGCTAGATGATGTTGCTAGTCAATGGGTTTTCTCAGGGATCTCCCATTTCTCTCACCATTATATTCTAGCGCTTCTCCATCCTAATGTCACCACAACCTCATCTGCTCTCAATACCTCAATGTTACGAGCCGCCCATATCTCTTCACTCAATAACATATCCTCCAAATAAAAACCAAGTTTTCACATAATCTGGTGCTATCTAAGAAAAAACAAAGTAACATTGTGGTCCAAGGTGGCAAATAATTGAGAAACCAAGTCTCATATAATGAAGACTGAAAATCCAAACTGAAAGCAAACAAATTGTCCTCATAAGTTTGGCAAACGATTACACTTGGATATCCTCTCAAAACATTAATTATTAGTAGCTAGGCAACTCGCTACAACTAAATTAATTTCTTACCTAACAGTACACCTTTTGAAACAAGACACTGAAGAAAAAATTGGCAGCTCGCACCTCTTAGCCTCCTCCTCTTATTGCTACAAATTCCATCGTCAGTTACTTCCAACTTTTTTGAAGCCCAACTAAAGTTCTACTTTGAGGATATTCTTCCGCCTTATGCAGACAAAGCTAAACAGAGTCTAGAAAATTACACCATACGAACAATTCGCGCACACTCCGTTTAATATTTTGAATGACAAGTATTTCTAGGCAGTGCCAACACAACTATTTTGTCCCCGTTTTTATTCATATTAATTAAAAATGAAATATAATTTTTATCTAGAATATAGTTCAAAGTTCAATTTATCTGAACATAAGGTACTTTTACGTCAACACACATATAAAACGCTTGTGATATCTAACACATGTAGGAAAAACCATGCATGTAAATGCATGGGGTGATTTTTCAAAGGTTTGATTCAAAACGTGTAACTAAACCACAAATGGACTGACTATAGTCTAAAATTTTACAATGTTGCCATAGTTTAAACATTGCATTTCAACCCTTTGACTGAAATGTTAGAATTTTCTACACTTGCTGTACGTATAACTTAAGTGCAACATAAAATTAAAAAAAAAAAAAAAATGCAATGTACAATATTTACTTAATACCTTCATAGTTTTAAAGAAATTACACAACATGTGTTGTTTGTTAATTATCAAGTACAATAAGGTAAACAAATTGCATACTTCATGAGGCAGCCATCTAACACAAGTTTGATAATGTTCCAACTATAATACAAATGTCTTTTTTTTTTTTATACATCGTATTGGTCCCATTTCCTGAGTGTGTGTAGCATGTGTTAATTTGACATGTGGAATTGAGAGTTCCACCTAGCTGGGATATGACTTACATTGCAGAGGTATGATTAAAAAACAGTTGGACATTTTGCAGAGGTGTCTATGGACAAAGTATTTAAGAAAACTTTTGTGCCCAAAGCAAGTATTACGTTCTTATTTCAACTCCAAGGATTATTTTTGGGGTGTGAAAATTGCTAAAATGGGTGTTTTCGGAATCAATTTTAGTTACTAAAAGTTTTTTTGAACATGCATCATACTTTTATCTTTATTAGTGTGGCATAAAAATACAGGGTCACAGAGTGTCTTTCAGGCAAGTTGTTTATGGAAGGACTGCCTGTCAGTTGAGCGGATTGTGCACAGAGATGACGAAGCAAGTTGTAGCGGGCGGCCAAGCGGTTCCCTGCGCTCGGCTGGAAACCACCTCAACCATGACAGTATCCAGGGCGAGGTTGCGTGCAGCGAGATGTTATGAAAACAGATAATTTTAACATACTGCGGCGCGAGTAGTTAGCACATGCGGAGGACTGAAGCTCGGCCTGTCGCTGACCTACCGCCAAACAGCTGCCACCCGAGGATGGACGCGAGGGCGCTCCAGGACCACCAATATCGAGAGACTACAAGCAGCCTTCGGAATCAATCACGAGGTGATATTGTTCCGTAGGATTCTGCAAGAGTCACTTTAGATATATTGTTTATAGTGGCTGATAGTACATGGAATCAATTATATATATTCAACTCCTCCGGTTACAGTAAAGTCTTTTGTGAGAGTCGTGTTAATTGTGTTGATAGTGATCTATATAAAGAGATTAGACACAATGACACAGTATTCTTCAACTACACGTTCCTGTTAATAAGCTCTTAATACCGTCTGTCTCGCTCCTTTGTACGTTTAGGTTTAGGCCCATAAGGCATAAGACAATCCAGACTACAGTGAGGATATTTCTGTATAAGTATAACAATTAGGGGCCTAAAACTAGTAAACGTTACAAAGTGGCACGTTGGCCTTAGAACTCACACATTTTGAGGCCTTGAATGGGCAAAATTATTGCAGGCACCCGGAACCCTTAATAATAGCTGTTATAATATTTCCCACACTAACAGCCCTCAATGCAGGTAGGGATGTTGATATCAGTAAAAAAATACCCTACCAAAAATTTACAACTGGAACAAACAGAAAACACAAAATCAATTTTGGTGGTTTCTATGTCCAAGCTGTTGATTTCTGTTGTGAGTTATGTTGTATTTAATAGAGAATTTGGGCTTTTTCCATTGGATTGTTAGGTTGCTGTCTGTTTATTTTTATTGTAATTAATGGTTTCATTGGTTTTTTGTTGCGGGTTATGATAATTTCTATTACACTACAGTATTCTGGTGGTTTTCATTGGTTTTTGTTGCATTTTGTTGATTTCTACTGTGCCATGACCAGTTGGTTTCTGTTGTATTCTAGAGGTTTCCATTGGGTTCTGTTTTGTTTTGTCGGTTTCTTTGTAGTAAATCCAGCGGGTTTTGGTTGTATTTTTGTGGTTCCCATTGGTTTCTGTTATATTCTAGTGTTTTACACTGGCTTATGCTGTGCTTTGTTGGTTTCTCTTGTATATTACCAGTGGTTTTCATTGGTTTCTGATTCTTTTTCTTGGTTTATGTTGTGAAGATTCAGAAATAAGTTTCAAATTAATTTTTTTTTTAAGTAGTGACATTTTCATTTCAAAAGGTGTGCAGAAAATAATATACATATGTTAGATTATTAAATTATTCAAATACTGTAAATAAATTTCTCTAAATAATAATAATTAAAAAAAAGTAAATAGTTTGTGGTTTTCATCTATCTGGACAGAAATTACACCCCAAATTATAACATTAAAATTAATTTTTAGAGAACTATAGTGGAGATTTCAAACTGGTAGCACACATTGGTTTCTGTTGTATTTTATTCTATTGTATTCTGATGTCATTCCAATGTTGGTTTCTGATGAAACCCTATTGTTCCACTTTCATTTCTGTTGTGTTTTATGGTTTTCTGTTGTATTTCTAGTGGTTTCTGTCATATTTAGTTAGTTTCTGTCATATTCCATTATTTTGTACTCTGATGTATGGTAGTCTCAGTAATTTCTATTGGTTTCTGTTGTGTTTTGTGGTTTTCTCTTGTATTTGCAATAGTTTCCATTGGTTTCTGTTGTATTTTGTTGGTTTTCTCACATGCCATTCTGTTGTATTCTGATGTAGTCCCAGTAATTCCTATTGGTGTGTTTGAACTAGTTTAAATTTCCCGCCATATCGCAACAACAGTGTTGATGGTGGCATGGGCATTATTCTCGAGTGGCGCTGCTGGAGTTTCCAAGACCAGGTTGGCTTTGTTTTCGTATTGGTAAGTCGCAATGTGACAGAGGTTCCGTCACTACGTAAACTGGTGTTTTAAGAGATACTTTTGTTTCAGTGAGAACACTTGATTGTCTGCTACTTGCTAGGCAGGAGCACGTGGTGCATGGAAGATGCAAGTTGCATGTCGAGCACCTGCGCACACTTTTAATTCCCTGCGCAAAAAAAAATTATTTAGGCTTATAAATTGTAGAAAGCAGACTGATAAAGAGCGATGAGACATGGTCTCAAGGCGCGGGTGCCGCAGAATAAGAGCCTGACCCGGGTATATATTGGGGAGTCACGCTGTGCTCAGGGAGACACGTCCCCACCAGCAAGCAGGAACCAAGGGCGAGTGGATCAGCCCGCGGTTAGAACTTCGAACGAGGAGTCGACCTGAGGCCAACATAAGTATGCTGCTAGTTGGACTTTAAAATAGTCTGCACTTGATGCGGGATTTAGAAAAATCGTGCAGTTTAGAAGAGGAACTAGACAGAGTGCCTAGTACTCCCACCCTTTGCTCATGGCGCTTCACCTACTTTCGGACTCACGAGCCGCCACTGGAAAGTTTGAATTTGTAATGTATTTGTCACCATTATCGGCAGCGAGACGGGTAATTGTACAAACAGGAAACAATTCCACTGTTTAATGTGTCTCATGTCTCATGCAAAGAAATCTCCTTCAATTAACTGTGCTTCTCGCTTTGTTTATATGTACTTGTATTTACTAGTGTGTGTCGTCTTTTATCAGATCCATTTTAAGGAACCTTTCTAACCTACCCACCAGTAAAATGCTGGAAAGACATTGTCATTGCCGAAGGTTAATATTTTGCAGTTTTTTTAATCATGCAATGGGTTTATGGGTTTTGTGCAGTAATTTTTTACTTGTAAAAATGAGGTATAGAGGTGATAAAACAGGTCTTGGTGTTATCGATATAATTTAACAGTTGCTATTGTTATATAGTCTTGAGAAATTTAAGTAACAAATGTCTATGTTTATTACGAATTTATTTTTTTCTCTATGAAATTTGTTGAAAATATAAGAAATGCAGTTAACCGTTTCCAGTTCGGAATGTGGTATTAGTAGCATACTTACTGTGCTGTACTGGCCAAGTCTTGTGAACATTTGTATTTTCAATATTTTCTATTATGTCAAGTAAACCTACATAAAGTTAATACAGCAGCTGTTTCTCATTCAATTAGACACCAGGGGAGCGGCCAGGTGGCCAGCGGAATCTGCGGGCTAAGACACCATCGATGAAGCAGGTAACCGTACGAATTAGTGTGGCAGTCAGGACTTTTGCTTGGTTTGCGCCAGCACCAGAGTGGGTTTGATTTGTGCTCTTTGTTTTGGAGTAGTGATTGTGGACGGGGACCCAACACGTTTTTGAGTGCTCCTTTTTGACACTTGGACGTGCTCCTTTTTGGCATAGGAATGTTCTTGACACCCCGGTTTTTGTATATTGTCGAGTCTTGTCCTAGGTTGTGCGTTTACTCACTTTTATATTTTTACTGGTGGTCCTGGGTACTTGTAACTCCATTATTGATGTCTTTGTTTGTGAATTTTGCAAGCCACTTTAATATGATTGAGATATCATTTGTCAGTTGTCATTTCTCCATGCTTATTGAAAATTATTTCTGAAAGCCACTTTTAGTCTTGATTTAAGTTTGTCATTTGTCATTTATGTAACTGTTTGCAAGGCACATTTTATTTTGTTTAGGTTCTGATTTTCTCTTGTGGTATGTTTAAGACCTGTGGCAGGGCTTTCAGGGGAGGAGTGTTGTGCCATATAGGCACAACTCCTTAATTTTCTATGCAACATACCCCTTTTTTTTAAATGCATCCATCATGTTTTCTTCATGCGTGACCAAGAATTTTACTGTATGTCACAGAGAGCTTCAAAATATTTTAAGGTAAAATTTTGTATTGTCGTCACTGATATGAGCTATTTTTTGGAAAACATTAATTTTCTGCTATTGCGAATTTTATTACTATTTATGTTGCTGCTAATTATCTGTTTTGAGACCTTGATCTTACTTTTCAGTCATTTGCACAATTGCGAGGATTTTAACAAGTAATTATCTTGTGAATTTGAATATTTTGATTATTGCGGTAATTAATTGCTTTATGCTTATTTGGAATTATCTGAGTCATGTAATTGATATTATGTATTGACTACAAATTTTCCCTTAGATGTATTTCCTCTGTGATTCCAATTTTATTCAGAATTGGTACTCCGAAAGTCTTCTTAAAGTTCGCTATAGCCTTCCAGATGGCTGTTTCGTCCGCTCATTCCCCGTCTGACCAGATGCAAGCTGCGCCGTTCGCAAATTCTTTTGCCCCAACAGCTGTTGCTACCCCCTTCCAGCCCTCAAGTTTTGGCATGGCTGTGTTCGCAAGGTCCTCTGGTGATCACGGGTTGTTCAGCGCACGATTCCACATTAAAACGTGCTTCATTCATGTGAACACTTGCAGATCTATCTCTTGTTCACTCCATTTCGAACCGTCTGCAATATATAGCGGCAGTTACGAAACTATCTGTACGTGGGTTTGCCGCAACGGCGTCCCCTGGCGGTCTTGTTTGACACACACAATTTGTTTTCAGGCTCGCTGCAGCCATGATGTGTTTGTGACATACGATGTCCGTGAGGCGGTTTGTGGGGACTTAAGCCCCATTGGTGTATTACACCAAATTGAGCATCACGTAGTGGAGCCTGCGTAGTTTAGTGGTGATGTCAATTTTTCTGGATAATGCAGTAATTTTCATCTCTACCCTCCTTTGGTGAGTACTGGTTTTGGTTCTTTTCGCTGCATCGTGAGCTTTAATAATTTCTTTTACTCACTACTGCGTACCTTCTGTATGATTTAGTGAGGGTAAACGAGTTTCCGTAATTTCCATCTGCATGGGCTTAGCTTCTGTTGTGTGGCCTGCACCAACTCCGTGCTTTTCTCTGCTCTCTTGTTTTGTACGAGTCCACATTCTCAAGCAACTTTAATTCTCCTTCAAGTTTCTCTGCTGAGCCTGCCACAAATTCTACAGGCCTTTTGATCAACATTGTTTAATCTACGCATTACGATGTCGTGAAGCTAAGTCCTACTAACTCATACTTCTATGTTTTTGCAACTGCAATCATTAACATTTTAAACACCATGACATTATAATTCGCAAGAAGTTTTTTTTTTTAATTAATCTAATTTTATTGTGTTTTTGCAAGTAAATCTTTTGTAATAGGCCTAATAATCATTATAATTTAATACGTACGGATGCATCCAGGTACTTTCACGAGACATTTTTCATTTTATTCCCTTGTTAATGTAAACATGAATTTTGAGTCTATTGCTGGATTGATGTGTTCTGTTTGATAATGATTTCATTTATCTGGTGTTTCAAGTAATATAATGAAAAGGAACTTTTTTATTGAATATGAAATTTCTCATTTGTTCAACAGCGAGCTAAAGCATTTTATATAAAATCTTTTGAAATGGTTTTTGATATTATCATGTGTAATCACGTCTTTTTTTTATAATAATTGTATTTGCTATAACTGAAGTACTCAATAAATTTACAAAAAATATTTAATTTAGCACAGCACCACAATTAACAAGTTTTTATTTATTTAACTTAATATGCTTTTACCTCTGGACCTAATATTTATTATGATTTGACAAGCTAGTAATAAGTCTTGTTTATTATTTTTATAGGATATTTACTATCCTTTTGAGCCGTGTACGATTCCCAGCATGACTTAGGTTTATTTATGCCACTTCTTATATAATTATATAATATGGTATGCGATTTCCATTTAGTGCCTTTCTTAAGCTTTCAGTAGCCACTTTATTAAAATGTGTTTGTAATTTCTTCACATAAAGGGCTGGTTTCTTTCTTTATGAAATGGATTTATAGTGTATTGCATTATATTATATTTCCTTTTATCGTACACTGGCACACACCTTCCGACCATAAACATCCGCCATTAGTTCAGAAAATTCCTACAATGCACTGTGACGTCTACAAGTCAAAAACGCTACTGCTCTTCAACCATTGGTCACCTAATACAATGGCAATGCACATAGTGTATAAACACCATCTTGGAAACTATCGTGTATGTTGAACTATACGTATTTCTTTCATTCTACTAGTTATACATTACGTAGTACACTCCTCTCGTGAAAATAGACAAGGTAAGCCTTGAGTAATTCACCAGAATTACATAATCTTCCGACACTGATGTGTTGTTTTCCTGTAGGTATAACTTCGGCGCCGCCACATAAATATACCCTGTAAATGACGTTTCCACATTAAATATTCGTTTCAAAATGGAATCTTACATATAAACAATTTAGCGACCCAATATAAATATATTCAACGTAAATTATGTGTGTTTTATATCATAAACACAGAAATATTGATAAACCCCAGCACTATCACATTTTATTTTTTTTTTTACAGAAAACTACTTGAAGCCCCTCAGAAATTCCTAGTAATTATGATTATTAATAATCATATCTAACATATCTAGGTATTATTATTTCAATTTTCGAAAAAGCCCTTATTCTTAAGAATTACCACGTACTTATTGTAAGTGCTAACTTAAATGAGGGCGTGCAGTTTATTCCAATATTTGAAATTCTTGTTTGGTGGCATGGTAGAAAACAATTTTCGGTTTAATATTTCATGGGTTGAGAATTTCGGTTGGTTTATTCTCTGTAAATGGTGCTATTCTGTGTTACTGAGACCCCAGTTTGTTCGCGCCAAGGCACTTTTTAATACGTGCGGCATTGTCCACTACCTCCAGTAACGGTATTGACGTATGTCGTCAGGTATTTTATGATTAGGTGCCTTGATGGGCTTGTAACATCTTTGTCAGGCCGCCTCCTAATCAGATTTACAAAATATTTTAGGAGTATGTTTAAAGGTTTTTAGTGTGTTAGTTTTTATGCGTCAGGCACTATTTTGGGCTCACATATATGCTGCCTCACATATTTACACATTTTATGACCCTTTGTTTTCTTAATGGAGTTAATATGTATTTTACGTGTTAATATATACGTTACCCACATAGGGTCTTAATCCAAGAAAATGTGTCAAATGGTAACATTGGTGTTGCTATTTAAGCAAGTGTAATTATTCGTTATGCAGCCTTTAATACGCTATGCCATACATGTAGTTTATGAGCATTTGTGATTATATAATGATTAAATAAATAATGAAATTTTGATGGATACTTGAAAAACATCCAAGTGTTTTTGAAATTGAGCAGTTCAAGGTGCACTTCGGGTAGTTGCAAGTTATATTGCTATGATTATTTATTCACACTGAAGTTGAAATTATATGAACCTAAGAATAGTTGGTAAAAGATGTCAGAGATGTACGTAAAAATTTCAATTGATCTAGCTGTTTCCTAGATTCCTGAGTGAAGTTAAACATATTTTGTAAACTATTTTCTCTGCTTACTTTTCTAGCGCCATTAATTTGACACCGGCTATCCGCCAGTGACAGTTAGACCATGATGGCCCTCACAGCTCACGTGGCACGTGTGGGTGAGCACGTGCGCGCAGACGCCACAACCACGGACTTTCCCAAAACGGGATAAGTAACATTTTTCCATTGCCATGTATGTCTATTATTTTCAGGTCAAAAGTGTTCTAAAAGTGTAATAGACCCCTATGTCTTTTCTAAAATATTGTGCAATGTTGTTTTCAAATTTTAAATGTGCACTGCACGAAGAACGAGGACATTCATATTCCGGCACAAAATGGACAGTTACCAAACACCAAAATTTTACTATTTAAATTGTTCTTCTTATTATGTATTCCAATCTCTTTTGTGCCTTTTAATTTTAAAGATAAAAGTTTTGCTCGGCGTACATAGCACTTCCGTTTGTGTGAACCCCGTAGGCAGCCATGGTAGGTCTGCGTGACACCAGTCTCTCGGCAGTTGTCCAAGGAGAGCTGGCGAGGTAAGACGCTGTCACGTACGCACATCATGTTTTTGCACTGAGTTAGATTTCCATAGTTCACTTTAGTTTACCGTTTAACCTTTGCTTTGCATACGTTTTGCCAGGCATCTCCAGCATTATGCTTCCGTTTAAATAAATCTTAGCAGCCATTGTTGCTTTTTGAACTTAATACAAGAGGAGGAAAGATGTCGGAGAGGCCATGCAGCGCTTGAATCACAAGTGGAATAATTTTCCCAACATCACTTCCACTTTGTCCGATAATGATTTGCAGTTTTTCATGGAAAACTATGGCGATTCCATCTGCACCACATTATTCTCTACACACTTTATCCAACGGCATCCGCACCATTTAAGAATACTTTAACGCATCTGCGTGTATATTATGCCTGTTCATATTGTGTCCCATGTTTTGTCATCAATATTTGTGTAATTTGTACGGTGACATTATTTTCGTCCTAGTCTGCTAAGTGTAAAGACAGTCGCCACACGCCACGTGGTTAGGAGATGTGTCCCAACGAGTATGCGTTAGTGACGTAGGTAATCACACACGTGTTAATGTCCATTAGTAATTCTCTGTGCCCTGTCTCCAGAAAAAATCTGCAGTCCACCCTAGCAGCTGTAGACCTCTTTCCTTGAGGAGACTGTGTTTTCAAACACCACGGAGAAAATCATCCTTCTTGGAGTGCGCTAATAAAATTAAATATGGTGGGGGGGGGGGGGGGGGGAGACACCCAACGGAGATAGCTAGTCATGCCTGAGGTTAATCATTAATTCATATTTCTAGCACCGTATGTACTTGGGAATAAATAAATGCCACTCTCAGTGTAAAATGTTTAGTAATGACCAGTGTTTTATAAGTACGCTCATGTGAGACGGACTCACAGAACCCACAGCATCCCTGAGTCTCTAGTGCGGTGTTTGGGAAACACTGCTTCGCGTTAATCACAGTGTATTAAATTATAATCTAATCTCAGGTACCTATGGTTTTTGTTGCAGTGGTTGCACGTATGAATATTAAATTGCGTTCTTACTGAAAAAGTTGAATACAAAAGCAAAAATAGCGTGTGATTATTTGAAGGGTTTTAAAATATTTTTAATAAGTTGTTTTTCATGCACGTCCATGATATTTAAAGTCATTGCCACTTGCTGGCCGATTTTAATGCTGTTCTAGCGTGGAGGCTTGATGTACCTGAGAATTTACTATCATGTATGTTATGAACGGTTTGTAATAAACTCACCTGAATCAATTTTGTGTTACAATTTGTACAATCCTGTACAAATGGGTTTCTCTCTCCCGCTGATGGCATACAGTTCCCTTCATCCTCAACATCATGCCCCTGCCTATCCACCTTTGTACCTTCTCCAGCCATTCCCCACAATACTTCAGCAATAACTAAACATTATATAACAGAATCTAAATTTCATTACAGACTTAATATAATAATTGATTTATTTAAGCTTAAAGTGCCGACCAACAGTTCAACAACATGTAATAAGTAGGCATTGAAACACAAACAAATACCTTGCACAGGAAAGGACAACTGACAAAACAAACAAATACAAACATATAAAACAGAGAAAGAAAGAAACAACATATTATACATAGACTAACAAAAATAAACTAATGATTAATCAAAAAAAGCTACTGTGATGAACTAGTATAGTGTTTGGAAAGGTCCTTAAAGGTAATTTTTCTAGCTAGAATAGGGTCATAATCAGAAAAATATTTATTGTAATTATTAATACATCTATTAACAAGGTCCTTTTTATGGGTTATAGAAATTAAAGTGGGAAAAGTTCTGTGGGTATATACGGGGTTTTTAAACCTACTTTAAACTGTCTGGCATGACAAATTATAAAACCCAAGAGTTAATTTATAAAAGAGCATAGTTGATGGTGCGACATTCATGCAAAGAAAGAGAGTTAAATCTAGAAAGTTCTAATTTATACTTGAATTCAGGTTGCAAGGGTCATTTACTATGAATACGTAAAAAAAAATTTTTTTTGAATATTTTTTATTCTATTAGAATCTGTAGAAGTAAAATAGTTCCAAATGACGGAAGAAAATTCAAATTTGGATCTGACTAGAGAGTAGTAAAGAACTAACACAGACACTGGAGAACTAGCAGAACAAGTTAGAAATTTAATTAAGGCCAGTTTCACCAACAAAGATGAACTTTTCAGAATATAGTGATAATTTTATCCAGATGAGAGGTTTAACTTCGATTTTAATCTCGATAATGTGCAGTGTGTTTCACCATGTTTAATCCCAGTAAATAATATCTCATTAAAATTATCTCGATATTCTGACTTAATCGTTATTTTCGCTTGTTAAACATGAGGGATTTTGCTTTGAGCTGGTATAGAGAAATCATTTTGAGAAAGTATGGCAAGTCGGGAAGGCATTGTGGTCGTAAGGAAACAGCGAAACAAAACTTTTTCATCCCATAAAAAATACAGTTTGTTAGAATTAGTTACAGAACATTTCAATAACATTGAAAATAAATGAACTGATGCTGTGACCCACAAAATAAAGCGAAACAGTGGCGACCAATTGCGAATAGTTTCAATTGTACAGCAGACAACTTGAAGAAGGTGTGGGATAACCTATAAAACCATACGTGATAAACCTATGTAGAGGAACGTGTCCACAGGGGTGCAGTGTGTTCTGCCCTCAAAATAGCCACCCAAGATCACTGTATACTGCCACTAGTAAAGCCAGCGGAATGTCATTCCAGTAGAGACTCATCAGTTGTCATAGACACAGCTCAGGTGAGTAACCCTGCAATTGCTTCAGATAACTATGCCTCAACTGGGTCCGATGGTTGGAGGATAGTCTCTGCCAGCCATGCGAGAAACCGTATGGCAACATCTTCCTGGACTAATAAACGACGACCAGCAATGGCTCAAAAAAAAAAAAAGACTGAAGTAAGTGTCCGACATATAGCAAAAATTGATTTAACAAGAAGTTTGTAATAGAAAACGAGGCAATGAAAGAGATTCGTCAACTAAAGTCACAACAGGAACAAGAAAGAACTAAACAGAAGGAGCTTCGAACAGAGCTCTTAATTTTGCAGATCCTAAAACTAAAGACAGAACTGAGTAACTAATGTGTTATCTCTTGTGGTTTAGTTCACAACATCTGTTTTTGAGTATATTCACAGACATTTTCAATTAAAAACACTACTGGTGTTTGTCACATTCTTGATTTGAATTAGGCCTACAAAAGTAACTGGTTTATTTTACATTTATACCTAATGTCAATGCATAACAGTTATAAAGAAAAATAATAAAATGATATAGTCTGTTTGACAATTGTGTGTTTGACGTAAGGCGAAAGTGCACTTTAACCTCTTCGTTATAAATTTCAAAATAATTTATTCTTTCATGTAAACATTGCGGACGACAAACAATAAAACCCTCATCACTTTCCTCTTCCAAAAATTAAATTGGACATTGCCTGAGCCATTTTCTCTTATTCTCGATTAAATAACTTTGCCCTCTCATCGCCTTCCCACAATATTTGTTTATGTTTTACAGTTTAACCCCGATAATGTGACAAACCCCCAAAATCGGCGGGTTAATAATATATTGAGATATTCAGAGAATATAGAGATTAAAGTGTGTGGTGAAATGCAAAATACAGGTAATCAAGAGTCAGTTAATCTCGATAAACTAACATTATCTCCCGCGTGAAACCGGTTCTTATACATAATATATGACTAATGGTACTAATTAAACAATCTATATGAATACGAAAATATAGAATAGAGTAGAGATAAATTCAGAGGTGTGGAAAAAAATTCTCTCTCTTGATTATTGCACTGTTTAAATGATAGGAATACAGCACAGGGCTCGTCTTCCTTGTAAACTAAATACAAAGTGTCTTTTTTTATATTTAACTCCATTGCATTTTTGCTACACCAATTACTAATAGCTGTGATGTCCTCTTGTAGCATTAGGCAATCCGAGACTACATCAATACTCTTATGAATATTAAGATCATCAGCATAAAGAACATTTGAATGCCTTATTACACTGACGAAGTCGTTCATAGAAATATTGAAATTGAAGAGTAATAATAATAGACACACTCGCAATTAGGCTACCTCCCAGTAGCGAGCTCTCCCACCTCTCCTTCACCCAACCAACTCCTTTTCCACTCCATTCCTGAATTTACCAACCCCTCTCACAGATACCAATTCCTCCCTCAACACATTCCACTCCCTCACAGACCACACAAGTATGTACTGCTTACCCCACTCCATTCTCCTCCACACCCTCTGAAGCTTCACACTGTTGTTTACTCTTCCTCTAAACACCCCCTTACTTAGCTTGCAGTGTAGCCCTCCCCATCCTCCCTCTTCATTCACAACCCTGTACATCCTGACTAGTCGTTCAACTTTCCGCCTGTCCTTCAATGAGCTCCACCCCATTTCTTTCATCATCACTGATGGCCTATAGTTCCCTTCTTCCTCATCATCCTGCCCTTGCCTTCTCCACCTACCCTTCACCCATCTTGCTGCCTTTCTCTGCACCTTTTCCAGTTCTCGCACCTCCACCTCCACATACGGGTCCCATACTGCTGCAGCAAATTCTAACATTGGCCGTACCATTGTGCCATACGCCTTCTCCTTCACCTCACAGCTGA
Source organism: Dryococelus australis (assembly GCA_029891345.1). Lineage (NCBI taxonomy): Eukaryota > Metazoa > Arthropoda > Insecta > Phasmatodea > Phasmatidae > Dryococelus > Dryococelus australis. The sequence goes on along the minus strand of CM056995.1, from coordinate 10,089,234 downwards.
CTCCCTTCAGCACCCTTCCCAGCATACCCAGAGCCCTTCTTCCCTTTGCTACCACCCTCTCTACCTGTTTTTTTCCACCTGAGGTCTCCCTGCTGTACAATCCTAGATACTTATAGTCTGCTGCTTCATCTATCTCATGTCCCTCCCATCTGCACATGTCCTGCTTATCACCTTCTTCCTTGTAAACCTCACTACCTTAGTTTTTCTTACATTTATTTATTTTTTCTCCTGGTACACAACCATTACTTATCAATGGTCTTAGAACTAAATTTCATGTACTTACCTTTTTATCATTTTCTTTCGGGCTGATATTTGCGTTCTCTTTTTCTTTACTATCTTTTACATAATTGTCCTCCATCTGAATTACTTGGTAGTAAATCTCCTAATCCTTCAGCAACACTTAAACACTGGAAAGAAGTAAACAGAACACCATAATTAAATAATGTGTAGAATACTGTTTCCGATTCGATATTGTCTAATTGCTCAGTCCAATATCAACAATAAAAATGGAAAATTATTTTTACTATCTGATGTAATTAAATAAACAGCTTATTGTTTCATAACATTATTTCAATAGAATTGAAAATAAAAATATAGTTACATTCATTCATAGGTACAAATTGAAGTACGATCATATATCCACATTTCTTTTTACGATGTTGGTGAAAATGTGAAATTCAATAGGCCGTATTCCACTTGTCACTGAAAGAGCTGACCAGTACATAGACTAATATTAAAGTCGATGGACCAGTACTAACGAGTGTTCGTTTAGGTCACGCCCGTGAAACTTGGATAAGCAAACAGGTTTCATGATCAGCTTTTTTACGAACTCAAGAGATCATAGCAAAAGCACTACTACGTCGTGGTATTGTCATTTAGTTATAAATTAAGTAAGTATTTTTGTGGGATATGATAAAAAAAAACATTTTTTTTTTTATTAGTAGAAAGTAAATGTATTTTTGGTTTTTATTTCGTTACTGTAATGTTGTTAAATATGATTTTTGAAGTGCGCATGTCGTACATGTATTGTTACATGGCCGCTTCAATTTTTTTGTAATTTTGGCCGTTTGTTGTAAATATTTGGTTTTTGGATTACGTTAATTCAAATTTTATTGATAGGTTACGAAAGTGCTATACAGTAATTTAAAGAAGCACACGTCGTTGTCTTGTGCTGACGTGAGAAAATAACATTTGTATAAATCCTGCTATACATGCTTTTCTGCATATTTTATTGCGTAATGTCATGTATCTAATTTGAAGTGGTAGCGTAAATAGATCTCTGTTTTTTACTTGTGTAGCTAGGCCCATCGAAGAATATGTTAGAACTGTATACCTAAGCTAATGTTGCTTTTTGTGATGACCATTTTTTTTTGTAACCGAACTGTGTGCCTAATGGATAAATTTTGTGACAAAAATACGTATATACATACATATACACTCGCAATTAGGCTACTGCCCGGTGGCGAGCTCTCTCAACTGTCCTTCACCCAACCAACTCCTTTTCCACTCCATTCCTGAATTTACCAACCCCTCTCACAGGTACCAATTCCTCCCTCAACACATTCCACTCCCTCACAGACCTCTCAAGCATGGACTGCCTACCACGCTCCATTCTCCCCCACACCCGCTGAAGCTTCTCACTGTTGTTTCCTCTTCCTCTAAACACCCCCTTAATTAGCTTGCAGTGTATCCCCCCCCCCCCCCCCAACATCGCTCTTCATTCACCATCCTTTACATCCTGACTAACCGTTCAACTTTCCTCCTGTCCTTCAATGAGCTCCACCCCATTTCATTCATCATCACTGATGGCCTATAGTTCCCTTCTTCCTCATCATCCTGCCCTTGCCTTCTCCACTTACCATTCACCCATCTTGCTGCCTTTCTCTGCACCTTTTCCAGTTCTCGCACCTCCGCCTTCACATACGGGTCCCATACTGCAGCAGCATATTCTAACATTGGCCGTACCATAGTGCCATACGCCTTCACCTCACAGCTGACTCCATTCAGCACCCTTCCCAGCATACTCAGAGCCCTTCTTCCATTCGCTACTAATATATAATATTTCGAATTTTATTGATTTAATCTAATATTATGTTCTCCTTTTTAGCATTCGGCTAAGTTTGGCTAAGTAATATTGTGAACTTTATAATGTGCTATTATGAGATTGGAAGAGAATGTTTAAAATATATAATGGTTGTGTGGGTGTTGTGAATTTAGATAAAGTTGGAAACTTGTGTAACTGTGTGGTTCTTACTTTTGCCGGAATATAACTGACCTACAGCTAATCAAGTAGGCGACTTTTCTAAATAACATTACATTCCAATAAAAATTCAGACTTTTAATACGATGAGGAATATACAATTTGAGATGCATTAGGAAGACATAATGGTGGTGTGGTCTAGAAACTTCATAGTTGGTGTACTATTAACACCCTGTTATTGACAAAGACTCTGCCAGGTGTATACAAGATCGCGATACCAAACATTTGTTTATAAGTGTGACGAAATTAATGACACAGGACTTTGGACGTCTGGTTGATTATGTTGGTAATAGATTAAACGAATGAAGAAATAAAATAAAACAACTTAGGAGTTAAATTTTTGAGAATGGCATGATTGTATAAAATGTGGGGTAAAATAAATGCTATAAAATGTAACAGGTGAGTTTAATTTAACTATAGTAATTTGACGGTTCAGGTGTGTTAGGTTTAGAAGTGATTTATTGCCTGTTTAATAGGAAATAATACTGTTAGAAGTGTTTGTTGAAATAAGTGTGTGATAATAAGAGTATACATATAGTGTTATTCAGAAGAGAGATATTTAATACGGAGCTAAAATAGAAATATATGGTGCATCATATATGTACCATTGTGCAAACAATATGTTCCACATCAGATAATGAAAATGAGTGTGGTATTTCATGTTTGCAGAAAATGTATATGTTTGGTAACAGTAAGAGTTGATATAGTTATGTAGAAATGTGTGTTTCTGGTGTAATAACGAGTATTGTAGTTACGTAATGTTAGGTCAGGATTCTGTAGCAGGTACCTAGTCTTTACCATTTGAAATTAATTATTGGATGTGTTTGATGTTTGTAGTGACATGTAGAAATACGTTTTTGTTGGTAGACCCTGTTAGGATAGGTAGGTGGTATTTGATAAAGTGAAGCATATAATATAGCAGAAATTGTATCAAACAAATCACGAAAAGTGAATGTGTGTGGAAATAATCATTTTCAAGTGAAATATGCACACATTACAGTGATTCATCCATACATGACACATGATAAAGCAAGGTGTGGCTGAACAACCAAAAAATGTAGTTCGTCGATACACGTTACTTTAGGCACCAAGTTAATAAATAATCAACTATTTTTATCGAAATATGCATCCATTACGTTTATTCGCCCACACACGAACTATGATAAACAAGGTGAGGCTGATTTACAGAAAAATGTGTTTTGTTGTTTACAAATATCAAGCGTTAGTTATGGTGGTAAGATAGTAATATATTGACTATGATACAAATGTGGTATCGCGTCGTACACTTGGGCGGATGAGCCCAAGTGTACTTACACCATACCCTATGTGGTATTGGGTAGTATAATAGAGCAGATAGGGTCTATCGTATTACACGATACCATGTGTGGTATCGGGTAGTTTAATAGGGCAGATGGCCTCTATTATAGTTCACGTTAAAATTGTTTAGAAATGCTGAAAAGTGTCCCTGACCGAAAATCCCCACATTCCCGCGGATGCCCCATTGGATTGTCATAAGAAAGGAATTGGGCAATAGAAAAAATAGAATTATGTCATCGACACCATATTGGTGACATCATATGAAGAATGTAAACATTGTGGTACCTGGTTCTTAAATAATCCCCCTCTGCCTTTATAGTAAAATTACGAGGAAGACATTAAGTTTACATTATGTTCGTTACAAGATTAACAATCATGATTTGCTAGTATTGTTTTGTTCCAAAGCAATTCCACGTAATAAACTTTTTTCTGTAAATGCCATTCCAGATTACAAAATATACGCCTTTCTCTCAGATAATAACCCTATTTCTTGATGTGTTTCATTGTGTTAAGTAAATGGGATTCATTCAAGTACCATGCAAGTGTGGTAATATTTTTCTCAAATGATTGTAGTTTCTGAAATAGAAGACCAAAAAATCCAAATGTTTGTATGTAGTGACTTCAGTTTCTATACCCGTAATTATTTATTCCCGTAAAATAACACTAAATGCAATTTTTATCACTAGCATAACTGTGAAAGTGATTACCTCCAAACTAAATTATAATACGTTATGAGCATAGCAAAAATTACATTAAATGCTAATCTTGGAAAGGAGCATGCATATTAAAGTCACTATATTCTAACAAATTTTGTAATTTTTGGTATTGTATTGTATTTTGAATACTACCATCAATTCAGATAAAATTGGTGCCACATTTTTGAGGTGCTTTAATATGTCACTTTTGCGTAATTAAATTTAAGACATCGAAAAGAATGGCGAAATAGTTTTTAGAACCTAGTATATTCAAATAACCCGCCACATTTGAAAAACCCGCCAAGCAATGGTATGACGACGTAGTTTTTAAACTGGCCGTTAGAATACACTAATTATCACCTGCTCCAAAAACATTTTTGCGAAATCAAGACATGACTGAATATTCGTGGCTTCAAATGGGGGACGCAAGACGACATTGAGATTCCAGTCTTTATCTTGTATCGTCTTTGGTTCAGGTACTGATATTCTGCTGATCAGCAAAGCAGATTTCAAACAATTCAAAATGAGATGACGCCAATACACGAGAATTTCTTACACAACTTTCTATGCAAAACACATCTTGCACAAAATGAAGAGAAAGAGCGTGACATATTTTTCTCGTGAAAGTCAAAGCTTGTTGTGCAAGGTGATGAAGATTTAGATCCTATTAGTCCTTGTGTGCTGGTCATTTGACCTGCCGTAAACTCGACCACAGAGTAAAAGAAAATCATAATCTGAGGTGTGCGAAGAGGAATACAAGGAAATCTTGGATTCAAGTTTAAACAGTTCACTGAGAATAAAATAAAAACAATGATATTTTGAAGGGATAGCTTTGAAACAAATATCTTGTTGAAGTAAGCATCTTCATATGTTGTATTATAATACAGTGACTTATACCCATTTATGTTTTTGTCTCTCTTTTTCCCAAAATTGCTCTTGTTGTTGAAATTTGCTTTAATATCATTTATCTAAAAAGTTCTGCCAATTTAAATTATGCAATTATAATTTTATATATATATATATATATATATATATATATATATATATACACAGTCAAATATGTAAACACAATGTTAGTTGTTTGCAGTAAGATGGCGATTAGTCCATACCTTAAAACCAAACTTTAGTTTGTCGCCATGCAATCAGTGGTTTAAAAATTTGTAAATTAGTGCTGGAGTACAACTTATGGACAGAGATTCCCCCCTCCCTTTTTTTTAAAGGTGTTATCTAAGAAATTCGTTTTGAATGACAGAAAGTACAATTCTATGTTGTTGCACTAAGCCTAAAGTGTTCATAGCCCTAGGAGAAAATGAATAAAACTTTTTGTCTTCTTGGCTCCATTCTTGAACATTTCAGTCAAGAAATCTTCATGTGTCATTATATCTACAAGTTACTAGGGAAGAAACGAGAGTCGGCCCAGAACTCAGATGTGGAGATGAACCCTGGACCGTGGGCAGTCGAGAAGGACCACCAAGCTGACGATTTCTACTGGAAATGATACCCTGTTGTGTAATTTTCTCCAGGCTCAGTTGTGGTTCTGCATTACCAAGTAAGGTTGTTTTCAATTCCCTAGTGCTCGCTGAACAGGCTGGAGCTGTAGACGACTGTTCAGTACTAATTCAAGTAGATTGATTTGCCGACTAAGTCTGCTGCATGTGCAAATGTGGGGAATTGTGCTATTAAGATATTAAATTTGTTTCACCTCGCCAAACATGTACACCAGTGGCTCGAGAGAAGTCTACAACTTGTTAATACAGTCAACTGGGGTCAATAGGGTCATGGAGATGAATAGGGACAAAAACTTGAGAAAAAAGTCATCCAATAATTGCTCTTGCATATTTAATCCCTATATAAATTTGCCAGTGCAGGCAAATCATAAAAATGGCTGTGGATCATTATGATGGGTGTAAATATTTTGTATTTTTAATCAGTTGAGTTGGCAAACTTTATTATCAGCTGTTAAATTGGACGAAAGTTTCCGAACCTCAAAAGTATGTTAGGTATGGCATCATCTTGTGGATGTGTTGACAAGTCTTGTATTTAATATTTTCTTTTTGCTGTATTTTGGTGAGTTTTTTCTCATGAGTACATTTAAATTTTCCTAAAAAGTGTAATTCTGTCATAAAGTTGGGTGAATTGGAAAACTTTTGAAACTATGATTTTTGTTGTGATGCTTGTAAAATGAACACATGCTGTGGGCCCACTTAATTCTAATGTCATAACTACATTAATAAATTATTTTTAAAAACATTAATTTGTTTTGCTTTCAAAAAAACACCATAGCTATACTTACTACTTGAATACTTTTTTCCCAATACAGTGATTCGCAATGCCGAGGAATTACAAAAGAGACCCTCGAACAAGAGTGCATCGTTCTGTTGATCATAAAAATGTCCTACAAGCAGTACACAAAGTTAACAGTGATATGTCCATAAAGAGGGCAGAAAAGAAATTTGGTGTTTCAAAGTCAGCCCTACATCGCTATTTGAAGAAATTAAAGAAACCCCCATGAGAGCAATTTCATATTATGAAAAAAGGTCAGATTTCTCAGTGAGATGAACTTGAAAATGAACTTGTAGAATGCCTTGAGATGTGTGCTGAATGGGGCTATCCCCTAAGTGCAGTTGATTTGCGTTGTTTCGTGAAATTTCTTTTAGACAGAGAGGGCAAGCACATAAGTCAATTAAAAAATAACATGCCATGCTATGTGTGGACACATAGCTTTCTAGCTCAGCACAAAACTGCACTCTCGTCACAATGCATATGTCAGAACATTAAACCAACCCGAGCCAGTTTTACTCCTGAGATCATCAACTAATTCTTTGATGAGCTGGAAGAATCAATGGAAGGTACACAGTCACACCTGCTTATAAACTATTATGAAACTGCACTCGCTGATGATCCAGGCTGCAGAAAACTCATTTATAAAAGAGGCTGCAAGTATGCTGAATGGAAGATGGACCAATGCTAATCAAGTGTGTGTGTCCTGATGGCTGCAACTGCATCATGTACGATGTTGCCGCCTTATGTAATATACAAGTTAACATATCTATGACTTGTGGACATTAGGTGGACCCCCCAGGTGCTATCTTCAACCACAGTAAATCTGGTTGGATAGATGGGAATTGATTTCTAGACTGGTTCCAGACAGGTACTGTGCTATACTGTCGTCGATTTGAGGGAAGAATGCTGCTGATAGGAGACAATATTTGTTCTCGCTTATCTCCAGCAGTTGTCAGGCTGTGTAAACAACATGACATACTCTTTTTATTTTTTCCTCCAAACTCAACTCATATAACGATGCAAGCTGCTTTTTCCCTAGCCCGTTTGCACACCATTGCCTGCAGCCACTGCACCAACTGGCATTCTACTGAGGGTTAGTGCACACCGGTTCAGCAGTGCACCACAGCTGATACACTGGAGAAACGTCAGTTACGAGTGTGGCCGTGGGGCCAAACGGAGTGCTCCTCTCAAGATCATAGTGCAAGGGAAGAGTTGTGTAAGAAGACCACGTGTGCCAGTTTGCACATTTACAAAACGATATACTATCAAACGAGGTGTAATTAAAACGGCAACATTTATTAAACTATCATGAAAGCCAGTCCATGCGACTGTAATATATGGAACCCTAAACCACTTTAATGCCACTGCGGGCTCCAGTGCTTTTGTTTGTAATGTACCATTTTCAAGTGTTTCGCCACCATCTCATCTTATGGAGTGTAATATGTGTTTTAAAGGGTTTCATTGGACAAGGTACTTATTAATGTGAAACATTGCATTTGTCAGAGTTGCGTGGATATGCTTTTGCACAGTTTTGATCCAAAAGTAAATAGTCCACACTGCCTGCCTGCCCGCCAAACACTGGCCAGCATGCTGCGAGGGCGCTAAGGTACAGTTAGTCATTCTTGTGTATCTCGGGGAGGCGGACATGCTGAACGACGGGGTCGTATATCGCGAGTATGGGCGGCGCTTAATCTTTTGTGAATTGATCACGCTAACGTGCAATGGACTTGGAATATACCGGAATATTTGTTTTTCTTCAGCCGCCCAAGATTCTTCGCCTTCTCCCTCCCTACGATTAAAATCACCTAGGGAGGCTAAATAATTTTACCGTGTCTTTGTTGCAGAGTGCCATTTCACAGTGTAACCCTGCTGGTGGGTAAAGCGTGGCACCTAAATGTAAACTGTCTCTTGAGGGAATGTTATTCAAACCCTTGTGAACCGACATAGAATGTGCATACACATTCTTGTTGCCTACAGGCTTTAGGGACATGGGCCCTCACCTTTCCCACAAAATATTCAAGTATTTATGCAAAGTGTTTTTCAAGTATTTTACAGTGTTTTATGTATTATATTAACTAAATATGGGAATGTGAGTCGCCGTAAAACCTTACTGCGTAGTTTGGTAAATTATGGTAATTATTTACTTGTGGAGCAGACAAAGGACATCGCCATGGCCGTCAGTACACGACCCAGGGAAAGTGTCTGCTCTACTGAGAATTGACACTGCTCAATGACAGTGTTTGGTGCCCAGGTATTTGTACAGAGGTTATGGTGAGAAAAATTCTAACAAAATTCTTACCGCTTCCCAACCTCTAATTTAACCCGATTTTCTCCCACCACCTGCCGTTAAATGTCGCCCAACTCAGGGACGTCTTCCCTCTACCAACTTTTCTTGATTTCAAAACAAATTTAAAAATTGTCCTAATTTACAGCAAAAATTTTGCAAATTTCCAAATTCAATAACTGGCAATTCCCACTTTCCCTGGTATATGAAAATGTTTAGGAGGCATAGAAAAATTCATCAATGCACAACAATACCGTGGGATGCCGTCGCGACAACCCAGGATGCTGGGAAGTCAACGCATGTAGCCAGGGCAGGAAAGTACGCCAAATCTACAAAGATGCAACCATTATGGCCACCACAAGGGAAGACAAAGAACAGTGGATAGCGGCCATCTTGGTGTGCTGTGACTTCAGCCAGTCGCGCTACCCTGGTGCCGAGCAGGACAAAGGGACTGCAACACCTCGTCCTCCGCCTGCACCATGCGTGACGGATGACGAAGACGAGTAGAACAGTGGGAAGGTGGAAAAAGTAATTCGTCACACGCTCGTGCTTCCCATTCATCATGCCGCCGATCAGCTGTGCGATATGCCGAGCATTGACCACTGTCTCGCGCAGCACTGCGCAGGTCTGCCACCCAGTAATGTCACCCGAGCAGCACCGACCGTCGCCTGCTCATGACTGTGCTCCCGCATGTTTGCACCTGCGTCTACACTTTCGCGACCATGTGGACTTGTTTATCAACATGGCTGGCCGGATACTGAATGATGCAACAGCATTACTGTGCCCGCACTGTCTGCGCCCAATGTCGTAGGACTTAATCGCTAAATACTAGTGGGGCACAACCTACTGCAAGTGCGAACATAAGACCAGCCCGACAAGCATCCACATCGGACACATCGGCGAAAGTAAAATTGGATAGAACAACGAGTCAGAACATTTGGAACCAAAATTTAACATTCATATTTCGGACAATTAAGTAGCAAATTGATGATACGACCTACTTTGCCCACGTCGGCACACCCTACTTCTGAAATGTAAACAGTGCAATAACCATTACCATGTGGAATGCCTTGATGGGAACAAACTCCAAACAATCAACGGACTAGTATTTTCATGTAAAGAATGTCATACGCCACCAACATCACCCTAAAATGGCATGTATTATTGGGACTCGTTTTTCGGTGAATTACGACGGATGAACACGTGTGACTGGACTAGGTTCATGGGGAATTCGGGAGCAAAATTACATTACTGTCACAAATGCAACCAGTGGATACATGATCAGTGTAAAACCGAGCGAGAAAAATGGATGACAAGGAAAGAAAATTTTACATGTGAAGACTGCGCAGCCCAGGATAAAGAAATGCCTGTTGCAGTACCTGACGTTCAGAACACGTCTGCAGTAACTTATGTTCCGCAAATGCAACCATATAATCCTACACCTATGTTCACACCAAATTTTCCAGCCATATTACCCAGCATACCGAACCCGATCCCTATGTCAACTCCATTTCCGTACATTCAAACAACATTCAACAGTGCAATGTTAACCACACCCAGTATAAACAACATGACTGATTCTCGGGATTGTTAAACGAAGACCCATCAGCTTTTATCTAGGACTGTACGATGCATTTGTAATGGCATGGTGTCCTGGAAGATAAGTAGCCGGGATGCATTTGTATAGAACTGGAAGGGGGGAACGAGACAGTGGTGGAAAACAACACATCATTACAGGCTCACCTGGAATGGATTTCTGCACGTGGCTCAGAGTAAACTGACGCTGCAAGAGCAACAAGACGGCTAAACTCTGACTGCATTTATCAACATGTAAACACACCTGGTGCACAGATAACTCCTAAGCCTGACTGAACATGAAAAACTGGAAGTGATTGCGGAGACTGCACTGTCGGAATATCACCCAGCACTTTTCCTCCTATTGAACAGTGGTCTAGCTAAATTCATACGAGTTACCATAATTCTTGGGCGAAATACATGTGTACCGCGACAGGAACCAGGAGTTGCACAGGTGCACCAAGGAGAACGCAATTTTGGTGACAACCGCGGCGAAAACTAACGTGTACACAGACAGCACTTCCAACCCAGGAGGCAGGAAAAGCCTAGGGTAAACAATGTGAACAGCTTCCAAAACAGTGCATGTGGCAGCGGAAATCTGCAAAATGCGAAAGTATACCGCGATGCGAACCGGTTCGTTAGGAGGGACCTCACACGACCACCTCCGATACAGTACCGGTATTGACCATGTCAACAGTTCCACTGGCACACTGACTTCTCGAGGAACTCACATCGAGGGAGAAATAATAGCAGCAACAATAACAACCACCGAGCAAGGGCCAGCAATGAAGACAAGTAGGGAAATGTGTTTTAGGGGTAAAGTCAGCTGCCATGAACTTTGCCTCCCCAGAACAACACTTCCATGGTAATGCTTCAAAAAGTACTAATAAATAAGAGCAGCGGGTATTGTACAAAATTTATCAGAGTTATTGTACATATAAATGGTAACCTGTATAAAGATGTAACCTCAACCGAACATGTGATTCGTCTTGCCAACAGCCAATGCATGAACTCAGTAGTTGTGAAGCAACCATAACAATTAAAATCAGGGATCTCAAAAGCATCACCTCAGCAATAATAACTTATGAAATCACAGAAGACATAATTTTAGGCGTACCTTGATTATCGAAGCCGAACGTCATAGTTGAAACAGCCGACAACCCGCCGTCAATGACCGAACCATTAGATGTTGATCTTATCAGGCCCCTCAAAGTAAGCTGGAGGATGGTTCTTTAAGAGGGTAAAACTAAGGTTGCAGGCAGCAACAGGCCCTTCCATAAGAAATATTTTCCTTCTATTCTGAAGGAAACATTAAATTTGATGGGGAGGACTTGGAACACGACATTCAGTCTGGATATCATAAAGCAGGAATCGCCCCTCTTGATCAAAACAGAGTGATAGATTGGCTGCCCCATGAATGTACGCTTGGATATCCTTTACAATATGGTGAAGAGAATGTTGTCCCAGTCACTGCACGAAATAAAATAACAGACTTCTCAAATGAAATGTGGTACTATACCAGCGATGAAGCCAAAACAACAGGGAGAAAGAAGAGGCTAAATATACCAGCTGGGAACTGTGTTACTTTAGCAGACCTCGAAGAAGCTGATGATGATAATTCAGAATATCCAACTGAAGGTGAACATAACAGTGAGGTAAAAACTGGTATTGCAGGCATTCAAAATTTGAAGGAAGGTAACAGGGGTAAGGTAAATTTTTTTTATGATAAGGATATCAACGTGTATATAGGAAAGTTGACAATCGCCAGTCAAAAAAGTGCTCAGACATATTTGTGTTTCCCGATTGCCCAGATGAATACGATTTCTCAAGTTCTGATGTTCTTGCTGTTCTGAAGCCACCAACTGTGCGAAGGGGACGTTATGCCTTCAAACCAAACCCACTTACCACAGGTGATTTATGTAATGGTTTTTTTTTCCTGATTCAATGTTGATATAACTGTCTGTAGTTCTTTATCTGATCAAAGAATTAGGACCTTTAAAAAAAAATTGAATTTTAAACCATTAATTATATATTAAATTAAAGGGGCTGTTTTAGGTTTGTCACATTATATATATATATATATATATATATATATATATATATATATATATATATATATATATATATATATATATATATATATAACCACTGTCCCTATGCACCCAATTGCAGTTTTTAATTGGGGAAACAGTGCAAATTTGCAAATTAAACATGTATTACTTTTCACAACCACCTTGGAGGAATAGGGACACCAAGAAAAAAATTCTTATTTTTGGAGAAAGAGATGTAGCAATTATTCATTTGATGGCATGGATATCCTGTAATTAATGATAGTACATAAAAATATTACCACCAAAAAAATAAATTCTGAAATCAGATAAATAAAAGAAAACCATTAAAAAGTGTCCCTATTTGATGTGGGCGGACTCTCAGGGGAGGTGTCGAAGGTGACTTCGCCCTGTCTCTTACCCAAGACGGGCGAGTTAATGGGCCCGGCCGCCAAGCTCAGTCGAGTGCTTCGCTGGGGTCGTGGGCCGACTGCCTTCGGGGCATCCCTGGCGTCGCCATCTTGTGGGTGTTGCCGGTGGTGCGTTTCATTTCCCAAAACACTGATGCTAATAATGGTATGATGTGTTACCATTGTAATTTGCCAGATGTCAGCCCCTGTCGTGCACTTGCCCTTAATACAAAAACACAGATCTTACTCAGCATTTATGAGTGCCTGTCCCGTAATTGCAACATTTTACTCATAGAACACTGCAAGAGAGTGTAGGTTCCATAAAGACAATATTCTCTCTCTCTCTCTCTCTCTCTCTCTCTCTCTCTCTCTCTATATATATATATATATACATATATATATATATATATATATATATATATATATATATATATATATATATATATATATATATACATACACACACACACACACACTCATACATATACACACACTCGGCAGTAGGATGCTGTACCCAAAGTTAAAACATGAAACAAACAGAAATAATACATTCACACTGATGTGCGTCACGTGTCCCGTCCAAAGCACGTTTGACAGCCGCTGTTTCACCAAGCTGCACAGTAGGGACGTGCACTCGACGAGCGGAGCAACAAGTGCAGTGTAGTGAAAGTGCGGATGCAACGCAATGGAAAATATAGCACGTTTTGTCAGAGCACCCGCTGTAGTGTAGTAATGTAAAATAGATCATGTTTTTCAGTGACATCTTTTATGTAGGATTTTGCAAGTAATGTATAAATACAGGCTTTCACGTGTTACGTCATTTATGAAATGAAATAACCCCAGTGCAATTAAGAGTGAGTAAAGTTTGTTCTTCAGTGTTTCATTATGTATCATTCACAATGTTTGCCATACAAAATGTTATTTTTAAGATTTATTTATGCACGTTAAAGCACAAGAAAGGGAACGCAAAGGGTTACTATATATTTTGCAATGTTAAGAAAGTAGATCCACGTGGCCCGCCAAACTCGGCCAGCGTGCCACGGTGTGCACGTCAGTCAGCTACGAGCATCTCGGGAGTGTGGTTGAATGTTACCATGGCTCGGGTTTTGCGCAGCCTTCAACTTTTGTTTTTTAATCATTCAATCTCCATAGTTTTTAATTCACCAGAACCGTCGTTCTTTAGCTGCCCGAGACACCACCCCCTCTATGTCAGTGCTTGCAACGCCAGGATAAGTTTAAATCCTTGCACATTATTCTTATCAGCTTCGTGGCATTTTGACAGCGTTACCTCGCTGGCAGGTTAAAGCTGCGAAGTGTGATTATTTATGAATGTGTAGGCCTGAGAGCCTTGGTAAATAAGTTGAATGATTTATGCATTGAGAACTATTCATGTGGAAATTATTTCATGGTCTTCGGGCTCTTCAGGGCACATGCCCTTAGAATACCTGAACCTTTTTCTCCCCTTAATTCGTATGTATTTGCTTTATTCATAAATGTGCAAGTATCATGTGTGTAAATGCAGGCGCGTGGCTAGCCGATAAGTCACTGCATCAACTTAATCGGCGAGATTTTTGTATGCCACAATATTATGTAAAATGGGTGTACGAGCTGACCCGGACAGGCCACTGCGCACTATGCATTTGTAATAATTGTACTGCGCATTTCTAAGGAGCAGCAGTCCAGGATAGCATTTGTCGTCGGCCAAACGACCCTGGAGGAATCCCTCGTCTTTACTAACTCACACGACATTGTCCACGATGTTTGACACCTTGAGTAAAATAACCTTAAAATTTCACCGCTCCTTAAATCCTGCCTCTGACCACTGAGGCACCATGTCGCCATGTCAAAATGGCGCCCACCCTTAGTTGCTGATTCTGGAAAGCACGACAAACCAGAAATACTTTTTTGGCTTCAGGACGCCTACACGATAGTAGAAAAAGTTGCACGTGGTCATCGGGAAAAGTGCGCCAAAACAACAAAGCACTCGCCATTGGTCCAGCAGGGGCAAACATGGGTTGTGAGACGACCATCTTGCGGCAGCAGATGTAATATCACCAGCACAACACCCTGTCATCGACCATTGAGAACAAAGACCAGGAGAGCATACCAGCGCTTCTACTCAACCGTCTGAAAGATGCAGTACACATATTGGGGAAAGCAAAAGTCATGACGACCCTTGACCTATGTAGTTGGTGCACATTAACCGGAAGATCGTTACAAGACAGCATTCACCACCCCTGACGGGCGGCATTTCCAGTTCTGTCCAATGCCATTCGCACTGAAATGTGTACCGGCCACCTTACAACAGATGATGGTCTAGGTCCTCGATGGGTATGTCGGTAAAATCACACTAGCATACCTGGACGATGTGATCATCTCGTAGGAGAACTGGGAACAATGCATTAAACATCTTTCGCTAGTCTTGGAGCGCCTTGCCATAAATAAGCTTACATGTGAGAACCAAATGTGCTGCATAGGTAAATTGTATATAATTTTTCGGACATTTAATGGAAGAGAACAACAGGAGACCTATGCCGGAGCAACTCTCACTCATCGAGGAGTACGAACCGTCACACACCCGACAGGAGACCTATGCCGGAGCAACTCTCACTCATCGAGGAGTACGAACCGTCACACACCCGCAAGCAAATCTGCAAATTCTTCGGACTTGTGAACTGGCTCAGGGAATATGTACATGACTTCGCAAAAATCACCCCACCACTGACAGACCTGTTGTCGATGAACCGCAAATTTGTACGGACATCACAACATGAGCAGAGCTTTGTAGAACTGAAGCACAGTTTCCGACAATGCACCAACTTGGCCTGACACGATCCCACGAGATATCTCTATCTGTAGACAGATGCGGGCGGAAAAGGGCTGGGAGTCGGGTTGTTCCACCTAGGCGATGAACAAGAGAAACGGATCCTCGAGTATGCAAGTGCAAAATTCGGCCGTAACAAAGCACGCTACAATGTCAATGAAAGGGAGTGCATGGCAGTAGTGTGGGCAGTGAAACAATACCGAGTCTACTTAGTGTATTAACCTTCTTACTCTAAGGATGAAGAACCGGTGCTTGCTCTGGCTCCACACGATGTGTGAAGCCAGAATCCAATTCGTACGATGGCCCATGTTGCTTCAGGCATTCGATATCGAGCTGCAACATGTCCCAGGTGCTGAAAACCAACTGGCGTACCACCTGTCCAGAACACCAGGCACGGAAATAGCAATTAACGATGAAGAATGGGAAGACTTACTATAATCCACAAACGAACCAGCACGTCCCGATGAAATCGCAACAGCAGGATGCAGCTTCATGGAGGTAGAACCACACATTGATCAAGTAAAGGAGATCCTGAGCAAAAGTCAGCAAAGAGGGAAGAGCTAGCAAGAAGCAACAATGAATGGTGGCGCATACAGGAGGCCAGCATCGAAACGAGGCCGAAGCAACCGGAGGCACCATGGCGCCTGAACGTGCCAAAGAAGGCACGCAACCAAGTATAACAACAAGCACATAAGTGAAATTGCAGGAAACCCTAGAGTTGCACAGATCACCAGAAATCTGATGCAACATTTCTAATGGCCTGGTGCAACGAGAGACGTGAGGAGGCATGCAATAGAGTCTGTGATGTGCAAGGTTCAAGAGTAGGAGAGGAGATGGGGTAACCCAACAGCAACCCATGGTACCATTCGAGACTGTCTCCCTAGACCTGATGGGACCCTACCCCCGCACACCTACACGAAAACGATTTATCCTTGTAGTGAGTGACTCTCTCTCATGCTGTATAGAGGCATATCCAATCTCGAGTGCGCGAGCCCACACAATTTCACGTACATTGGAGACAGAATTTTACCCTTGCTGGGGCTACACAAAGCACTTGCTGATTAATAATGAAAGCCAGTTTACAGGTCGTCTTTGGCAGGACCGATTCACCAGAAGGGGAGTAGTGCTGCAAGCAACTGCCGTATACCATCCGAGGTGAACCCCACTGAGAGGAGAAACCAGGACCTGAAAACCTAATTGCATCTCCATGTGAGAGAAGATCACACTTCATGGGCAGCACATCTGCCGGCTGCAGGCAACATGTGAATGAAACCACATGCCGGACACCGGCAGAAATTCTGCAAGGACGAGAGTTGCCAGCACCTGGATAGTTTCGGAGCAGACAAACGGAAGGGGCAGGAGAGCCTAAAAACGCAGAGGCACATCAGCTCATGGGTACCAGCATCAACTCGTGCACCCTGCAGGATAATGGTCAGACAGTGAGTGTATGTCAGAGAACACAGACTGTCGAGCAGCATGAAAAAGAATGGTGTGGGATTCGCTCCAAAATGGAGTGGTCCCCACGAGATGTCGAAACCATTGAGTTATACGACCTGCCTGGTGAAGCTGAGCAACCAGAGGGTGGCAATACACAGGGACGACCGCCATCTCGCTATCGAGCCTTAGAACATGATCTTTCCAATTTACCCTTTTTTGGGAAATTCTATCATTCAAAGAAAATATATTCAGTTGTCCACTTTCTTCACTCCTATTCTTCACTGATCTAAGGAACTTCATTTCTGCTGATTTTATTTTTTTCCTGAATTGTACTTTATTTCTACACTTTCACTACCATGCATCAGAGCCGGTACAACCATTGTTTTATAAAATTTTAGTTGGGTCTCCTGTCGGACTTTACCCTTCTGTGTTAGTCAAATTATTCCACACATATAATGAAGTCTGCGAATCTTCTTTTTCATTTCGTCATCTTCATTAAAGGATAATTCCGAACCAAGGTAAGTAAAACTGGAGAATTGTTTTAACGGTTGACTGTCAATCACTATTTTAACTCTGATAGGATATTTCCCTTGCCATGCCATAACTTTTGTTTTTGTACGAGATAATTGCAAATTGTAATCTTTACTAACAACATTTAATATATGTATTGATTTTTGGAGTCCAACTTAATCTTCTTGTAGAACAAATTTATCGTCTGCCAATAACATAGTATTAATATATGTGTTACTACTCATTTTTATTCCAGGACAAAACGTTTCCTTCCATTTCTTAACTACGTCATCTATATATACATTGAAAAGTGTTGGAGAGAGACTACAATCTTGGCGAACTCCTTGGTTAATTGATATTTATTCTGTTATTTTATATCCCAATAATACAATTTTTGTCCTTTTACACATATCTTGGATATCTTTTGCATTATATTCCATAATTGCTCCCTATTTCCTTTATCGAAGGCTTTTTCATAATCAACAAAAGCGATGTAAGTATTTACGATAAATTAGCTTCTCTTCTCCAGTATTTGTTTGAGGCAAAATATGTTATCTATACAGGATCTTCCTTTTCTAAATCCACATTGTTCTTCCAATAAAAGAGCATGTGTTACTACCTTAAGCCTGTTGTTTATTATTTGTGCATATATTTTACATCCAGTATTTAAGCTAATTCCTAGATAATTACAACATGAACTTCCATCTCCTTTTTTTGAAAAGTGAAATGAATTTTGCCTTCTGCCATTCTTCTGGTACGATTCTCCTTTTCCAACATGTATTAATGAAATGTAAGTACATGAATTTTAGAATCATTCCCCCATATTTAATCAGTTCTAAATTAATGTTATCCAGCCCTAGAGTTTTTATAGTTTTAAATTATTTCAATGCTATATCAATTTCTTTAATATCAGTATAATATGTCCCCACAGCCTTTTCTTTCTCTCTGTGATTTCCATTATACCACAATTCTTCTTCAATTACATTTATGTTAGTGGTTGCCCTTTCCTCTTTATTAAGGTGTTTCAGAAGCTTATAAGCCATCACTTGTCTACCATGGACATTGTATTCTATGGAACTTGTTAATCTGTCCCATGATTCTTGTTTCAGCTTCTTTGTTATTGACTTAACCATATTTTCTTCTTCTTTTTACTCATTCTCATTTTCTGGGATTCGCTCTTGTATCATTTTTAAATATGATTTTTGCTTTTGTTTAACTGCTTCTGAAACTTCATGTCATATTTTGAGTCCTGTTTTTTTTCTTTCCGATGGCTTCATTTGTTGCTTTCAATATTGCTGGTGTTATAATTTCCCATTCTTTGTTGACGTTACTTGTTAGGTTTTCAAGTGAGTACTGTTCTAATCGGCTTTGGTATAAGTATCTTATTCCTTCATCTCGTAACAGATAAATCTTATAAACTTCTTGATCATTTTGTACATTTTTGTTCAACCTTTTCCTCCATTTAGGTAATGAACTGAATATACATCGCTACCCCTATGCACTCTGGTGTCTACTACATCGGGACCTCATATTTTACTGACCATCACATAGTCAATACTAGATTGTTGTCCTCTCACTTACCCCTATGCACTCTGGTGTCTACTACATCGGGACCTCATATTTTACTGACCATCACATAGTCAATAATAGATTGTTGTCCTCTCACTGTCCATGGAAACTTACTATCCTTTTTTCTCAAAAAAAAATATATTACTGGTAATCTTTTATTGATTGTAGGATGCGAATTGTAAATAATTTACCATTTTCATTTAACGTGGATTCACCTCTATTTCCCATTACTACTGGAATTGTGCTGTTTCCTACCTGATCAGTAAAGTCACCAGTTACTATAAGGAAATCTCTTTTACAGATATTATCTGTCTTTATTTGAAGGTTTACATAAAATTTCTTCTCATTTGTTTTCTTCTGGGGCATATACAGCAATCAAAGTTAGGTTTCCTCTCTCTACTGTCAATCTAAGAATCAAAATCTTTTCATTTATAATGGTGTAACTTACTATTTTATTTTTCCACTAATATTGCCACTCCTGCTGCAGCTCTTTATCCTCAGACAACTCCACTATAAATCATTGTGTATTCATCATTTTCTTTTTTCTCTCTGTAATTACAGCAATATTAATTCCCTTTCTATATAGCTCTCTGTCAAGATCTTGTTCTTTATTTTTTATACTTCTTACATTCCATGTTCCCAATTGTTTATCTTTTGTTCTTGCCATTGTCATCATCGCAAAATCCATCAGAGTTTTTCTTCTTCCGAGGTTTATAGGTAATATATGTTTTTCTGTGGAAGGGTTACCAGCCCTTCGCACAACCTCCAACCTGGAGGACCAGGGTCTCTTCTGTCGGGGTTAACATACCTTAGTTGAGGAGACCTAGTTTTAAGGCGCCAGGTACTCGCCCTCACCCATCCCCATACGGGGTAGGATTTGCTGGTTACATTGACAGGTAGACTGTCAACGACAGCATTTCTTGAGTTTTAACAGATGCACTTACTCAACATCAGTGCATCCCTCAAGGCTCCACAACCAGCCATTTACCCTCCTTTATCCGGGCTTGGGACCAGCACTAGGAAATCTGAATTATTCCAAATTCTATCAATTTATATCAAAGAATGAAAGAAACATTGAATGATCACATAGTGTGTTTTCATAACTATTTTTATATTGTTGGAAATAATTATGCTCAACAATTGATTAATGATATTACTAATCTTCGTCGAAATGAGTAAGTATATAATTTTATTTCAAATTTACAAAACATCTGTTTTATTAATCCAAGAGTTGTGGCAATCATCAAAACCCAAACATTTTACATAACTTTTATCTCCCTTAGTTTTTAAAACTTTTTCAAACAAATATTCATCAGAATAGTTTGTTTTCATGATTTCATATTCATAAAAACTTCCTTCTATTTCTTCTCCTATAGTATCTTTCAGTTTGAAAGTTGACAAACCATAATTTAAAACTTTGTAAATAGTAAAACAATTCTGTTGTCCAATTAGCAGTATACCCATTCTCAAAATTTTTTTTTCAGTTTGCTCACACGGATCACGTCTCCAACTTGTATTTGGTTTTTGTAAAATCAAAACAAGTGGTTTGTTTAGTTTGTAAAGTATAAACACTCAAATTGAATTGTGAATCTACATGTGTTTTTAAAGCATACGCATTAGTGTCAAAAAATTTTATTTAAAGATTTGAATAACTGTTTCCCGAATATATCTGCCACTTAATAACATAGAAATTATATCATGAAACTTGAAACCTCTCAGAAAAAGGTGCAATACTATTAAACATAGATGCTCACATATAATTGGATTAAAATTCTGAATTCAATCCTCATTGTAATAAACATTTATATCTTTGAAATAATTAACTAAATTTGTAGGAATATTACCTCCAAATGAGTCGAAATAGAAAACATTGTTATTTTCTTTGAAATAGCAAACCCAGCAAGTGGCTGGATTTTTTTAAATGTCAAAATTAACCACAACACATTCATTTTTGTGCATACTTTTCAGTAATTCGTCAATGATATAAACACTTCTGAAATGCTTTATATTTAATAGTTTTACTTATTTTTCAATATCAATAATGGAGCTAAATAGTTTTTGCCTTCCTCTTTTGCAACTAATCCTTTTCCAACCTTATTTTCCATTGCTGAATTATGACTTTTTTTGTTCTTCCAATTCTTTTTTATTTTTACTAACTTGATCAAAAGTACAGTAAACTGCACTACCTGCTCCTATTAAACCACAGTGTCATCTAAAGCAGCAAGTACAATGGGAATAATTCCTTTACGATGTAAACCACTTCCAGATTTTTTGGTCATCTTTTTTACTGTTGGTAATGATAAAGTTTATTTGAAACTTTTGCGTTCTTTCAATTTTTTATTTTTTTCTCGTAACTTGATCATCTGTTAAAAATTTATCTATACCCAAATCTTTTAATTCCTCAAAGGGAATATCAAAAGTTATGTTATCTTATTAAATAAAACATTTTAATTCCCCAACCTAATTTTCTTTCTGTACACATTGTTGAGGCAATGGCAGCAGAAGCAATTTTTTCTCCAATCCGAGTATTTTTTATCTAACATGATTCCTGTACCTTCCTTTTGTAAAATTTTATCAGCTTCGTGACTAGCATCTAAATCTTTATGATCTCTATAGGCAATATCATGATATTTGCATGCTTCATCTAATTTATTTATTCCTGTATTGCCTCTTTTGAATTTTTCATTTCATTTTATAATGGTCCACAATAATTATAGCCTGGCAAATGCATTTCAGGAAGATTTAAAATGTTTAATGCCCAATTTATTATACCCTTGCCATGATCTTCAGAACTCCAAAATGTGTGTGGAATTACATTAAAAACTCTTATAAAATAAGGAATACCTTTTGGATTATTAACATCAAACTCAGAAAATTTATTGTTTTTCACTATGTTTACTTTTTCATTATAACTATTATTTCCAGCATTTTCTTCACCATGAATAACTAACAATCTATCAATTAATTTTCTAACATCATACATCCAAATATATTCTTTTGGTAACGTATAGTATTTTTTTACACCATCTCCAAATATTAAAATCATCTAATGTAAATATCTCTCTTCGGTTGTGTTTGAATCTGGTTTTTTTATATAGTCAAGATAAATTGGTCCAATTATATTAATCCACTTCCAACCACTATTGGATTATTCCTATCCTCATTAGGAATATATTTTTGAAATACAGCATTGGTTAGTAAAACAATTTCTAAGGTAATTAGTAGTGCATTTACCCTCAAGATCTCATTTTTTTGTTAACACATTACAAAGTCCTGGAGTTAAGAAATATTCTTTATCCTTAACAAATAGTGTATCATTATTCATCGTAACTTTTGTATCACCAATGTAAAAATTTTCTCCAACTCCACGTAAACCATATTTTTCATTAATAACAGTTATTCTTTTAGCAATTTCTATTCCGAGATTTATAGTAGAAACACCTGTTATAGGTGGTAAATTTTTCAATGGTACAATTCCCATTTGCTCTCCCAAATTAGGAGATTCTTATTCTGTAAATAATTCTCTTTCAAATGATGTAATGAAATAATTTACCCATTGAGATATCTGCTTGGCTTTATTAGAGATAATGCAGAAATTTCTTGGAAAGGTGATTATAAAATCACTGTCTGTAATTCATCTGATAACAATTGTTTATATGTATACGAGGACAAGTTATGCCGATCCACGTAGAATTGATATTAAAAAATTTGAAATTATGTAGCCTTGTGTTGAATATGAATCGAACATGGCCATTGAAATTAAAGAAAAAATATATAAAGAACCTAAAATTCTTATTAGTTATAATTATTGGCAATTTTTAGAAAAAGAAGTACCTAAAAGAAAAACTGTTTTTAATTTTGATATAAAAGATCAGTTTAACAATTTACAGTTTGATATGCCTGATTTTGCAATTGTAGGCTTTCAAACTAAGATAAAAAATTGTGCTGAACAGTATGTCCATGCTGCTATGTTAGATCATTGTAATGCACGAAATATTTATGTTAAAACTGGAAGAAATGAAGTTTTTCCAAAGGTTAATTGGAATCTAGATTTTGAAAAGGGTCTTTGTAGCAAACAGTTTCTTGCTTATAATGATTTTAAAAATTGAAAAACCAAACTAGATTTCGACTATAGAAATCATGATTTTTATTATAAACCTACTGCGTGAACAATGATGGTAAAATAAATTTTTATTCATTGTGGGGGTGAAGACCATTATATGTTATTGATTGTTCATATAGAAAAACAACTGTAGTTAAAGATAAAACAAACACTACAATTTGTGCTGATTTTAATAAAGAATTTGAAGAAGCAGGTACCATTTGTGATGTTCTAGTTAGCCAACGGAATTTAACTTATGATTATTTGAAAGAACAGATTACTGAAGATATATAAATTTTTAAGTTTATTAAATAGAAGAACCAACAAATTAGTTTGATATTTTAAAACAATATTTTAGATTTATACTTGAGTGGTTTCATTAAATTTTTTTGATCAAATAAAAGATCATTTTCATATTTTAAATAAATTTCTTTTCTTTATAAATAAAAAAATTCCTTTGTTGCCTTGCAGTTTGATAAACATTTTAAAAGGTGATAGCGAGTCAAAAATCCCTTCCTATAGATTAGATAATGCATCTGAAGATCTTAAAAATACACTTTACAAATTTCATTCAAATTTACAAAACTTACGATTAACCATTTTAGAAAATATTGACGATAAACGACCTTCGAGAAATTGGTGAAAATCTAGAGCAAATAGAACAAGTTTAAAAAAAAAATGAATAGAGCTTCGAATATAAAAAGTAAAGAATAATAAGACAAAATTCCATTTGATTTTTACTTAACTTGCTTGATTTAGATTGCTCGCTTGCAAAATTGACATTTCTAAAAATGTTCACTCTTTGTGCTGGGTTCTTTAAAGCCTTATTTACAAGCTAAAATCATATTTTTGATGAAATTCCAAGAATTTTCATCAATTTTTTGTGATATTTTTTTGACTAATTGATTTGCTTGCAAATTTGTATCTAATTAGATTGATTTTAGAGTAAAATTTGCGGTAAATTTGAAGAGATAAATTATGTCTCCAGAAAATCTTGAAAAAGTTTCTTGAAAGTGAGACATTTGATTGAATTTTAGTCAAATTATTGAGTTGTGCTAGGATCTGCAATAGACATCCACTGAATTTATAAAAAAATGTTTACATATAAACACAATTGACCCTTTTAAAAAAATGCTCAAATAAAAGTGGGACAAATAAAGTTGACACAAACAAAAATGTTATGCTCGAAGCTCTACTAACTTTTAAAAAATGTCTTCTATATTCTCAAAATCGTCCCCTATTACACAAAGTATAAATTTATTGTTGATATATTTGTAGTGTGTTAATTATAAACTTCGTACATTTCGACGTAATTTTTAAACTGCGTCTTTGATTTCATTAGAAGCATTATCTATTTTATAGGTAGGCATAGTTTTACAACCATCTTGAAAAAATTTATTAAGAGAACGAAAAAAGGAAATTCAGATTTAACAACAATTTTTTTTATTCAATCAAATAACTTAATACATCTAAAAATTGTATTAAAATATTGAAACAGTTTCTTGTTTAAGTAAAATTGTTTACATCCTCCATTTAATAAAATAAAAAATTTATATATCTTCAGTAATCTATTCTTTCATATAATCATAAGTTAAATTCGTTGGCTAATTAAAATAACATTACAAATTGTATGTGCTTTTACAGCTTTATCAAAGTCAACACTAAACACTAATTTTTATATTTGTTTTTTTTTCTTTAACTATAGTTGTTTTTCTATATAAGCAATCAATAATATACAAAGGTCAATAAAGTTCATTATTTCTTTATACAATAGCCAGTTTTGTTTTAGAAGTTCTAAAATCGTTATAAGCAAGAATTTTTTTTTCACAAAAATTATTGCCTATATCTAGATTCCAATTTTATTTTGAAAAAATTTCATTTCTACCATTTTTAACACAAATATTTTTCACATTACAGTGATCAAACATAGAAGTATGCAGATACTGTTCAAAACTATTTTTTTCTATTAGTTTGAAACCCTACAATTACAAAGTTGGGCATGTCAAATTGTAAATTATAAAACTAATCTTTTATACCAAAGTTAAAAACAATTGTTCCAGTAGGAACTCCCTTTTTCTAAAAATTGCCAATAATCAAAACTAACAGGTATCTTTGGTTCTTTGTATATTTTTTCTTTAATTGCTCGGCTGCTTGTTCTATGCCACCCGTGGACCACTGCTGACAGACGCACGTAGACATGCTGGATGCGTACAGCCTGATGTGTGTACATAAAGCTGTCAAAAAGGTTGTTTGCAATACTCATTTTGTTACACAAGAATTTAAGTACTGCAGCACTGACAAATCATCTGAATTTTACATACTTTTTAGGGAAATTTTACTTTGAGATCAATAATACGCAGAATTTTGAATTAACCAAACTCCAAAGTATATAAAATCCCATTCTTATGGTTGTGGACTATTAACTACTTTGATTTACATAGAATTTCGAATTAGCAATGTCTTACTGTACTTGTTGCCACAAAGTCTTGAATGTGTTTTCAGGTAGTAAAAATCAAAGCTTAGTTTAGAAATTAAATTGATTTTGGAAAATATTCTATCTGCATCAAATATAATTGTTACACTTGAGCAACATATGTGAACTTTGAATGAATAGTGCAATAGGGGTTGATGACAAGATGGAGATTGTTGCATATTCACCATTACGATGCAGATGTCTCGCCATGGAAAAACAGGACTGAGCACGAAAAATACTTAAAAAAGACAAGCAACCTATGGATGAGAAATCAAATTTATATATATATAGAGAGAGAGAGAGAGAGAGAGAGAGAAAGAAAGAGAGAGAGAGAGAAAGAGAGAGTGTGTGTGTGTAATTAGTTGCTCTTCTGTTTTTTTACTATTCCCTCTTGGAATTTTCCAGTTTTGTACACATATATTAATTTTCTCGTCCATAGGTTCCTTGTCTTTTTTAAGTAATTTTTTCGTGCTCAGTCCTGTTTTTTACATGACAGATATCTAAATGTTTTTATTTAATACCTAAAAGCAGTGACAAAAAGTTTAAGCTCTGTAACACATTGTTAATAACTTGCAGATCTCTGTTCTTAACATTCACAGATGTAATACATACAATCATAAATGCTGAATAATTATTGTACATATATCTTCCACCTAGATCACAAATCAATACTTGTCTCAAAAGCAGAAACATTACAGTTTAAATACAGCCAACACTATAGTCTCAATATAAACAAAATGTAAGTTGTTGCAAACATTTACTAGTGAACAATTTATAAATACTGCACACATACTAATGATGGGAAAGTAAATCACATAAAGTATGTTAGCTACATGCCAGTACAGGGTTTACATACTGGCACCAAAACTACTGTACTTATGTTCAATAAGGACCAACGATTGTGTAGTTGTTAGACTACTTGTCTCCTATCTACGTTAACAGGGTTCGATTCCCGGCAGTCACTCCCAGATTTTTGTAAGTGGGAATAATGCAGGACGATGCAGCTGATGGCTGGTTTTCTCAGGGATCTCCCATTTCCCCAATAACTCACTTTGGCGCTGTTCCATATTCACCTCATTTCATCCTCATTGGCTCTCAAGACCTTAACATAAAGAGTTACCCAACACTCCCGTATATTCAATACAGTGACATCATTCATAAACAATTTTGGAAGGAGTTTGATTGCCTTACAGCTAGGGGCATGCACTTTGGTTGTTTATTTTCATACAGAATTCGAGATGGTTATTCTTAAAAATCGGCATTATTTTTTGATAAAAGTGGTGTTATTTTTAGTTAATTAACTACGTAAATACAAAAAAGGACAATAATGGTAACAGTTTATAAAATGAGACAAAGACTAAAAACGTGAACTATAAATTTTAAGTTCATCACTTATTGGTTTTTTTTATTTTCAATGTGCTTTATGCACAAGTCTCTACGGTCTCAAGTTACTGAAGCATTGCAAAATTTACAAAATATAGTTTTATCAACACTTAAATACAAGTCCTGTTTTGAAAATTCTGCCACATTTTAAAAAGAAAATTTAATTATTCAAAGCGCCCATAAATTCACACAAAACTAACTTCACCCACACACCATATCTGATAGCCCAAACCGGAACAGGTGGCAAAATATTTATTTGTTGTTAGTCGCAGGCCCACTATGTTGCAATATGACCACCAGAGCGCTTTCACAGCATTACTTTTGATAGCCGAAACCACGGAAAAAATTAACAGTTACTACCAGCATCGCTGAACAATCTGTATGGATTTTTGTTATTTAACCTTGGATTACGTGCACAACGTAAACAACAAGTGATTTTGTTGTTAACTTATGTTATTGTTATAATGTTTCTGTAGTAAAACCTCGTTCATTCGAAGTCAATTAATTTGAAATCATATATAATTTGAAGTGTTTATTCGCCCCCAAACGGAAGAATATGATTTTGTATGCTTTTAAGTTTGGTTAATTCAAAATTCGCCTTTTATGTAATTCGAAGTTGGATTTCATCCAAAAGTGTACGTGAAGCTCAGATTAATTAATGAAAGATATAATAATTATGATATTAAACATGCACCGCCTACACTGTCATGGGTGTGCGCACGTAAATCAGCAATGGGTGGCGACACGGCAATCAGCTGACACAGCCACTGCCGCCGCCCGCCACAGTGATGTCATTGATTGTGCCAAGAGTTTTCACGTCTGTAACTGGTTTTCATCGCCTCTTCAGCCCGTGAAGAGATGAAAAAGATGCAACAGCTAGAGCCACACACTGCACGTGAAGTTAGCGAGAGTAAACCAAAGAAAATTCCAGGCTGCCTGTTATGACAGTTGCGTTTTACAAGGACGGGGTGTTTTGTTTGGAGCAAGAGGATGAGAATGCAGATGATAGGAAGATGTACAAAGTGGGAAGGGAGATGAATAACAGAGTAAAGGTATGGAAGAGAGCTTAGAGAGGTGTCAAAGTACATAATGCGGGGTTTAGAGGGGGGCGGGGGGAAGCTCGGTGTGGGCATAGCTTGATGTGTGAGAGAGGAATGGAGAGTAGCTGTGTAGAAGTGGCTGGAGGATAGAAGGACGAAGGGAGCTTAATGATGTGGGCAGCGTGGCTAAGGCAAGGGATGATGGACAGCCGGTGGAATAGTAGACTGAGACCAGGGGAGGGGAGCAGAAGATGAAGAAGGGAGCGACAGAGGCCAGACCCAGCTAACCGAGGGGTGTTGCTTGACACAAAAACCGCACAGCACTTGGCTCCAGTGCCTGGCTGGTTTGCCAGACAGCATGTGGTTGAGAACTGGCAACAGCACTGTCCCCCCCAAACTCAAAAAATATCCACTACCTTGCAGGGCTCCTTAGCCATCCCTCCTTTCTAGTCGCCATGCTTGGGAAAAAAAATTCCCGCAGGCCCACGAGCATAAGGCATCCCGCTTTCAACTTTATCAACATTGGACGGAAGTGCATTCATAGTAGAGGGAGCAACAGGATATTGGCTACCACGGCTGCAGGCTTTAACCAAACTTTACCTTATTTTTTTGTTTTTCATATTATGGCGTAGTAATTAAATGCGACAATTACAACACCCATATTTTACTGCATGTGTACATATAATTAATGACCAAGATAAATGCAACAAACTTATTTTTTGGACAATTTCCTTTAAATTTTTGCATTTTTTAAACCCAAAATTTTAGGGTTCCCCAAAACAAGGTGTTAACTTCAAGAGGGTAGCTATTCCCGGAGCCATAGTTGTGTTTACTTTGGAAAGAGAATATGTGCATTTCTTTGACACACAAACTTTCTTTTTAATTAGATAATTCAAAATTATGTAATCCGAAGTCGAAAAATTAGGTCCCAAGCACTTCAAATTGAGGTTTTACGTATTTGTGACTTAAAAAGGTTTTTTTTTGTCCAACTTTTGTAGTATTATCACGGAAAATTAAAAATGGGGTTTGTTTTAAAACACTAAAATTCACAGAAAAGTTAATTTTATCGGAAATGTGAATTTTGCATGCCCCTACTCATCACAGTTTTACAAACAAGTATCCCAACATAGTTTCGAGATATGAAAAACAAACAACACAATGAAACGAACATAACCATGGGGTAACAATAATTTTATATACAATATTTACGATTTGTATGTACATTGTAAAATACATTTTTCAAAATTGTGAGGACACAACAAAACTATTCCATAAAAAAATTGCACAACGGCATATGTGCAATTACTTGCAACATGAATTACTCAACACTTTTGAAAACAGAAACACAATGTACCAATAAATATGTTGTTAATGTAATTACTTACTGCTCAGATTATTCATGAAATTTAGTAAACTGAAGAATTCGAGATAATTTGACATTACTTATATGTATGTTTAAAAATAAAATTGCAAAATGAGTATATACTATCAGTCAAACTCACTAACCACTCCAATTCTTAAAAGGTCTTTCTACATATCTACACAAAACAATTTTGTTGAAGTGAAATTTTTAACTAGGATAAACTAACAAAGTAGATCAACATGACAGCTTCGAACAATAGTCACCAGCCAAATGTGCATATAAAATGGCTCAATATCTACAAATGAGAACATGATTAAAAATCGAATCTTACAAATTTGGTACAAATATCGCTACGTCTTTCAACGACTTCTGGTGCCAAACGTCCACAAGGAATCCTCTGCGATATTATTTGCATTGCATAAATAACTTATTACATTTACACAAGTCACATGCGCAGCACATTGTCCAAGCCAGCCTACATGTGAAGGTAAGAGCCAGCGGGGCGAGACGCACTCCTACCAACACCAGCACTATGACACGGACGTAACGTCCAGCACGATGCCATGCTGCCGCAACTGTGCTATCAGCAGAGAGTTTGTTCTTTCTAGTTCCTCATTCTGCTGCCGTAAAACCTCGTTATCCATTATCATCTGCTCTGAAACCTTGACGCGCTCCGCCAGTCGCTGGTTTGATGCCCGCAGGTCTATTATGTACTCGCATGCCTTAGCAAGGATCCCTCCTTTACTCTGCAAAGCAAGACACGCCTATCATGAAATGTGGGGTTCCTACTGAAACTAAACTGTGCAGTATATTTACTGCATAACTTATACAAAAATTAATATTCAACACACTGCAACTATTCCCAATAGCAATAACATTTAATACACTGCCAACTCCCAAAAAAAAATGTGTACATACATAAAACAAAATATTTTACACAAACTGTGAAAGCAACCCACTAACAAAATACTGGCACTGTTACCAATAATCAACTGCTAACACCTACCAACACCCCAATCAACCACTCTCTATGACTGTACATGGCAATTAAAAAACCCAGCCGTAAACAGTGTACATGTTCGTGGTCTCTGATGACTCTCAGCTGGCACCACACACTTCAGAGGCAAGGCTGAGTATCATAATCGTTCGTAACTTGTATTTCGCACACCAAGTATAGACCCCTCCCCTATCCTACATACTTCTCCAGAAAACAATGGAGGAAGCCCTCTGTAAAACTACATTGAAGAGACTGAATTTTTGTGTTTTATTTATAGAAGTATTGTTTATAGAAAGGTGATTGGAATGTGCTGAATTTCTCTTGTGCAAAGAATTTTGAATCTACAGTGATATCTCTTAAATATGAACCTCAAGTCATCTGAATTTTTTGCAGTTTGTAATAATGAAGTTTGTATTAACAGGTATTTGCAATTATTACAAAATCTCAAAAATTTTTTATGTTAACTCAGTTATTTAGCATATGACATACTTCCACCAGAATTACTTTTTTTTCTCAATGGATTTGATATTACAGTGTAATATAAATAAAAAGTTTTTTTTTATTTTGCATTCAAATTAAAATTAAATTCCCTAGCTCACTGCAAAAAGAAAGAACACAACTTTGTATTAACGAGGTTTCACTGTTGTCGCTGCTGAAAATAAATCGCACTCGTTATATTGTACATAATTTCTAAAAGAAAGTTATTTAAAGATTTTTTTTTCTTTTGAGCATATACACACACAGTGGCTTTGAGGCCACTATCGAAGAAAATAATTTTCATACAAAAGATACACCACAATTCTTGTTTTAAACACGTATTACGTAAATAACCAATTTGTAAGATTCAAATTTAGTTTCTCAATTTCAATTATTAAAAGCATTTATGATTAATGAAAGTACTTGGTACATAGGGACTGAGACAATGATATCATCTCTGAGACTTGGAATAATATAATAGCTCTCGTATGTTTTCATTTTTTTTCTCCCTAATATATGTAATATTGAAGAGTTTACAAAATGCTGTGTTAAAGGGAGAAATAGCGAAGCGAAGTATAATGAAGTTTCTTAGCGTGTTGTTTTAAAAGAAGGAAGACTATTTGTTTGTTAAGCAATAGAAAGTGCCTTGGGTCTTATACAATTCTGACCAGACCAAGCAAAAATGTTGTTATATAGAGGTATATGTTTTAAAAGACCCACAATATAAAGGTTTTACTGTAATAATTTTGCAGTTTTTCTATTCTGCATTACAACTTTTCTTCTTATTACCTATGATCTAAACATACAATTTGGGTCCTGTAAAGTTGCTCACAATTTATAAAAATATTACACAGTGATTATACATAACAATTAGCACACTATTGGAAACAAATATTTTTAATGTGTATATTCAAACATTACTCTCATATCAGAAAATAATAACAATTACAATCACAAAATTTTGTTATATTTGATGCACAGTTTTTAATTTAGTGCACAAATGCCTCATATCAATAGTGCAGTAAACTGTTAATTCTAAAAATATCTATGGTTCCCAGGAAAATACTTGTTATTCCAAGAATTTTTTCAATGAAATTTGTTTCATGAATGGTTCTCCACAAAAGGGTTGATATTTCAAAAAGGTTACTATTTCAGGGACACTAGAAAGAAGAGTTTACTATACGTGTATGTAATCCTATCAACAGCATAATGTTTGTTTCTGACAAAACTGACAAGGTACACACAGTTGGTTTGTCACTTGCCTTTCACCTGTGACACCCCAAGACGTGAGGGTTCCTCACGTGCGGAGTATAGAGAATACTTCTATAGTGTGGGGCTTTCTCGGGGTGCTCCTATGTTCTCCCCCATTTTCATTCTACTGCACTTCCACTCCCAAAGTCTCATATCCATTCTTTGGGCTGGCTGGAGCAACAGGGCCCTGTTCCATAAAAGTATAAACTAATATTTACAAGTGAATTTACTTTAATTTCAACAAATATATAGTGTTCCAGAAACTGTAAACCTGTAAATTTGTAATTATTACTCCATACATTACAAGTTACAAGTCTACTCTTAAAAATTACAAACATTTTGTTCCACAAAGGTACTATAAGTACTTGAAGTTTACTAGTAATTTGTAACTAATTTTCTATAGGTAGCGACAAGATTTTGTGGTGTTATTTTAAGGGGACTTTAAAAATACTATATTTCTGTGTTATTGGTTTTATTATGAAAGACTTGTAAACGGAAACTTTATAACTGAAATTGTGCATTATTAGAGCCAAAATTAGAGTGTGTTATTTTCATGCAGATTTAATTACTAAAAATTGATGAACAGTTAATAACAATTTATCCTGATATGCTTAATTACTTTAAAATTTTATAATGTTTATGCAAATGTATAAACAAGAGAAAGCATTTTATTTGAACTAATATTGTGCAGAGAAATACCATACAAGGAAAAAAAATTACTTTTCAGTGTTTTAACTTTTTTTTTTTAACTCTTGTGGAAGTTCCAATAGACTGTGTGGATTTTATAGGAATATCTTCAGTATGGTTTTATAGAGAAGAAAACCACTAACATGGAAATTGAACTATTTTTATATTTTCTTTTACAATTTTGCTATTCTCATTAAATTAAAAATTACAACAACGTAAAATTAACTTTTTTCTTGCCATTAACTGAAAAATTAATTTTTTTTTATCACTTGGTTTCTACATACTTTGGTACAAATTGCTGGTCATGGTTTCACAGGTAAAATAATATGTTTTGGTTAAATTTTATTTTATTTTGTTTTTTAACTTAAATTTTGGTGTAGGTGGAGTACTAATTTTCATTTCTATGCTTGGCAGTGTATTAACATTGTAGGGCTGCAGATTATGTATTTTTTAATAGTTTTTATAATTATTATTAAATCAGATTTTTCCTCTGCAAGTGAGTGTAATATTTTTTTTACTAATTTTTACGTACTCCTGCGTAAGTGGAAGGGTGATGGGCATTGTGTCAATGATGCACGTTCTGGACGACCTATAATCTTGACCGACAGTAATCCCAGAATCCTGAAACGTGAAATTGTCACAAACAGGGCAAAACCCATGGCTACCATCCGACAGGTGTTTCATGCAACAGGAGTATTGGTTTCCACTGGAACATTGCATACAGAGGCCCACCGACTTGGATACTTCGGAAGAGCAGCTGCACATAAGTTCCATATCACGACGAGCAATACAGCTCGGCGACTCAGGTGGTGTTTGGACCGTCACAATTGGACACTGGAGCAGTGGAAATCGGTTCTGTGGAGTGATGAGTCAAGGCTTACATTATTCCGGTCCAATGGACGTGTATGGGTGTGGCGTCTACCTGGAGAACTGCTTCTGTTGGAGTGTATAGTGCCAACTAGGAAATTTGGTGGTGGTGGAGTGATGGTGTGGGGCTTTCATGGCCTTCGGCGTAGGACCGCTGGTGTTTGTCCTTGGTAGCATGAACACACAGGCCTATTGTAACATTCTGGATAATGAAATGCTCCCAACATTGTGGCGTTTTTACGGAATGGACTTGTGTTACTTCCAGGATGACAATGCCAGGTGCCATGTTTCAAGGGCTACTATGTAGTGATACGACAACAATGTCCGCAGATTGGACTGGCCAGTCCACAGCCCCAACCTCAACCCTATAGAACATCTTTGGGACAAATTGGATCGCCGTGTGAGAGCTTGTTAGGCACAGCCAAAATCCATTGCTCAACTCATGGAATGGTTGCAAGAGGGATGGCGACGAATCCCCGTGGATGTCCTGCAAACACTCGTAGAGAGCATACCAGATAGGGTGGCTGCTGTTATAGCTGCAAGAGGTGGACCTACGAGATTCTAACAGGGTGACAACCACAGAGCAAACATTGGGAACAGGTGGCCAATTACTTTTTTGTCAATAGTGCATATGATTGTTTATTGTGTTGCCCTAGACAACAGTTCATTTTAAGAATTTAAACAGTGTTATAGCACAATAGTTAAACTTATTTTTCCTCTTTGGGGTTCTTTTTGTGGTAATTTATATCTTGTGATAGTGAGGTCTTGATGTATTCCAAGATGCGCAAATTACATCTTATCACATATGAGGTAATTTGGCATCTTTCTTGGTATAAAGATTGAAACCTACACACATGATGGATGAGTTCTTCATAATGTGACATGCATACGTTGTAAATTTGGATAAAATTAGCTTGCTGGACCAAGTAATGGTATTCCAAGTTGGTAGGGAGCATGGTTTGCTGAGAAGTGATCCCACAAGGCACTCAAAATAGCTTTTGGTGCTTTAAGTCACCAACGCAGTTCTGTGGGCGATTCGCCTCCCTAGTACCATGATGATACCACCAACAAAGCCAGCCTTAAAAGCTTGGGTGTTGTTACCATAAGTGAGCTATGATTTCCTGTTTTGTCCTACATCTATCCTGATAAATGTTTGGAAGTTACGAAGGACTTAAAAGAAAAAAAAAACTCTTTTCATATATTTCAGACTTTTTTTGTGTCTGATAATTTTTTTTTTATATCTCTGGCTGTTTTTCAGAGTTGTATAGTGTACCGAATAATGAAGCTGCCATGATAGTTAAAGGGTTTTAGCAGTTGAATAAACTCTGAAATTTAATATTTTATTTGGTAATTCAACAAAACTTTATACTGAGAAGCAAATTTTAATATAATAAGTAATATCATAACAAACTTTGCACAACTTCAATTCAATGGCAACATGAAAGGTAATTTTACCTTTTGCCCTTGTCAACCCATTAAATTAAATTTGTAAGGGAGGATGTAGCAGCTAACACACACTTTAATTTGAACTTATACAAAGTAAGGATTTTCTTTGCATCTTTATTTATAATTTTACCAGAGTCTTATAAGTAGATTATGTTGTTTTCATTTCCCAGTTTATTTAATTATATTCTATCAGCTTATAGATTGTTTTTTCTTTATTTTTTATTCACAGTACATAGTTTGTTTGCATGCGTAGATATGTGTTTTCAAGTGTGCATGTCCAGAGAGTGGCAGTGAAATTTGAGATTTTGTTTTGTAAGTGTCAATGTTTTGTCTCATTACTTAATACTGCTCATGGCACCCACATACAATATTTATTTCCCATTATTAAATACTACATACTACATCGAGTCAAACGGTGGGCATTTCTAAGTACATTTATTCCTGTAAAATAATATAATCTAATACAAAATGGAATTAGATAGTTATAAATGTAATATTGTAATTTATTGATAAAATATAAATAAAAGTTCAATTTAACCAAAAGAAAGTACTCTAATGTTAAAACAAGTATAAAAGACTTGTGAT
Source organism: Dryococelus australis (assembly GCA_029891345.1). Classification (NCBI taxonomy): domain Eukaryota; kingdom Metazoa; phylum Arthropoda; class Insecta; order Phasmatodea; family Phasmatidae; genus Dryococelus; species Dryococelus australis. Next base: position 10,053,351 of record CM056995.1, on the reverse strand, counting down.
ACATGATATAGTCAGGAAGCAACAAATCAGGTCATGCGTAAAGAGTCTTTAAAAAGGTCTGATTCAAAATGTGTGCCAAAACCTCAAACAGAATATATATATATATATATATATATATATATATATATATATATATATATATATATATATATAAACCAACAAGAAAATTGCTACACACAAAGTTGAAGGCCTCACGAATAATAACATATTAAAAGTCCCTGGATACAAACCTTGTGCTGCGGCCACCATATTAGAAAAATGCAGCTAAACACTAGTTTTTTGGGTCTATTTTGGAAACTGCACTTTAGAAGAAATTACTTTTGACAAAAAATACTAGCATAAAAAGTTCTCCAAAAATGATTCTTATGTATTTTTTGCTATAACCATCCATTTTGTTGCAAAACGTGATTGAAACATTTCTAAAATATGCTAGCACCATGCATGAAGACAAATTATTATCTTCTACATCATAAATGTGTGCTCGAATCCCAAAAATGAACATGAATGAAATTGTGTACCATTTATATTATATTTAGAGCACGCTTTGGTTAATGTATTATCAGTAACTTGTATTTCTGGGATTACATAAAGTGACAAAAGATTTTCTTTAAAGCGAGTATTTGTAAGAATGATAATTTTTTTCTAAATTAAATGCCTAATTCAGGTACTTATGATATAAATGAATAAAAAAACAAAACAATTCTGGTAAAGTTATTTAACTAACGATCCCTCCAAATAGCTTTTTACCACTTGAAAACCAACTACTTAGCTAGAAGCAATTTATAAAAATGAATGAAAATTTTAATTTCCTTAAATTACTGGGTATCTTCATCTCACCATCAGAAAGTTTACTTGGTTCCATGCAGTTCATACATGACAGACCTAGGCAGACACTGCACATATCTGTGCAGCAGAGTCCAGATTTAGCATATTTACAGTTTCTTAAAGAGTGTGCTTTACATCCGCAAGATAAAATTTTCAGTAGATAGTGTGGTGCAGGGTCTTGAGTAGAGCAAACAGGCAGCAAAGCATCGTTATGTGTGGCCCATCCCCCGTCAGTAGGTTGTAGCATATTCCCTTTCCAGGGCGATCTTGCAGCTGCATCACTCTTTGGTAACAGTAAAGCGAGATTGAATGACTTTAAAAGCAGTTGTTTTGAAATTAATTGATTGTATCTAGTGACACCAGCTAAGAGCCGGCCACAGTCAGCCCATGGCGGTACTCGCTGCTAATCTAACATATGGTGGTAAACACGTGTACAGTGCCACTGCATGGACTTTCGCAAAACGAGATAATTGATTTCAGTGTACTACTATATATTTCTTTTTCACGGTTAAAATGTTTAAGTGTAACATGTTTTATTTCAGGGTTTGTGTAATGTTGATCTCTGAAATTTAAAGTGCGCGTGGCACCAAGGCAGAGACATTGATATTCAAGCGAAAACGGCTTCCAAAGACAATTTAATATTTACCAGAAAACACAACTTTGCATTTTGTCTGTAAAATTGTTTGATAACTTTTGGTGCCATTTCAGTTTGAAAGATAATATTTTACTTGGCATGCATAGCACTTCCGTTTGTGTGAACCCTGTAGGCAGTCATGATAGGTTCACGTGACCCCTGCTTCCGCGAAGTCGTCCTAGGAGAGCTGGCGAGGTAAGACGCTGTCACGTAAACACTACATACTTTTGCACCTATGTAGGTTTCCACAGTTAACTTTTGTATAACGGTTAACTTTTGCTTTGCGTACGTTTTGCCAGACATCCCCCGCATAATGCTATCCGCATAACTTAAATATTTACAGCCCTTGTGCCTTTTTGAATTTAAAGGAGATGAGAGGAGAAGATGTCGGAGAGGCCCCACGGCCCGCACAACTTGTGTATCAGGTGCCATCTGCCCATGTTTAGGGATTTTCATTGTAATTTCTGCTTAAGTGCGACGAGCAATATTAAGGGTAATGTGTACGTATAATTATTTTGAGGTGTCGCTATGTTCAATTGTTTTACGGCCACATTGCCCACGGCCACGAGGTAATCTACCACCAAGACCACAACTGCGCCATCACCACGTTTAGAAGGCTAATTCTTGTTCCATCTTGTATGCCTTAATGTATCTCAGGGTTTTATGTAATATTTTCAATAAGGGTTCCTGTATTTTTTATGTTTGATGCTTTTTGTTCCTGACCACACTGTCATTTCATGTATGTGTATTTTCACGCCATCCGGCATGTTAAGAGCTTTGGTATACATGCCTATCAAAGAAAACATTTTTGCTAATGCCTACATCCTTTAGGCCGGTAATTCTTGACCAAATTTAACGTGAAATAATGCGTTTTTACGCCCGCACACGTGGTCCGATAGGAACATCATCCAGTGGCATCAGCGCCATCTAAGACTACTTTCACACATCTGTGTTTATTTTGTCTGTTCATATAGGCCCCATGTTCATCAAGAGTTATTTGTGTGATTTTTGTGATGCGTAATAATTTTCTGTCCTAATCCGCTATGTGTATTAACAGTTGCCACACACCATGTAGTTCGGGGACGAGTAGGCGTTAGCAGCAAAGATAAGCGCACGTGTTCATGTTCATACTCCGTGTCCTGTCTCTGAGCAAAACCTATAGTCCATCCTAGCGGCTGTAGAGGCTGTTTTATCAGACACCACGGAACATCATCTGGGAGTGCACAAGTTAAGTAACATGCTGGGGGAAGCACCCACCGAAACTGGCTAGTCACACCCGAGTGTAAGCATCTCAATTCATTTTCTGGTACTGTGTAACATGGTAATAATGAATGCATCACAGTGTAAAAGCTGTAAGTTCTTGTAGTGTCAGTTACCTAGCTCCACCAAGTGTTTTATTTACAGTGTCAAGTGTAAAAGTCGTTTTGTAAGTACGAAGGGGTGAGATGAATGCACGGAACCCACAGCATCTCTGAGATCCCTTAGTCTCAAAGTGCGGTGTGTAGGAACCACAGCTTGTCTCACCTGACGGTGTCACTATTATTATCGCAAACTCTTCTAATTAATGGCTTTGAATAGCAACATACAAACAAAGTAGAAGTTTTCCCCTGCTGTACAAATTACTTTCTTAGATGAAGACTTACATGCCCATCCCAAGTTTGTGATCTTTCTACAGAAAACATGTGAAAAACATGTTCTGAATTGGATTTAGTGCATTCAAGACCTAACCTACTTCGGTGATCAGCGGACTGTCAAGAAAATTTTTGATCGTCTTTGTTCCCCATGGTCTATCAGTTCGAATCACGTGGCCTGTTTATAATCCTGTGCAGTGCTTGGTATCATCATTAGAGTGCACGTGGTTAGCATTTTAATCACATGAATTTTTGTTTAGAATTGTCTGGTATAGTGTGCTGGGTACAGGTTAGTATTTTTTCACATGTTTGTCTTCTTGTATTTTTCTCATGTTTCGCCGATTGCATTTGTGTTAGTGAGATGGGAAGATAGTGTTTCTGTTCTCACTAGTGGCTGTTTTCACCCACTCTTTATTTATTTTTTTTAAATTTGCGTTCAGTCATTGTTTTCTTGAAAATGGCAGAATTACAATGCTGCTTTTGCAGCTTTGCCTAGCCGAGGGTCGTCTTAAGTGAGCCTACGATCTTGCGCAAGTAGTCACAAACGACCTGTCAAAGCGTAATTTGTTTGTTGCAACCAGTCGTGACCTGTCAAAGGTTCGCAAATTAGCTGCTGCTGAGACCACTAATGAGAGAGTAGCAGTCGACCTAGAGCCACATGCTGCACGCTTAGCAGATTTTGAGAAGAAGTACTTCCTAGTAATGGCTACTGAAGATGCAATGACTGAGGGTTCAAAGGCAAGCGTACAGGCTTGGCGCCCCCAAAATTGGCGAGTTCGTGGGTAGCCTTACCGAAGATAACTCTACCTACCTTTGAGGGTGACCCCAGGTAATGGCCTAATTTCTCAAACCTGTTTACCACACTGGTTGAAAGTAATGACGACTTGTCGCCAGTAGAAAAACTGGCTTACTTGAAGACTGCACTGCATGGCAAACCCCATGGTATGATTCAGTCGCTGCCCACGTCAGATGCCAATTTCGAGGTTGCATGGAAATTACTTGTTGATCATTATGAAAACTAATGGCTTCTTATCAGTGTAAATGTTGAGGCCTTGTTACAGGAGCCTTCTGCTTCAGTTGACTCGCCCACCTTGTTGCATCATCTATTGTGCATTTTGAATGAAAATGTATCTGCATTTAAGACCCTTGCTGTGCCTGTTGACCAGTGGGATTTAATTTTGTTACCTATAGTGTGGAAACGGTTAGACACCTCTCTGCAAACACAATGGGAGATGACGCTGAGTACTGAACTGCCAACTCTGAAGGACTTATTAGTGTTTCTTGAAAAACACTGTCGAGCCCAAGAGGCTGTTAGTTCCAGAACTGCTAAAAGGTCTAACACACAGACTGTCAAGTTAAAAACCTTTACAGGCTGTGTATAATTGGAGACAGTCTTGTAACCAAGCATCTTCAAAATGCCTGGCTAGCTCTGTTCAAGGTGGATGCTGTCCATGTACCGAGATCCACAAGTTGTACAAATGTCCCAGTTTGTTAATCAAAATCTAAAGGAGCTATTTTCTCTTAAACAACATAAGTTGTGGTTGAATTGCCTTCTCAGCTTGCACCGTTCCTCTAATTGTCCATCATCGTCATCTTGTCATCAGTGTGGGGCACATCACCATAGTTTGTTACATTTCGAACAAGTCACCAGATAAATCAGAGGCTGCGTCTGCTCAAAGTTCCAAACCACAGTTGTCTTTAGTACTCTCTGCTGTTACTCCTTGTGTTTGTGCTTTGGTACCTGCTGTATTGTTGTCCTCTGCCCTTGTTCGTGTTCTCGATGCCTCCGGAACACCACAGGTAGCTCGAGTACTTTTGGACACAGCCAACCAGGTGAGTTTCATCACAGAGGGTTGCATCCAGAGACCTTCCAGTTCATGGGTTGTCGAACACTCAAGTCAATGTTGCCAAATCGTTCACATCTGTTGTGATTACTCCTCATGATGCTCCTGAATTACAGTTTGCTGTGGATGTGTTTGTGCTTCCACGCATAACCAATTGTTTGCCCAGTGTCAAATTATCCCAGGAAGTGCGCTGTTCTGTTGGCCACCTGAAGTTAGCAAATCCATCCTTTGACACTCCTGGGCCTGTAGACTTACTCATCAGTGCAGACTTGTTTCCTCAACTCTTAACTGAAGGTAAGATAGATGGCTCTCTTATAGCACACTTGACTCAGTTTTAGGGTGGATTCTCATGGGTCAGGTCGCACCAGCACAGTATTCATCCTCTTCGACATCATTTTGCATTTCCTTTTTGACCCTTGTCTCCATTAGAAGACATTATGAGGTGCTTTTGGGAAGTTCAGGAGTTCCCTCCAACAAAACATTGATCTCCTAATTAGGTGAAATGTGAGGACTTGTTCGTTGAACCTCATAGCCGGAATGAGGCTGGCAGATACATGGTCTCGTTGCCATTTTGCTCCCTAGAGCCTGAGTTGGGGTCATCAAAAGCACAAGCACTTAACAGGTTGTTTCATTAGGAGAGGCATCTTAATGAGGATCCACCATTGAAACAGAGGTACCATGAGTTTATGCAGGATTACCTAGCTCTTGGGCATATGGAAAAGGTTCCAGAATCTCAATTGTCTTCCTCGCCTCGACACCACTGTGTGATTAAGCCAGAAAGCTCTACTACTAAATTACGTGTCGTATTTGATGCCTCGTCCAGGAGTTCAACTGGTGTATCATTGAATGACACCTTGCTAATGGAATGCAGTTTGCAGCGTGATATCGTTGAGGCAAAGGTTAGACTGCATGAAGTGGTTTTTACGGCTGATATCAAACAAATGTATTGCCAGATTGTTGTATGTTCTAACCACCAGAATTTTTAGCGCTTTAATGGTAGCAGTCCAGTGGAGGACTACCGGCTGAAGACAGTGATGTATGGGGTTTGTTCGTCCCCATAGCTAGCTGTTCGAACCTTGCAGCAATTAGCTGAGGATAAAAGGGGCAGATTTCCAGCAGCTGTTAGTGTCCTTCAAACTGATATGAATGTTGATGATGTGGTCACAGGGTCTTCTGTCGAGTCAGCCTTAGCCCTGCAACAGGAATTGATTGCACTACTTGCTGAGAAAGTTTGTGAGCACCCATCAAGCTCTCCTTAACTGGCTGCCCGCAGACGATGTTGAAAGTGCAGGGGCACACTCCTTGGACCAGGAAAGTCATGCCGTGAAGGTTTTGGGACTGCAGTGGGACCCCGGTGCTGATGTCTTTTTCTACAAGACCCAGATAAATTCAAAAAGGGCCACCAAGAGAAATATCTTGTCAAATATAGCAAGAATATTCAATCCCCTTGGGTGGCTATCTCCTCTTTCTATGTTTTTAAAACATCTGATTCAACTTCTGTGGTTAAAAAATCTTGACTGGGATAGTGAGCCTCCACCTGATATCGTAGAAAAGTGGAGCCCTTTCAAAAGTGAACTGCATCTTTGCTCATCTATTACTGTTCCGAGAAAGATGGCTGGTCCAAATGGCTCAACTTACGAACTGCATGGCTTTTGTGACAGTTCAGAGATTGGACATGCTGCAGTAATTTATGTATTATCAACCATGATAGCATTGCCACTCATTTGTTGGCTGATAAATCAAAGGTTACGCCAGTCAAGACTCAGTCGTTGCCTCGTCTAGAGTTCTGCTATGTCCTGTTGTTAGCTCGATTGATCCATCATGTGTAGGAAATGTATGCCACTGCCTCTACCTTCTCATCCATTTGTAGACAGACTCGCAGGTGGTTTTGTCATGGATTGACTTGTCACCTCATCAGCTGAAGACATTTGTCGCAAATAGGGTGAGTGAAATACAGGAGCTCACAAGATCATCCTAGTAGAGGCACGTACCTTCTGAGTGCAAACCCAGCGGACTGCAACATCTCGTGGTCTCCTTCCTGCTCAGCTGATAAATCATCTTTTATGGTGGACAAGTCCGCCACGGTTGTGGGAACCTTCTGATCGGTGGCCTGTAAATATTACCCGCAAGATTGTGCTCTAATGTTCTCGAACACAAGGTGAATCTTGATTACTTTTGTGCCATTGAATGATGTTGAGACACTGATTGCATGTTTTAGTAGCCTGGGAAAGTTACTTTGAGTCATGTCCTTTGTGATAAGGTGTGTCCATAATTGTTATGTCACTGGGTCTCATGTGATTGGGAATCTCAGTCCTCAGGAGTTGGAGAATGCTTTGCAGGTTCTGTTGTTGCATGTACAATCTATTGCCTTCCAGAATGAGCTTGCTGCTTTGAGTAAAGGTCAGTACTTTTCTCCTCGAATTTGCAAACTTTCCCCCTTCATTAACAAGGCTGGTCTGCTTAGGGTGAGCGGGAATCTCCACAACTCCAACCTACCATTTGAGCAGAAGCACCCTGCATTGTTTGCCCAAATTGCACCCAGTGACAAATTTGATCATTCGTCATTATCATGAGACTAATCACCACCCAGGCCTCCGTTCTCTGCAAGATATACTCCGGGAACAATTTTGGATCCTGTCAGACAGACATGCTATTAGCTGTCTCTTACATCATTACTTGCAGTGTTAGAAGGCGAGACCATCCTTGTGTATGCTAGTTATGGGGAACCTGCCTGCCATGAGAGTGCAGCAGGTGAAACCCTTCTCAAGGACAGGAGTTGATTATGCAGGGTCCTTTTCTATCAAACCAAGTATAACCCGTAAGGCTCCTGTGCTGAAGACTTACCTATGTCTTTTTGTTTGTTGTGCTACCAAGGCAGTGCATGTAGAGCTAACATCTGATTTATCCACTGATGTTTTCCTGGCAGCATACAAACGTTTCATCGCACGCAGAGGCAGGTCGTCTGATGTGTATAGTGACTGCCGGACAAACTTTGTTTGGGCCCACAACTGCCTGGTTACCCTTCAGCAACTCCTTACGTCACGTGCTCACCAGAAATCAGTCGTTGATTGGTCAGTTCATCTTGGCATCACCTGGCATTTCAATCCCCCAGCTGCACGGCACTTTGGAGGATTTTGGGAAACTGATCAGTTAAAGGTCACCTGAGTAGAGTCATTGGTGAGCAATTTCTTACATTCGAGGAGCTGTACACAGTGGTGGTCCAGGTAGAAGCTGTTTTAAACTCGAGGCCTCTGTGTCCTCTCAGTTCCCATGCTAACAACTTCTGTGCTCTAACTTTAGGTCATTTCCTAACGCTTGAACCTCTCATCACCATACCAGAGCCCGATCTTGGTGAAGTTAAAGTGAACCTGCTCCAGCACTGGCAACTAGTAGAACGCTTGCATCAAGATTTTTAGGGCCAGTGGCATCGCAACTACCTCCACACACTCCAGCAGCGATCCAAGTGGCAGCACCAGGGACCCCAGCTTAGCCCTAACCTTGCCTTGCCATAAATCACGGATGCATTTCCTATCAGCCTTGTTGAAAGACATAAAGACAATACCAACTCTCCAGATTCCAACGTAAATGGGTTATGTTGCATCAACCACTGGCACAAAATGTTCGTATCTTATATTTTAATGTTCTGATCATGACTATACATAACATTCAAAATCGAAAAGGTTTGTTTTCATTTAAATTTTGATTCAGAACACGTATTTATAAAGAAAAAAGATAACAACTATCCAAATTCAGCATGTCAGAATATTTGACAGAGACTTCAAACTTACATTGTGATAAAACACTAAAATATGTCTTTAAAGAAATTTTTATGCTAAATACTTTTGTTAAATAAGTGTACTATTTTCGAAATAAACCCAAAAAACCAGTTTTTGGTCAATATTTTTAAATATGGCGGCCATAGTGCAAGGTTTATACCTGGGGAATTTTAGTACACACTTTGAACTGCATATGTGTATCAATTCTCTTGCTAGTGTGAATTTTTTTCTTTAAAATGGTTATTTTTGAGCTAAAATGACGGCTATATATAGCACCAACAATGGGATGTCCTATCATAGTACCACCAGCTCCCTCTTCCCGCTAATGTGGTTAGCTACCATCGTATTTCCAGATGGAGTTTCAGTACTATAAACAAGGGCATGAAGAAAAGAATTTATAGATGGGCATCTTGAAGACAGAAAATAATGAACCGTTAAAGTGTATAAGAAAGACTTAGAAGTATACAACGAGCATAGAAATACTACGCCATAGCAAGGAATTTTGAACTTTTTACAGTCTGTACTAATAAATGAAAGTGTAGTACAGCATGAATAAATGAAAACTAAACTGTTATACCAAATATTTAAGATAATGACTGCAAAAGGAAACGTGGGACTAGGATCTTCAACGTAGTGAATGCTTCACAAAATGTTAAAATTAAGGATGCTGTTCCAAAATAAAATGAGCCTACAATTAGTAACAAATAATGAAGAGGAGCTCACATTTTAAAGCCATATTACTCGAATGACTTCAATCCCAAAGAAAACATCTTTGCAAAAAATAATTCCTTGATAACATGTATTGTGCAAGATTTTCACACAAAACAATTAACTTTGAAATACTAGTGTTGATAGGTGCAACTATTTTGAGCGATGGATACTGTAGCCTTGATAAAATTTCCACGATCGGATTACTGTCGCATATGGGAGGCTGCAGTGACCATGTTAGAAGTCAGACCCGGCAGAGTACTTGGCCACCTGTGGTGCGGTGCATTTGACAGGATAACCGTCTATTTTCAAACTAAGATTACATCATTAGTTTTTCTTTATGCCTCATGTACTCTGCCCTATCACCAGACATGTAAGGAGAGCAAGAAAATGTGTGCAGTGGAGAGATGACCTAGTTCTTTTTTTGCTAGATATCAGCTTCCCCTCTCAAAGTCATGTAAGGGGAAGAAAGAATGTGCATGGCTGAGAGAGAGAGGACATGATGCCCATTGCTAGGTAACTGCTTCCTCTCTCGTCAGGCGTGTAATGGGAGCGTGGATCCCAGACTCACTGGATTGCCATCATCATCTTCTGAACTGAAGACCAATGCACAATGTGTGATGACAAACATGGGTGCATTCTACGTATTCCACATTATTAGACGTTTGCATAAACCAGCTTAAAAAGATTGTTGCAGGAAATCTTAAGTGACGTGGCTGAAAGATATTTTGACAGATGCAATAGCTAATAAAACGAGTAATTGTATAATTGTTTATATAGGAATTTTGCCAGGAAGATTGAAAATTAACTGCACATCCGGTTTATTGGTACACGTGTTTTCGATATATTAAGAGCCCACTGTACCGAGACACAACAATGATAAGAGCAAAACAATTTTATGCTCAGAATTTGTTTTGCTATTCTCTGAAATAAAATTCCCTGCAATTACACAGTAAGATCAGACTTAGAGGCCATATCATTAAAATGGATTAGGCAGTTGTAATGTGTATATTCAAGCCCCTGGCAAAATAGGTGGTTGGTGTCGGGTGTTGGCCACTATTGAAGGACCAGTGCAGTATATACGAGAAGGTGGTTGGTGTTGCAGAGAGTTGCAATACACTGAACTTTTACCACCAACCAACCAGAGATCAATCTCTATGCTCTGAACAAGTGACCATGGAAAACTTTTGAAATAACATTACGGAAATAACTTTGTTTTAAGTATGAAATACTTAAAGGGTGCTTTATTAAAAAATTTTTTTTTTTAAATTTCAGCATTGAAACTTGTTCACTTCATTTTAAAAATTCATATTTTAGAACTAGCAAATTAAAACAAATGCTTTTGAGTGTTATGTAATATGTAACTGCATCACGTAATCTAGCTGTCCAATTACAATACAGACATTGTGTTATCCTTGTGTTTCATAGGTTTGTCTTTATGTTTGTGATGTGTTTCTCAGAGGTGTAAACTTGTGTAACTGCTACTGAGTTGGCTCCATTTACTTCTCCCCATACTTCTGCCACCATTTTAGGGCTTTATTCTTAAACATGGTTTGTGCTCATGAGACCCATTTTTTTTCAGGAATTTCTGCTTATTCTTTCATCTGACCAATTGATACACCCTTGCTGCTATGTTTCCTTGCACAGTATGCAGTGCACTATATATGTACCACACCGTGGGCAATCAAATTGTAAAAGGCTGTCTGTCGTATTCAACACTTGTCACATCGGTACTCCAGACCATCCGTACATCAGGCTAGGTCTGCCCATCGTAAGTAGGAGTAGTGGAATCATTGCTGACAATGCGTACATTCAATTCAGTGTATCCCTGTGCTGGGGCAGTTTGGTTTTAACAGCGGTAGTATTCGGCTGCGGTTGCAACAGTGCCATTCGGTTGGTGCTTGCTCATGTCGGTTCCGGACATTTCTGGTTTGTTGGTTGAGAGCCATGGGGCGTTTTCAGACTCCCCAAAGTCTGTGCTGCAGTTGACTACGCCTGCTAGCTCAGGATCTGGCTTAAACAGTTCTGTTTAGTAAACAACTTAAGTTGGACACCGTGCCCCACGTTGGGCACCAGATAACAGATTCGCTTTGACGCGTGATGCCCAGAGGCTGGTGGAGGAACGTCACCATGCCCGAAGTGCTTTGGTGGGCGCTAGGTCAGGCTCACCTGGTGACGGGGGGCTTTTGAAATACAATCTAGTCTTTACGAGATACTGGAGTGCGTGAGAACGACTTTGCGTTTCAGGAGGTTTGCTACGGGCAGTATACCTGGGCTATGCATTACCTGCAGAGGCTGCTTAGCCTGTGTCAACTCTGGTTGGCGTGAGTTTGAGCTGATGAGGTCAGTTTGCAGGAGCTCGTAGGTAGTGTTGGTCGATGGGTATGTTCCGTTGGTCGCTGGGCAAGTTCCGCCGGCTCAAATCCCCAACTGCGTGGATTGCCGATCCCCAAGGACTTATCCTGTCCACTTAAAAAGGCGGCAAACATGGGGTGTGTTTCTTTGCTGAGGCGAATGGGAGCTTCAGAGAAGTCTTTGGGAATTTCTGGGGTAGACTATCTGCAGGTGTCGCAATACCTGGGCTTATTCCCTCGGTGAGAGTTTTGCAGGTGCGGTCAGAGTGGCCACTGAGCCAGAAAGCCAACTTCAAGAGACTGAGTACCTTGTGTTCGGGCTGTACCCTTCTGTACACCATGGTGTACAGAAAGAGTGGCTGCCCAATGTGTACGTGTGGGTACTATATTGGTGTATTGCGTTTGAGTAAAATTCCAGGTCACCTGCTATCCCTGGGATGGGTCCGAAGTACACTGGGAGAGAATTTACAACTACAGGAAATGATACCCTTGAACTGACTAGAATTCTGTTTATTCCCCTGATGAAAATAAACGCCTACCTCCTAATGTCAGCAAGAACTTACGAAAGCTTAACCTACGCTGAGCCAGGTGAAGGTGACCTGCCACATAATCTCCACAACAAACTGAATTATCCAAAGCTGCGCCCACCACAAATGCAAGCCAAACTATCACCCCCAAAGGATCCCACCCTTGCAAGAACTCACGCTGTGGCTTCAGTGCCATCCACCAACGCTCAACTTCTTTCAACAGCAGACTCACTAACCACACATACCCCATCCAAGGCAACTACAACTGTGCAACAGAAAATCTGATTTATCAGCTACAGTGCCAACAATGTAATGCAGAATACATTGGCCTCACCACTAACACACTCAGGCAGAGAATGAATGGCCACAGAGCAGACACAAAACAAACTATAGGTGGTCACATCAATAACATACAGCACATGCAGCATCACACAACAAATATTTAGATTTCTGCAACAGTAGCAGAGTTGTGAGAGCCCTACCACCTTCAAGCAATAACTCAGAACTCAGCCGATGGAAATTAGATCACCAATTTATAACTGATGTGCGTCGTTCTCTCGGATGGGGTGATTTGAGCGCTGACTGCCTTACAGAGTCCAGTTGGGAACCCTACCGCGGCGTGTTCTTTGCTACTTTGGCTCGGCAGGTCCTGGAAGATTCAATAGGGTGCTGCTTAGTGGGGGATACCGTCTGAGGGGAGGGAAATCAAACTCCAGAATGAGTTGAACCGTGAATATCTCCCATCCGGGGAGTACACTCTTTCTCACTACAAAGACTGCCATGATGTGGGACGCCAGTAGCCACGGGGTTATGAGAAAAGAAAATTATGTTTATTCGATAATGGAGGTGGGGGTGAATGATCCCGATAGAGTGGTGGATGTTATACGTAGCAGTCTTGTCAGCCAAAGGTTGGGGACGTAATTCATTGGCCTTGGGAGTAACCTTTGGCGGGAGTTGAACCCGGATAATCTTTCCAGAAGCCAACCGGATGATACGCGTGTTTTGGACCACTTTCTTCTCATCCGATCTGGGAGGTGCTACGCTCAGGGGAAGTAGAGGTCTCTCCGAATGATGATAGCTTATGCAATCGGACTCTGGCCACGGCCAACAAGCACCTAAGTAGGCATTGAGCTCAGACTCTTAATCAATTGGAATAAATGGACAAATGGCCCGAAGTCTAAATTCTGGGTCAGCATGTGGGGGCATGTCCTCACCTTGGGTCTGTCTCGGCTTGTGACGCTTAACCTTTGTCAAGACAGCCGCTCTTGTAGAATGCGGCTCTTAATTCCACCTCTCTTTCTGGGCAATTGAGAATACACACTATGATCTAGAACACCACAATAATGAAAAAGGAACTATTTACTATAAAATGAGGTTATCCAGGAATTCAGATTTAACGTAATATTTTATTATTACATTTGTGAAAACAGTGGGGGTCCCGGTTAGATGATACACTTTGACTGAATTTCATTAACAGTATTTATTTAAATTACGCAGGCAAAAGTCAGCCAGTAATGATAGATCAAAACCAAAAGAAACTCTCTTTACTTTTACTTTACGCAACTCGCAGCGTAACCTCCGAGGGTGGTTTTGCAGAAGGGACATTGCGACGGATGTTACCATGGAGTGAAGGGAGTGACTGGGGTAAAGGGGTGCAGGACATGGACATTGGGGATTACCTCTGGAGAGAAGAGGCCGCCCATGCGGTCGGCTGGTGCAGAGTGGACGAGCCTTCACAAGCTGCAGGGGTGGCGGAGCTTCCACAAGCTGCTGGAGAGGTTGAAGCTTTCACAAACTGCTGGAGAGGTTGAAGCCATTTGCAGGCTGTAAGAGAGGAGAGAAGTCTTCATCAGAACCTGGGACTGCTCGCTGACCTATGCAGTTGGCGAACCCGGCGTCTCTGGCGAGAGGCATGCTCGGGCCTCCTTATATAGTAGAAAATCCCTGTGTCAGTGATCTTCCAGGGGTGCGAGGGTTTTGTGTAGCCTTTCATCGCACGAGTTGATTTATCAGGGGTTGCAGCGGGTGCCGCTAATTTCTTACTCCCTGCGCTGAGGCGAAGACAAAAATACCACTTCGGCCCGAGCTGTGACGTCACGGGGTAGCAGAGGCGCTCGATCCTGTGATGGTAGAAGTTCCTTCTCGGCTATCTTGGGATAGTGGCTTGTTGGGTAAAACAATCTTGACTCAGGAGGGTTGTGACCACATGTCAGAATCTGGGCGGGCAGTACAATCCATAATTAAATGTGATATTATTTTTACGTCCGAGGCTGTCCAACGCGTGTAGTAGATTCTATCGGCACGTGAAAAGTACTCTGCCACTGTTTGAGACTTGCCCTGAGCTCTTGCTTGCTTATTGATGGGGTAAAGTCGCCCATAGAGAGCGCAGTTGTGCTGCGCAGCAATACGGCATGCGTCATAAAATCCAGGCAACCGCCAGGCCTCAACATAATCACAACTCCTACCAAACTCATCAGCTATACCGGCAATTTTTCCATTTTCCCACCGCACCCTAGTTGTCACCCAGCCGCTAGGTTTAGTATTAAACGCACTTCGACCATACTGCAGTGTACTAAAACTCGCCCCCTGATGAAGCTGGCTTAGCCAGCAAAACGACATGATAGCGCAACTGCGTGGAAAATAAGTCGCCCTTTGTGTGTGTGCGCCTGTCAACAAGTACTACTCTGATAGTACTTGAATTCCTATTCTTTTATATACCATATTTTGGCATGTAAAGGCAGCACCAAAAGTTTTTGATGAAGAATTAGGGATAATTATTATTATTTCAAGTATAGGGCGCACCAAATGTTTGTATTCCTGTAATTATTGTTAAATCACGATTCCGTACAAACATAGTAAATTCCGACTTAATTTCTTCCCTACAAAACACATTTGTGATAGAAAATTAGTGTTATGTTGCAATGTTTACTAATATACTGCCATGCTTAGGAAGAACACACTAACTACAGCAGCTGTGCAAGTTGAGAAAATTGCGGTTAATGTTAGTCTCAATCCCGTTCATTTATTGATTCAGGGCAAATTTGAAAACATGTACATACTATGAAAAAATGTTCGCGTTGCCTATTTTGAACGTATAAATAACAATTTCACTCATTTAATTAAATTAATGCACTTACAGCCTCTTTATACAGTATTTGATGGCTCCAGCCATTGTGTTTAAACACGTAAGTGGTAGTTATTTACTTTTTACTGTGCATTACATAGTTACTGCTTTTTTCTATGTCAAATATTGTACATAAAAACACATTTAAATTGTTTCTTCCTTAGTAAAGAGACTTATATTGAATTTATACAATATATTTATTTAAAGTACTCGTCTGATGCAGAACATACACAATGTTTCACCATTGCAATTATTGTAAACTTTCAGAAGAAACATGCATTTGACATCTAACACTAACTAATATATTCCAAAAATACTTGTGTTTTCAGCATTATTGGAGTCAAATGTTTGGTGATGCCTTCTTTTTTTCCTTGGAAATTCCATGTGGTGATGAGAACTGTTCAGGCTCTGGAAACACTTGTTTCTTGTACACATCATGTTGCAAAAAATTAAGCTGGAGGTACTCACTTGAATCATAAGATTTTTGGTAGTCTAGGTGAGAACTACCATGTAAAGCACGAATGTACACTATGTTAGAAAGAAGTGCTTTCTCTGAATTTAAACGTTTTCAGTTTCGTTTCGTAAAAGAAGAGAAATCTGGAAAAGTATAAAATGTCCAGTACTTTTATAACCATTTTGCCTTTATTTGCTGACTGTATAGCAGTGGCAAAATCATATGTCTTTCCCTGGTGTTTCAGTGATAGCTCAACTTGACGACGAAAGCTGTCACATGACATAAATGTATGTCCAGGTTCAAAATAGTAAATTTAAACTGATGTAGCACTCACTTTTGAAGAATTAACTATGTACACAAGGAAGGATAAAAAATCCCAGTTCTTATTTTGGGCGGCACAGTTGTCCAACCAAAATATTAACTTCTCTGAATCCGTATGGAATAACATGAACTGCATAATAAAAGTACCGCATTTACCCTAAAGGAAGACAACTCTGAATCTAAGACGACCCCTTTCTAACAAATTTTTTTTTTGAGGGAAAATATTTAAACCTGAATTCAAGACTACCCCTGCGAAGAGCTGAAAAATTATTTAGGTTGAAAGTATTCTTGCATCAATTTATGACAAACCCTTCAAGAAGAAATGCTATTATATGAATAACATGACATATTTTATTTACTTTTAGAGAAAAGTAAATCACAATGAAATAGGTGTGTCTAACCTGGCTGTATGGTAGCATCATCTGTCTTACACTGTAAAACTTTTGTGGGTGTTATATATTTGTAACTTGAGTCATTTTTCTTCCCAGCAAAGCTCTTCCTCTTTGCAGCCATTTGCAAATTAATCGGATTAAGATTAGCCATTAATCTGCAAAATCTATTTTTAGACCATCCCCATCAACATGTAATTCGGCTAGTGAATTAGAACCCGCCCGCCCCTGCTACTACTACTCCAGCTGTTTTATTTCTCTGGGGACATCAGATAAGGGGACATTTGTCAAAGTTGACAGGTACAGTCTCAGCACTACAAAAATACGTCCGTATTTAAGCGAGAAAAGTATTTGACCAAATCCTCTGTCTCATGGCATGCCAATTTTGGAAAATTACCTGCTTCCTGAGCAAAAAATTATGAATAGAAGCCTGTAGTAATTTTATGCATGTAACACAAACTTCAATACTGAACTAGCAGTGTTGCACATTTATGATATTTGTGGTCTTGGGTTCTGAATTGAAGTTGACCCATTATTTTTTCTATCCCTTTTCTCTCAAAAAAACTTTGTCTTCCTTTCAGGTAAAAATGGTATTAATTTTTCCTTCCCCCTCCCTGTTGTAAGTTCATGCCACAAGGCAGCAAATGGAGATATGTTTCTCTGGTTTGTTCCTACAGATGCAAAAGTCTTATTATAAGCAACAAGCCTGTTAGAAAACAGAGAAGTTTTGGAACAGTCAATACATGGTAGCATTAAAACTTTACAGATATAGTTCTAGAATCTACAGATTTCGATGCATGATTCCTGTACAACGACCGTGCTTCTGCAGCTCGTTTGCAATGACAATCGCAGGTGCTAAAGTATCACATACATGTTCCACATTTTCTTTACTGTGCTCAGCAATAGGCAAAGCAAACACCTCGCATGTTTCACACTGTTCATGCCCCAGTCTTGTGAAATGTATATATTTTTTAAGGCAACAATTTTTCTGTATGTTTCATAGAACATTTCTCAAGAAAATCTTTATGCATAATTGAAATGGTAACATCACTGGGAATGTATTTTACATTTGGAGCATGTTCGTGTCGATAATGCAAGATTGTTGGATGAAAACTTTCAATGTGCTGCACATAACCTTTTGATCTATTTTGCTTTTTGGAGAGCGCCGCCCTCTTCTATCTGCATTTGGGGTGATGGCTTCAGGTTTTGCTTTGTTGAGAACATGGGATACAACTTTATCATTGTTTTTATGGTAACCGAACGTCAGTAAAATGTTTTACAAACATTTATGACTTGACCTTCGTTGTTTTTAAACCGGTAAACATATGTAACATTTCTTGCCGAAATGTCTTTTCCTGTCCTTTCAACTGGGATTTTACTGCACTTGTGCAAGATAAATATCCGTTGATCCATCCACGATGGCGACCAATAATTTTCATGAATATCTTTCCTTAGACATTGGCTGAACAATTTTGAACATCGTTTCTTACATTTTTCGCCCCAGCCTTCTTGTAAAAGATGTTTATTAGTTGAAGTACATTTTGCCTTTTCTTTTATTTCCACATCTTCATTTCCCTTCATTTTCCGCTGCCTATTATTTTTGTCAGATAAATCTAACATTGCTTCTGTACTCTCACAGCAATTTCTGGCTTCAGTTTCAACAATTACTGCAAGATCTTCATCTTCCTTGTGTTCATGTATTTTTATTACCACATCATCTGCACTCTGTTGATATACTGTATTGTCATTTTCTGCCAACATCTCAATTGACATGGGCGTATTCATACTATCATCATATATACGAGGTTCACCATCATCAGTTAGATATACATTATTTTACATGCACACAATGCCATTATTGATAAATTCCGTACTCACCATGTCATGACCATGTAGCACATCAACATATGTCTCTGAAGTGTGTGTGAGTGTGTGTGTACTAAGTCATTGATATTGCAAGTAGCATTTTGACGCGTAGTCAGACTTTGTTCACGGTACATGCCAAAAACATTGCTGAACAATGCACTTTCATGATTTGTCATATTCTCTCCTGGACCAGTGTATCCCTGAAGCTTTAGTTGTAACTCCATGAGTTGTCGCCCTCTTGACATTCTAATACAAACAACATTTGCAATGTTTTTTAATAGAGCTATAAACAAAGAGATTACAATGTAATATTTGAATATAAAATCAAATTGTAATTACTTGAAGGACTGTAAAACTAACTACACATCCAGATCTAGAAGTTACTCACACTACTGTTTGTAATTGTAAGGTATACCAAATACACAGAACAAGTGAATGCATGTTTGGAATATGAAGGCCCCCCTGCATCTGCTGATGGCCAAAAACTTAAAACAGAATTTTTTTTTGGGAGACATCTGTTAACATTATTGTGAATTTACAAGTGAATATTAGATTATATTTGATTCTTTATTTTGTACAGAAATTATGAAAAACTATGTATTGTGGAACCAAAATAATGCAAAGAAAATCACAATACTGCATGGTGAATATGGTATAGTGGATTCTCGAACATTCATGCCCTTTACGCACGTTTTAAAACATTCCTTGTTCATTTATTTTGGTCCTGCCAAAATTCCTATATAAACAATGCTAATTAATAACTGCTTTCAACTATTGCCGATTGTTTGTTTTCCCGTAAGTCTATTCAAAACAGACAGTACTTTCGCCACATATCGCGCACATCAATAATTTATAACACTACACGAATGCAAAACAATGTGGATAATAGATAACTGGTGATATCGATAGTATTGTTTACATCCCGCAGCAGTTTTTTGTGTTCTATTTTGTACATTTCTTTTTCTTCTTCGGTGCTTACTGCACTCAGGTTGGTGACAGTGAGAACGTATCTCACATTCATTTTCTTCTTATGCATTAACATCACTCTAGGGGTTGGCAACAACTAAAACGAATCGCACAATCTCAGACTGTTTTGAATGTTCTATGATGTTATTCTCATAAACAGAATTTCAAACATGATACAAGATACAGAATTCGGAAAGATGTGGCATTATTATTATTATTGAAAACAATTTTTGCAGATTTGTTTACTATTGTACAGGTTTAAAATTTGTTCAGCAAGTACATAATGGCTGGCGAAAATTGTCGTTAGTAAATAAATTGTGGCAATATTCATCGCTGGATTGAACGGAGCTCGGCCAACAAAGGAAGTCAGAACACTGGACGAGAAAATAAAAAAAACCTCTTTAAAAAGGCCTAAATGCACACTGTACATGGTGAAATAAAACTTGATTCCTAACCCTACTTCTTTTTTCAATAAAACAACTGCCATTATAAACACCTGAAAAAATATGTATTATTTGCGCTAGCGCCGGCATATAAATTGAACAGCCAGAATATTGGATCAGCTTGTGGAGTGCTGTTCAGGTTTCACAAGATAGCCGTTATATCGGCGCACTGGATCAATACGGGCACGAGCAGATGATGGTTGAACATATGTGGAACATTCTGTGGCGTGTGACTCAGGTTTTGTTATCGCTAAAAGTGTAGAAATTGCTTGTTTACAAGCACGCACACGCGAAAGTGTAGGTGATGCACGTTTTATCATCATTATTATACCTTTGATTAATTAATCTGAACTTCACATACACTTTTGCATGAAATCCAACTTTGAATTACGTAAAAGATGAATTTTCAATTATCCAAACTTCAAAGAATAAAAATACTATTCTTTTGTTTCGGGGCGAGTAAACACTTCGAATTATGTACAATTTTCAATTAATGAGGTTTTGCACGTTGCAAGTTTGCATCTGTTGTTTTCCCGCATGTCACATTTTTTTCCTTGGTCCATCGAAACACGTAATTTCGAGAATCCACTATACTGCCTAAAATAACTCCATCATATTACAAATTAAGAAAGCAGTATCTGCGCAGTTACTGCTCTCTGTCATTGATAAACTGGGAAAAACTCCACAGGCAGTAACTATTTTCTCCTTGTATTCTTATGTACAATTTCTTTTATTGCCTTTTAAGTGTGTAACATGATGCAGAATATCAAGATGAATCCAACGATACCAAAAACACCATTTGTATCTTTTCTATAGTTATTGCCTTCTTCCTAAGCAGTAAATATTAAGTCACAATTTCATACAAACATAATAAATTCGTACTTAATTTCTTCCCTACAAAATATTTGTGACAGAAAATTGTGTTATGTTGCAATGTTTACTAATATACACCGTGCAATTACTATTCCACAGATGATAACGCGACTTGAGAAAGCAACATGTTAGAAAAAATGGCATTCAATGTGCACTTGTAGAGCCATGGTGGACGTGCAACCTACGTAAGCTATATTTCTCTTGTAAAGCAAAGAAATTTTTTTCTCATGTACGACATATATGGCAGAGCTCCCCAACATGTCAACGTTTTATATGTACAGGATGAAGGTAATTTTATTTATGGATACGAGTCAACAAATAACTGAACGAGCACAAAGTTGGTGTTTTTCCGCCCCTTCCCATTCTAGTCCATTATTCCTTTCTTCATTTCCTCTTTTAAAGAGTTAAAACATGAAATTGTACTGTTTGTTGACAAATTTCTAAACATGTTTTGAAGGGGGAAGAAAAAAAACAGTTTAATGCTAATATCTTGTATATAAGCTGTAATCCACTTTTTGTAGTCAATTTTTTGTAAAAATGTACGGCCTATACATGCCGAAATATGGTATTTTTGGTAGCCTAGCAGCCTACTTGCAACCTTGAATAGGTCATGACATATTATGCAATTTTTGATTCTAAATACGTAATTCAGATTAAATAAGTATTTTATAAATTTACACAAACACTAACTGTATTTAATAATAGAACATTTAATGAAAATAGTTTTACAAATTAGCTGTCAAGCAGTCGAGTGGCAACTTTTAAACCCCATACACATGCAATAAAAGGCCGCGCCGACCGGGTCTCGGGAGTTGCGCATCGTCCTCGAGGCCGCGAAGGCCCAGGGTGATACAACTCTCTTTTACAAAGCCCCAGGCTGTGAAGGCCAGGACATCCTGACAAGGGCCAGATAGCCTCAGCCATGCTAGTTGCTGCGAGTAATCTTCGACGATGCCACCCGCTCCAGAGGACGCAGCCAACGGAAAGTCCCTACTTCTGCAGCGCCTATAACCTCCTGGGTTATCTTCACTGCCAGCAGCTACCACACGTCAACCTAACCTACCTACCTACGTACCTCCTACCTCTCCAGGTAAACCAAGGTCACTGTGACATAGTCCCTTAAGGACATACAGTAGAACACCACTTTAACAAACTTCAAGTTAGCAAACACTTCACCATAACAAACTTAATGTAAAAAAATGGCAAAAGTACATTAACTTTTTTATTTCTCTATGTTAAGAACATAAACAAACAAACCGTAACTGTTTTTTTGGTAGGTAACTCAGTTATAGGTGATACAATACAATGGTGTGGAAATACGAGACAAAAATCGTAAAACGCAATGCTACTAGCGTTTATCGCTGCAACTTATGTGCTACATCATTATGTAGGCACAGATAAGAAGCCTCTAACTTTGCCGAAGTATTATGTACAACAAAATGCTGTCACTATATCTCTGGTCTGTTCTCGCATCGGTGTATTTTACCGTGAATTGTCAATGAGGTTACCGTAACCTCTAAACTTATTTTCACTGAATTGCAAATAAATTTTACCATCTTTTAACAAGTTCGTTCTTGATTATTTGCTATAACTAAAGCTATGGAAAGAGGGGGGGGGGGGGGGGGATCGCCACGGAATTTGGCATAGCGAAATCTACATTGCCAACGATAATAGGTCAACATTCTGGAATAGAGAAAATAAATTATTTATCACCTGACCGAAAACGTAACATGCCTCAAAGTGACAAGTTCATAGGCAAATATTTAAAAATCCTGCCACTGTAGGTAAAACATACCATATGCATGTTGCTCACAAGTGTCTTTAGTATCAAGAGACGCAGAAAATTCTGGGTTCCGAGATTTCATTTTTATGCTGCGAGCCTTTGAATTTCGCAATTTGAACACACACCTCAAACACAGTGCGAAATTCAAATGTTCATAGTATAAAAATAGAGGTTCGGAACCTGGACTTATCTGCATTTCTTTATACTATAGGCACGTGGAAGCAACGTGTTTATTGTTTGTATTACCTTAAGTATCTTGATTTATAAATATTCTCCTCTGAACTTGGCACTTTGTTCGAGGTGTGTGTTCAAATTGTGAACTTCAGAGGCTCGCAGAATAAAAATGAAATCTCGGAACCCGGAATTTCTGCATATCTTGACACTAAAGGCACTTGTGACCTACATGTGGTATGTTGTATTAACTTATTCAATTTATAAGTTTCTGAACATGCTACTTTCAAGCACCCCTGTGAGCATTCCCGATGCAACCGTGTTGCACATGTGCGGTTCTTCCACTAAGTGCGACCTGTTATCCTCTTGCATGCGGTGTGAGTCACAGTTACATTCTTGGCCAGAGGTTGGCAACAAAGATTCGAAGCTAACTTCACTTCAGCAACATTTCGCCGCATCTAATTTTACCCCTACAAATTTTTTTGTGCGCTTCACTATAACAAACTAGCCATATTTTTGGCCCCTTGAGGTTTGTTATAGTGAAGCTCTACTGTACCTATAAGACCTTAGCCTGGCCATCTTTACCAGTTGAGTAGAGAACCTTGTAAACTACTATATCACTTTTCGACGTTCCCTAATTTAGGTTAGGATTTCCAGGACTTATTTGAATAATTTTTCATTATCAAATCTTTTTTCAACACTCTAACGTAATTAGGTTGCCTCCACCAGGATTGCTTTTGAATGAACTTCTGCAGTATATTTATTCACAGTGAATACTTATGATATACTTGTTTAATGTAATTTTATTAAATTATTTTCGACTGTAAGACCTCAATTCGAGCTTTTACAGACCTTTTTGTCCCAAAGTGTTACAAGAGCTCAGTAAATTTAATTATTGAATTATTATTATTAAAAATGAAAGGAAACACTGGCACGAACCAGCCACACCACAAATACAAGGAACATTGAGCAGTATTCCGAGTTTGGCCAGAGTAATGCTCAGTGTATTGTATTCTCTAATCTTCGGGGTAGCACTTCACTAGGAACTCAATATACCCAGGTATAACGACTGCCTTTGGGTCATTGCTGTATGACTGTTCAGGCTAGTTTATGACTAGGGGTGGAGTTAGGCGGTGAGATGCATTGGACATAGCCGTGTTTCTGAACAAAGACTGTAGGGCCACTACAATAACCTGCTTTTTCTTACATACTGTTTTGGTTTGCATTGCCATACTTTTAACGGCCTTATTCTGCGAGCTCATAAAAATGGAGTTAATAACAAATTAAAGAGAGTACTCAAATTACTAGAAGAAGGGTTCAACAACATTAGTACGGCAGACACACCACAAAGTGAATCTCTCTTTGCAGCACCTTCCAGAGTAAAAGGCAGACTGCCATTTGAGTATTTATTACTTTTATATTGTGGGAACTCCATAGTTGGGATACAACCAGCAGACCTCACTGAGGAATATACTGCCATACCCTCTCATCCTACACCATCTTCAAATAGTACGAGCACGACTTCGCCTCAACCAGAGTCGGACGCTGTTCTGCAGTCGGCCGCACCAGTGCAGTCGACGGAGCACAGGAGAGCTCCACTTCTACTGACTCCACAGGTAACACGTCGGAAAATTATACCTGCCGCAGCGTGTGGCTTTGTTCCTTCATGGAAACCAACACGCCTTACTCTCTATACCGGCACCATGCCCAAGAGGGATGAGCTCTCCAGGGCATGATAACAGTGGTGTTTATGTCGAGATACTTGAGGACCACCACAGCCTCTCGTACCCGCTTAGTGTATGACAGTGCACTTAAAATCTGGTTGTTCATCGGCGTCACAATCCCCAGGTCACTGCCAGCAAAAGAGCCACATACTCTCTCACCTACCAGCATGGGAAGTAACCCACGAGTCTGAGCCATGCCTGGGAAGTGTGCGCAACTCCACTTTGGTGATTACCGAGATGTTCAATTTGTTATTTAGTGTACCCGAGTTGGCAACTGAGGATTGAACCTAAACCTGCTGCCCCAGGGGGCACGGTATTCTGCCAACTCATATGATACAAGATACAGTCTTCCCTTGTATCTGGTAGCGTTTGATTAATTTTAAAGACATAGTGCTTCAAGATTCATTCACGTTTAACAACAAAAACCATAAGCACTGTTTTCATTGTGAGTTAAATGAGTGCATTAAATTAAAATTCACATGAAAATTTATTAAAATTTTCGGTAAAGGTATTTTTTTTTTTTTATTATAACTGCGGCAACATATTGTGATGCATCGCTATAAAAGGAAGCATAAGTTGATATAATACTATCTGGAAAAAGTAGTCCACTTAAGGTATTAGCAGTTAAGTGTATTACAGGTGAGCTTAAGTAGTTTGTGTGTAAAATGGGTTAAAACCACAAATTATGGACATTTGCCAATCATACTGATCATTGGAAATTTTTTTTTGTAATCTTCGAAGTTTTCGGTTATGCTCGAAATCAAAGACGAAGGAAAGAAGTCTTTGATTGAACTTTGAATTGTCAAAGCTTTGCACACCTCTAGTAATTACCTACTACCGAGACAAGAATATAACATTTGACATACAAAAATTCCCATAACTAATGCAATAGAACTTGAAATCAATTAATGAGCAGAAAAATATAACTTTTCTAGAGATTCGATTGAAAAATGTTACCTGAAAATAAAGGGGAAAAATTTTTCCACACTGATGAGAAAATTGTGTTCCCGAAATTTTTCAAGAAGTTCGGAATTCCACAAATTGCTACTAAATATTTTGGTGCACATAGCACTTCTAAATTCAACATCACTGCAAATATTTTGCACCAATGAAAATGAAAATATGTTGTAATTCATATTTTGTCCTTGGCATTGCCAAAGACACAACAAAATCTTAATCTTAAGTAAGTATCAAAGTATAAACTCTGTCAAAATACTGTATTTTTTTGCATAATCACAGTACTGTACATTATAAATTAAAATTTTCACTGAAAATTAGGGACGTGATCACTACGTGAATATAAGCAGATTGATACTTGACAAAAAAATCACATATTTTGAACGTAACTTTAAACATGTTTTTTGTTGGTGCTCAACATACATTCCTTGAAAATGGCAAACACAGTGTAATTCTTTATGCAAACATCCAATAACAGGAAGTGTGTGTGTGTGTGTGTGGTGTCCATTTACTTTGGTCCATCTGTTGCTCTGCAGTAAGGTAAAACCTTGTTTCCCCCCCCCTTGCACGCCCATGAGAGGGTAAGCGGTCGGCTAGCAACTACCACAACGTCCTACCTCACTCAGCCTATACGAGGCCAATAGTCTCCACAATGGGTCCAGTTTGCACCAGAATACTGCCCGACTTTCCAACTGAAATAAGGAAAGATGATTGTTCGGGAGGGAGGAGAGACACTTTGGTCACTGCTACCTCCGGCTACAACTCCTCGTAGTACAACCACCTGAACTTGTCTTCTCCTACCATATAGTGAGTCTGGCATAGGAATAATTTCTACATGTTCCAGCATGGCTAAGAGCGTGTTCAACAAGGACCACAACTTTAAAGAGATGAAATATTTTCTACTATTTTCAGTATTTAAAAATTATCATGCAACATTTATGCGATGGCTACAACTGTGCGAACAAACACTTGTCCATGTCTAAATAATTTGCGGAGGAATTCATTTTTCCTACAAACCAAAACGCCAATGTGAATTGTCTTTTTTCTGAGGTGATTCTGCATGAGGGCAATATGGCACACACCCTAAAGAGAAGGATAAGGGTGGGGATTGAGAATCAGATAAACTACATCTACATGTAAACAGGCTGTGCTCCATAACTCACCTGTTCCTCTGAACTCACCTGTGCTGACTTAGCACTCTCTGCTGTACAGTCGGGAATTATTTTGCTCAGCTTCACAATCCAGTTGTTAATTTTGTCCCTACGCCTTCTCTCTACTTCGTTGTGTGTTGCACGTCTTCTATCATCTCGCTGCAACAAGAAAGATGACACTTCTTTCAAATAATTTTGAAGTTGAAAGAACAAAATACTAGCACTTTCCCACCATATCATTTTGCCTGGACAGCTAGAGGAACAAGTGAGTTTATTATTAGTGCTATCATTATTCTAACACTAATTACCACATTTATAATTATTATGTTGTCTGCCATCACTGGCCCTAATTGTTCAATTGTACATTTCTTAAATCTATGATCTGGAGCTTAAATGTTGATTGTACATTCACGCCCAAAGCCAAGCAATGGCAAGAAGTGTACAACAAGGTGTACAAAGCACAGTTCTCAGGATTCTAACTGACATGCGAAATTAATATGCATAACATCATCAGCACATTCCACTTTGTATTACAGTGTAGTCAATATGTAGGGGTGTGCGAATAGTGGATTTTGATGTTTGAATATTTTCAAATCAAATAGTACAAATTTTGAATAACATGCGAATAGTTCCAAAGTCGAATAGCTACCAGTAAAACTTTTATTCCAGTTATATATAATAGGAATAACGAACATTTCACTGATCACACAAAAAACAGTTTCCACACACTGTGTGTATATACACGCATGATGCCCAGTCGACCAAGCGTGTGTCAATTGTAAGTGGGAGAGTAATTATTGTTTGGGTGCTGCCAGACACACCCTTAAAATGGAGGATTCGTGTTCAGATTACTCTTTACGTGGGGCTGGTGCCTTCACTGTATAGAGTACTGGCCTGGTAGCTTCTCAGCTATTCAGCAGGGCACAATCTTCCTCTTCAGGTTCTGCTCCCTGGATGGTATACTTGGCTGATTGAAGGTGTGCAATGAGGTACCTGAGTAGGCAGCTGTTCCGGTAGGTGGAAGTACAGTAAACTCCCGATTAACTGCGTTAATTGGGACCAGGGAAAACAAGAATAAGCGAATTTGTATTAAAAAACCCAGACTACAAAAATAGTTATAAAACACAGTCCTTAGTATACATTTCAAAGCAAACCCAAATCACGCACTGTATGTGCAGGATTTAAATTACTGTACTGTAAGTAGTACAGTATACGATACGATAACTGACATTTATGTTGCACCGAGTATAGAGTAATTCCGACGCGTATACACAGCGTAGGGCCAGCACCGAATGTTGATGGGCGGCATGCGGGCACGGCATGGTGAATAAGCGGCACGTAGCCTAATGTTAACTTTTGCTAAAACAAGGAAAACATTTAAAGAATATAAACTCATTCATTTCAAAATTCGTGACAACAATAATAAATTTAAAAAAAAATGTAAGCACTCTCGGGTTTCTCAATTCTTTTAATTTGTGGTTACTAGTGGAATTTGCGCAGAGAAGCACAGTTAGCCTTCCTTTACACATTTTGTACCACGGCGCATGGGACTCGGTGTTAAAAACCAGAGCAAGCCCTCCCAATACAGACCAGTCGCGTCAGCATTGTAAATTGGTGAAGGGAGGGGAATGTGGGGGGGGGGGGGGGGGGGGGGTTCCACAGCGATTCTTGCGCAGAGTATTGGGATATGGAGATACCGCACTCGGTTGGCAGACATAGTACATGGTTGTACACCCGTATAGGAAAACACATAATCTGCTCCCTCTTCACGAGCTTGATTGTAGTGTCTATCCTTAGAGTGGTATCCGAGAGCGTTTAAAGGGCACACGCTGCCTCTGGGCATCAGCAGGAACTTGACCCAGTTCTTGCAGCACTCGCACACCTCCCACCGAAGGAACGGACTCAGGCGTTACATCACCTGCACAGACCAACAACACCAGCGATTCCGACAGACCTCTTCACAGCCCATGTTCGCCACCTACTTCAGATCCAACCCATGCTGGTAGGGAGAAAGCCTTCACAGGTTCGCATTGTCCGGTATACTGGCCAAAGCAAAGTGGTACTCGCCACACAAGCCTTTGTGCCCTGCCGCAAAGTTACCAGGCCTGCCTTACTATATACTGGACGTGTTCTGGCACCACTTAAGGACTGGAGTCCACAGCCCCAGGTGAGACTGACCTGGCAACCACGTGGTGACGTTCTCTCACTAGCCACCAAAGAATAGAGGATGATGCATTAAAATTAAAACACAAATAAATAATTTGTTATTACTGATGTGTGCCCCGTTAGACTGACAGGCATGATGGTCGAGGATTTTGTCCGCTAGACCAAAACCTGGGTGGTTTTGTTTAGACAGGCGGTAATAGGCAAGGGATGTTAGCGATTGAAGAACACAGTCGTCTTGGTTACTGCTGGAGATGCTGTTTGGGATTACAACCGAAGCAGGAGCGACTGCTTGATGACCGAGTTCGGCGGCATGGTCCCATTCCACCGGCATTTCCTGCATAGGATGTGGTAGTGTGATTCACAATTTGAGAATAGAGTGAGCCAGGAATTGTTCCCTACGTTTTCTACCACTCTTCTCGTCAGGCATAGGGCAAACAGTTCTATAGTCTACGCGATGCACTTAACAGGAAGGTTAACAATGTAACCCAATAGTGACTTGCCGGCACGAGCTTGATAAAAGTCCCCACTGATCCCCCACAGTATGCAGGCTGATCAGGGTCGTGGAGCCATGGGGGCCGCCAAGACTCTACTGGTTGTGTGTTCGCACTAGGAAGAACGGCAAAACTTCAGGCTACGGTCACAGCGCACTGACTTAGTGCGAATGGTGAGAAGCAACTTATGTCTGTCGTGCCTCATGGTGTGAAGGTGTTTCTAGTGGTTGTGGCGTCACTGTTTCTCACTCACGAGCACTGACTTAATGCTGATGTGTGACTGGAAAGAAACAGGTAACCGTCTAATACGTATGTCTTCTGACGTGTAGATACCCGAAAGGGATCCACAGTCAGACTAACTCGATTTAAACTAATCTCCCGGTTCCTGTCAGTAGTGCACACTGTATTCTGTTTCCAACTGTTAATACAAACAAATATACCCTGGAAATGAAAAACAGAAAAGTAGAGAACAATGGGTGTTTATTTAAGGTTCAATAAACACGTGACCTGTGCTACCTCGTACCAAGTCGTGGATAGCTGAAGGTAACTGCGGTTCCAGGTGTAGTCGACGCGGTGCTAAGTGAAAAGGGGAATAGTTGGTTCTAGATGAATACAAATGAGTTAAAGTTAAACTGCTAAGTAAAAGGTGTCTAGAGGAGACAAAGTGAAGTTAAATAAATATGTGATCGTGTTGACTGGTCGTTGGGTTGACTGGTCATCGACGTACAAGTAGCCGCTGGGGCGGGCCTGCAAGTAACAAGATTCTCCGAAGACCCTCACCACTGACTTAGTCCTGTGGGAGGTTGCTAGAGATGTGAAAGGATGACTCTCAAGCTCGGCGGCATCCGGACTTATATAGTGGAGCTTTTAGACTGCCGGCGCGGGGTGCGGGGGAGGTGTAACTTCCTCCTACCCTGGTTGGCTTGGAAATACTCTGGTCAGCGATTCTGCTTCGTGCCTCGTTGGAGCCGCTCTGCCTTGCTCGAGTTCTGGGCAGCTTGCAAGCTCTCAGCGCGGGGTCGGGAGGGGACAGCGTGCCTGCCAGGTTGCGTATCCTCCAGGTGAGAAGGATTCGCTCATAAGTTCCATTGCCTGTAGGGTAGGCAACGTATCACCAACATCTGTACTGATGGAAGAGGTACTCTTGGCGATGAGTCGTAATCGTATTAGAATAGATGTATAAGCGGCATGCGTCATTACATATTTTACATTTTGTTACCATGATCCCACATTTATGATAAATAAAATTAGCAAATTGTCATAAAAATTTTACCATTTAGTAACTAAAATATTTTCATATCAAATAAATTGAAATGCAAAAAATGCACGAATTATAATTTGCGTCAAATTCAATTAAACTTAAATGTAATGTTATTCATTATTTGTAATTAGCACATAATTACATGAAAACATTAATTTTTTTTTAACAATAAGCATGAAAGGTTATTGTGATGAGTGTACATTTAGTCATCAAAAGCACATAGTCGCAGTAAATTTTCCGCGATCAGTCTCGTACTTTGTCAAGACATTTTAAAACTGCTTACGAATCTTCTTAGAATTTCACACTACCCACATACAGCTCCTGTCCATGCATCGGCACTAAAATTTTAATTAGAACACAAAAACACACTGTCCCTTTCGAGTCTTTACATCTCATTATAAATCTTTCTAATTCGAAACTTGAGAGTAAACTCTGTTTACTACACGTTTCATGAGCTATGTGATTACCGAAAATAATTATTAGTTATCAGCCCATATATCAAATAAATGAGAGAATACTGTATCATATGCCAAAAATGGCAAAATTAACCGTTTGTAACAGTTTTCATGGTAAAAGAATACCAGTGTTCTGGTTTAGGACATTTTAATGAACAATTTCCCTGCTATTTCATGAATACAGCAATTAACAGAGAATTTAATGAATAAACTTAATTTCCCAATGTTTTCACTTGTGGTTCATAAAAAATTCTAGGCAGTATTTATTTTGTATTTCACACTTAAGTGTGTGTTAATATGCTGTAGGGCATGAAGAGTTGCAGTTATTTGCAACTGGATACATAGATCAGGTATGTGCAAAACTGAATTTTCAACTTTACGAAAATCTGTAATAAATAGTTCCTAATATACGGTTACCATAGATCCTCTTTTACCGGGACAGATCCTCTATTTGAGGTTTTGTAAAATGTGTGACTGGGTTTAACAAAAAAAAAAGTGAAATGTCCTCTTTTCCAATAAAAGTGAAAGACAGGGAAGTTTTACGAGATTCTTTTGTCTCTATAGATACTCATATTTTTTCCTGGCTGCTTTTTTTATATGTCTACAAAATGCCAAATCTATTCAAAATTTTATGATAATTTGCTAAGAAATAGAAACCTGTTAGAACAAAAAATCATACGAAATACTACGATAATGTATTTGAACCTGAGCCGTGCACAAGTGAACGACTGTCAATTAACAAAAAGTACAGTACGTAGCTACATGGAATTATATCTGGGACACAATTTTGTATGCAATATATATTAACTGACCATTGACATGATAAACCCATTTTGTAAATTTTCATTGTAAAATTATGAGGTGAGGTTCTTTGTGCCATTTTCTTGCAAGTGATCGTCTCTTTTAATGCGAGTTACTTGAATGTGACACCACCCATCTGGTAACCCTGGAGTAATAAAAAAAACCTAAATATTATGCCTTGTGAGGTGCTTCACATGCAGAGCTGGCAAAGTCAAGTGAAATGGGAAACACAATGGCTAGTTGTGTGAATCTTCTACATGCTGAAGCAATAACAAAATGCCAACAATTTCCATTTTTTTCTTTCCATAAGAAAAGTGGTGTCACTGAAAGGCTTAACCAAACTGAATATTTAAAGTTGAACAAATATTTGAGTTCTTTATCAGATGCTTTTTTGGTCGAGTATTTTTCATTTTATTTCGTACAGCACGTCACATCAGCACAACGCTAACAAAGGCAGGTGTATAATGGAAGGATCAGCCGGGCTCACCCTCACCGTTGCGTTGCCTCGAGACGACTCTATCTGTATGGCCGAGCGGGGAGCCAGTGTGCGCGAGGCTTGCGTGCCAAACACGTCCTGGGGGTTGATCACATAGAACTGGCCTCCTGCACACACATGCACCACAATTAATTTGCACACAGCGTTTATCTGGAATGTTTCAAAACCAAGTTGCAAAAAATATTGCAAACAAACATTAAAACTATTATTTTGACTGTGGCTCCACGTCTCACAGACAGTGGCTCAGCTTGCCTGCAGCTCCATAGCGTGTTTGAGGCCTCGAAACATGCACACTAATGCTGACAATCACCACTAGCCTCATCACCTCTATATATGCAAGGTGCTCAACTGGTGTGCAGTCCTTCCAACGGTGACGCCCCTGACCATGAATAAACAGCCTTATACTTCTATGGTAGGCTCATAAAGATAAAAGTCTGATGTGTGTGTGTGTGTCTACAGACAACTAGTTTCACTATAAAAAGATTAGCAACTATAACCGATCCTGAAAACACCCATTTTAATAATTTTTACACCCAAAAAATTATACAGTAAAACCTCGTTAATTCGAAGAGCTCGGGATCTAATTTTTCAACTTCGAATTACATAATTTCGAATTATCTAATTTAAAAAAAATTTGTTTGCGTGTATTAAAGAAATGCACATTTTCCCTTTCCAAAGTAAAAACAACTCCTGCCCTGGGAATTACTACCCTCTTGAAGTTACAACCCTGTTTAGGGGAATCATTAGATTTTTTTGGTTTAAAAAATGAAAAAAAATGAAGGAAATAGCCCAAAAATAAGTTTGTTGCATTTATCTTGGTCATTTATTGCATGTTCACGTGCAGTAAAATATAGGTGTTATAATTGTTGCCTTTAATTGCTACGCCAAAATATAAAACAAAAAAAAAAAGATCAAGTTTGGTTAAAAACTGCAGCCGAGGTAGCCAGTATCCTCTCGCTCCCTCTACTATGAATGCACTTCTGGCGAATGTTGTCTCAATCTGGAGCCAAGTGCAGTGCAGTTTTTGTATCAAGCAGCACCCCTCGCATAACTAGGTCGGGCCTTCTTCTTCGTCTGTCCCCCCTCCCTCTCTGCAGACAACAGTCTATCCTCCAACGGTTGTGTTGTCCGTCATTCCTCCTCCAGCCACGCCCACATCAATACTTTCCTTTCCTCTCTTCGTCATAAAGCCACGCCCACACCGAACCAAGCCAAGCTTCCTTCCTCCCTCCAACTGTCACAACAGCACTTCTTTTCAACTCTTCAGAAGGAGGAAGAGTTGACGAAAACCAGTCAACATAAGTGAAAACTCTGGCACAATCAACGACAGCACTGCGACGTGCAGTGGCTGGATCAGCTGATTGCCGGGCCGCTACCCATTGCTGGTTTATGTGTGCGCACCCACGACAGTGTAGGTGATGCATGATTATTTTCATAATTATTAGAGCTTTGATTGATTAATCTTAACTTCACATACACTTCTGAATGAAATCCAAGTTCAAATTACATAAAAGGAGAATTTCGAATTAACCGAACTTAAAAAGTACATTAAATCCTATTCTTCCGTTTGGGGGCGAATAAACAATTCAAATTATAAATATCAAATTAATCGACTTTGAATTAACGAGGTTTTACCCTTTATAGGTACTTGGGGCTGAATTGAGAACTTGAAACTTGGCTTCAGAAAAGAAACGTTTCTTATAAGCTTTTCATGTTTAGACACCACTACAAGATATCTTGCTGCTTTTGAATCACACTATTTCTACCGAACCTCTGAAACATGCGTCATGTACCAGCCAGGTGGAGCCAGCAACAGAGAAGAAGTTGTTCTGTCAGGTGGGGAACGAACTGGCCACAACCTGTAGTGACAAACTGTGGCTTTGGAAAACATAAATCAGAACAGTCAGACTGGGAATATAATCAGGGTCCTCCTAAATGAGAGGCCACACTGTTGCCACATCCGGTATTTACAGTGTACAAAAATCAAAAATGCTTAAAAAGTAATACAGTACGCACTGAAAGATACTTCCAGTTCTGGAATGTGCCGTCTCCACAAACCAGCCCCCCCCCCCCCCCCCACAAACCAAGGTTTTAATTTGGAATGCAAAGCTTGCAGTGTAAAGCTTTCCCGTTTTAATAACAAAACCAATTAAATATTTCTGTAACTATGGCTCAGAGTTCAACTGTTTACACACCATTGATGGGGCTGGCTAGCACTGCCTGCTGGACGCCGGAAGAACCGAATCCAGACGAGGTGGAGACAATCTGCGACAACGGCTCTACGGCGTCTGCCGCGCTGCCAACCTGCACCACCCTGTATGTCACCGTCCCTGCGACAACCACGAACAAGCAGCTGGAGTGTGCGTGCAGAGCTGTGTCCACGTACACAATGTATAATACACACGTGCAAAGGAAGTCTGGGAGAGATGGAAAGAAAACAGGGTGGTAGAGAAAGATTAAAAAGAAAACTATTGGAAACAGGACAAAGATTTGTCGAATAAGTATATTTTCTAAAGGACAGAGCCTACAAACACAGTTTCAGAAAAGCTTGCTTGAAGATAAAAGTAAAATTAATAGCACATTTATAGAATATCCTAGAGCTATAATCAGCAGGGTGTCTTGCAAACGGTTAAAGGAATTGAGGATTTAAAGATTTTAAACGCACTATTAGTAAGCATGTTCTGCTGAGGAGGAATAAAAGTTTTAAAATCTAACTAGAAATATTTCTGATATAAGCAAAAACCATGTTCTAGATGTGTACATACAAAAAAAAACTTCAGTAGGTGCCAAAAATGAAGTTGAAAATAGAGCTGAGCAGATATGGGTACCCAATATTAAATACATTTCAGCTGATATATTACAGTATGGGAGCTGGCACATACCATTTTCCGTTTTAGCAGATATTGACACAATACTTTCATTTCTGTTTGTCAATAACACCAGAGGATGATAGGGTGGCAACACTGGAACACGACAGGCTCAACTGCTCCTGTTTTGAGTCGGCAGGTGCTGTTCTACATTCCAGACAAATGGCAGAAAAAGAAGAGAAATAATCTCACTTGTTTATAATGCTGTCTTTTGATGACTGACAGTATTTGAAAGTATTGTTGCAAAACACCAGAGGGCATATCTGAGTTTGTGGGGGATGGAAGTCTTGATAAAAGTTCACACAGCCATTAGTTATAACATTTAACAACATATCTCGACTATCAAAAGTTTTTGTTGTTAGTAATCGCAAGGTTTAATGTTGATCACAATTCTAATGAAAGTCCTTATCAGTGTCTTTATTGGTAAGTCACAGCCAGTTCAATAGTCCAGCTCATTCATCTCACTCTTCACCTGTACCGAGGCTCAGTCAGTAGATAACGCTCGCTAGTCACCGTCACCACTACCTGGTATTTACAGACTCTCGACTGCCAACTCTCGAGGCCTACCATACTTATATAGACCAACTGACCCACCCAATTAAGAGGTTCCTTGCATCAGAGGTGGACAAAATTCCTAGCATGGAAAAATTTCCCCAGAACAAAAAAATCTAAGTCAAAAATATAAAAGCATACTTTTTTTAACAAATAGTTTACAATGTCAATGAACATAACATTGTAATACGTTAAAATTTGTCAACATACAGCACATTTTAATGTTTTAACTTTATATATATATATATATAATTAGCTTATAACTTGTGCAATAATTTGTTCACTTATGTTCATACACATAAGTATTTTGGAAAGCTGATGGAAACCTGTGTTAAAAGTCAGTGTCACACTATGTACTATTTGATGCTTTAAGTAAACAAACAAAACAATAGGTAAGTTATTCAAAATTTATTCAAAATCTGAGAATAAAAGCAGCACTCAAAAATACTTCAGTAATTTATTTTTAATCTTAAGTCAGGGCAACTTAAACAATTAATATTACGATATATCTTCCTAGGGTAATACCCTGAAGAACGAATTTGCTTCCGATACATTTTAATAACAAATCTGGAAGAAACATCAACATCATCAGATCCCGAAATAATACTTAAAACCTGCAAATCAAAATGAAATTCATAATTTAATAAAGAAACTTACCTTATAATATGTTTAAAATACACAGAAAATCCCTTGGTCATTCCACTCCCACTACTAACAAACAACTTAGAACCTACTCGGGACGCATTTAACATGGGAATGGCAAGTTCCGCGGCAGCTCCCTGTAGGTTAAGGCACTCTTGCACGCAAGGGTTGTTATCTCCAGAGCACATCCATGTTCCAGCCTGGTTGATTGCAACACTTCTGTGCAACAATGTGATATCTCCAACAGTACACAATGATCCCTAGCCATTCCTACCATATGAATCCCTATTCTTCGGCGGTCCACTATACAGGCTGTATACGATAACCTCTAACAGCACCTGTCGCAGCAGGCTGCCACAGTCGAGTGGGAACGGCATCTCACTCTCTCCCTTTCACTTCCTGTAGATGATTATCTCTCAGCAAGGTAGCTTTTCCCCCCACCCTTCCTCATGGTTTAGAACCAGTCTGTCAGTTTAGTTCTTAGAATAAGAACGGTCTGGTATCAGCATCGATCCTGTACTAAAGATTTCTCCAGGCTTAAAATATTTCACACAAACCTGGTTCACACGTTTGCACATTTTGACCACCTCTGCCTTGCACTCCAAGTCATGCCACGGAGAGCAAGAGCAATGACCATAACATTCTTGCAACGAAAACACAACGGCTGATCCAATCATCATATCAAGGAAGAGTACAAGATAGAGACACGTGTACAGGGAGAGCTGGAGAAGCTTACCTCCGTCGCCAGCACGGAACTGGTATTGCACATCCCCGTCGTCCTCTAGCAGCGCCTGAGTGTGAGCAAGCTCCGCCACAGTCGACTGGTCCTCCGTGGAGCCCAGGGAGCCATCATCCTCCACGATGGTGAGAGACTGCGTCACCAGCTCCTTGCCGTCTACCCCCAGGCACGACCCATCGCTTGCATCACCATCCTTGTCCTGGCTGCAATACCATCACCCGCACTCATCATCTCTCTCCCTCGCCTCTTCTCACGTGTACACGTCACAAACATAGCGTGCTCACACGAGCTGTGCAATAGACACTCTCCTTGTTACAACATTCAGCTGGCTAGTCTGCCAATAGCACTGTCAAAAACAATATGGTTGATGACAACGTTGGCATTTGTATTGGTGAAGTAAGCAAGTATTATTACAATATTGTTACTACAGTTCATTAGCTGTACAGAATACGGCAGTGATATTCAACTGCTATCTAGTGTAACGCGTGAACTACATAAATTAGTACGCTAATGCCCATAAATTAAAATATTTAAAAAATATTAACGATGTTTACAACCGTGAACCGAATTACGGAACCATCTAGAGAATATATAAGATAACGTTGTAACATAATTTAATGAATCCTATGCCATATCAGGCAGACAGCAAATCTAAGAAAAACATACCTTCTCCTAAATCACATGTGAAATGAAATACGTGCAGACATTTTGCTACACAAGATGGGACTTACGGCAGGTAAAGAAGTTGAATTTCAAGCCACAGGACAGAAGCAGACAAACCTCCGTGGAAATCATCTACTAATAGCATAGAGGAAGAAGATCCACTGGATGTTTGAGGAAACAATAACAAGAAAATATAAGACGACTGTAGCAGGCCACTAAAAAAAATACAGAACACGATTATAGTACACTGAAGACAGACAGACCTGCATATAACAGAGCCTGTTCAATGGGCAGGAAGACCCTACATAAAACATCCTTGATAAAATGAAAGCTTTATTTATGGTGAGAAAAATGCTGATTTTACATGTTTTAACACTTGTCTGCTGTTATGAAGCACAAATTAAACAAGCAACACAGTTTACCTCCCACAGAGAAACCCAGCTAACCAAGATCCCAACAAAGATGAATTGTGACAAAATGTGCAAGACAGAAGAATCTAAACACCAATGCTGATGCTCTGAACGTAGTGCGTAAACCAGAAAGAGATGATGCAGGAAGGTCATTAGACACGGAGCAAGTTACACAGGGCGAAGGAATGGGACGGAATCTGCCATGGACTTTCCCCTCCCAGCTTTCGCCTGGAGCAATTTCGATAAACCATGGAAAACCCAGATCAGGATGGCCAACCGGGAAACGAACCTGTGTCCTCCAGTGCGTTACAATTGCGACACCCTCGGCAAAACAGTCTAAAGGGCAAACGACATGGGAGAAGATGGAACGTTGTAACAATGCTGTTTCCCATTTATTATATTTAACTATGGTTGCAGATTATTTGGTTATGTTGACAATACATTTAATATCAATTCCAAAAATAAGCCTCGCTATCTGATTTGCACGAACTGCAGTGTAATTTTTGTTTATTGTACTAGTTTGACAGAAATCATGCGTAAGTTAGATTAAATTTGTTTGTATAGGATATTCAGTATTTCAAATATAATTTTTATTGTTCATTTATCCCCTAGAGGGTAGGAAGTATTGCATGTTACAAATCACATGAAGTTAAAGAAATATATCCTGGTTGGCTCTCGTCCCGCCATTGTTGGTTGGAGGATGTATATGACGTGGTCAGAGGACAGCCAATCACGGAGCATGCTACAAATGAGGTGATACCAAAGTTTTCAGTTGAACACTTCTCTGAAGTAAAAATCCCACCACCACAGCGGAGGATAGGTATGCTAATATGTATTAACAAAGTAAAAAATGTGATAAAAATATATTTATAGGCACATTTTATTTTAATTGTTGCAAGATGTTTAAATGGTAATCATTGATAAAGAAGAATGAGTAATATTTATAGATTTGTTTTGAAAAAATGAAAGAATAATTTGTCTTACTTCATGTTTTGGGAAGAAGAACGAGTTAAATAAAAATGTATTTACGAACCTAAGAATTTTGGCCAACTGATTTAACTGAAATGTTACATTTTGGTATCTGATCGAAAGCAAAATGAGATGAAGGTGGAGCAGCGGCATAATGCAAGGGCGGGGGAAACTAACGTGCCTCGACAAAATTTGCCAGCCAACAAGTACGAACAGCTACGTGTATATCGTGTTTGTTTTTTCAGTGAGGTTAAAATGTTCAATGTTACAGTAATTTGAATGTTATTTCCATTCGAGAAATACTTTCCAGTGCTCCATCAAAACAACATGCAACTCAGAATGCCACAAACTCGTAAGAACATCATAACAATGCCAATTCGCTGTTTACTTTTTTCTTTGAAATAAAGTAAACAGAACTCAAAAAAAAAAAAAACATAACTAGATGAAAATATAACAGGTTTGAATATAAACCTAGCTATGATATTATACATTTTTGTGACATGTTAAACTGCTGTGTATACGACTTTGAGGTTAATGTGTGATCATGGCAGCTGTTAATTATTTAATATTATATTAATTTTATTATGTTTTGTTTATATATACGACAACTGTAAACACTCTATTCTGTCAAATTGTACGACAGGATCACGGGTTTCCTATTGTTGTAAATGAAATCATCCTGCCATTCATAAACAAAACACTCAAATTATGTGCTGAAAATAGAGCATGGAAGTAGTTCCATTCCCCAGCTCAGCATTTAACGCATGGAGTAACGGAACAACTGACAACTATGCAGCTGGTTGCATCAGTGCAGGAAATGGAACACGGCCTACATGTACCCCAGACAGTCTTAGTTCAGAGCTACTTTTGTGATTGGTGTGTCTCAGGTGTTTGGCACCGTGATCTCAAGCCCCCTGTGATTGAGAACTTTGATTCTGATTGGTCCAATGATGAAAGACTGTCTACTCACAAAACAGTTGCATGTGTGCACTTAGGATATTCAAGTTCAGCCAGCATGTTAATATTTTTGCAAAAAAAACAGGTGGCCCAAGTCATAAGGATTCTGTACATTTTTTGTAACATTTGAAAAGTTGATTGATTAAAACCTGATTCTTCGGGAAATGGGCAACTGTCGAAAATGACAAAAATATTTCATAAACCAAGAAAGTAACACACTATATATAAACACAAAGCCTGCAGATATCTAGTGACAGATGTTCCACAATCGGTTTGCTTTCATTTACTTTCTACAGTACCTTGTACGGGGATTATAGAATTTTTGACAGTAAGTTTATCGTGCATACTGGAATGTCAAAATTAACTGGGGCGAATTTTGCCAGGCTTTCTAGAATTCTTCACTGAGAAACCTATCGACTATTTTTTTCTCCAAACAGGATTCCTTTTCACACTACAAGGTAATAAACGAATCTGTAACACAAAATTTCAGAATATATATTAACACTTCAAAACTGAATACCTTTATCGGGTTCACTCATGCATATTTTATCAGCAGCGATCACTTACGAAATTAATTTTATAACAAACGGCGTGACCTTCGTTAAAGTTCACTGCGGCAATTGTTCTATTTTTTAAATTGACAATACTTTCAACAACTCTGATCGTATTCCTACCTGTCCTCTAGTGAATGATCCAACATATCCATGAGAAATCACTTGTTTAAGTTTTGAATTTGCCAGGTACCCCACAATTTGATCACGGGACCAAACAACAGGTCATGTGAGCACCATGTATTGGACTAATGGCCGTCCTGCAAAATTGTGGAAGGGGAAAAATAAAATAAGGCTTATTCCTAAAACAGAATTAACAGGAAGAAAGTAAAGTAAATGTATTAATAATTTGATAATAAAATGTATAATATAATGTAAAAACACTAATACAGTCGTAATGATTTGTACATATTAAATATTCTACAAAATAATACGTGATAAACTGATATAATATCTTTTCATTACACTGCCACCTATTGTTTTATAAATGTGACATTTCTGTCTCTCTCTTAGCAACTAGCGCTTTCTATTTTGGAAATTGATACTATAA
Source organism: Dryococelus australis (assembly GCA_029891345.1). Classification (NCBI taxonomy): domain Eukaryota; kingdom Metazoa; phylum Arthropoda; class Insecta; order Phasmatodea; family Phasmatidae; genus Dryococelus; species Dryococelus australis. The sequence continues at coordinate 10,012,260 of CM056995.1, read as the reverse complement.
GCAAAATAATTTGGTACTTTATTTTCGATAGATAATTAATCAAAGTTTAATTAATTTTCTAATATTATATAATAATAAAAGTTTTCTAGTTCTCATATGGAAGACACCATGCGTTGTGTTATGTACAGGGCCGAGCTGTTGTATAGACAAAATAAGATTAAAAACCATTTCTTCGACTTTACGCAAACGACAATTTTGTGCTACTTCTAACAAATACAAATGTCATAAGAAATTTCCAAGTTTTTTTTATGATCAAACATAATATCATGATTAAATTCAAATGCCTACCTCATTCCCTCCCACATAGACAGTTTGAAAAAACACCTACAAAACCCTTCGTCGCATACGCTCTAACTGCGCGCGCCAATGCGTAATGCGACATTACATGCGTGTGGAACGAAGAGTGCCAACAAGTGTCATGCTAAGCACAGTTCTACACTTCCACGTAAATAGGCCATGTTTCATTCAAAGAGCTTAACAGCAAATGCCGGATAAACCCCTAAACGAAGAACAACATAGATGTCCCAAGAAAAGACCTTTGGAATATGTTATTTCATAAAGTGTCGATCTGTTCAAGTGATGTATTTTCATTTAAAATGTTTCGCCCTCATTTCGTTCCGTTCAGGTGCAAAACATTTATTTATGTTTTAATAATATGAATAATTTTCTAACTTTGTAAAATGGCAAGTGTTACATGTTAAAGATACGTTTTGTATAAAGCGGGTCAAGAAGTAGATCCAGTGGAGTCATAGCGCGCTACAAGGGAAACTTTAGGCTGCCGTTTAGTTTTGTTTTGTTATATTGCAAGCTTAAAATATTTTTTTAATGCATAGCTTTACAAAGGTTTTGGACAAGTAAAATTTAGGTATACAAAGTTTATACGCCGGACTTAATCGCAGCAGTTTTGTATCTGTTATTACTAATATCTGCTGTTGCTGAATTCACGGTATATAATTGTAAAGTATATACAATTACTTACTAGCAGTAATGTGTACTCTTGTTGAAATTATTCGGATAATCATAATATATTGATTTTAAACAGATAGCAAATTCTGGTGGAAATATCAGAATCTATGTATTTGACAAAAGAATAAACGGTGAATATGATGTTATAACCTTATAAACATTTATATATATGTGTCCCAATTTTCTGGAACAAATATAATTTTTTTTTTGTGGTACATATACTCTAAATACAGTTAATAAGACATTTCCGTAAATATTTTAGAAAGTTATACAATTTTTTTTACACATTTTTTGCATTTTGCCTTATGGCATCATTGATTAACATAGAGACACTATTAGTTGTTTATAAAAAAAACGTGAATATTCGATACACAGAACATAAAACAGAGTGTCATTAAGTTCATGAACACACATATGTTATCAAAATAAAATAACTGCTCAATATCACAACAAATCACAATTATTGGATACATATTGCCATATAGCAACAAAATACTTATAGGATCATCAAACATTTCTGATGTTGTAGCCATATGTCAACATTGGGAACATTAAGTCATCAAATATTTGCGATGGAATTTTAGAAAACGATAACTTTGTCCATTCAGACATAGGTCTACGCTACACTTAGAACATGAAATTCTGCTGAATCCTTTAGGACACATTTTGGAACCCCCTTTTGACGAGATGTTGATTTGGGCATCAGGGTATTACAAACCATGTAAGATGCATGACTGTAGATTCAATTTATACCAA